>JAPQWV010000040.1:5276453-6477906 GCA_027422505.1 Craterostigma plantagineum
TTTCATTTAAGCTATATATACATACGCCATTGCTGAAATAGAAGAATCTGTTCGTGAAGCAATTTCAACCAACAAATGATAATAAGGTCGATAGAAAGTTTGGAAAAGAGATGATGGATGAGCTTCAATTAAAACAACAAAAAAAATCATATAAAGCTCAACCTACTTGAAAAGATGACAATCCATGGCTATTTTTTTAACTACAGGATTAAACAAGAATATTACAAGAAAACGAAGCGAATCCATCCCATTCACAGTGAAAGCGATCACATCCCACTATTAAACGGACATAAAAACGTGAGATTTGCAGAAAATAGAAGAAGCTAAAGGCCTCGTACCAACTAGCTAACCACCAACAAATGAAAGGAGAAAAACTCACATCATCAGTTCCATTCTCAGCTTAAACGTGAGTAGAACTAAGAAATACAAATCACAGAGAAAAAAAAAAGCACCTGATGGATTGAGCGAAGAGAATCAATAGAACTCGAGATCGTGGAAGAAGCTTTCCCTTTTGTTTTCTTTATTCGATAAACCCTAACCTCTTGAATTGGGGGGTTTTAGAAGAATTGTAACACGCTGGACTTATTTTCTTTTATCTCAATTTAATTTAATTCTCGAGCATATGGGTTAACGTTAACCCTTTCTGTTACAATTTGTCTCCGAGAAAAAAAATAAATATTCACTTATCGAATTCTTTTTAAATTTTCTGAATTTTTCCGAATTTCCAACATTTGGAAGACTGTACAGATATTAATTACTACACAGACCAAAACAAAAATTCCTAGCAAGTCCATCCATATACACTCAAACTCAAGCCATGGGTTAGCCGACGGAGACGATCAACGATCGAAATAAACAAGAAAAATAAAAAGAAATCTAATCAAAGCTCGAACATCGGCTATATCGACCGCCCAAGTAATCCTCGACGGATACGTTCTGTTCGATGCTACTACTAACCGAAGCAGAATCATCGTCCAAGTTCATCAGTGCAAGGTTGAGAAGAAATTGTATGCCTTTCGTGGATTTCTCGCCTGCAATGACATTTGAATCTTCGAAACTCTTAGCTTCTTGTTCTTGCATAGCCCATTCTGTGACTTCTTGATCCCCTTTAAGGAGTTTGAGAACCTATTATTTTTTTACGGGTTTTATGAACAAACAGGGGAAAGATGGTTCAGAAAGTTTGTGGTTTGAGAGCTTTCGAAGGCAAAATCTGAGTTGTTAAAGAGTACTTACAACGCTGATCTCAGGGCGGGATTGAGGGGATTCTCTGACACACAGAGTAGCAGCTAATACCATTGCATCGAACTGTTTTTGGTCCGAAAGAGTGATTAAGTTGGGATCTATTAGATCTGCGAATTTGCCCTCCCTTATGACCTTTTTTGCCTGAAAAAGTCGTATCGATATATGTAAAGATCTTTCCAACGTTCAGACATGAGCCGAGTCGATATCTTGTACCCATGTAATATAAGGATTCTTGAAATTTGGAAATGAACTTACCCACATCACCAAGCTTTGTTGACCCTTCGGTCGTCCGTTGTCAATTGGCTTTCGACCAGATAATAGCTCGAGAAGCACGACGCCGAATGCATAAACATCGATCTTTTCGTCTAATTCGCCATCCATAAAATACTCTGGGGCTAAGTAGCTGCAATTTTACAGGGAAAACGATGTTTTGATTTACTTGGTGTGAAGATTGGATGTCAAAATGCGACTAGAGCACTCACCCAAATGTTCCAGCAATGTCAGGAGGCATATTTGTATGATGAACATGACTTGAAGCCCGTGTAGCAAGGCCAAAATCAGAAAGCTGTAGGTAAGAAACAAAGCAAGTTAAAATAGTAGCAGTTGACACGAATATACGAAAAAAGAAAAGATAACATTGAATGTGTACCATGGGTTCGAAGTTATCTGAAAGAAGGATATTTGAAGATTTGACATCTCTGTGTATAACTGGCTCGGTTCTACTATGTAAGTAATCCAATGCCTCGGCTACTCCCAAAGCAATCTTGTATCGATCCTCCCAACTCACAAAAATCTCATCATTATCAGCACCTGAGATGATCATGAAGTAAGTTATATCAGTGGCAGCCAAGGAAAACTTATTCGGTATGTAGATCAGCATAAAATTCAAATATATATATATATATATATGTGTGTGTGTATATATGTTATGTACCATGCAGAGTCTCTTCCAGGCATCCTCTAGATAAAAGATTATATACCAGCAGCAAATTGCCCTCGTCGGAGCAGAAACCAATTAATGATATTATGTTTCTGTGTTGCAAAGATAAAATAATTTCAATTTCCGAAACAAATTGTTCCACGACATCTTCAGATGGCTTAAGAACTTTCACGGCTGCCTCTTGTTTTTCAGGAAGAGAGCCTCGATAAACACGGCTGGTACCCCCCTTTCCTATCAAATTATCTGAAAATACAGCATGACAAATAACATATGAGGCAAAAAGGAATCAAACAGAGATCAAGAAGCAGAGAGAACATAAAAGTTTAATAAACTAACCAGACGCAAAGCCATTAGTAGCCAGAAAAAGTTCTTTGTAATCAAACAAATGGCATGTTGTCGAGTGCTTGTCCACGATATCTTTCAGTTTCTCCTTGAAAGCTTCCGAAAAAACAGTGGAATTAGTGCCACCGAAATAAGGTAAAACAGCATCCTTCTCATGTTCCGAGCTTACAACACATTCTGAGTTATCAGACGGAGTCGTCTGCTTTTTATCTGGGTAAATAGATGCAACAGATTGCTTGCTTTGTCCTCTTAATAGCCGTTGCTTCAGCGATAGTTTCTTCGTAGGAGAAGTTTCAGACGATTTTGGGCCTTGTAGAAATAGCCTCCGAAGCAAAGCCCATCGACCAAGTTCATGAATTTCTCGTCTTTTTACTGCTACTAATTCCATTGAAACAGCGCCACATTCATTAGTCGACGAAGATGTCGACGTTGTGTTGGGTAGCTGGCTGAGAGGGCTTTTAGCTAATATCTTCCTTCTCTTCAATCTCGAACCCGATTCTACGAGACTACAAGAATTCGACGCGTCGGATGACTCTCTTTGGAAAACAATCTTCCCATTGTCGACGCATAGAACAGACACGTTATTATGCAGTTTCTTGGCACAGTACTTGGCTACAGAGGTTCGAGACTTCAACTTGTGATACTTTTCTGAAGTTCCAAGAATCAAACACGACGTGCCACAATTTTCTGCCTCGCGAGGAAGGATTTTATGAACTGGGGATCCTCTACAGACCTTAAGCTTCAAATCCACCTACGGTAAAAATTCACAGAGTTTATATGCAAATCCATTCGTTAAGCTACAATCAGTGCCCTGGGAAGAAAAAAAAAAAGGCAAAGCAAATGCGGAAAATTTTTGTTTTTATTTCGAAACGCAGTGGAAAATGATCAACTACCTGTTTGAGATTACAGAAACCTTCATAAGCACCCAGCATATAATCAAAAGTCTTCACCAGAGAAATCAGCCTCGTCTTATCTTCCCAGCCACAACGCCAAAGAGAGGGAAAAAACGCAGGTACAGCAAAAAGAAACAATATCAGCAAACGAACCGATTCAATTAATGAAAAAATAAATGCCCATCGATACAAATTGAAAAACACGACAGCTAGTTAAAGAAGAACAAACGAATACTGCTACAGATAAACAGAGGACGACGTCGTTTACCAGCCTTCGGATCGAGGACGTGCAGTGCTATCACGCGATCGCCTGTCCTCGCAACTTTTACCAACGCCCACGTCAGCAGCTCTCGGCTGCGACTGTCGAGATTCACTCCGACCACCACCACCGCGCCCGAGCTACCTCCTTCGCCGGCTGTCATCCTTACGCGCCCAATTCTAGCTCTATTAACCCCTCGCCGTCTTGGTTTTGGCGGAAAAAGAGAATCCAAAGGCACAAATAAAAAGTGTTTTCTGAAGTCTGAAAATACAATGCCTCCTCTGTTTCGTGTCTGTTAAAAAGTGCTTTTGTTCCCTTCTCTCTGTTCTGTGACTCTTGTGTTGTGGACCGATTGGTAAATATAAGAACCAATTTTGAGATTTATTCGTATTACTGTTATTATTGGACAATTTACTAAATATGTGCAATAAATTACGTAGGTAGTGGGGATGCGACTTTAATAAATTAGTACATTCTACTATCTCCAATGAAAGGTATTTCAATTTGAAATTTGAAAAGAAAAAAAACAACTCCATTTCTATTTTCTACTTAGTTCGACAATAAAATATATACAATATAAAAGATAAAATAGACATAATATGCAATTAATATATTTATCATTTATTTCCTCCCTATTTATGAAGTAGTCCAAGTAGCACGTAGAGCCGACTATTGCATATTCTTTAATTTGTTGTGTTGTGTGTTACGGAGCTCTACATATAGAGGTTTTTAATGACGTACGTCTTTTAGTTTTAAGGGTCAACGTGGATTAAATAACTAAAGATAGGCTATATGTCCTCTCTGCATAAGAAGAATTTTTTATTTTTAAAAATAAAAAAACATGATAGTGGTCAAACTTGGTTTCGATAGATATATCTCAATATTTGGTTATATCAACATGCATCACAAATACTCGACACCAAAGTGAAGGGTAAAGTATTTTCCTACTTGTGATACTACTATCCCTCGATCAAATATCAAAGCTCTTTTTTATTTTTAAATTGGGAATGTACTTTATGAAGCAAGAATTAATTATGGAAAACTCCATCATAGAACATGGTCCGCAAAACATTAAGCTACACATAATAAAAAAAGATTAAATTGATTCCCACTAACTATACTCATTCCGTTTGCCTTTCTCATGCAGCATTATTCTTTGCTCCATAGATGGCTCTGAAGACTTCTTCAAGCTGCAATAGTTTCGCAAAAGGTGCACGTAAAGCAAAGCATATTGTGATTTATACATAAATATATATAATATATATGTATAAAAAAGTGTGTTTCATGTTTTGTTTCACGGGCGACACCAAACCGTTATGGTGGGTTCGATTATAAAACATATTTAATTTAGTTGGTATCAATTGATCTACGATGGCACAAAAATAATAGAAGCCCATGTGGTATTATGCTTTCAAATCGTCAATCAAACATATGTCGTGCGTTATATCGTTTTCACTACGTGTCTTATGTGGAATTGTGCGAATAAACGACAGTGATCTTTAAAACTAATCGAACACATAATCATATTTAATTTTGGACCATTACGTTGTTAGTAGAGAGTAGGTATCACAGTGTTCCACTATTGATGAGAAAAAGAAAAGGGGGGTCTTATAATTTCAATAGATGAGATCATCCCCGTAAATCATCTTTCTCCTACGTTTAGAAAAAGATATTAATATAAATATATCACTAGAAAAAGTGTGCTTCATCGAATATGATGTACCACGCTATTTATTTCACATTTCCTGTCAAAACAAACGGAACGAAAACGATCTAAAAGTCTATATAAACCAACTCTTACTTCCCCATCAAATGCATGGAAAAAAAATAGTTAAAACAATGTCCATATCAAACGTAAAATTTAAATCATGTGTCATGATAATCTTCATCACTTGTGAAGTATCATCTCTAAATACCATAACTTCGGGCGAAGAACGTGACCACGACGAACCACGACGACGAGGAATTATAGAGAAGTGTAAAGACATGTTCGATTTCATCAAACAGTGCTCGTTCTACATGCATCACTATTCCCCGAGATTCCACAGGCCCAACGAAAAATGCTGCGCCAGCGCACGGAAGGTTAATCTTCTCTGCTTCTGTAAGATTTTCTCCGTCGTCGAGGCCGAGAGGGTTTTCAAGCCGTCGAAGGTCGCCGTCATCGGAAAATATTGCGGCAATCCTCTTCCTATAGGATCGAGATGTGGAAGTAATTTAAATATTATATATATATATATATATAGAGAGAGATAGAGAGAGATGAATTTTATGGTGCTCAGCTTATGTGGGCACCTGTTGAATTCATGCCATTTCAACATCACACATCGACATCTGAAGTTACGTCGTCTTAATTAACACCTTCTAGGTGTAATTAATCGACGTCTCGGATGCTGATGTGGCATATTGATGCTATATATTCCATTGACACGTAAAATGTTATGTAAGTCGTTAATATGTCACATCGGCATCCGAGACGTCGATTAGTGGCACCTAGAAGATGTTAATTAAGACGACATAACTTTATATATCGATGTGGGATGTTGAAATGGCATGAATTCCACAAGTGCCCTAATAAGGTGTTCACGTAATATAGAGCATTTATATATATTCCCAATTTTTATTTACGACTTTTAAATTGCTAAATACATATATATATATATATATCAATAGTAGCTCTATAGATGGGCTTCATATACCTTCACTCAACGATTCTTGGCCTGCTATCTATGGATAGATGTGATATTTATTTTTAACATTAATTTATTAACTTTCAGGTTACTTGGTCCGTAGAGGCTGGCGAGGAAATCAAAGTGAAGATGCATACATGCAATTGCTTGCAATGAGCAACAAGGATTTAGGGATATACGAGGATACGAACAACTGCCCCTTTGGATAATACTAGGAATTTTTATTGTTATTTCATCCTTTTGTTAATAAATAAATGAAACTACGTTATATGTATGACCGACCAATCTTATATTGCAAGTAAATCTTTCGTATTTGTACGTTGGAAGTCAGGGTTGAGATGCAGTGGTCCTTTTAACCAAGCTTCAAGCTTTAGATTTGCATGGTTTTTTTTATTCCTTTATACCGTATTAAAATAATATACCCTCAATTGTCTCCGAACGTGCAAGATTATTGATTGGCTCGATATTTTTTAAACATTATATTAGACTAATCATGCAATTATTTAGGGGAAATGCCGATCTTTTTGAACGTTGAAGAAGAAGCGCTTTGACTTAGGAAGCTCCTTTTGACCTACGCCCTGAATTCTGAAGTAGGTGTTGTTATATTTTTCTGCTACTAATAGTACTATTATATATTGATAATGATATTAAGTTAAAAGCTAATATCGTGGGTCCCACAAGGAGCTTTTGTCCTTGAATCATGGCCATGGGTTAGGTGTCAAAGTAGCCGTTGCTTCATTTTTAAATTTCTTTTCTCCTTTGTTTATTATTTGTTTCTTCTTTTTTCCTTTTTGCTCTACGCTCCTCCTTGCTTCCATCTTCGTTCGCCAAATATTCTTTTCATATGTCCTCCAATTATGTAACTAATATATTCCACCGTTGCATGTATATAATAATATATCTCCTATTTTGTATAAAGTGCCACAAATAAAAGGGAATTATCGCATTTTGCCCACAATTAACCCTTGTTGCATATTGGTCCTTCAAAGTGTCGAGAATTTCAAGCAACATTACTTTAATGTCAATGTACCCCTCAATTCGCCAAGACAATTGCTTTTAAATGGTGCGTTATGTAAAAATAGTTTAAATCAAGGGTGACATATGCAAATTACCAATCATACAGCATATATCCACATTAGTTGAACAAAGCACCAAGGATAGTAAGCCCCATCGGAAACTTTTTCTTTTTCCTCAATCGACTGCGATTCTTGATCGTCGATACAAGAAAAAAAAATCATCCATCGGAAAAAAAAAACGAACGATGAATCGCAACCCTATTCGAGAAATCACGCCACTGCTGTCTGCAGCTTCGCCCCACAGCCTCACATCAACGAGCTCCGCGAACGCCACCAGCGATTCAGACGACAGCCCAGAAAACTCGTTCAGGTACGATCACAAACACCTTCCGCTCACCATTCCAAGCCAACCCACCGCCGCCTCCTCCCCCTCCCGACAGCCGTACAAGCCGCTCGCCGTCCTCTCCGGCCACGTGGGCTCGGTCTCCTGCCTCGCCCTGTGCGGCGAGTTCGTCCTCAGCGCATCGGCGGGGAAGGACATCATCGTATGGCAGCAGCCCGACCTAAGGCAGTTCACCAAGTTCGGACGGGGCGACGGCTCCGTTAAGGCCCTCGTCAGCTTCGGCAATAGGGTCTTCACGGCCCACCAAGACAGCAGAATCAGAGTCTGGAAAGTGTCGACTCGGTCGGAAAATGTTTTCAGGCTCGCCAGCACACTGCCCACCGTGAAAGACTACCTCGGAAAGTTCATGAAGCAGAGCAACTACGTACAGACGAGGAGGCACCACAAAAAGCTATGGATAGAACATTCGGACAGCATATCGTGCCTGGCAGTGTCTAACGGTCTGATCTACTCAGGTTCTTGGGACAAGACGCTCAAAGTGTGGAGCGCCGTCGATTTCAGGTGCTTGGAATCGATTAAGGCCCACGACGATGCAATCAACGGGTTGGTCGCCGGCGATGGAATCCTCTACTCAGCTTCTGCAGATGGAAAGATCAAAGCTTGGGGCAGAGACGGGGATGATAGGACGCATTCTCTGAAGGGCATCTTAGAAGGGCATAAAGACGTCTCTTTGAACTGTGCGGTGCTGTCCGAGGACGGAAGCTACGTCTACGGCGGCGGTTCTGATGGTTGTGTAATGGGATGGATTGGTAGTAGAGATTTAAGGAGCTGGAAAGGTGTATGTGAGGTAAAAGCCCACGATTTGGCGATTCTTTGCATGTGTTTGACGAGGAATTTCGTAGCGATTGGCTCGGCGGATAGGAGTATTAGCCTGTGGAGGAGAGATGGAATCGATGGGGGGCTGTTTAGGACGGCGGTGATTGAGGGGCACCGAGGGCCGGTGAAGTGTGTTCAGGCGGCGCCGGTGAGGGTCGGCGGCGGTGGGCTTATGGTTTATAGCGGGAGTCTCGATAAGAGTATTAGGGTTTGGTGGGTTCCGTGTCGCTCGGAGGAAGATGAAATGCATTAACAGTTAGAAAGTGTTTTGCTTTGTTTTTTTCTGGGTTTATCTTCGATGAAGGTATTGTTTTGTGAAGGTTTTACAGGGTTTGATTTTTTTTTTTTCAAGGATTTTTTACGAGGTTTGTTTGGAGAAGATGGAAAGGGTATACTTACTTTGTTTGATTATTATTTTATTTGCTACCAATGTTTCGTTTTTCTTTTTTGTTTTGTTTGGTTGTGATTTATTGATGTGAATAAAATCCAAACCCTAAATCCTAAATCCTAAATTCCGGACCCTAAAACCATAGACGGAAAACCCAAAATCCCGAACTCCCAACTCTAAATTCTAAACTCTAAGAGCTTCTCCAATCGGTATGGAAACAGAAACGCAAACGTAAATGTTCATCGACACCAACAAAAAATGAGTGTAAGCTGTTTTCTCTCACCTAGAAACGCAAATATGCGTTTACCCTGTTCATAAACCAATATTTTTTTTACTCTTACAAAAAACACCCCAAATTAAAAATATGTTTGTAATATCTTAATTTACTTTTTGTATCAAATTTATTTTTTTCTTTAACAATTATATAATACCTAAATAATATTTTGTTATTGTAAACTATATATTTAAATCATTTTTAAATTCTTAAAAGAATATTTTAATTCACTTTTGGTCTAATTTGTAAAGTTGTAAAATTTATGGATAGTATTAAAAAGTTATCAAAGTTGATGTAAGAGATAATATTTAGAGAATATTCCTTTGGGTTTGAGAATAAGTTAATGGTTGGATTAGAATTACTGCATTTTAAGTTTCAGACTGAGTTTAGGTTTAAGAATGAGTTTTTTGGTTGGAGACGTTCTAAACCCCAAAATCTTATACCCTAAACTCCAAACTATATTATTTATAATTCTATGAGCGCACATTTATATATTTTACTTGCTACCTAGCATGAGAACAGTTCATCTGTTCATTTCATTATCGAAATGAAGTAATTAGTTTGGTATAATCTGACTGCAGCGAGACTAAATTGGTATAATAAAAAACGTTGCTTTATGTTGGAATTTCATTGAGCTGTGAGTAATTAGTTCATCTCATCGCATTTCTCTTGAAAGAGGGATTTTGTTGGATTTTTATCAAGCCAAATGGGCTTTGGGCCCAAATGGTATTAACCCATTAATAAAATCAGTTTTGGGTTTTATTAAATTGGAAAGTCATCGAATGTCGAAACGAGAAATCGTTGAAAGATTATGAATCTACGTTTCACGGGGAATCTAACGAATATTAATACGCTCGATATCGGGTGAATGAAAAATTAATTTTCGAAATTGGCCCAATAATGATTTAAATGGTTGATACTGTTTATGTGTGGGATTTAAGTGTCCCACATTGGTAAGACACCAAGGAAATCTTCACTATAAATATAGAAACCCATGTGGGGTTATTCAAAAGGGCTTAAATGGGCTTAAATGGGCTTAAGTGGGCTTAGTGGGCTTGAGAAGCTTAAATGAGTTTTGGCCCAAATAATAGCCCGGGTGCGAGTCGGTGCCCCGCATCGACGAGCACCGAGGCCGCGCCGTGCCAAAGTGCGCAATGGGTGCTTTGAGGCGCGCACTTTACACTTCGCACGACGCATTGGAGCGAGGAGCTTATTTAAATTTTTCCTCCGTTGGGCGGCGACGGCGACGGTGCCGGTGACATGGCAGTCGAGGTGAAGCTGGATGAGATGGTGTGATCCATTGGATCAAATGGAAGCAGTGGGTTGTTGGGCTGATCCGGCCCAACTAGAAATTGTCGGTCGGCCAAAGGAGAGGCGTCGGTAGCCGCCTCGGGCCGTAGGTGGGAGAATCGGGCCGCCGCCGGTGGGACATGCCGAAGATTCGGGCTGTCGGCCCGAGAATCGGGCTTGTCGCGGGCCAATAAATAAACCGACAGCCCATAAGTTTTGAAGTATCTCATTCCGACCCCTGGTAAATGACAGAAGCAGTCCAGTAGGTTCTGGAATTTGCTAATAAGTTCCTGTGTGAAAAAGTCTATAAATAGACCTCTAATGAGTTGGAAAAATTCATTCATTCCAACCCATACGAAATTGCATAATCACTCACATACTCCCTAAAATCCCGAAGCAAGAAAAAACTCTATTTCGAGTACGATTCGTCGTAAATTCTAGTCGTTGTGCTGCGATTACGAATTAAGGAAATGTCGTTGTATCTTGGGGACGATCGCTATTAACCGAAAGCACTTAATATCGTGGCGATTTCGTCTTACGGACAGTGTGTTCAACATACGCCTCGACTACGTCTACGATCATGGATAGTCTTCATCAACTCCAGGCCTACTTATTCTTCAAGTTGTGTATAATAGTTATCACCCATGCCCTCCTCATCATCTAGGTACTCGCGAACTGCACCTGCGCTTGAAGACACTCCATCCTCCGACTATCTACTGCCGAAGTGTATCTATTACCAAAGCTCTATGCGCCGACCAGACGCAACCATACAAGCAACAGATTTTTCATCTTTTCATATATTCTGCTTAGTCATTTATAACATTGGTTTGACACACACACGCATATATATATTTTGAATCCATCATTGCATCTCCTCAACAAAACCCTTCGAACGAAAAGTTCTTGGCATCTGTCAAAAGCAGTAATTCCTCAAACGCTTCTTTGTATCACGAAGAAGCTATTCCCACCATTATCTCCAATGGACGAGAGGGCGAGCATATGATCTAATCATGATTATTTGATTCTGCTATTTTTTTTTCTTCCCGGGATTTCTTGGATTAGTTCGATTTTGGGTCGCTAAGATTCGAGAAGCTACGAGCATGCGATTGAATGAGGCTATTTTGTTTTTAACGTATATTGTGCTTTCGACTTATGGGACGATAAGATGAAGTTGTTAAATGGTGATTTCTTCGTGTTTTCTCATGATATTGGAATTGTTTTGTTGTTCTTTATTTTATAGTTTTTAATTTTTTATCTAGTGCAAGTCAGGGTTTTGAAAACCGGATCGGACCGGCCGGTTCCGACCGGAAATCGGTTAACCGCTCGGTTTTCCGGTTCGTTTACTGTCTGGTCTGTGCATTAATTAAAAGAAAAAGAAAAGAAAATGAAAGAATTGAAATCGAAAGAAAATAATGAATATTCATTGTGGTATAGTGGTGCATTATTGGGCTTATAACCGAATAAGCTTGGGTTCGAACCTCCATACCATTATATTAATTTTAATTTATAATTCGATTACCCAATATTTTATTTTTATTTACTTTTGACCCCAAATTTAAAGATTTACTTTTTATCAACTCATTTATATTTAATTTTTAACCACCAACACTATTGATTTAATTAACTTTGATCCCTAATTTAATGAAATGTCTGTTTGCTAAAAGTTTATAAATAAACATGTATATAATTATATGTTATTAGCTTGACTATTACAATATATTTTATTATATTTATAGGTACCGGTTCGACTCCGGTTTTGTTCGGGTTTTATACCAGTTAAACCATTAAACCTTAAACCATTAAAATTTTCGGCCCGGTTCGAAAACCTGGTTTTAAAACCTTGGTGCAAGTCGAGTCGTCGACTCATTGCATATGAGATGACCTTTTTCTTGCGTTTTCCACCATGAATTAATTTCTCTCCATGCTCCATTTGATTTTGATAATAGATAGAAACGTGTAATAAAGTTTTAGTGGGCTTTTACAAGCGCGAAAAGCCCATATGCTTTCACATTGTTTACAAATCATCATCTTGTAATAAATCTTTGTAATTAAAATATTTAATCGCCCACGGGGGTATAAATTGAATTTTCTCTTAAAATAGTGTGTGGGGAGGGGGGAGTGTATCTTGTTTCTAGAAAGTAGTTACGAAGGTGATTCTTTTTTTTCAAAGATAAAGGAAAAACGTTTTCGATATGTAGCAATAAGTCAGTTCATGAACAACAATTCGACATAAATGGGACCAATTTTGATTTCGAAGATATCGTTCATAATTGTTGTTTTTATCTATATGCAAATCTTTTGACATCGACATTCGTTTTACAAAATAACCATAAAAATAAACAAATAAAGAATTGTAAAAAAAAATCACAAAAGCCACATGATTAATTAGATCAACACAACCAGAAAGTGTTTCAGTTTCTACAACAATAATCTTTGTTTTTTCTTAAAACAGTACCAATGAGATAGGGCGACAATTATATGTTATTCGGCTAATAAGACACATTGTGTGCAAAGCAAGCTCAGTTGTCATTAGTGCCTAAGTGGTCCAACGTTATTTAGATTACTTGTCATAAATTATTATTCTTGTTAATTCAAGTCAAAAAGTCTATATGTGATACACGAAAAGCTTGCCTAGTTTTGTCATTTTATGCATCATAATTGATTCGTATGGTATGGGTTCGAAAGGCAATAAAATACTAGTTCAGAAAAAGGGCAATAGTATTCAAATTCAAGTTATCGTACCTAATTTGATTCGTGAAAGCAAAGATGTCCTAATAGTATATTCAACCTAATTTGAAAATCTTATTTTCCAACTACGTGATTTTCTTCATGATCATACGCAACAAAACCATACAAAATATAATTTTTCTTTGCTTTCCGCTCGAGTTTTATATTTATTCATGTGATCACACATTGTATATATAGATATTTCCTTGCAATGACATATAGTTTTAGATTTAGAAGCAACATAAATATTTCTAGGCGTTGAATTTTGGACCACATTTTAGGTTTGAAGTCTTTATGTCGGTGGACGCTAACGTTTCTAGGATGTGGCGAATCTCATCTTCGATTCGGAAAATATACTTAAATTTAGCTTCAAGAATTCTTCATCCGCGGTCAATGCACTTCTTTTTCGATGTGTTATTTGAAATAATAGATAGGAGCATTTAGGATTCAATTAACTTGATTATAATATCTATTTCCTTTATATTAATTTATTGTTATCGTAATGTTTTTATTATAGGTGAAAACTCAACAGATGTCAATGTAGTTTCTGTCATAAGCTAAGGAACAAATCTTTGTTAATCTTATAGATCCATGCGTCGCCTCCAATTTTTCGAACAATTTGGGACCACTTAAACGTAATATACGCAAGCTTTAGTCTTTTATTTAGACAACAAAGCATGGCAACAATTAAGCGTTTAAATTATATATGTAGATAATGAGATTACAATACTTCTACGTAGATCTTGTGATCGATTTTGACGAGTTAAATTAGAACATTTGTCCATAGGTAATTACGTCGCTGGATTGTTATTTCCAATTTATATATTACAAGTTGCAATCTTTTTGGATATTAAATGATGATCATATCTATTAGGCACTTCTTCGAAAACATAATCGCTACGTGCTTTAACACCGTCCTTAATTAGTGTAATGATAAGAGGTTTAGAAACCTAGATTAGGGTAATGAACCCACTCTATGATCTATCCTATATAAACTACTTTATCGACGAAATTCCTAGAACATGATATATTTTTTCTTTTTCCTCTAAGTCTGAGGGATTTTAATCTAACAACTTTCTTTAATAAATTGTCAGTTACGATATAATATAAGGTTGCATTGCATGGCATATGGTCTTCGAGCAAGGGTCAGAAGATCGAGTTTTCCTAACATCAAATACCTTTAATGAGATTTGTCACATATGAACACGTCCTATTCTATTCTATTTTATTAATGCTGAATACCTTTTTAAAACTGCCATTTTTTATCCAATTTGGTGTATCAATTACATACAAGTTTTGAGCCAATATGTTAGTTATTTTCATCCATCATGAACCTTAAACTACCACCTTCACTCCATTTAAGAAATAACATTAAATATAAAAACCACCCGCTACACAATATTTTTATATTTCCAAACTTCTCATTCTATTTTTAGTATTATTTCATAATTAAATATACATAATAATATTATTATAGCACATACTTATGAATGTGCAAAAGTACTAGTATGAATTATGGTTGGCATAGTGGGCGGACTGTTTTTTTCTGCCCTTTTGTCTATAATATCACATAGGCTATGGCTCCTTGAATAACTAAGAATCGCAACCCATCAACCAATATTTTTAAACCTTGCATTTGGTAAGAATAAAAAATTTAGTTGGGTAATAAACCATTTTATCTAGATTCCCTATTGGTTCTTTAGAAACTTGTAATGAACCAATAGTTTAGTGACAACGTTTATTGCACACCGCCGGCCGTGATGTGCTTGACTGAAACGTAATTATACTTAATCACGTAATTAAAGTAAGTTATAATTAAATTAAATCTCAAGGAGACAATTACTTATGGTTGTTGGGGATCATGTTGCTTGTGCATTAAAGTATCATCAAATATAATAATATAATAATTGAAATTAAATCTAGAAGATATGTACATAGACTCTTATCGTGTCTCCTCATCCACTCAAGTCGCTTCGTGTCTCTCCTCTTTTATTACACGACGGTTTAGCATAGTTGTTATATTTATACCCTTATATTAATGCTCAATAAGAGTTAAATATCAGTCAATTTGGTGTATCAACAGGCCAATTAGAATTGTCTCAAATTAATAATCAACATAACTTAAAACTAAGAAACCACACAATACCTTGCATTATATTGTCACATTTACCCTTCTATTTTTAGTAATTATATAGCACGCGCATATGAGTGTGCAATTTAGACTAGTATATTTTAACTAGTAGAGTATTGTGTAAGGTTGTCAACGGGGCGGTGATGTAATCCCCGTCCCATTCCCCGCCCCGTACTAATTTCTTTTAAAAAAATAATTTATATTACTTTAATATTAATTAAAATATATTTTAATATTTTTACATTATTTAAACAACATTTTAATCATCTTTATATCATTTTAATATTATTCAAAGTATATTATAATATTATTTATCTTATAATAATATTGATAAAATATAGTATATATTACTTTAATAATCGGGGCGGGGATATCCGCCGGGAAAATTGCTAACATCAGAATCTTAATAGTTTTGTTGTTTGGATTGTAAGAAGATCTACGTCAACAACAACAATAAATAATAATAATAATAATAATAATAATAATAATAATAATAAATAGTAGTAGTTTATATCTATTTATTTATGACTAGAAAGAAAACTACATGCAATATGGTGTACTGGCGTAAATATGACTTGTGCTTTTAGAACACCCTATGTGCGTGCAAAAATACAAAATTTATTATTAGTGGATGATTTATTAAATTATATACTAAAAATATAATGGGGTGGTTATTATGAGTTTTAAAGCTATGTCGTTTGATAAGGCTTTTTTAACATATTATACTAAAAAATGTAGTTATTATAACTTGGTTTTTTTATGTTTAGTAAGTAAAGTAGAAAAAATTTGATTGATCAATTTTGACAGATCAATTTACAGTTTTTATCGGCCTAAGCTCTTTATATAAGAATATACATAAATCCACTATGGAACATTCTATGCAAATCGTTGACCAAGGTCAACGATATTAAGGTGGTTTCCATTCCAAGCCTTCATTCCTTGTTTGTATCTCCATTTAGTATAATTTTCTACAGTATAAAATTAGGTACGTTCTGATTCAACGGTACATTTTCTACGATTAACGTTTATTAATTAGTAGACTGATCTCAGTCTACCAACATAAGTAACTAGGCTGACCCCACTATGGTCGATTTCACACGCATAAATATTAATTACTTGTAGCTTGTTCTAACACACGTTTATGTAATAATAATGATGACTAGGCTGACCCCACTATGGTCGATTTCACACGCATAAATATTAATTACTTGTAGCTTGTTCTAACACACGTTTATGTAATAATAATGATGTTTTTCGGATTTTCAATAGTTTGCACGCGTAAACATATTACTTTTCTTAAATTAGTAATTAACAATTCGTAATAAGGAGTATGAGATTGACTAAAATGGTACAAGGCTAGGGTGTTTAAATAGGGTTTTCGTCGTAAATATTAGTAAACGTATATAATGAAGCAACTGCGATTGATATCAACTTTGGTGTCACATTCAATATGTGGTATGGCACACAAATAAAATCGTAACACTTGGTTGGATCATAACTCGTAACTGATCCAAATAAATAAAAGATCTTATGAGGTGGGTATTTTCACACACACACACATATTATATGCGTCGCAAAATGAAAAGAGAAAAAAAAAATAGAAAACCCTACTTCCGAATGTATATAGCCTAATCAAATAGAATAAAAATGGCCTATTTTGTTTGGACTCGAACACGTGTGGTATAATAGTTTCTCTATGCGCACAAGTTTTATTTACTATTGAAAGTGTCGTATCAATATATGTATATATATATATATGTATATTGTTACATATATGTGTGTGTAATGGAAATATTGGTTGAAAAGCAGAAGATATCTCTAGTTGATTTTGCCAACCACATTGTGAGGGCTTCGTTTAGATTCCCCTCACGTTAAAGTAGAAAACAAAATTTTGGTCCAAGGTTTGATGATGCGTATATATATATATATATATATATATATATATATATATATATATATTATCTATATTTCATCCATCCATCTATCTAATCTATCTATCTATCTATGTATCAATCATATAAGCACAACTTATAGCATCACAATACCTTTATAGTACATAAGTACGCCCCAATTGCAATCTATCTAATCTATCTATCTATCTATCAATCATATAAGCACAACTTATAGCATCACAATACCTTTATAGTACATAAGTACGCCCCAATTGCAATCCTTTAAATCACAATAACGGTATTACGACATAGGAAGAAACAACATATTTAA
Source organism: Craterostigma plantagineum (assembly GCA_027422505.1). NCBI lineage: Eukaryota > Viridiplantae > Streptophyta > Magnoliopsida > Lamiales > Linderniaceae > Craterostigma > Craterostigma plantagineum. The sequence goes on from JAPQWV010000040.1 coordinate 5,294,085, forward strand.
AAAAAAAAGGAGAAGAAGAAACGATTCAATAATGTTTATTCAGAGGAAGGGGCTCAAATCAAATCAAATCAAATCAAAGCAAAAGCAACTGATCATATGTCAAGAAACTCCATATCCTTGAAGCTCAATATGCTGTCTCTGAGGCTATCTTCTAGCGAAGTGAACTTCACTCCCAAAGCCTCCGTCTTCTCCCTCGACACATGGAATGGAGCTTCCGTAAGATTATTCTCCCTATCTCTGTAAGAGATGAAAAATAAACACGCAAAAGAACATTAATACATTTGCGCCGCGGGAAAAAAAGAAGAAGAAAGAAGACTTACGCATAATGATTCTTGATGGACGGAAACATGTCATGCATCATCGCAAGCGCTTGGTGCGAATGAGCAATCGTCCCGACGACATTGTACCGACCGCTAGCCGAGGGATTTTCGTAGGAGAGAATATGCGCAAGCGCAACGTCCCTAACGTCGACGTACGTATACATCCCATGCGAGAACAGCTCCCTCGCTTCCTTGATGAGTCCCAAGAGGTAATCGGAGGTCGAATTTAGGGTTTTCGAAAGCAGCGGGCCGATGAGGTAGCCGGGGTGGATGGTCACCATGTCCATGTCGTTCTCCTTCACGAACTCCCAACCGGCCTTCTCCGCGATCGTCTTTGCCATTGAGTACCACTCCTTCTTCTCCTCCAGGAACTCGACGTTGGAGAACCACGTCTCGTCGAGGGTGACTCCCTTGAAGTACTCGAGGCTCGGTGTGAACACGACGGTGGCCAACGTGGACGTGTACACCACCCTCTTCACCGTTCCCGCCTTCCTGCACGCGTTCAGCACGTCTATGGTTCCCTTCACTATCGGGTCCACTATTTCCTTCTGTAGGACGCAAGCGTAAAGCAGAATCAAAACGTTAGAAAGTAGGCATAGGGCTTTCAGTTGATGGCTGTAAATTTCGTAAGTCGGACCATATTGAGCCTATGACTCGACCCACATAAGCTAGATGAGGTTCCATCATAAAACCAATTGGTGATATGGTGGCGTAACCCATCAACAGGAGAGGACCCAGCCCATTGGGCCTGGGGGGTCAAAGCTTTAGCCCAGTCCAATTAATATCGAGAATATATTCAAAAATAAAATAAAATACTCACTTGGGGTATTCATGACACGATCTTTACTATTTGGTATAAAACTACTGGACTACAGACACTTTTGATAAATTCTTCTGCACATATTATACTTCCTCCGTCCCACTTAGTTCTTCCCATCTTTCTATTTCGGGCGTCCCACATAATTCTTCCCATTTCAATTTTTGGTAAAAAATTATCTCACTAATTAAACTAATTACACCATTAATATTAAAAAAGTCTTCTTGATTTGCGTGTTTACTAATAACTTTTCTCTCTCCATACCTCAAAAGGTGTACTATAATATTAAAATAATGTGATTTCTTAATCTCCGTGCCCACTTGGGAAGAAATAGCCGGGACAGAGGTAGTACTTATTATTCTTGCGGTCGGGGGGTCAAATGACCCCCAAGGGTATACGTGGGTCTGCGCCCATCAAATTATAAGCTAATCAGTTTCTTCTCGAGTAACAGATGTGGGACGCAAATGAGTTATTTAGGTTTTCATAACAGTGGGCCAGAAATATAAAACGAGGGAAAGTCGTGGAACAAATTATATATGAATCGTCGGTGAATAAAATGAAAACGAACTTGCGGGTCTTCGGCGGTTTGAATGATGGGAGATGCGACGTGGAAAATGCCTTCGCATCCTTCGATAACCGAGTCGAAGGAACCTTCTTCGGTCAGGCTCGCTTCGTACAGCTTCAGTCGATCCTCAGCTCCTTCGAGCGACGTCAAGTGTTCGAATTTCTTCGGGTCGCCTGATATAAAAATTTATAGTTTCGTGATATATTATATATACATACATATGATATATATATGCATGGAACATATATAGAGATTGAATACGTACGGAGACTTCGAACAGTGCCCTTCACAGTGTAGCCGCGTTCGAGGAGAAGCTTGATGAGCCACGAAGCCAAGTAACCTGTTGCGCCAGTCACGCAGACAACCTTACTGCGGTTTGCCATCTCTTTTTTTTTTTAAGTTGAATGAACGATTGAATATAGTATTTTTTAGATGTGTTTGGTGTGTGGAATTAATGAAGATGCTGAGCTTAATTATGCCTTATATATAGAGAGATTGAGACGACGACTTGGCATATTATTTATTCGATTGGTCATTCTTTTCAATATTCGACGACGGTCGTGAAAGGGGGGAGGATAATTATAACTAATTGACACTCCAATATAATATAGGGATCTACATCTAAATATCATTTATATGAAAATTTCGCAAATCAGACCCATGACAGAGTTTTTTTATATGTAGGTACCTGTCAGAATAAAATTTTGCACATTCCTACCCGTTCCGTCGCAAGTATGTCATGGAACACATTTAGGTACCATATGGAAACATATCGTGGTACGTAATACAGTGAGAAAATGGTACACATATGACACACATTAAGGTACCATATAGACCGTATATATGTACCATATGTGGGTACCATATATACGCATGACATGGTACTTAATACACATACAGGGGTACTTATATGAAAATTTTTCTGACAGGGGGTCTGACGTGCAATTTTTTTATATAACTAGGTACTTTTCTGTAGATACACCATATAAGATAATAAAGGGGCAAGTTCATTCAGGCCCTGTTAGGGTTTGAATTTAGAATTCAGGTCTTGTCAGGAAAAAATTAGTTTTAAGGACCCGATTTTTACAGTACCACTTCATTGTTCCGCAGTACAACTTCATTGTTCTGCAGTAACAATGAAGTGGTACTGCAGAACAATGAAGTGGTACTGCAGAAATCAGATCCTTAAAACTAAATTTTATACTGACAAGAGCCTGAATTCGATTTAAAAAAGGGGGTCCGAAATGTAATATACCGTATAATAAAATGTCATGTAACCAAGTTGCATTTTTTCATTCTGATTACATGGAAAAGGAAAACCGTACAAGTTGGATGGCTATTGTTGGACTTTGCGCGTATTCTAACTCTATAAGAGCGACTTTGACAATGTCCATTCCCATTTTCCATACTACTATGATCGCTTGATACAGTTAAGTAGTCCACACGGATTTTTTTCCCTTTCTTCTAGACTATTCTGATTTCTGACTGACTATGGGCTATAATAATAAAAAGAAATATGATAACAAGTGTAGTAAACCAATTCAATGCGATGTTGCGGGTTTGACTACTATGATATATTTTCTTTTTGGTAAATGAAATATTCATTAACCAACGGGCCTGATTTTTTACTTACAAACACCTCACCGAACCATAACCGCTAACAGTTAACAGTATAACAAATACGCTTATAAATGTCTAAGTCAGCTGCACCTTTTACCTTGCAAACACTCCTAATCCTGTAATTCAGCTCCATGGCAATCTGATGAAAAATCTGCTCCTCAGTCAGAGATCCCACATCATGCACTCGCCTGTTTCGCTCCTTCCAAATATGATATACCACTGCTGAAAGACAAGCTAATAGAATCCAGTTATAGGTCTTCTCCCTCCTTCCTGTGCAGATCAACCACCCACAGCATTCTTCCCATGAAGAGAATTCTAATCTGCAGTTTAACCACACATTCAACTGCTGCAACAGAACTTTGCTGAACCTACATTTTACAATCAGGTGCTCTAATGTTTCCTCCTCTATATTACATAACGGACACCTTGTGTCACTAAGCGTCATCCCCCAGTTACGCATCCTATCCTTAGTAAGCAATCTCATGTGTACCACAAACCAAAGAATGAAAGAATGTTTTGGAATGTTGTACATGTTCCATACAGCATTACACACTGGAAATCTGGTTCCTTCTCCTTTAATCCATTCATACCCAGACTTAACCGTATATCGCCCATCAGTCGACTGAGCCCAAACTTCTCCCCTGTATCCCACTTGAAATCTACTCTTGATCCGATGTAGTTTTTTTCCAATACCAACACGAGTCTACTGCTGGTGTGAATTCCCAGAAGTTGGACCCCTTCAAATATACTACATGAATCCACTTAATCCACAATGTATCCGTCTTCTTTGTTATCTCCCAAATTTGTTTCCCTGCTAGTGCCACATTCCAGGAATCACAATCCCTGAGATTTAGGCCTCCTACCTTCTTTGGTAAGCACACCCTGTCCCAGTTGAGTAGTGGGACAGCTTTCCCTTTTGACTTCCACCCCCACAAAAAACCTCGACATATCTGATCCACCTCCTTAGATACAGCTGTAGGCAGCAAGAAAATGGAGCCCCAGTACCCGTGTGTTGCCAGCAGCACAGAATTGATAAGGCACAATCGACCTGCATATGACAGATTTCTTGTTGACCAGCATTTAATTCTTGCAGTAATCTTCTCAACCAATGTGTGGCACGCCTGTTGGGTCCATTTTGTGGGTGCTAAAGGCACGCCCAAATATCGCATGGGGTAGCTGCCCATTTGGAAACCAGTAATCTTCATGATCTGCTGCGCCTTGTGGGAAGAGACGCCAGCCAGATATAGGCTGGACTTCTGTTTATTTGCCTCCAGCCCGGACACTTTCTTGAATTGATCCAAGGCTTCCTTAACCACATACACAGCTTTTTCCTGGCCTTTGCAGAAGATCATGAGATCGTCTGCAAAGCATAGGTTAATCAGTCCAATATTTTTGCATAAAGGGTGGAACCTGAATCTGGGATCACTACTTGTGGCTTGCAGCTGTCTAGTGAAGTATTCCATCACTATAAAGAAAAGGAGCGGAGACATGGGGTCACCTTGTCTAAGTCCCCGATTTCCTTTAAACATACCCTCTGTTGCCCCATTCAGGGATATGGTATAGGACACCGTGGAAACACATTCCATAATCCACCCGACAAACTTCCTAGGAAATCTAAGAAGACTTAACCACTGCTCCAGAAAACTCCATTCCACAGTATCATAAGCCTTCCTCAGATCCACCTTGAGGAGCGCCCTAGCAGAAGCACTTTTCCTATTATATAATCTGATGAGTTCTTGGCATAACAGAATGTTATGCACAATCGATCTTCCAGTCACAAAGGCATTCTGATTGGGGTTAACAATCAGCGGCAGTAGAGGCTTCAATCTTCCACAAATCATTTTGGAAATGCATTTGTAAATGGTGTTGCAACATGAGATAGGTCTGAATTCCATTGCAGTGGTTGGATTGCTAACTTTGGGAATCATGCATATTGTAGTATAGTTAGCTCTCGGCAGCATTTTCCCAGTCTTAAAAAACTCCAAAATAGCATCAGTAATATGCTCCCCAATAACTTCCCACGCCTTATTGAAGAACCCGCTTCCATATCCATCGGGACCTGGAGCAGCCTCTATGTGGATTGCCCTCATTGCATCGGCCACCTCCTTTCTGGTAAAAGGTTGCACCAGTTTCAATTGTTCAGGCATGAACAGTAGATACCCTGCGACAGCAATCTTCTTATCTAGAGGCTCACTCACTTGACTTCTGCTGCCCAGCAGATTCTGGTAATATGCTATAAAGTGTGCATGTACTGCTCTACTACCAGTAATTATGTGTCCATCAGTGGTTGCAATAGAAAGAATCCTATTAGCATAGTTCCTCTTCTTTATCACAGAGTGGTAGTATGCAGTATTCTGATCCCCTTTATCCAACCACCTAACTTTAGCTTTTTGCCTCAAGAACTTCTCAGATGCCTTACTTAAGAATTGATATTCCCTTCGAGCTGCTAGTTCCTTCGCCAACAGTTCATCATTCAATGGGTTCTTATGCAGTGCACTTTGGCATTCATCCAGCAGTTGCTTCCCCTGCTCAGATCTACTCACAATATTGGCAAACATTTCCTTATTTAGAGTCCTGAGAGGGCCTCTTAGATTCTGAAGATTCCAGTACACACTGCCCATGTTTGGACCCTGTTTCACTACCCATGAGTCTGCTATCGTCCTCAGAAAGGAAGGTGCCATACCCCACATATTAAAATATTTGAATGGCTTTCTATGAGGCTGATCTTGTCCCATGTCCAACAAAAGTAATGGAGTATGGTCAGAGACTCCCTCATTGAGGAAGTTCACTGCATATTCCAAATATTTTGATATCCATTTATCATTGGCACAGGCCTAGTCTATGCGGCTCCAAATTCGCATCTCCTGCCCCTGTTTGTTAGACCATGTGAAATGGCACCCAATCCTTCGAATCTCCTCGAGTTGGCATTGCCGAATGCATCGGTTGAACCCCCTGATTTCATTAACCGTAACTGGGGCACCACCAATTCTATCCTCTAAGTCCCTTATGCTATTGAAATCACCCCAGATCATCCAAGGCTCATTCATATTGTCACCCACCATTTGCAGTATATCCCATAATATCTCTCTTCCTGCGGCCTCATTTGAACCATAAACACATGTGAGGAAGGTGAGCAGAACCCCCCCTCTAGACACTCTGAAATGCATATGCTGTTTAGATTGAGCTATTAGCTCTAGCTCAAGTCCACCTCTCCAAAGCACCAAGATTCTACCATTAGGGTGTTTAGATTGAGCTATTAGCTCTAGCTCAAGTCCACCTCTCCAAAGCACCAAGATTCTACCATTAGGGTGTTCACTTAAATTGTGACTCACTTGCCATCCACAGAACCGTTTATGCACTACCTCATCCACAGTTTCACTCTTCAGTTTTGTTTCAAACAGACATAGTAAATTTAACTTGTATTTACAGCAGTAGAGAACCACTTCTCTCTGCTTTACAGGGCCATTAAGGCCCCTGATATTCCAGGCAACACTTCTATCCATGACCACGGCCATGGACCCTCTGCTTGGAAGGGTGTGACTGCACTCCTAGGTCTCCCTCTGTTACCTCCTGTTGTACTTGTTCTGCCCAAGAGCTCCTGTGGTTTCCACTACTCATATCCTCTCATACTGACCTCTCGTTTATTCTCTTATCAAGGGTAACCATGGCAGCACTCTGTTCCTTAGCCCCATACTCATGATCAGTCTTTTCCTTGTTTCTGTCACCTTCCCCATATGTGTGTACATGATTAATAGGCTTCTGGACCGGCTGCCAGACCTTTTTAGTGCCCATCCTACAAGTGCTTTCTTCATGCCCATACTTATCACATTTAGAACACAATACCGGTTTCCATTCATAAGTGACTTGTGTTGGGAAACCCCGGGTGACCCGAGGCCTCTCCCCGGACACAGCGGAAGTATTGAAAGGGTCTCCCAGGTTCCCCGTTGGAACGAGTGAATTTCAAAAATTTCCTCGTTCCCGCCACAAGACCAAACTCGGTATAAAGAAAAACACGCATGTATACACGTATTAAGGTTTAGAACATTACCCTCGTCGCGAAGATCCTTAGCTCCCTAGCTCACGAACTGCGCCAAAGAGAGTCACGCCGACCCCGTGAAGTACCACAAACCAACACCACCCCAAGGATGACTAGAGATGGTGTGGAGTGTTGTGTAGAGATGTATATGTATGTGTGTGATTTCTAAAACTCACAAACACTATTTCTCAAAGATCACCCTAAATGCTCTCACTTCTCTCTAAAACTCAAAGATAGAGTGAGAAAGAGCTTAATTCAAGTTATGGACGAAATTCTCTAAGAAAATATATTAAAAGTCCATTTCCAAACCAAGAAAATGACTTTTAACTTAATCCAAATGAGATCATGTCTTACATGACTCAAAAGGTGTTAGATTCCCTTTTATTATGTCACTAAATGACCTAATAATGTCCCATATGTCTAACATAAGAACAAGGAATGAATTTGAACTTGATTTGGATCAAATTTGGCCAAACCGACGCCCGTCACGGCCTGAAACAAGCCTATTCACGGCCGTGACAACACCCTTCACGGCCTGGGTCATAATGGTCACGGCCGTCGAGGCCAAAATCAGCCTCTGCTGTGCGTCACGACCACGTGCAATGTGTTCACGGCCGTGACACTTTGACAGCTTTGCGGCAGATTCGTATTTCGATCCGATCGAGGAGTAAACGATGTCCGATTGACCTGAAATTTTAACCATAGTTAAAAGACTCATCAATCTTGATTATGACCAAAGGGATTCTCAATCCAAGGTCTAGATTGTGAGATATGTATTTTTGAAGCTACTGCAACTTTGCAGATGGGCTTCACAACCGTGACAAGCCTTGCTTGTCATTGTGAACCCTATTTACGCTTCAACTATTACCATTTTCGTTCCGTAAATATCCATCCATGTAAATATAGTTTCTAAAATATATATTTAATATTTTATTAACGTCTCTATGACCGTTAAATTAATTTACATCTCATATTAGTTAGGCACTATCACAGTGATCATTTTTAAGCCCGACTCTCTTGGTTCGTCTCCACCCGGCAAGGGAGGAATCCAAGAATTCGGTAAGCGCCTAGCCAATCCCGCGGCAACGAATAGATCCCGTGTTGAGTACGATCTTCAATCTACGAACCGACTATAGATTATCGTCGTACGTATAGACCCTTCACTAATGTCCCGGTCGAGTGAGAGTCATGGTTACGTCAAACTCACTAGACTCGACACTATGACGAATTCGTGACTGACGAAATTACTAAACTGTTCTCCACGTCCCACATGAGTCAGTTTATTGCTTCGGCCGAAGACTTTGTAATTTCCCGTCCCCAAATATGCATAAGACATATATCTCGGTTACTAACGAGACAGTGAATCCCTCACGTTAGTCTAAGCACGGCAGTTACCCTTCGTTGTCAAGACCGCATGTCGCCGCCGACCCATGTTCATCACCGAACAAGGCGGGCCTAGCAAACTAGTGACAAGTCAAGACCTCGAAGTCAACTCCGTCAAAGACCTTTCAGTCTAAGGTCCACGCACACTACTATAGTCAATCAATCAATCATTGACGCTACCCAGAGTAACGATAAGGCCCATGTGATTGTCGATTACGAGTCGTGTCCAAGTACAAGTTAATCCCCTGATTCAACTCATACAAATGTTATGACCTCCCGCTTCCCAAGCGAATGGTTGGCACAACCATTTAAGAGTCGTCAACAAATAAGTCGTAATTGACGCTCAGTCACCCTACTGAGGTCTAAGACTTATGGACTAATTTAATGTCGAAGAATAATAGCTCACTGGTGCCCCCTCTCTCATCCCATGAGAATCAGTGACTATACTTACGATATATGGGTTTTATTTATTTACCATCTCACCGGATGCCTAATGAGACTTAATAGGTAAATAAATAATATGCCTTTAAAGAATTAATATAAAAATATAAATTCCATTATCAAGTATAAGAATACAATATTCAAATACAGGCGAAAATACATCGAATATACAAGTGCCCTATTCATTACATCCTCGAATGGCATTCCGAGGGCACATGCCCAACAACTTGTTGTTCCATTAATTGCCCCTTCTCGCTCATGAATTGGATACTATCCTTGATAGCTTGAGTCAAATCAATCGCTACCAATACTCTGGCATAATGAATTCTCTCCTTCCTCCGAGTAAAATCATCTGTCATGATGGGATTACCTATCAGGCTTGCCAGCCTGCTTAAGGTTTTTGTGCCCCAATACTTCAATTCCAACTGGGGAAGCTGTACCCATACAGGCACTCTGTCCAAACCCTCCTTCTTTAGTTGCGTGTCCTCAGACCATGGGGCTAACACTAGATGTTTCCTCTCAAATTGGAGGATCTCTGTTTGAAGGATTTGATCACGCGTAGCCACACAATCAAATCTGGCCAGGAACAATCCCTGTCGCACCTGCCATACATTTACTAGCCCTTTCTTCTCCCATTTCCTTCGTAAGAATCCAGACATAACACCATATGGCGGGTTGGCTCCCAACACATAGCACAGGATCGCAGAATTCCAGTGATCCACCTCTTCAATGATTTCATCCGCAGCTACACACCCAATTTTCTGCCCCTCTTCAGTTACAGGCTCAATAAATTCAAGTTTATTAGTCTGTTTATTGCTCAGATTCAGGTGAAATTTGGCCCAAGGGTTATCCTGTGCTCCTTCTCCCCAGATTTACCTCCACTGAGTTCCTTTGTATCCGATGTTCTCCCCATAGATTCCCACGGGGTAGGCCATATCTTTACCGCCGAGACATTTTCGACAATCGCATCTCGCATTCCTTTCAACAATGGAACAGTAGACTCACTTGATTGCATCTCCACGCGTATTGTATCTTCCACTCGTGCCTTGTTGCTATCAGACCTAATCAGCTGCCCAATCGAACCACCAATGGTAGGGGAAGGCGTCATCGCCACGATCGGCGCTTCCCGTTGTTTTGTTGTTCTCTTCTTTTTCGCCATGGCGGAAGAGAGAGAAAAACAAAAGCAGTGATTAATAATTGACTACTACTACTATGATATTAGTCAACACGGAATTTAGGGAAATTTTTAGGCACCGTCAAATTTCACTTAAAATGAAAAAATTTAGTTTTAAGGACCCGATGTCTCCAACTTCATTTTTCTGCAGTACCACAAAACACATCCGATACCATTTCATATACATTTTATAACACTTTTTTAAGTTTAGGTCCTTATATATAAATTTTTCATTTAAATAATAGTTTTTTCTGACATGAACTAAAACCTATTTTAAAACTTTAAAGGGGTCTGAATTCAAACATACCCTTTTTTTCCTTTCTATGAGTTTCTGAATCTGAGTATGTGCTATAATAATGACTAGTATATGTTGCACGCCCTTAATGTGTGCATGAGCGTAAAAATTGATTAGAGGTTTTTGTTGTAGTTTTGATTTAGTTAGAAAAATAAGCATTTTACAGAAAATAAGAATATGCAGTTACATTAGGTTAAAGAACGTCATGTAATATTTATTTATTTTATGTCGATTTTTAATTTGAGAAATTTTCTCACTGGTTAATAGATACACCAAAAAACAGTTTTTAACTCACCATCGATATCACCATAAAATATAAGAGTATAGATGAGAAAAAAAAAAGAAATAGGATAAGTAGTGTGGTAAATCAATATAATGCGATGTTGGGGGTTTGAATATTTAGTTTAGATATGTGTGTGTTTGGAATGAAAATGTTGTTATTGAGCCCCCGTATATATAGAGGGAATGAGACGACGAGTTTGGCATTTTATTTATTTCATGGGAGGATAGCTGTAATTAATTTATTAATATCAATGTCATGTGACCAAGTTTCTTTTTTCTTTTTACTTTCCTGTGAAAGTTGGATGGCTATTGGACTTGTTTTTTGGCGTATTCTAAATGGTGCGTTTGGTTATAAACTCAATATAAGGGCCCAATATAAATTAAACTTAAGAAGCCCATTATAATTTATATAGTCTTCCCAACTCAGTTACTCTATAGCGGGCTTCTCTATATATATTGGGCTTGTCTATTAATACGGCCTTTAGAACATATATTACTTATATTGTAACTTGTAAGGGCTAATATATGACCGCAAACGGGGGCCATAAGTTCCTATGCGCTACTTTGACAACCATTGTCAAACAAAATCATGGCAGCTAGTTTTAGAATTTTTTTCCATTTTCAATTCCAATTTGATCCAAGTCTCTATTCTTGATCCACAGAAGTTTTATTCTATAATCGATGTGAATAGACTTTTTAGGGCCTGCTGGGAAATGGACTCTCAAAATTAGCTTCAGAAATAAATAAACAATATGCTATGTCATGCAGGGCCGACTCATCATAGCATGAGGCCTAAAGCAATTTCGAATATGGGGGTCTTCTTAAGGAAAATAAACTTAAATAATGTATATTGACAAAGTGTGCTAACTTATCACAATCATCCTCTAACTATTGGCGCTCAAAATTTGAAATACGCCGTTTTGCTTTTTGAACTTTGCAAAACCGTTTCTTTTTAGTTCTTTCGGCCCGGTATATAACAAAAAATGAAAGGTTTTGCAAAGTTTAGAAATCAAAGCGGCACATTCAAAGGTCTTGGTACCAAATTTTCTTTTTATTCAACTGGAAACTATAACCAATAACGTTTATCGAACGTGAAGCTAAAAAGTTATAAAAGAAAGCTTTTTATTTTCTTTTAATGGAAACCCAAAACAACTGTTTATAATAATTTGATAAAAATTATGTGGAAACAAAAGTCCCAATTTGACATCATAGTCCCTGTATGCAACATACACCCCTTTTAATACAATTTGATGTTCGTGTTTATTTTGCAAGCATCATATTATTTTAGTATTTTAGTTCTTAAAATAACTCCTGTCGATTATATCTAAGCGGTCTCATGTAATCGCAAATTTTCAAGTTTAAACGTTCTTATGATCTTGGGCCTTTATTACTCGATGTTTCCTTCAAATAAAAGATATCGTTAATGCTTATTTTTGTCGTAACAATCACTTCAAGCAGTGAAAAACATGTCAAACATAAGTTAGTAGATATAATTGATGTTAAATTTTTTGACTTTTTTAATTAACTATATTTTACTTATATAATACGTTTTTAATTCGGGGCCCTCAAAATTCCAGGGCCTAAAGCACTTGCTTTACCCAAAAGCCGGCTCTGATGTCAAGTCGTCATTTAATATCTTGGCAAAACCATTCACGTAAAGATCTCGAATCATCCATCCATCCCATATATGTAACAATAATTCTATACATAACAATTGGTTTCACATGCGTTTCAATATTTTTCAGTATACTTAACCTAAATCCTTGATAATAATATGAACTAGATGACATTGTCATTATTGCTTGTCATTTATTAATCTTTTAATTTATAAATATACGCGTATACAAAAGCCCATAAATGCGGCCCATACGATATCGGCCCGATTACGATAGCGGCCCATATATTACATAAGTCGTCATTCATTCACTTCCTTCCCAAAGAAAAGAAAAATCAAGTATTTCATGTTTTTATCATCATATGATCTCGGTCAGAAGCTCGAGAATCTTAGCCTAGTAGGTGGGAAATTGATTTCTTGGGCTTGTAAGGTTGCATTTTTAGGGATTTTCGCATATATCTTTTCCTAGGGAATTAGCAAAGTGAATCTGTATGCTGTGGAAGGTTTGCATAATTATCTGCTACTGAGCTTTCATCTTTTGATGTTATGGTAAATTCATCTCTGTTTCGACGTGGGCGTGGTGAAATCTGTGCATATTTCAGATTCTCTTCCTGGAGCTTGCGAGTAGTCTGCAGATGGCGAATGAGGATGATTTCACCTTCTGTAGTGTAAGTCTTGATATGTGCTTTCTTATGTTTCTGTTATTGATTGCAGACAGAGTGTTTTCTCGGCAGGTTTCTCCGCCCATAAATGCTGGTGAAGCTCAGAAAGTAGCTGATGAATACGTTAAAGGTGTTTCTGTGGATGATGATATCAAGAATGGTGTTAGTATATGGAATATCCCTACTTCCCAAAGGGTTGGAGAAACAGTTGGTTCTTTGTCGTTTAATGTAATCGACGCCTTAACTGGCGATAAGCAGCTCAAAAGGATCGACGAAGAAGTTTCTGGAAGTTCGAAGAAGGCTTTATCTTCGGATGCAAAAGATCCAAAGGCGAAGGCGATTGCCCGAGCTAAGGTTCCCTTTGAGAAGGGTTACAGCCAAATGGACTGGCTTAAGCTTACCCAAACACGTCCCGATCTTGCAGGTATACTTGAACACGACTCCTTTTTGAGAAAGGGTTCTACTTTGCGTTTCGTCGTGTGATTGAAAGTTTGCCTATTCGAATGCTGTATAGCCTATAAGATGTAGGTCGTTTGAATTCTACGAATTGGGATTGTGTAATCCACGCTAAACGACTTGGCTTGTAAATATGAGCATTTTTCAATGGAGAAAAGGTATGTTTTTTGCTTGTGATGCCACCAAGTTTGACACTGACAGAAGTTCTTGATTTTCTCTTCTTTTTTGGAGTTTTACATCATTCGTGAATGTCTGGTTTTTTGCACTTGTATGATTATATCATACATACGTATCTTAATAGAAGAGTCTTTGGAGTTAATCTGCATACTTAGTAAGATGTTTAAGATACAGGATTGAAGGGACGGTCCAATACGAGGCTTATTCCGATGAGCGAAGTCAAACAGCACAGATCCAAAGACTCCATGTGGACTGTTCTTAAAGGCCGTGTCTACAATATTACAACATACATGAAGTTTCATCCCGGGGGTAATAATAATTTGTGTGTTTTCTGATTTGCAGTTCAATGTCTACACTATCTATTGCAACTTAACCTCAGTAAAGTGGAAAGGCTAACTTTTGTCATATTCTTCTCTATTTGCAGGTGATGAGCTTATGAAGGGGGTAGGAAGAGACTGCACCTCCTTGTTCAGTATCCTATTTTCTTTTCGCCGAACAAAGAATTCACGCATATATCTCGGAATCACTAAGATATATATCGAAATATTTTGAAATGAATTCGTTTACATATCTCTGCTTTATGATGTTCGTCACATGTGGGTTCCTTGACGCTATATTTCCTTACAGATAAATACCACGCATGGGTTAACGCCGAGTTCTTGTTGGAGAAATGTCTTGTGGGAATCTTAGACGACGGCAAGAAGACATGAGTTCATTACAGGTCTTTAATTTCAAAGTAGAGTTGGAAAATTGATGCAAACATGTATTCTACGCATGTGCTTATTGATTTGTCTTCGGAAATGTTGTCGAAAACTACCCTTTTCGCTTCTTGTTAGCATAAGAAAGATGAATATACCACATACTTTATGTCCGAATAAGGTAAGCTAGAAAAATCCTGAGTTGATCTCCCTATTACATGGTGAGATTTCTTCTAGTCGATTCCATCTTCAACAAAAGGTCCTTAATCTCCATTTCCATCCTCATCTTCATGCTGAAGTATTCTTGATAGGATCTTTCGAAGCCCTGCAGTTCTTCGACCTTCTGTCTCCTCATATCTTCAGCCTCAGCCAAGCGAAGCTTGTCGATTCTTCTTCTGTATTCTTCCTCGACCTTTTCGACCTTCGACGCCGAAATGCGCTTCAGAGCTTCAGATTCCTTCCTCGCATCGTCGGCGCGCAATTGGTACATATCTGCCTCGGCTTGCTTGATTCTTATAATGCTCTCCAGCTCATCATACACAGGCTGCTCCCTTTCAGCAACAGTTCTTCGAAAATCTAAATTCGTTTCAAGCTTTTCGTCCATGGAGAATTGTGGGGCTCTATCTGCGTGCGTTCCCCATACATGGCTCGAAACGCCGACGACATTATTGTTGCTTTCGTCGAACTTTGCAGGCAATTCCTTTCTGGGTTCAGTTGCAGGCGTCCCGTGCTCGTCTGAGTCGATTTCTGCAAGGAAAAAAGATCAAGAAAATGCAAGTTTTTCAGACAAAGCTCCAACTGCAAGAGAAAAGGCCAACAAATCATACCACTTAAGAAATTCAAGATGTGTTTTTTTGCCTCGTCGATTTCGACTCCGCCATTCAACCTCAACATCATCCACACAGAAAATTCGTGAAGCCTTTTCCCCCTTACATCTGCGCTGCCCTCGAATATCCTCCTTACATACTCGAGCTCTCGGCGAAGGTTGTCCAAATCCCAAACCTTGACGAAGTTCTGGAAAACCTCCTTTACGAAGCCAAACATCTCAGAAGGATGATCGCAAGCAACACAGTAGAATTGCATGCCCTTCGCACTGAGCCCATTTCTAATATGAGATTCCCTAAGCCCACAATCAGCGTGGCACCAGTGGAGGCAAACGTCGCACCCAACCCATCCACAAGTGTTCGCCCCATTGTCGAATTTGGCGCAAACGAGGCACATGCATTCCCTGCAGAAATCCCTCTGGCGAGCGCATATTTTGCAGTCGCAGTCGTCGACGGGCAAAGCGCTCCTACACATGGGATTCTTGCATCTCATGGTAAGAAATATCTCGGCCAGTTCAGAAGATGGGACTTCGAGCTTCGTTAGGACGAAATCTCCCATCCCAGTCTTTAGGGCTGTTAGGATTTCTAGTTGAAAACGACGCGCGCTCAGTAATGCGTCCATCGTAATGTCGTCCCTATTCCGCAGTGCATTCTGTAGGGCGCTGAGCTGCCATTTTTTGCTCGGTTGAGATATGATTTCTTGGACATGCTCCTTGACGAGGGAAATCTGCTGAGGATTCATTTCGCTGAGCCTTCGGGCCATTAGGTGCAAGGGTTCTGAGGCTATCATTGTCACGATTGACTCGGCGAAATCAGTTCCATTGCTGTCTTTTTCTACGACAAGTGTCATCTGCTCCGACCCGTTTCTGTAAGAAACGAATCCCTGCGACCCGTGAGTTTTCTTGCTGAAACTCAACTGTCTCTCAAGACCATCGGCCGTAACTTTCTGACCGTTCGCCATAGCTTGTCCTGACGAATTAGCCTTAGATACCTGCGATGGAAGCCTAGGAAAGGCTGGTTCCTCGTTTGCAGCAGCCAAAGCTTTCCAATCGACTCCTTTAAACAACGGCTTACTCCCAACAGATTTTTCGTAATCGTACATTTCATGATTCATAGAGCAGCTGGGATTGTGGGTTATCTGCTGAGAGCCAGAGAACGACATGGAAGCAGTGAATCCATTTGAGTTCGTCCTAAACGAGCTAGCAATCGATTGAAAGCTCCTTCCATGGCTGGGAGAGCTAGGGCCTTGTTCCCCAGCCTGGGCGCCAACGGGCAGCAAGACGTTCGGCAAGCTAAGCGAAAGCTCAAGAGCACCACCCATTTTGTCGTCTTTAGGCTTTGTTGGTGCTAATTGTTCGACGTTTTCCTTCTTCTTGATTGGATCGTTGGACAAAAACTGAAACCCCATGGCGCTTGGCCCTTCAGCTTCAGCCACGACGTCCATACCTGTGTGATTTGGACTGCTCGAGGGCGAAACGGTAAGTACAACGCTTTTTCCCTTATCAATCAAATTTCGGGCCATTTCTTCCATCGAAGGCTCTGCTTTTTCTACATTTGGATTCAGGCCCTCTTTCTTCGTTTCGATATTAGTATTAATCTCTTCTTTCCCCTTGTCAGCAGCAGATGTACCTTCCTCGTCCTCCTCGAAAGAACCTTCTCCTCTGCCTTCGACTACGTTATTGCTACCTTCCATTTCTTCGTTCGCATCATCATCTTCATCTTCATCGCCACTCTTATTCGCTCCTTCAACTGCTACACCCTGACGTTCGTCCAAGCCACCGTTAGTGTTCGCCTCGAGCTTCATGGAGCTCTCTCCTTTCTCTGCATTCGAAGAATCCATGGCATCCTTACGCTCGACGGGCTCCTCACTGCTAAGCTTCTCTCGAGAAAGAGCGTCCACTCCATCTCTCACGGTTGGGTTAGCTGAAGGCTGTGGCTCGGGCTCCAATTCGCCTTCTTCTCTTTCGTTGCCGTGAAGAACAAAGCTCTCCGCAATCGTACTGTTATCATTACCATCTTCGACTTTACCCTTCCCATCGACGCTCTTCGATCGTTCGCTTTCAGACTCCCTAGACACAGCTGAAGAAGATCTCACATCTCTCTTTCTCAATGGCGATTTCGCTCTACCGCTAACATCTTCGTATTCCATTCTGCTCCCACGAATAGGCTCGTTAGCGCTCTTCGCCCCTTCGTCGAAATCTTTTCCACCGCCGAGCCTTCGCCACGACGCCACGAAATTATCCCTCCTCGGCCTATCTCTCTCCGACCTGAAACCCTTGGGAAAATCTCTCCTAGGCCCAGAAAAGCTCTCTGAGCGAGGAATACGATGGGCATCGAAACCTGCCCGAGGAGACTGCCCGAAGCTGACCCTTTCGTGGGCAGCATCTCTCTGTCGATCGTAGCTCTTTCTTCGATCGTAGCTGTCTAAATCGTAGTTCGATCGTTTTCTAACCAGCCTCGAGCTATCCCTTTCCCCGTCGTACCTCGAACGTGGGGAGGTTATGAGCTTTCTTCCACTCTCTGAAGGCTTGTAATAGGAATAGGAACTCCTCTGCATAGAAGATGAAGAAGGGCGCTGTTGAGCTGTTTCTTCGTCTCTTCTTCCCCCTAAATCTTTTGTGTCTCCCTTTTCGCCGTAAGAATCGAAATCCTCCGACGACCTAAACCTCTTCATAGTTCGGAATCGGAATAAACACGCACACACAAAAGAAAAAAGGCAAGAGCAGAACTTTGTCCAGGAAAAAACCCACTCCAAGCGCAGAAAAAAAGATTGATTTGGCGAAATCCACAGTTCAAGAAAACTTCCAAAATCGAACGGCTAGCCCTAAGACAAAAGGAGCGACTTTTCTTCTCAAGCCATAGTGGTACAAAAACACATAATTCTCCGTTCTTGACAGATCAAATCAAACCCAGTCAGCAGCCATGGCGCTAGATGAAATCAAATCCCTTGCTTCCCCGCTCGGTTATACACGAAATAGAAGCTTGAGATGCAATCAACGCAGATTCGGGTACCCTTTTGACCCGAGTACAAGATTCACGGGTCGGAAATTACTCGGCCGTCGCGCAAATCGCGCGGTTATGGACTTTTGTGGGGTGGGCAGCGTAGGTATATAGGTATAGCTGCTTCTATGGGTGAGAATTCAGAAATTGAGATGAAGATGTGTTCGTTGGGTCAACGGGGAATATTTTTCTTTTTATCTTTTTTCTCTTCCGAAGTGAGCTGAGAGAGAAAGAAGACTTGAATAGGCAAAGTTGGTCGCCAGCGCCACGACGGTCAAAGGGCCAAAAGTGTAATATTTGATTTGTTACACAATTATTATGTATTTTTAAGGGTCAATTTGATGTGAGGCCCACCGTGCAAGTTTCATTTAGGTTTCAGACCTCCGTCAGAAAATTTTTAGTTTTATGGACCCGATACACTTAAATGTTTTTCATTACGCTTCATGGACCTGCAGTATCACTTCATGGTTCTGCAGTACCATTTCACGTTCTGCAGCATTGTTATGTAATAACACAAAACGATAGTACGATATCAGTTCATACACACTGTATAACACTTGCATAAATTTTAGGTCCTTATCTCTAAATTTACAAAAAAATCGGGTCTTTAACCTTAAAAATTATCTGACAGGGGCTTGAAACCTAACTTAAAAATATTTTTTTTGGAGTCCGAAACTTAATTAGCACTGTGTTTAACTAAATATAATTTTTTGAAAGCTTTCGATTGGATTGGAAGTTTGAGTTTGAACTTCTTACTCGACTCTTGTTTTCTTCTCTCTTCCGAGGACCACAATAATTTCAAAGTCGGAAATGTCAATTATACCCTTTGGTTAACGTGAAACTACGAAGGTACCTCTTTATTTATAATATTCTTTGGGCCTCTACTATAGATATTGGGCCTTTTTATTTGAAAATTGGGCTTTTCTGTAAAATACTCATCGTCTACTCCACTCTTTCGTACATGGTTTGATTTTACTACTCTTCAGCTCAATTGATTGTATGCTTCTGTTCCGTTCTCTTGAGGATCTTTGCTGAAAAAAGGTTTAAGGATCGTTCGACTAATCCATTAGATTGGCAGCAGGGCGCCATTTTGTTGCTATTGATCGATGACGGCGATGGCGATGCTCGATTTACTGAGGAAAAGCCCCAATTTCGGCTCCCAGGCGTTCACTTCGAGAACCCTTTTCTCCGCTAAATTCGTGGGCGGCGCCTCAGCATTTTCGATTGCTGTTCCTTTTGCAGCTCGAGCTGCGTTGTTCGGGTATGCGTGGGTGGTTTTAGCTGTTCTTTTTATTAGTTAATGCGGCTCTATCTTCAGCAGTATGATAATAGGAATCTGTCTTAGTTTCAAATTGAATTAGGCACATCGAATTTTGGCTTCTTCGATTTGTAGTGATTCGCTTAAATATCTCTCAGAAACTGTGGGGCTCAGATTGCATATTGCGACGCCGTCGACTCTTCGGTGGCTGAAGACTATGTCTCGAGTCTATGGAGTGCATCTGAGAACGTATTTCAGGATGATGCATGGGACTATAGTGAAAAGCAATACGATCTTCAGTTGAAACCGATATTTTCGGCATTTCATTGGAGAACCCTCGCATTAACGACGTTGAGATCCTTTCTGTTGTTCTATTTGCCTCTTCTCGAGCAACAGACTCCCTTGGAGGACGAAGATGATGACTCTTTACAGGAAAATCCCGTCGAAAATCGAGTGGATTTGGTTGCTCCTTTCAAGAAATCTGTCAAGCAAATACTTCGTGAGGTGAATCTTCACGGTTGAATGAGTTCCTTTCAAGAAATCTGTTCTTATTTTCTTCGAAGCTCTAATTGTTTATATATGCTCAGACGACTGTCATTACTACTAGGCGCGTTCTTGAAAGAGTTGCTGTGCACTATGTTTCACAGCGCATGGCATGGAAGCTTCTCAAAGGTTCTATTCGAATTTTTACTCCTTTTTTTTTTGTTTCTTTTTTAATGCATGTGCCTAATTTCATCTAACCCAACAAATATAGATGCTCGAAAGTCAGCCACTCGAAAAGCAGGAAGATGTTTGCCCACTCCAACCTTCGTATTATGTGTAAGCCGAACAACTTTCAGAGGTAACATTGAATTTAACCCCCCTTTGTAACTATCTATCTCCATCCCATGTAATAATTTTCCCATCTATTTCTGGTTACTATTATCAACAGCACACTTCCTAGGAGTTCTAGCATCGTGGATAGTCCAAGTTGGCATCGATGTCTATCGATTCTTTAAATCTATAACCAAGAGCAAGGAAGATAAGGACGATCAAGTCAACACTGAGGACCAAGTTCTCCTTCTTGGCAAGAAAGTTTACAGCACCACCCTTCAATGTTGTTCCTCGATTGTTTTTGCCTCCATAGGAGCTGGCATTGGGGCGGCTTGTATTCGTCCTTCGACGGGCCAATGGATAGGTACCATTATATACTCATTGTGTAATAGGCCATATGAATCTTGAAAAACAATAGTTGATCCTATATCTTGCGTGGAAGTTCTGATCTACGAAGACGATTGATTTGCTTGTTGTTATTATTGCAGGGTGTGCTGTCGGGGATTTGGCGGGGCCCTTCTTGGTCGGGTTTTGCTTGGAGAAACTAAATTGGGATATGTAAGGATACTTCAGCTTCATGTTCTTATCTGGGAAGACAAGTTGCTCCTCTTTTAGACAGAGATCATATCATGAGCTTAAACTGCTGGCTAGTGTTTTTTTTGGGTATTATTTTGACATTATTGCAGTTATCGATTTGCTTCTGTCTTGATTCAAATATTTTTGCATTTGGGTACAACCCATTAATTATAGATTAGAGAATTGCCTAATTACAGAAAGAATTGTAGTAAAATCATAGAGAATAACGCACGCGACATGAAAATCATGATTTCTTAATTCTTTCCATAACATTGACTAAAAAACTCACCAAACAACTCGAACTTTTATCATTGAGTACGTCAGCATCGGACGGGCACCACTCCGTAACGTACGATGTCGTAATAATGACTGTCTAATCTTTATCCATCCCTTCGTTAGACAAAAAAATTGATCTTTATTCTCTTTCTTCTTGGTAATCGAACAGTCTATATAATGAATGAATAGCAGTGAGAAAAATATAATCTTTTTCGGGCCCAAGTTCAATAGCACGTAAAAATGAAGTCAAATGAAGTCAGCAGTGATAGCTCCAACCCTTTGCTTCCCACGACAATCAAACAGAGCGATTCTGAGGCTTCGGACATCACTGCAGTTCTTGTACTAAGCACCTTCGTTGCTGTAGCAGGCTCATATGTCTTCGGCTCCGCAGTAAGTTTGACTAACAAGCCATTTTTTCTCGTCGTTAGTTGATGCGCTGATCGATTTTCTTGTGTGAATTCTGCGATATGTTGCGTGGTTTCTCAGGTGGGATTTTCGTCCCCAGCTCAATCTGGGATTTTGGAGGATCTTGGACTTTCCTTGGCTGATGTTAGTGATCTTCAATCTTCAATCAGTAGTACAACCATAAGCAATAACGATATTCTCTTACTGGGAATAGATGAAAAAAGAAAAATCTTTCAAAGCCCTCAGTTATAGCCTTGCAATTTACTTACACTATTTGTCGACTGACAGTACTCGTTGTTCGGTTCGATATCGACGATTGGAGCTATGTTTGGAGCGGTGGTGAGTGGGAAGACAGCAGACCTTATAGGAAGGAGAGGGGTACGTCAATAGCTCAATTATATTCAGACACAATTTTTCTTACATATACATTATTCGAATTGTTCAATATTTTTGTGTTCATATGTTGCTTTTGTATGATTCAGGCAATGGGGTTTGCCGAGTTATTTAACCTAGTCGGATGGCTTGCAATAGCTTTTGCCAAGGTATGTATATGTACTCAGTGTCTCTTTGCTTCATAAATGAGCCTAAAGCCACTAAAATAGCTATCTGGAAGGTGAGCAAAAGTTATGTGTCTAACTGCTCCATTTCTTGCATTCTAGTACATGCTTCAATATAGGTTTATAGGAGCAAGAAGATATCTTCTCTTTTTTATTTTTTATTTTTATTTTAATGGGACTTATGGCTTGTTCGCAGAATGCTTGGTGGCTTGATATTGGGAGGTTATTAACAGGAATTGGGATCGGGCTTATATCATACGTGGTACCATCTTATCGTTTCTTCTCCCAAGATTTTCATTTCCCTTAGTTTGCTTTGCTCTCATTCGTAATCATCGTTTGATACGTAATCGAATAGGTGCCTGTGTATATAGCCGAAATAACGCCCAAGAACCTCAGAGGAGTGTTTACTGCAGTAAACCAGGTAAGTATCATCAAAACTCATGTCCTAATCTCAATACCAGGGAAGCCGTTTACGTACATTCTCTGTCACAGACATGGCTTAGAAACGCTGTCATGTTTGTCGTAGTTGATGATATGCTTTGGTGCCTCTGTTATGTTTCTTGTCGGCAATCTCATCACTTGGCGTCTTTTGGCTCTGATAGTAGGTAAAAATTCTTCTTTCCTCCTTGTGTTTCTGTTAAGTTGTATGCATTCTATTCTATCGCCTTAATGCATTTCATACCAATCGATGCTAACAGAAGTCGTTTTTTTTTTTTCTCACTTCGTATCAGGAACTATTCCTTGCCTGGTACAGATTTTGGGCCTATTCTTCATCCCAGAGTCTCCAAGATGGCTGGTAATAAAAATAATGATGAAAGATAAACACGAGCTTCGTAAGGATTTAAACCGTGAGAACTAACTAACAGGCTAAGAACGGTAAATGGGATGGAACCGAAGCATCTTTATCTCGGCTTAGGGGCCAAACAGCCGACTTTTCTGAAGAAGCAGCTGAGATTCGAGTTATATTTTCTTACAGTTTCTCTGCATTGGTTCTTCCTTTTCTAGATGGTACACTGAACGTGGCGGTTTTTCATAGGACTATACTAGAAGCCTCGAACAGCAAAGGGACACGAAAATGCTCGACTTGTTCGACAGAAGATACGCCCATTCGCTCATAGTAAGGCTTCACTCCCTTGTCTCATAGTAAGGCTTCACTCCCTTGTCTGGATTTTGTTGACTGTGTAATAATAACGTGGTTTGCGATTCAAGGTTGGAGTTGGATTGATGGTTCTGCAACAATTCGGAGGAGTCAACGCCATTGCATACTATGCAAGCTTCATATTCTCAACTGCAGGTAAGAAATAACCTTAAATTTGATTCGCAAGAGGAGTTAGTAACCTCATTTTCTTGTACCCCGAGTGGGGTTTTTGATCGAATGCCACAGGTTTTTCTGGTACAGTTGGAACCAATGCAATGGTTGTTGTCCAGGTCAGCACAATCCTCCTATATATAGACACACACAAACACACACACATATATATATATATATATATATGTTCATTTTTTTCCTCTTTAATATCATGTCAAGTTTGAATTTTTCAGGTCCCCATGACTATCATAGGAACGTTGCTGATGGATAAATCTGGGAGACGCCCCCTTTTACTGGTTTACAGATGCATACATTACACATACAGATGCGTTTCAGTTCTATGAACAGATAAAGTTATTACAGCAAAAGTCATTTCTCATTCAGGTTTCTGCTTCGGGGACTTGCTTGGGTAGCTTGTTTATCGCATTCTCATACTTATTACAGGCACAAAATCTTTTCTTCTTCTCTAGTTAAAAACTTCCATCTTTTCTTGGCAAATCAGTTGAACTGATGATTACAATCCAATGCAGGATCTTAAGCTCTGGGATTCCAGCCCCTACCTAGCGCTCATCGGCGTCTTGGTACTGCAAATTTAATCTCACGTCGAAAACGAAAATTATCGAAGTCCCACTTAGCTTGCACGTCTGCTTTCGTCACCGAACAAATATAATGCAACGTTTCTCTCGATCTCTTGCCTCAGTTATTCGGAGGATCTTTCTCTTTAGGCATGGGAGGTATTCCTTGGGTTATAATGTCCGAGGTATAAGTAAAAAATCACATATTTATATCATCGGAAAACGCAAGTTAATAAAAAAGCCTTCATCTTCGATGCAAATGCAAATGTTTTTCTTCTGCAGATATTCCCTATAAACGTTAAAGGCTTGGCTGGAAGCTTGGTGACAGTGGTGAATTGGCTTGGCTCATGGATTATTACATTCTCCTTCAACTTCATGGTTCAATGGAGTTCTTCGGCCACGTTCTTCATATTCGCAGCAGTTTGTGGAGCAACGGTCATCTTCATCGTCAAGCTTGTCCCAGAGACGAAAGGCCGTACTTTGGAGGAAATACAGTCGTCCATGTCTTCTTTCGGACAAGATAATTGAACATGTAAATAAAGAAAAAAAGAAACACTTCTTTGACTTTTTTGACCTGCTAATAAACGGATCAATTCGAAATCAGACCCCGTTAAAGGTTTGATTTCGTTCAGGCCATGTTTGAGAATTTTTTAGGTTAAAGTACCCATTTTGTGTGACGTAAAAAAGTGGTACGAAAGATATATGAACTGGTCTAAAACGATCGTTCTGTGTTACAAATTTCAATATACTGGTATGTTAGAGTAATGAAGTAGTACTGCAGAAAGTAAAATGGTATGTGATGATCATAAAATGGTACGGAATTATGATTTTGTGTTACAAAATTTGAATTTACTGGTATGAAAGAGTAATGAAGTGATACTTGCAAAAAATGGATCCTTAAAACTAAATTTTAATAGGACCTGAATCCTAAATAATAGTTACGTGGGAGCCCGAAACGAAAATGCCCCATAAATAATTGAGTTCTTTCTCTGCCATCCACGCCACCGTTCCTTATCCGTTTACATACTTCAGATATTTCTACATCCTTCTTATACCTCGACTCAGAAAAGTATCTAGCGTGTAATAAAATACATGGCCGCCTTATCATCGCCGTCGATCGTCAGCTTATGGAATTCCAAGCCAAGAAAAGCGGCGGGCGACCTCAGCAGAACCAAGAACGATCATCAGTTTTTCTCTGTAATCTCCTGCCATAACCGCGGTCCAAATTCGAACAAGGAAGACGAAGAGAAGAGCCGTCGTAATAAAGTGCAGCAGTTTCTGGGAAGTATGCACAAGTTTGGAAGCGATTTGCATCAGAATCTGAGCCCACAGAAGAAGGGAGATTGGAAAGACGTTACCTTGATGAGCCTATCCTTTGCTGTCTACGTTTACATGTCTCAGAAACTCGTCTGCATTTACTTCGCATGGATGTCCATTGTTAGACAATATTAATCGTATCTTAATCGAGATTATGGTAGTGGGATTCTGTTGGATAAACATGTTCGTACATGAGCTAATCATCAATGGAGTTAGTTACTCATACCAGACAATGATCAAAGAGTCGAGAACTTCGTACGTTATTACACAAAGAAATGCGATTACTCACTCGTCTTTGGAATGCTCGGCATTCTTGAAAAGGCGATAGAACATCGAAACAAGCCATTGCCAGAAAAGAGCGAACCAATTCTCGGGCTTAGGTTTCGCTTCTGGCCTCGGTCCAAACAGTCCCTTGTAAAGCTCTTTCTGCTTCTTGTACAAAGCTCTGTCGTGCTCGTCCAAGAGTCGAAGCTCCTTAGCCACGGCTTTGTCTTGTGGGACGAATTTGCGAACTTTAACGAAGTCTTCTCGGGCAGCATCCGTCTGCCCGAGCTCTGCCCGGGCTTTTCCTCGCCGAAACAAAGCTTTTACGTTGTTCTCATCCTCGGTCAGGACCTGTTAGAAAAGCAGTGATAAAGTTCAAGAAATAAAATCCCGACCCTATCGAAAATTCAGTCCAAAAACGATGCTCTTACAATGGTGCAGTGGGCGATAGCCTCGTCGAATCGTTTGAGCTTTATAAGGCACGCTGCTATGTTCAAATGGCACGGGTTTTTAACCGCAAGCGCCATGTCTCTATACTTCCCGAAAAGTTGGAACATGAAGTCGTCTCCTAGGTAGGCGATGGCCTAAAAAAGGCGATAAATAATAACCGTTTTTCCTTTCAAGACGAACGTAAAAGCAGTAAATACTTGGCAAAACGATACCATTTCATACTGTTGCATTGCTTCGTCTAGCTTCTCTTCTTTGAACAGTTCGTTCCCATCCATCTTTCTTCGGTCGGCGGCGCCGATCCTCTCCTCCACGGTCATGTCCCCGCGTGGTTTTCCCTTGTAATAAAAAAATCTCATCAGAGCGAATACAGCACTAGAATTTAAGGAATGAGTTTAGCCCACTTCGATTAACTGCTCACTTCTTTCGTTTCGTCGAAGCCGATCAGTTCGACTTCGTATGTGATGTCTGCCATGGGAGGAACGTTAGGGAACGAAAAGCTTCCTTCTTTTCCATAGCCCAATTCCCAGCCGACTTTCAGCAAAGCCCTTTCGCCTGATTTCATGTTCGAAATGCCAATTGCCAATCCACTCATTTCCTTCTTCTCTGTAGCAGAAAAGAATTAAACAATAAGCTCAGACCCAAAAAATATGAGAATGGACACCAGTAAATCCTATGATCAAACAAAACCTTTTCCTAGGATAAGCTCCAATGGCTGCTGTTCGTGCCAAGTGTCTTCGAACTTGTGTAGCGTGCTTACAGCCCATGCTCTGTAATGAACTGAAGCGAAAATCGAAGAAAAAATATCGCTATCATACGAACGATCAAATCTAATCAAGTTCAACAAGTGATCTTTACCGAAGCAAGTTGAATATTTCGAAGGTTTCTGGCCATGCCCTTCCTTGATAATCTGCTTTGACACTTTCTCGTGCAAAACCTCGACTTGCGAGTCTACCTTAGGGGGCCCGCCTTCGTCTTGGAGAGGCTCACCTCGGACCATCGAGGCGCCTTCAGCGACGATGTCATCTTCCCCATCTTGATCTGCACAATAGAATGCATTTCCATCATTTGTTCCATTTTATTGCAATAGAATCCATACAAAAAGTCGGGCGATGAAATCATTTGATGTTCACGGTGTTTTTGAAGCAGTCCTTCGACAATATAAGCATTTAGTTCACAGAAGCCAAGAAGGATAAGGAACAATCAAACAGCTGAACACTAAGATTCCAAACTTCACTCAAGAAAACAAAATTTTCAATCCAAGACAGTTCTTGGAAGACTGTAATAATAATCTCAGAAACCACAGATCCCTTCACGATCGAAGAAATCAACAGCCCAACTCTATCACTAGACTAAACCGACCAAGAGCGATAAAATTATCTTTTTTTAAAGAAAAAAAAAGGGACAAATATCTGCATAAGTCTGAAGAAGGGGCGAAGAAGAAAAAGACATCACCTTTCTGTGAGCTGTACCGTTCCTCCTCTAATTCCACCATTATTCAATTCTCAGAAGACGCTGCCCAGAAGTTCAACACCATCAAACAGTTAGGTGGACAGTGAAACGAGCTGTATGCGAGCAATTATTGTCGTAATTATCCAATTTTATTTGTCTATTCAATTGGGTCGGCCGCTTACTTTATTAATTCTTGGCCGAGAAATTTCGATAAGACAATACAATACAATACAGCCACTTGAACTTGAAGTATACAATATTTCAACTTTCAAGGCCCTTCTTTTTTTCCCACCATAGGTAATAATTTCAATCGGGTCGGATCGGGTCGGGCCGGGCGAGTCGGGTCGGTTCTTGATAACTCACCAGTTAGGGGTGTTCATCGGTCGGTTCGGTTCGGTTTTTTCAAAATTCGGTTCGGTTTTTCGGTTTTCTGTTTTGCGTATGCTTAATCCGATATCCGAACCGTTTTAATTTGGTTCGGTTCGATTTTTTTATAATTCGGTTCGGTTTTTTTCGGTTCGGAATTTTCGATTAGGAATTTAATATCAAAAAAATATTATGAAGCTGAAAATTACAAAACAATTTGTGGTATTAAAAAACAAAGAAGATATATGAAACGTGACATATAGCAAATAATTCAAAGGTCCGAAAAAAAAACATGAAAATTGAACAAAATCTAACCAAAATATAAAAACATTCATCTCACGATACGATGTGGGAGAAAAATAGTATTTGATTGGTGAGAAAAACATCACCTAAAAATGGAAAAACGTATACCAATGAAATTATACTTACTGTTTTCTTTAGTTATGGGAGAAAAACAAATGATTTTTGATATTTTTTCTATTTTTAATGTAGTATGATAATTCCAATTCGGTTTTTCGGTTTTTTCGGTTTTACATATGCTTAATCCGATATCCGAACCATTTTAATTTGGTTCGGTTCGGTTCTTTACAATTCGGTTCGGTTTTTTTGGGTTCCGGTTTTTTCGGCAGTTCTTTACGGTTCGTCGATTTTTTCGGTTTTCCGATTATTTTGAACACCCCTATCACCGGTAGTCACCACTCACAAGTCACATCCTTTGCTCAGGTAGAACACTCACTATTTCAAGATTGCGAAGAAGCAGTAAATTACAACGCAGATTGAATCCAAAATCAAACAGGTGGGAGTGGCAAATCCAGCAAAAGCCAAAACCCAACGCAGTCGTCGTTGTCCAAATCCTCTTGGATGGCGAGAAAATGCAATCCTCCGCAGGCGCGCTTGGCTTCCTCCCAAGCCTCCGCTTCGCCGGTCGCGGCGGCGGTTTTCTTGTAGCTGGCGTAGTTGTAGCGCGTCGAAATCCCCACCGACAGGACTATGTATCCCCTCTTAGTATCAGCTTCGATCGAGCATACTTCTAAGCCGTTCATCCACGCTTCATTTTGGAATGCGTACGAGGTAAATGATTACTCGTCTTAAAAATGGCATCACAGAGATGCTTTTTGTATGTAATATATATTCATATACCTGCTAAGGGCTGAGCCCTCGAAGATGCAACGGCGAGGCCTGGGATTAGTGTGTTTTCGCCGACTTCGATTCCCAAGAGGTCTAAATCTAAGCTCGCCCCGAATGAGAATCTCGTCTTTAAGGACGAGACTTCTTCTCTTACAGCTAAAAGGATGGATCAGAATCAGAACAATGTCAGCAGCAGCTTATGTTCAAGAAATCACTGAATGGGTAGATAGGTAGGTAGGTAGGTAGGGGAGAAGTACATACCTGAGAAGGGAAGTTGAACGAAAGCCCATTTTTCGCCGTATAGATTCTCGGGGAGTTCCACAGGGAAAGGGTTGTCGAGCGAAAGGAGAGGCTTCGTTCCCTTTTGGAAGTTGGGATGGCGTGTGTATACGGTTTCGTATCGTTCTTCAAGCCATAGTATAAGCGATAAACACTGGAAAAACAGGGGAACTGATTATGACAACATGGGATGCTTAAGAACTAATTGTTGAAGAATGCAATTTTTTTGCTGAAAGCATCGTATGCGCACACCCTTTTACTAGGAATGGGCTTCACGCCGAGCTCATCACAAGCCCTTGTAATGATGGTCTGCATCTGCGACCTACAGATCCAATACGAAAAGAAAGATCTCGTCAAGCAATCGAAGCGATGGAGACGAGTAACTATCAAGAAACCCAAGGGAACTTCTTACCTGAAAAATCTGATCTTTTCAGGTAAAGGCACGCCCAACTCGTCACAGATGGAGGCAATAGAGTTCTTGAGAGTGATGCTGTTAATCACGTTATTGGGGAAATACTTCGTGTACTGAAGCGAAAGCGAGTTATCGCACACCACAAGCTCCCACAGCTTCTTGCCTCTAATATCAAGAATCGGCCTGGAGCAGAAATCGACTTCCCACTCAGTAATGCTCTCGGGATCAGTTTCAGGGTCTAAGTAGCTCAGCTCGGCGGTGGGGTCGCCGTCGCCGTCGTCTTCGTACGCCACGTCGGCTTGTCCCTGCTCGGAAACCGAACTACCAGAGACTGAAAGGCGAGGCAAGGTATGGGTTTTTCTCGGATTGGGCGATAAAGTTCTGCTGAGGTCGGAGAATGGAATCGAAGGAGGGAAGTGAGTTGTAATGAGGCGTTTGATTCTTGCGGTGGTGCTGAAGCTGAGGCTGGCCATGTTGTGAAGGGAAGGAATGGGAGTGCGAGGGATGTAAGAGATTTGAGGTGGTGATGATAAGGGAGACGGAGTTCACGCGAATATTTGAAGGGCTGTTATGTTAGTTTATCCATTTCAATTTTTTGACGATGATTCTATTTCTTGCAAGGTAAGGATACAAATTTGGGCTTTTTTTTCATGTCTTTACTCTTTGATTGCTTTGCAGGCTTGCGCAGCCCATAACAAATTCAATGTTCTCATCGCAAAATTATAAACCAAAAAATATGCTAAATGGGTGTTAGATTTGTAGTTTTGATTCTTGATATGTAAATTCATGTGATTATTTCATAGGTAAACCATAAGTTACTTCATAGACAAATTGATAAATATATTATTTATAGCTTCGTAACAAAGAAGTCGCTTTGGCCGAGTGGTTAAGGCGTGTGCCTGCTAAGTACATGGGGTTTCCCCGCGAGAGTTCGAATCTCTCAGGCGACGTTTTTTTTACTTAATTTAAATTCTTTTTTTTACCGCATGTCAACATATAGCCAATATAATAATATATAGTCATCATATATTTGTATAGTCAGTATATATTTCCTTTGGTGTACTTGTGAACCATACGTCATCCATTAGACGTTAGATATATGGCAAATGGATATATGTGTGTGTGTGTGTTTCTCTGTTATTTCTAACATCATCTTCCATAATCTCCACTGGATATAAACAAGTTACTACAGAAGAATCTTAAGATAAACGTTTTCTATCTATAGGCGTTTTGTACTGTACGCATCAGATATACATCCTATATTAGGTACATTCATCTCTCAAGCATGCAGAAAATCAAGATTTTATTCCACGTTTGTAGGCAAAAAGAAAAAAAAAACATAGAGAAGCCGAAAATAAATGTGTACGTTTGTGTGTGTGAGAGATAGAGGGAAAGGATATTATTGAACATGGAAATCAAGAAAAGGTAAGGATGAGACATTATTAGCCAACAAACCCTCCCAATCGACCAATTCACCGTCAATCTTACTAAAGTTTCCTTCCCAAAGATCATTATTACCAATGTCCCCAACAACGACAAGCAAATCGTCGTAGTCTTTCACGCTACAGTTATTGCTGTTGTTATTACCATTCCTGAAACTTAGGTTGTTAGCCATCTTGTCCAAACCAACGCCATGACCGTCGTTTTTCGTAGCTTCCAATCCAGGGACAGAAAAGTCATTTACCAATCCTCCGATCATCTCGTAGGGTTTTTCTAGATCCTTCGACCCAAATTCCCCCGCGCCGTTATTCTCCATTACGATCTGTGGTTTTCCCTCTTCCATGCATGGAGCTTGCAAACTGACTATTGAAGAACTGTTGATAATATGTGAACTTCCCGTGAATCCATTTACGTCGAAAAAAAAGGGGTTAGTGAATTGCGTGGATGAACTGAACATTGCCATGTTACTGTTCATGATATTAGGGTTTTGTAGTGTGGGAGAGCATGACGAGGAATTCGAAGAAGAATCCATGCACAGCGCAGAGATGTCATTTTCTTGCAAGACGAACATCGTTTCTGAAGGTCCCATAAGCCCCGAAAAGCCCTCGAACTGATGATTATTATGATACGATGATGAGCCATCTTCGTTGATATTATTGCCGCCGTTGTTCTTCAGCCTCTTTTTGATGGTCGAATTCCAGAAATTCTTTATCTCGTTGTCTGTCCTTCCTCGAAGGCGCGCAGCGATTTGAGACCATCTATTTCATATCATAAGAAGTATATGTGAACACATCAAATCTATCTCCCTTCTTACATCATTAGACCTAATTAGTTTTTCTCAAACCCAACTATGTAATAAGATATGTATCTATACTATACAGCGACGGAACCAGGATTTTTCATTTGGGGGGTCGAGAATACTATACTAATATGACATAAGTTGAGAAATATTCAAGTTCTTGGTACAATAATCACGGCTTATTATAGGAGTACAATTTTCATAATAATTATAATATGTTATAGTGAGAACTACATCTTTAGATAACTCCAAAATGCTTCATTCTAACACATTCATATAATTATTTTTTGGATAAAACATATCAATAAATTTGGGAGAGTTATCACAAATCTTGTGTAGAATTCTCTCGATCTTTTCAATGTAATAATTATTACCAATATGTCAATCTTATCTTTAGACGTAAATATTTTATAGAAGTTGCCGTTGAATAATAATATAAAATAGCAAGTTATTAAAATTCAAAAACAAATTTATATAAAATAAGAAAATAACTTTGTTTATTTAATTAAAATTATTTTTTGTTAAGTGAATATGATTGAGATTTTAAAATATTTATTTACATAAGTTGTATAATTTACTATTTGAAAAACAATAGATCTTTTATAGACATATAAAAATAAAAATTACAATAACAGTGATAAAAAACCAACAAGAACATAATAAATATTTAATTATACAATCTTATTGGAAAATAGTTCTAAATAAATAACATTTAAGACAAATATTTTATTGCACTATAGTTTATCCAAGTTAAATGTTCTAGAAGTATAAATAGCTCAAACATATAATATGGACAAATTTTGCAATTTTAGTTAAATGGATGGGTATAATTGTAATTTTATATAATTTTCCCCCAATTCTCATATCCTTCGTCGTCTTCGAGCTTGCGAGCTTCAGAAACAACACAAACTTAGTCTGCAACTTCATCAAACTTAGTCTACACTACTACCTCTATCTCCGGCCGCCGGGGGGTCGGCCGACCCCTCTGACCCCCCTGTGGTTCCGTCGCTGATACTATATATAAATGGTGAGGGTGGGATACAAACCGTCAATTTCAAATTGATTTGGTCTGTAAATTTCTAATTAATAATTTAATAATCTATTCTATTAAAAGTAAACATAAATAAAAATGATTATACAGAAATAACCACCCACTTCATCCACTATCACTACATGACATTAATTTAGATTATTAAAAACTATCATTTAAATTTATTTTTTGGTTGCACACGTGTGAGAGTGTGCATGATAGCTAGTATATATAATCATGGAACGATACCTATTTCCGAGAATCGAATGGAGATGAACGACGAGTTCCTCTTCTTCAGGCGAAAAGGCGCCACGCTTAAGGTCGGGCCTTAGATAGTTAATCCACCTCAGTCGACAGCTTTTTCCGCACCTTTGAAGGTCGGCGTTCCTCGCAATGTCAGTCCAACACCCTTGACCGTTAGTTAGCATATAATTCATCAGCTTCTCATCTTCTTCGGGCGACCACAAACCCTTCCTAAGCTTGATCTTGTTAGAAAGATCACTGCTCTTATTGTTGTTGTTATTGTTTCTTATCTTCCCTTTTGCAATCAAAGTATCCGAAGGTTTCCTCATCTCCCTTCGAACGTTCGAAAGAAAGGAATGATAGATCTGTGAAGTGGGATGTGATCAGTTCTTGATTCTAGTTTGATCGATGTTTTCTTTCTTTCCTTCCTTTTTTTTCTCTGTTCTAACTGGCTTTGATGGGGACTTATGCAGATGAAGATATATAGAGTGGCTATGACGAGAGAGAGAGCGAGAGAGAGAGAGAGAGAGAGAGAGAGAGAGAGATTATGTGAAGTGGAAGCAAATATGTACATTATATATATATTGATATCTCGTACGCATGGACGATATGGTTACCTTATGTATGAAGAAAATGCCCTACGATTAAAGAGGAAGGAAGTAACTACGTGTGGAGTCAAAGAAGCTAACTAATCTATCTATTTGTTTCTTTGAAGGTCCACACTTCGAAACCCTCTTCTCACTCCATATCACCTTATCTCTCCCCCCCCCCCCTCTCTCTCTCTCTCTCTCTCTCTCTCTCTCTCTCTCTCTCTCTCTCTCTCTCTCTCTCTCTCTCTCTCTCTCTCTCTCTCCATGTCCTTGCGTTACAGTAATCTCTACTTTTATTTGACCGATACATGTAATGATGGTTGATTCTATTGCAGTTTAAACAATATTCTGACCCACAGTATTCAATCACTGTCATAATCACCATTACCATCTCATTAAGCTTTCTTCCTCTCTACCTCTCATATGTGTGTTGTCTGTGTGTGTGTGTTTGTGTGTGTGAGAGAGAGAGAGAGTGAGAGAGAGAGAAGAGGGACTTATGTACAAGAAAATACGTTGTAATGTAGTTTGACAGTGATTGTACAAAAATGGAAGTACTTGTTAGTACAGTTTCCTATTATTACAAAGATTGAGCCTTTTTTACCCTCTATTCATAATTTGGATCATTCCAGTATTAGCATACTTATAGGTTCCAATATACATGTTGTGTAACATTTATAAAAACAGATTATGCGAATTGTGACGGGTGAAAGGGTTGTTGACTGTTGTGATTATATTTCCTGTATTTTCGAAAGTTCCATCATCTCAATGCAAGAAGCCCATCACGTAATACACAGGCAAAAAATGCAGAATGTAGAGTCTAAAATGTAAAATAAATAAGCGATGGACCTAAATATAGGGTCTAAGCCATGATGAATTTGAGAAGAGAACAATATTGTAAACAGTAATTTATAAGAAAAGACTACTATGCAACAAATAAATACTTTATATATGAAGCTGTCGCCGTTGAGTTTTTTTAGCCTAATTAACATGAGATGATGAAGTACGAGAATGATATCATTTTATTTGTAACTAAAAGCATCTCTCTGTCGGGTTGTGAGTTAACTCCCAACTTAAGCAAATCACACTTCATCGTCGACACAAACATCACATAATTGATTAATTTGGTTAATTCGTTGGCGTCGAAAACGACTTTTCACTAGCGAACTACTACAATTTGCATGGTGCGCGACAAATTAAATTCCAAAGAAAAAGATTGTAATAAAACTCCTACGGTACTCAAAAGCCATGATGTACGAAAAAAAACGTTAATTCATGTTACTTGCTACTAAGACAAAAGAAACCATCCATGTACCGTACATGTCAATCTTGGTACGTGTAACTATATCATATGCTATTTTTTCTTTTGTTTTCTTTGTTTAATGATTTTAAGATGATTGATGCCAATCAAAGAAGATGGACTCATCAATCTCTTCTGGAAAGAAAAACGAAAATATAACGTGCGTTGTTTTATATTACAAGATATATACTATTCCTGAAAATGTTGCCATGACAAAACAGGGTTGATTTGTACGTCAATCTCTAAGATCGGGAGCAATTACTGTCTTAAATACAAGGTTGTATTACTTTTTAAATATTTGTTTATAATACCATTTGAGGTGCCAATTACATTACATATCTCGTAAGCACTAACATATATAGTACGTCAAACTTTTTTATGCAAGACTTCAACCTGAAGGGAAGTTTCTGGTGAAGCTATCTCTTTGCTTATAAGTTATCACATACATTAGAAATATGTATCGTTAGATATACATACATATATATATATACTCAGACAAATCAATATAGTGTAAGAGGAAACAAAAATGTAGAAGGGGCCAAGTGGAATTTGTTGCCAAAGAAAATATCGCTTGTACTTCACCTCTTATAGCAACTATATATAGAGCCTGGTCCATGGATAGACACATTAAACTTGAAATATCATTTTACTTAGACAACATATGACTTGCACAATTGAAAGTTAGTCCAACTTAAAATGAGCTAGAATCTTCTATAAATAACACTCCATAAACTCAGTTAGAATTCGACATACATTGATTTATCCTAAACGGTCAATACTTAATTCTCCAAAGCACAGACGAATGAGAATCTTCGACGGCATACCTTAGATCAGATGACATCTTCTGTACCTTTCCATACGCTTTCAGCTTAGAAGTGAGCACATGGAGAAGCTCTCTGTGCTTCGATTGCTTCTTCTTTATCGCTCGAGTATGAGCATACAATCCCAGCCATAGAACGTCCTTCCTTTTTACTCCATACTTGGGACGAATATCCACTTCGCCTGCTAAGGAATACATCTTCTTCTTTATGAGCCTGTGCATGTATCTGCAGTATAAAATGTTCTCTTCAAATTCGAGTTCTTGGAAGAGAAATTGAAATTCTGACATGAATGGATAATGTATGTATCTTTGTGGTACTGGACCTTGTAGATGAGTCGATGGCTTCGACGTAAAATGATGGGCTGATTCTGGGAAGAATGGACAAGTTGGAGACGTGGCAGAGGAATTTCATGGCAGAAAGCAGAAATGCCTGATATATATTGAGTCTGACTATGTGTGGAGAATTGATGTTAGAATCGTAGAATATAGGATGGCATTTAGGTCTGAGGTAGTTTCGCAGCTTCTTCTTCAAAGAATGACCAACTTTACCTCGACAGCTCACTGTTAGGGTCGAGCTCAAATGGGAATTCAGATACCTAGCAATCGATTTTAGTCAATATACAACCCAGAGAAAATATACTTACATACACATATATATAAACCTACCTTGTGTAATCTGCTTGGATTTCCAATGTACAGCTGTTGATAAGTAGTCCACTCCAACGTAGAAACGAGGCGCTGTCTTTTCCCACACACAATCTGTTTGATTCGCAGCCTTTTTTGTCCTCGATGTCGAAGTTCAATCCATATTTATCCTCGTTCATGCAGCAGTTGTACCCGCGAACTCCTCTTTTCAAGCGGGAAAAGAACATAGAGGCCTGAACTTTCGAAGTTGATATGAAGAGGAAGTCATCGATGAACCTAAGGAGAATATATTTGGGAGAACTCTCAAATGTTTCCTTGCATTCCCCGAGAAAGCCTCCGCGAGCTTTGTTGAGAAACGGAAAGATTACATTCCTTTCCATGTGCCCATAGTAAAAAGAACACAGCAGAGAAGATAGGACACTCCCTTGAGGTATACCAATACGTTGCAAGTAATAGTTTCCATCTAGCTGTACTACGTTGCGACTTATGTGCTCCTTTAAAATGGTGAGAAATTCCTCTTTCCTTACTATTCTGCTCAACTCCTGAGACACCAAACGTAAGATTTGGAGTAAAAGGATGATACTTGGGGATGTTAATAAATAGCTTAAATAAGGACAGATAGTTTGCAGTCCCATGTACTGAAAGATCTGTAAATGATACACGATTCTAAAATTCAAATTTGTGAAAGTTTACGATTTGCAAATTAGGGGTTATGCATAACGTTGGCTATAGGATAAGCTCTCATGCATACTATACTGAGTCAATCGGTGACTACAAATATCAATTACCTTACTCACAAGGATTCCATCGAAGGAACGGGCCGAAAGCTGTGAATTGAAGTTGGAAGATTCAGCAACCATCTCCCAGCTTGCTAAGGTCAAATGCCTTTGGACCTTCAGTGACTTCTTATTGCTAATAACCTGAAGGAACATTTCCAAGGGATATTCATCATCTACGACGACCTCTTTCATTACACCAAGCAATTTCTCCTGGTGGATAGAATCGAAAGCCTTCAACACGTCTGCTACCACAATGAACGCATCAGGCATAATGCCAAGAGACTGTTCTTTAAGGAGAAACAAGAAAGGCACCAGCTTTCTGTAAACATCGTTGTAATCAAATACCGAGGAGCCTAACATGTCCTTGGATTTCGTGCATAGACCTTTTAACACCACATGAAAATCACGAAGAACACTATTCACAGACTTGAATGACTGATACTTCTTGTATTGGCGGCTGAAATCTACTTTTCCTTTCCACTTATGGTTAGATCGAATTACAGAGGGCAGAGGGTGTGTGGGCATTCTTGACGGTGCTCTGAGATTTATCAGCATCCTAAATCCAAACTGCTTGGGAAGAAGTCTTGCTCTGGAGAAACCAAAACTCCTGTTACTTATGATCTTTCTAACAGATTCGTGATTCAGTTGGTGATACCTTTTACCGTCCATGCCATTCCTAGCTTCGCTGATCAGCTGGCGCCAAGTGGACTTACGGTAAAAGGATACCTCATGCTTGTCATTTTGACTTTCTGAAACATAAAAGTTGGCTTGGACTAGTGGAGAAACAAGCTGAGAGAAAAACCAAAAGATCCAGGATTCAACAATTATGTTCCTGGTAGAATCAGTTAAACCACATCCACTGTGTTTCCTACTTGCATTGCTGAGAAGTTTATCTGACAAAAAGGCCGATAGCTTCAGTTTATAAATGCATTCCTTAAGCGTGAACTTCTCATACTTCCGCAGTAGAATGAATTTAGAAATGTTCCTTCTCAAAATTCTCCAGTTAGAGGCTCCTCCCAACATTTCGGAAGGAACTATTCTCCTGCAAATAGCCCAGATAAATGATACGACCTGTTTCTTCTCACAGCATTTCTTACTTGATTCAACTCGACGAACAATTGCTTGAGGATACTTCACGCAGTTATCTTCGGTTTTGACGTTTTTAAGCATCTTTCCGTCAATGCGTGATCCACTTATGGATGAGTTCATACCAGAATTGTTTCCCTGAAGTCACGAACCCAAAGCATTTTTACATAAAAACGGTAACCCACAACATTAAGTTCGTTCGCATTGTTTTATAAGGAAGGAATCACATGGAAAGATAGGCCTAGTTGCACAAAATGCAAGGAGATACATATAAATTCTGACCTCAATCAAAGTGCCAAGGTTGCAACGAGCATCTTGACACGAGGACATGGAAGGGCAGTGCTTGTCCAACAGTTTCAAGTACGGCAAATTGTGAGTCTCACGAACAATCCTTTTGAGTAGCTTCATAAGCCAGTGGTATCTAAAGGACAAAGGACAAACACATCAAATATGGACTGAATAGAAGAGTTCAAAAGGGCATGGCATGATTTTGATTAGTTTTATACATATCAATGCAACAGTTGATACATAGTTTGCTTACAGACAATTCGATCTGATAAACGAGCTAGCTTGGCTGTGGGGACAGGGAACTGCAGGCGAATTCTTGCCTATTCCAACTGATCCAAATATACTATTGAACAATTCTATCGCTCCTGAATCATTGGGCTTTACAGTATACAGTATGTCTGCTCATAGTTGAGGCGCAGTATGATCTCATTTCCAAACAAGCAAGAGGCATACAAAAAAATATTTAGAACAAGTATTATAATAAGAAGCGATTTTTGGGATGTAGGAAAATAGGGCGTATAAAAAGTTTACGAAGTAGGTTCTGATGAGGATACGATTCCTGGGGAAAGCTGATGATGATTTATTTAATCTATATAATAAGTTGCGCCGACTGATCTCGGTATTTTTGTTCATCTGAAGTGCATTCTGGAAGACTGAACAGCAAGAGCAGATTTCAATCTTCTGCAAATAAATTGAACATTCAATCCATGTAAACAAACATATAAAACTAAGGTATCATTTTCTACAGAGCTCTAGTTAGTAAAGCAATTCTGTGTAGGCACCATCAAGAACAATAAAGTCGCAAGTAAAGTAAACTAATATCACACTTACACTATGATCTCTGTCGCTTGAACTGGCAGAGTGTTCAGCAATAATTTCTGTAGACATGATACTGCAGATTTTTTCGCTACATGGGATCAAAGAAACGGTTCCTTGAACAGCTACCTGTCTACGTTTTCTCTGTCGCTGCCATCGGTACTGCCTCGTACGTTTTCGGGACAATTGGACATCTTGTTTTGAGCCTTCTTCGCATCTTTGAAGAAGTGACTCTTCAGCGCAGACACAACTAGCAGCTGCAGGAATTGTACCATTCTTTTAACATGTTTTTCGGAATGGTTAAACGTTTAAGCCAAGTCAACATACCTTCACTCCCTACAGACATTATAAAGTGTGAAGAAGACTTCAGACCAAGATCATATGATTTTGGCTGTTCCTCTGATTTTGAGTCAGTGGCTAAGACCAATTTTCTCCTCTTCTTTGAGCCTGAACAATTAATCTTCTACAAGTCAAATAGAGTAGAAATACAGCATAAGCACTAACTACAAGATACCCAAAAGCATCTCCAAGAGGTACCTAGACACTAACTTGAAAATGAATCAGCAGAATTGCGTTTAAATGTGGTTAGAACAGATTGAAGCATTAGTGACTCAAGAGATAGTTATGAGCAGTTATGAGTCTGAAGGATCCAAGTGGACTGCAATTCGCTTCCTATGACATTCACATAATTATTTAAACTTGGTCATTTAGAGGATAATTTAACTCATCAAACAAAATCTGAAAACCATGGAGATCATGACACGCCTCACATATCTTTACCGTGAAATGCAAGTGCATTTTGCGCAGCTTCAGAGCCAGGCCTACTACTCAGCAATTTGACGCACAAACTACTGACAGGAAAACCAGATATCTGATGGTATTGTTTTAGAGGAAGGGGCAGAAATATTGAAGTATACTTGAGTAAGTATAACAATACAGCGTCACCAACCTGAATAATCAATTAGTGGCATAAAAACCGCGCTAATTCGCCATACAAGAATCTAATACAATATTAATCACATTCTCTTACCCTAGTCAGGAGGAGATCCCACTCCGATGATGCTAATGCATCAATAACAGCACTTGTTTGCTTGACCTGCCACCATGGATACATACATTAAGTAAAATCTGGACGCTTTTAGATCAGTCGACGGATAATACGAAAAAATAATTGTATATAAAGTCACCGCTCACCTTGTCGTAATTGGAGCAGATCAAGTTTTCAGAGGAAGGTTGTTCAGACAAAATCATTTCAATACTTCTTCGTACAATCTGAAACCATAACTCCACAAGTAAACATGACACATTGCTTTACACGGAGGATTTGAGATACAAAACGGCATTGAAACGTACGAACTGAATAGCGAAAGCTTCTACAATAAAGTGCAATCAGCAGCAGCAAACTCCACACCACAGACGTATAGCATCAAGAAATCAAATGAAAAAATTCGCCTTCGGGCATTTCCCGCCAAAATATTCGATCAAAAGATGGCCAGCACCATACCCATCAGCACATAATTGAATCTACGCCGCCCTACAAAAAAAAAATCACGCGAAAAATATTTTTCACCTCACGCATCGGCCATCGAGATTCTGGGTCGTACACGGACGGCGAAGGGGCATTCTCCGAAACCACAGCGTAGCAACCCCGCAACAGCCTACGGTACTCTGGTGGATCCTCCGGTCGGAGGAGGAAAGCGTCGCCGCCGCAGGAGATGCATCGGCCGTTGCTGCACCGGCAAGGAGGAACCAACGCCGCGATGGTGTCGGCGAGGGTGCGCGCGCCGCCGCGGAAGAGGCGCCACAGGACCTTTGGGACTCGCTTGCGGTTTCCGTTCCGCATTTACTGATGATTCTTGCTGGGAGTAATTGCGAGAGCTGTGAAGAGTCCGCTCTTCCTTTCGGAGATTAAAAAGAGAAAAAAAAAAAAGATTTGGCCTTTCTTGGATTACTACACTAAATCTGCAACGGCAATTACTCGGAACACGAAAAGCCTCTTTCTACTAGTTATTGTTTTAAAAAAATAAGCATATGATATGTTGCAACTTGCACTTCAACATACGGATGGAGAAATATCGAAATTAGCGCTGGGGAAATATTCCGAAATACCGATATACCGTCCTTATCGTATCGTAACGTACCGAAAATATCGAAAATTTTGGTATACCGAAGTTTTTGATAAGGTAAGATACCGTATCGAAAATTTTCGGTACGGTAATGGTATAAAAATTAGGTATACCGATTATACCGAAATACCGAAATACTAAAATTTTTAATATTATATATATATATACACACACACACACCTACATATACTATATTAATTCAAAAAAAATATAAAATGTTTAAAAGTATTATAAGGATCCTCATTAATTTATGTAGCGCATAAATTATTAACTATACCCTTGACGCCCACCATATTTTGTTAATCTTCGCTAGTTTTTTGTTAATCTTGATGCAATTAATTTTTGCTAATCTTCAACTTATATTTTTAAGTAGCCGTTTCGTTTTATTTAATCTGTATATAACGTTGTATTTTGTGGTTATGTAAAGTTCTTTGTCTTATTAAGGAGACTGACTCAAATATGTAAATTATTTAAGATTATTTTAGGAATTAAAAATCTTTTTATTTTGAAAAATTTGGTATTGACAATCCATCTTATTGGGGCATAAGGTGTTTGAATTTACTAAAAATACGAAAATAACGAATTAACGAGTTACGAGACACGCATGGTAAAAAATCCTCCGTGTTAATGGTATAAAAGGTATGATACCGATACCATACCGAAATTTCGGTATCATACCGTATCGAAATTTAAGGTATACCGAAATTTTGGTATAGTATTGGTATGATTTTTTTCGATACCGAAATTTGGGTATGGTATACGGTATCACAGGTTTGGTACGGTATACCGTACCGAACCACCCCTGATCGAAATACCGATATACCGTTCTTATCGTATTGAAACGTACCGAAAATATCGAAAATTTTGGTATACTGAAGTTTTTAGTAAGGTATGATACAGTACCGAAAATGTTCGGTACGATATGGTATGAACATTTTAAAAAGTAGGTATACCGATTATATCAAAATACTAAAATTTTTAATATCTTATATATGTATATATATATATACCTCATATATTATATTATTTCAAAAACAACGCATCTTTTTATCGGGCCTAAGGAGTTTCAATTTTTAATAAAATAATCTTCTTATTTTGGAAATTTTGGTATTAATAATCCATCTTATTGGGTCTAAGGAGTTTGAATTGACTAAAAATTCGAAAACAACGAATTAACGAGTTACGAGACATGCATTGTAAAAAAACCCTCTGTTTGATGATATAGAAGGTACAATACCGATACCATACCGAAATTTTGATATGATATCGTATCGAAATTTAAGGTATTCCGATATTTTGATATGGAAATGGTATGAATTTTTTCAATATCGAAATTTCGGTACGATATACAGTATCACAGTTTTGGTACGGTATGCCATAACGATCCACCCCTACTTAGAACATTTTGAGTATGACATTTATATTTTATTTTCTTTTTCTTTTTTTTCCAAATATTTTATTTTCTTTTTCTAACTTTGTAGTATTATCCATTTTCATACATCGTATCTTACGTTTTTTGGGTGGAAATGGACTTAAAAAGACACTTTGACTTCTCCTCGAAGATTAATCACATCTCGAATGTGCGACGTCAACTAATCGAATACGGCCCCGCTTGTCCCAACCCTCCTAAAATTGAGATTAGATTGTGTAACCATTAGACAAAAAAAAAAAGAAAAGAAAAAAGAACTCATGGCTCAAAATTTGAAATGAACGTAAAATTGACACGACTATCTCCACGAGCATCGATACCATGAAGACAACGTTACATGTAACACGGGGGATTTACTAACAAAGGGCCACACGGCGATTTGAATGAAACAAGCAAAAGACAGTTCAGATAGAAGAAAAGAAAAAACTGTCATTAATTTTGGCCAAATTCTTGAACTTCTTTTCAAGTGCAAGACAGAACATTATCGAAGCAGAAGTTTCGAGTAAACACGTGAGGTGGCCTTTCCCTAATAACGTTGTCCGCTTTCACAACCTCTGAGCTTCATTACATGCATTCAATACCCACCCTCCAACAACCACAAAAGGATACAAAAGAAAACAAAAAGCTGTAACTTTTTAACTGAAGTCATACCCATTAACATCATAGAAAGCACCTACCTTTATAACAAAGAAGACAGTAAAGTAATCTCCTTCTTGCCATCATCGCCAGGGAAAGAAAAAAGATGTTGGATTTTCTCTTTACAGTTGCGTTCTCGGCAGCTCCTTTGACCATTTACATCCCTCCTGTAAGAAGCTTGAATCTCTTCGTTGATCTTATGGAAGGTGTATGGAAAGAGTCGAGGGCACTTACTGCTAGAATGTATCCAAGGCTTAGGCGTGCTTGGACGAGGATCTTCAGTTGTTGTATGCCCTTATCTTCTTCTTCTTCTAGGTAGACTTTCTTCAAGGTTTTTCGGAAGAGTATAGCGGTGTAGCATATTATATTGATGGGATTTTTGCTGTTTGAGTTTGAGATAGATTATTCTTGTATCTGCAAAAAAACCATCTTTGATATTCTTTCCTCTCTTCTTCTTGAGCTTAATTAACTGGTCTTCTTTGCGTAATCTTTTTTTCTTTTTAAGTTTCTCTGACTGACTTCTATGGTTGCTAATGCATCAAAGCTAGAAATAGAAAAGAACCCACAAACACAATATTTTGAGGATTCGAAGTACCCAAATCGATATGAGGTTATTTAATCAATGAGAGGGGGTTGAGGGGTGGAGATGGAATAACCCCTCAAATTCTGTGGTTCGAGGTAAGCCGGGGGGTTTATTGAGAGGTTTGAGAAAAATCGTGGGTTTAAATGTGAATTTCGAAATAAGGTGGATCACATTGAAATTATGTATAGATGAAGATTCCACGATAATCGAAGAACGATTACAAACACAGAACACGCATAGTAGCCAGTTTACAATACACAATAACAAGTTTTTATTTTGATACAAAGATTCTCAAGGCCACCTCCTTACTCTTTCGG
This sequence comes from Craterostigma plantagineum, assembly GCA_027422505.1. NCBI lineage: Eukaryota > Viridiplantae > Streptophyta > Magnoliopsida > Lamiales > Linderniaceae > Craterostigma > Craterostigma plantagineum. The sequence continues at coordinate 5,338,808 of JAPQWV010000040.1, forward strand.
CAAGGGTTCGTTTTATTCGTATATTACATACACAATAACAAGTTTTTATTTTGATACAAAGATATTGACGAAACGTAGCATTCAATCGTCGATCGGCGACCACCGACGACAGTTAAGTTGGGCAAGGTGGAAGGGGAAAACCAACAATTGGAGCAGAAGCAATGTAGCAGAAGGTTACTGTCGTTCCGATTGTAATTGTCGATATTGTAACGTTTGTAGCTACTACCACGGGCGCTGGCGGCGGCGGTGGTGGTGGAGATGGCGGCGGTGGTGGTGGAGATGGTGGCGGTGGTGGTGGTGGTGGTGGAGATGGTGGCGGTGGTGGAGATGGACAGAGAGGGATGCCAGGCAAGGGAATTAGTAGCGAGCAGAATCCGAAGCCAGGCACGTATATAATCGTGGCTTCGGTGCTCGAAATGAGAGAGGACGACACCACAACGGATATCAGAATCCAAACTTTGAGGAATTCCATGTTTTTAATTTCTTATTGATGCTCTTTTTTATTAGAGTTATTAGTTTGTGATGTTGTGAGAATTTTGGTGTGGTGATGAGACCTTTATATAGTAGGCCAACAATATCGATCCTTGCATTGCATGGCTCTAGCACTATAGGTTGATAATAGTTTTCATTACCATCTTGAATAATTGATATAGCTATGGCTTTGATCAGAATAATGGTAAGAGTTTACTTTGCAAATACATGCATTTTTTGTCTACTCGTGGTAGGTCCGACACCCCAGTGCTATCATATTCTCCACTTGCCAAAATAGAAGTTGAGTTTGCGCATTGTATTATTTGAAATTTTACGAGATATAACATACATGCACTTGCACGCCGCAGGAAATTCAAAACTAGGGTTTTGCAATTGAATTATATACACATATTAAAGAATCATCTATTATTGAGGGTTTTATACCACATGTATTTTAAGGGTAGACGATGAGTCGAGTCGAGTCGAGTCAGTTCGAATGAACCTCTGTTTTAGTTCATGAATGTGAATGTAAGATAATATTTCTCTCTGAGTTTACATTGTACATTGTCATCTATTTATACAACTATTCTAAACTCTATCCAATCAATAATAGATACAATCCCATAATCATAGGCGTAATTAACGAGAGCATCTTGATTTACTCCATTAGCCCCCCTCAAGCAAGATGTGGGATGAGGACCAACTCGTAGCTTGTCTCGAAAAAATTCAAATTGTTGACGGTGGAGAGCTTTTGTGAAAATATTTGCAATCTGTAGGTCGGAAGGCATGTACTGCGTGCGTAGCCGTTGCTTGAAACAAGTTCACGAACAAAGTGAAAATCAATATCGATGTGTTTCGCTCGCTTGTGAGAACTCGGATTTTGACTTAGAAAAGCAACGTAAACCTTTTCTCCAAATCTCTCCACTGTATTGTCCTAACGACTACGGCGTCTTCGAATTTCTCATCTCCTAATACTCCAACCTGTGTTTGGTACTTGGATACGGGTGCATCGTCTCATATGACTCCGAATATGTCAGACTTGGATATTTCTTTGGCGTACACGGGTTTGGATTCATTTGTTGTCGGTAACGGTGCAGTATTGCCTATCTCTCATATTGGATATTGTACTTTGAATTCTTCTATTAAATTATCTGACGTACTGGTTGTTCCTGGACTCACAAAGAATTTGCTATCTGTAAGCAAATTGACCAGTGACTTACCCGTAAATGTCTTTTTTTACTGATAATCAGTTTACGATTCAACATCGTGGCAGTCAGGACATTATAGCACGTGGCAGGCGTAGTCAAGGCCTTTATCGGTTGGATATCCCTCATATGGCTTTGGTGACAAGTCAGACTCCGAAAGCATCATTCGAATTGTGGCATTCTCGTCTTGGCCACGTCTCTTACGATACACTTTCCTACTTAAATAAGGTTGGGAGCATATCCGTTACTTCTTTGTTACCCAAACCAGTGATTTGTGACTCTTGTGAAAAAGCTAAGAGTAAGCGTTTGCCCTACACTTTAGATGATAAAAGATCGTCCTCTGTTTTGGTTATTATTCATTGTGATCTGTGGGGGCCTGCACCTATCAGTTCTGACTCTGACTTTCGATATTATGTTATTTTTGTGGATGATTTCTCTAGATTCACGTGGTTTTATCCGCTGAGGCACAAATCTGATTTTTATGTGGTACTGCTTCAGTTTAGTACATTCGTTGAAAATCAGTTTTCTTGTCGTATTAAGACTTTTCATAGTGACGGAGGAACAGGTTTCACCAACAATAAGTGCAGAAACATTTTCGTGATTTGGGCATCCGTCACATTCTCTCTTGTCCGTATACTCCAGCTCTGATACCATGTGAATGTAAGATAATATTTCTCTCTGGGCTTGTTTGATAAGTGTGTATGGGTGTGTATGGGTGTGTATGGGATGTGTATGAGTAAGTTGTGTCGTGTTTGATATCTGTGTATAGCCATACATGCCTTGTATGACTATACACGTCTATTTCAAGGTTTTTTGTTATAGGCCTTGTATATCCATACCCACCTTTAAGGTGGTTATGGGGTGTGTATCACTAACCCATACACACCTATACACATCTCAAACACATCTATCAAACACAATTTATATCATTACACAAATAATTAATACACACATATCAAACATATTAAACCACAACATCAACAAAATCCTTGTACAGCTATACACAAATAACTTATACCCATGTAATCCCTAAACACTGATATCAAACGAGCCCTCTGAGTTTACATTGTACATAGTCATCTATTTATACAACTATTCTAAACTCTATCCAATCAATAATAAATACAATCCCATAATCATAGGCGTAATTAACGAGAGAGCATATCAAGCCTTGATTTACTCCATTAATGAATATCGAGCTTGGGCATGACTGATAGACTCACAAGACCGCCTGTGAGATTTTATTATATTTATTTTATTTTATTTTTTTTCTTTAAATATAATATTTTCGAGCTTTAGTATCAAGCTACAAACCAAGCCGAATTATTTATTCAAATCGAGTTCGAGTGAAGAAAATGAGTCTACTCGCTGTATAAGGAGTAAAGAAAATGATAAATATTGCATAAAATATACCACCCGTTTTACGAAAAAAAAAAGAAAAAAAGAGGTCGTACTTACACCAAAATATCGAATTTGATTAACTCCAAATATTATACGAGAAAATGACCTTAGTTAATATTATATGAGAATAATTTTATCTTAATCACTATATATGACGGCATAAATGAATTCATATCCAATTGAGGAAACGTTGAGAGTTTACCTAGTTAATTAGGTTGGCTACGCATATTCAACGTTGCACATTTGTCATTACTACTTAGAATTTATGTCCCCTTGATCCGATCTTTGTTTCCTTTTTTAAGAGTAAACATGAGACACAAAAATATCTTCTACATGGTATTATACTATAATTATAGCTTCTAGCTCTCTTTAAATGTCCAGAGCTTACTTCCTTTTTTTCTTTTGAAAAGGTCACTATTATTATATAGATATATGTAAAACGAATAAAAAAAAAACCACTGGTAGCATGTTACCGTGGGCAAATATGCATTACATTGTAAAGTTCATTAATTATATTTTATTTCCAACACCCACTGATTTATTCAGTACATAACCTTAGGCATTAATTTTTTTAATGGTAAATAATCGTAAAGGATTAATTAATATACAAGACATAATGGATTGAGCTTCGATATTATGATAAAAACATGACCGCTCAAGTGATCATCCAACAAACAGAACGTTAAAACCTAAAAACAGTAAAGCAACATCAGTAAGATAACGATACATTATGGTATAATTTCCTTCGATTCGCACGAGAAGAAGAAGATTACAACAGAACATACACACATCGCCAGTATACGATAAGGTGCAATATAACTACTACCGTAATTTACTACACATTGATCGTAGACAAAGCTCCTTTTTCTGCAATAATGGTTATGCATTTTCGTCGTCCATAATCTCAAGGCCGCCTTACTCTCTCGATAAAGGCTCGTTTTATTCATACAACGTATACAATAACAAGCATGCTATAAGCTGCAATATATATATTATTTCATACATGGAGTTTTATTTTGATGGAAAGATGTAAAGATGGATGGTATACGTAATTTTTCGCATCGGTGGATTTCAAGGGCAAGGCGGAAGAGGGAAATCGATTAGTGGAGCAGGAGCAGTGTAGCAGAAGGTAACATTCGTTCCGATTGTAATTGTCGAGATTGTAACGTTTATCAGTACAACTGGTGCTGGCGGCGGCGGGGAAGGTGGTGGTGGTGGCGGCGGGGAAGGTGGTGGTGGTGGTGGGGAAGGTGGTGGTGGTGGTGGTGGTGGGAAAAGTCGTGGGCAGGGAGGAATGCCAGGAAAGGGAAATCGTACCCAGCAGAATCCAAAGCCAGGCAAGAATTTAATCCTAGCTTCGGTGCTCGAAATGAGAGAGGACGACACCAAGACAGATATCAGAACCCAAACTTTGAGAAATTCCATGTTTTTTATTGTTATTAATTTGATGTTTTCTATTACAGTTATCAGTTGTGGTGTTGTGAGAATTTTGGTGTGGTGATGAGTCCTTTTTATAGTAGGCCAACAATATGCTTGCGTTGCATTGGCTCTAGCTAGGGGTGGTAAACAGGTCGGGTTGGGTCACCTTCGGGTTCAACCCGTTTAATAAACGGGTTGAAAACTTCAACCCTGACCTGACCTGTTTACTTAAACAGGTTGAAAAATCAAACTCAAACCCAACCTGCTTTAACCCTAACCCAACCGGCCAACCCGACAACCCGTTTAAAATTAAAAAAAAAAAAGAAAATAACAAAATTGACAGAATTATAACTCCAAATTAAAGTAAAAAAGGAGAAATAATGCATTTTTTTTGCTAAAAACATCATTTGTGAGCGTGAGAGTGGATAGATAATCATGCATAATCTTTTTATTTTATTTATATTAATAATATTTTAACAATATATATTATTCGGGTTAAATGAGTTGATTTCGGTTGATTTCGGGTTGGTTTCGGGTTGAAAATCCGAACCCTAACCTGACCCACTTAATAATTGGGTTGGGTTCGGGTTTACCCATTTACGTAAACAGGTCAAAAATGCTAACCCGAACCTGCTATTTTCGGGTGCGGTTCATATCGGGTTGGCGGGTCGGGTCGATTTTTAACAGCCCTAGCTCTAGCACTATAGGATGATACAATAGTTTTTATGACCATCTTGTATAATGGATAGCTATGGCTTTGATGATGATAATAGTGGTCAGAATTTACTTTGCACATACATGCATTTTTTTTTCTACTTGTAGTGAAAATAATTCAACTTTGTAAAGGTGGTTCGAGTGTTATTCGTTTCCCACTTGATAAAATAGGACGTGTTTTTATGAGATAAACATGCATGCGCACACGCCATAGGAAGTTCAAAACTAGGGTTTATAATTGAACTATATATACAAAAAGAGTTGAAATATATCCTCGTTTATTGAGGTTATGTTGCCGCGTCGGCAAAAGAGTTGTTGCAATATCCTCGTGCACTTTATATTTATGTTGTTTTAATTTTTTCTTTAAATATAAAATTTCGAGCTTTGCTGCAAACCGAGCTAGCTTAGATATTTTATAATGGAATTCGAGTAGACAAAATGAGTCGACCTGGACTCTTTTATATTGCCTGTAATATATGACCAGTTTTAAGAAAAAGAAAAGAAAAATAAATGTCGTATTTTGCAGGGGATTTTAGAGAAAAGTAACTAATGGCAATTTCAAGTTAGGAATCAGACCCTCTATGTTTGCTTTTGTGATCCAGTCCCTAAAATTTAGTTTTAGCTCCCCAATTAGTAAATTACAATAACGCCCATTTAGATTACATAATCTCTCAATTAATAAAATCAATTTTATTTCATGTGATCTATACAATAAAAATAAATAAATATATCTATATTATTCTTTTTTCATGCCGATCAGAATGACATCCATATCTTATATTTTTCGGAGTCGATAAGAATTATTATTATTTTTTCAAAATTTCTGCAACATGAGACAAAGAATACACGAATTTGGGTATTAAATACTTAAATTGAGATTAAAGTACCTAAACTTAAACAAGAAATACCGATATTTACCCAAAAAGTACAAGTTTTAAGCCAGAGAAACAAATGGGTAATAAAATTGAATCAAATACTTAAATTCTATGCTAAAATACCTTAATTGAGACCAAAGTACCTAAACATAGGTTTAAAATACTTGCATTTATGCGGTAAATAATTTGCATTGCACCGGATAATGTAATAAGAACATTGTCACCACCAAAACCATAAAAGAAGTTCCTTTGCGACTTCACCTTCGTATAAAACTAAATACTTAAATTCATCAACAAAATACCTAAGTCAAGACTAACAGTACCTAATTTAAGGCCACAAATAATGATCTGTATGCATAAAATACTTGTGTATATGATCTAGTTATGTAAGTCTAAAATGATGATTTTTAATCAACATCTTACGAATTAAGGACATTACTCATCATAAATAACATAAAATGAGTTTTCTAGGAACTTCACATTCATTCGAGGTCAAATACTCGAATAATAAAATACCTAAATCGAGACTAAACGTACCTAATTTAAGGCCACAAATACTGATCTGTATGCATAAAATACTTGGTATATGGTCGAGTTATCTAAGTCTAAAATGATGGGTTTTAATCAACATCTTACATATTAAGGACACTATTCTTCATAAAAAATATAAAACGAGTTTTCTAGCAACATCACATTCATTACTCGAATTCAGCAATAAATACCTAAATCGAGGCTAGAAGTACCTAATTTAAGACCTCAAATACTGATTTGTATGCGTAAAATACTTGTGTAAATGGTCGAATTCTCTAATTTTAAAATGATGGGTTTTAATCAACATCTTACAATATTAAGGATTACTCATCATAAACAACACTAAATGAGTTTCTAGCAACTCCACAATCATTCACGGTCAAATACTCGAATTAAGGATTACACATTCATAAACAACATAAAATGAGTTTTCTAGCAACTTCACAATCATTCACGGTCAAATACTCGAATTCAGCAATAAAATACCTAAATCGAGACTAAAAGTACCTAATTTAAGGCCACAATACTGATTTTTATGCATAAAATACTTGTGTATATGGTCGAGTTATCTAAGTCTAAAATGATGGTTTTTAATCAACATCTTACAAATTAAGGACATTACTCATAAACAACATAAAATGAGTTTTCTAGCAACTTCACATTCATTCACGGTCAAATACTCGAATTCAGCTGTAAAATACCTAAATCGAGACAAGAAGTACCTAATTTAAGACCAAAAGTACTGATCTTTATGCATAAAATTCTTGTGTATATGGTCGAGTTATCTAAGTCTAAAATAATGGTTTTTAATCAACATCTTACAAATTAAGGACATTACTCATCATAAACAACATAAAATGAGTTTTCTAGCAACTTCACATTCATTCACGGTCGAATACTCGAATTAAGCAATAAAATACCTAAATCGTGACTAAAAGTACCTAATTTAAGGCCACAAATACTGATCTGTATGCATAAAATACTTGTGTATATGGTCGAGTTATCTAAGCCTAAAATGATGGTTCTTAATCAACGCCTTACATATTAAGGACACTACTCATCATAAACAACATAAAATGAGTTTTCTAGCAACACACATTCATTCAAGGTCAAATGAAGAGTTTTGGGAAAGCTTATTTTTGTGATTATGATGATTACAATGATATATCTTTTTACGGAAACCAATCATTTTAGCCTTAGATGTATCGCCCAATTGACAGGTATTTCATTGATAGATATCGGTATTTTGACAGCCAAATTAGGTATTTTCGTCACGATTTAGGTATTTTTCCGTCACAATCAAGTATCCGACTTAGTTAAATTGAAGAGTTGTGGGAAAGCTTCTTTTTGTGATCATAGATAAATGCTACTTTTAAAAGAAGTTAGTTTTGGTGATCATACGACAAAACCACGGATAAACGTCACTTTTGGATAACTTCACACTGATCCAACATAGGATGAGGATCCACAACAAATATAAGATTACAATTTGATTAACTTTGGTAGAAGAGCAGCACCATGCCTGAGAATTGATAGTATCAAAATCGCATAAGCATGACTAAATATAGTATGATATATAATGAAAAGTGACCTTTTAATGGAAAGTGACCTTTTAATGATAAACTTTGGAGCAAATTCTTTTTTATGTTGGGTGATTATCACTGTCATTCCTGTGTATGATGTATGATGAAAAGTGACCTTTTAGTGCTAAATATCTCGCTTTATTTTGGAGTTATTTTCCTCATAGATATCAGTATTTATTCTCAAAGTTTAAGTATTTTCCTGTCAATTTAGGTATTTGGCACCTGAATTCAAGTACTTAAGACAGTTTGAAAGTGAAGTTGGAGTAAACTCATTTGTTTACATTGGTGATGATCATTTCATTACAATGTATGATGGAGGACGAAAAACATTCATTTTCGTCTTAGATAAATAGCTCCATTTCACATGTATTTTCCTCATATATATCAGTATATGTTTCAAAAATCAAGTATTTTACACTCAATGTAGGTATTTTGCCTCCAAAATCAAGTATTTCATATAATTTGAAAGTGAAGTTTGGAGCAAGCTCTTTTTTATTCTACTTGCCCTACATAATCTGTCGAAAATACTTGAATTCGAAGGAAAAATACTTAAATTATGAACATAAATACTTGATTTATCATATAAAATACTTATTCTCATACAAAAAATACTTCTGGAAAGGAGTGTGATACATTCCACAAAAGTTGTTTTAATGAACCATATCAGCGTTAATGACATAGATCACCAAAAAACATGAAAAAAACTAGTTTTTTTTATACTTGCCCTACATAATTTGTCAAATACCTGAATTCGAACAAAACATACTTAAATTATGAACAGAAATACTTGATTTATCATATAACGATTCTCGTACAAAAAATACTTCTGAAAGAGGGCGAAAACATTCTACAAAAATTGTTGTTTCAATGAACCATATCAAGTGTTAATGACATGAATCACAAAAAACGTGAAAACTAGTTTTTTTTTCTACTTGCCCTACATAATCTGTCGAATACATGAATTCCAACAGAAAATACATAAATTTCGACTTCAAATACTTGATTTATCATATAAAATACCGACTCTCATAACTTTGGAAGGGGGGAGATTAATGCTAAAACGATAGCGGATTTTGGAGCTAGTACTCTTAAGCCACCGATACAAGCATCGAAGAACTATGTTGTCTTCTCTGTTCATCTGTAATCTTTGCCCCATGAGTTTCTCTTTTTCATTATCTTTAGCTGGCTTATTCAAGTCAATATCAACCATCACTCTTGCAAATTGTAACCAACCGTTCAAACTACCGGCATAATACATTTACTAATCATGCTCAGATCATCTCAAGGTTTTGGAGCCACATACTTGTTGTGGGAGCTCCATCAACGGCCACCTCGTTCAACTGAGCTTCGGAGTCCTCAAAGTTAACCATGAACAACCCAGTGCACACCTGCCATCCTATCCCATTTACGCTTCAAAAAACCCACTCTATTACATCGTATGTCGGATTGACATAACACATTAGTGCTATGTTCCACCTCATCTTGCATTTCTTCTGTCACCACTTGACCAATTTCACTGCCACTAGATGATAAAATAGCCTTAGCATATATCAATCGAATATTTGAAGTTTTCAACGATTTAACATCAAGTTGGGGTTATGGATTGACCTGCGTAACTCCCCCGACCATTGATGTTTGTCTCACAGCACAAGTGGCGCAAACCTCAGCTAGATGAGAACTCAAAATTCCCCTTCAATCTGCCCTATTTCAGACTAATTTGGCTGGGGTGAGGAATCATGAATGATCTGCGTATTTTTGTTGGATTTCAGGTTGTTGTCACTTGTAGAGGATGGAGATGTTGAAAGAGGCTTCGCCATCTTCTGCTTGGTGTTTTCTTTGTCCCAACCGTAGCAGAGAGAGGGGAAAGAGAAAGGGCTCTATGGTAATTTACGTACAAGGGAGTTAAAATTAATTTTTTGCCTAATGGCAGTAGTCATTCACAAAAACAAACGTCTAGGGACTGATCCCTAAGTGTAATCTCCAAATAGGTATTTTTCTCTAAAAATCTCTATTTTGCACCAAAATATCGAATATGAGAAGTCGAAAACATAAACTATCGAACCTAGTAGTTATATATATGTGTATATATATATATATGTGTGTGTGTGTTTGTGTGGGGAAAAGAGATGCATAGAATAACGTCTCATTTTAATGTTTTCGGAGTTTATTCGGGTGGGGTAGCTATATGTACGCAAATTCAACTTGGATGGATTCCTTATCAGTCCCTTTCAACATTTCAACTTCCTTTTAAATACCCATCGAATTATTTCTTCCTTATAACTATCCATTTGAAAATTTATTCCTGTTCAGTACCTCAAAAGCTCTTTTCAGCGTTAAATGGACGAAAATACCCCTGTCTCACATATCAAAAAAGCTGAATAATTATTTTCACATGCATTATACCAAAATAAATCGTTATTGTACCAACAAAATTGGACATTGTACCAGAAAATGGTGAAATTATATCATCTGTTTTGGTTATTATACCAGTAAATAACGTTAGTCGAATTTTATATAGTGAAATTGGACGTTATACTAATTGATTTTGAAATTATACCAGAAACTATAGAAATTATACGAACTGTTGTCGTAATTATACCAACAGATTTGTACACTATGCTAGTTAGTATATTAATGATAACAGTTGGTATAATAAACAAAACAGTTGGTATGATTAAATAGCGTTATTATAACTTACAGCGAAATTGGACGTCATACCAACTGATTTAGATATTATACCAGAATTTGTAGAAATTGTACCACATGTTTTGGTTATTATACTAGTAAATAACGTTATTCGAATTTATACACTGAAATTAGAAGTTATACCATATGATTTTCAAATTATACCAGAAACTGTAGAAATTACACCAACTGTTATGGTAATTATACCAACATATTTATACAATATACCAGTTGGTATAATAATGATAACAATTGGTATAATTACAATAACAGTTGATATAATAATCAAAAAATTTGGTATAATGTCCAGTTTAATTTCAGAAAAGGGTATTTTCGTCCGTAACTGTTTGGGGTATTAAACACACAACTTTTTCGCAGATGGGTACTGATAAGGAATAATTTTTGTCAGAGATACTGATAAGGAAGTTGAAAATTTGAAGGTACTGAAAGGGAATTTACCCATTCAACTTTGCATATTTGTCATTCTCAAGAATTTATGTCCGCTAGGCGCTAGCTAGATTTATTTTATTTTCCTGTTTAAGAATAATCAACATGAAACATATAAAATACCTTGTAAATTGCACACTACTACTACATAGCTTTTAGCTCTTCATTAAATGTCCACAGCTTACTCGTTTGGATCCCACCACCTCTATAAGGAGTAAAGAAAAACGAGGTCGTATCTTCCACCAAAAGTCGAATTAATTTACTCGAAATAATAAACCTTAACGCAACCTAGAATATGAATGAATTCATCTCCAGTTGGCTACAGAAATTCAACGTTGCCTTGAAATTTATATTCCCCTGATCTGATTTTTTCGTCCTTCTTAAGAATAAACATGAGACAAAAATACCTTAAACATGGTACAATTGTATAACATGTATAGCTTCTAGCTCTTCTTTTAAATGTCTTACTTTCTTTCTTTTTTTAAAAGGTCACTATTATATATTTAAGGGGTCTTTAGACATAAATACCCCCTCTGTAAAAAAAATTGTAATTTAGTACCCTGTCAGGAATTTTTTTATATGTAGGTACCTAACAGAATAAATTTTTTGCAGATAGGTACCTGATCCGCCGCAGGTACGCCATACAACACATTGTACCCTACATCAACACATTTGGGTACCCTATATAATAGAAAATGTACGCCGTATTAGCAGATTTAGGTATGCCTATTTAAAACATAGGTACGCCGTACGAACACATTTACGTACCCTATATCAACATGTTATGGTACGCCATAGACAGAGACACACAGGAAGGTACGGCGTGACTGAAAAAACTGGTAAAACTAAATCGGTGTACCTATCTATAAAATTTTCTGACATGGGTACCTATGTGTAAAAATTTATTCAGTTAGGTATTTACGTGATGTAATATATGTCAATATGTAAAATGAACAAAAAAAAAGAACCACCGATGACATGCCACAGCGGACAAAGAAACTATCAAGCCACACGCCAGATAACACGAATAGCACATGACTGCAAAGAATATAGTTGAATTTGGATTTTGTCCCACTATCGACTAAGCTCTGCTATCCGCTATATAGAAGAGGCATTCTCCTCCTATTATAGTTTTAGGATAAGGACCTCTCAATTTATAGTAAATATATAAAAAGTAAAATAGACTGTCACAGATAGACAAATAGTGCTAATAACCAAAGGCATCACTGAGAAGTCATATGAAGCAGATGTTTCCCCGCCAACGTGTCTTGCGGCCCGTCCAATGCCCAACCTCCAGTCGCCATAAGGCAAAGTCCATTTGGGCAAGACCCCTCAACAAGCTAAGTCAGCGTTTAGCGAAAGGACAGACGAAAAATAAGTTATTTTTCATCTTAGTGGTCGACATATCACAAAGCAAGCATTGAGACGAGCCCACACGATTTCCTGTCCACTCCTTATCGCGAGTGGCGAGGTGCTCCCGGAAACTTACTCTGCCATTTGGCAAATAAACGCAAGAAGAAAAGTTCAATTTCTTCGCAAAGTTCAGTTATTCTTAGTACATTATCGTAACAACGTCATCATAACCTATCACCGGTCGCTTGTCCAACCGAAAGTAACATTCAAAAGGAATGCATTATAGAAAGTATTCCATATTTTATTTTCAACACATTTTTCGCCAATTTATTTCTTAACTAACCTTAGAAAGGCATTATTTTTTTAAATGGGAGTTATCGTGAGGATTAGTATCCACGAGCTAATGGGCTGAGCTCTAAAAATGACCGCTCTAGTGGTCATCCAACAAACAGACCGCAAAACCTAAAAAGCGACATCGATAAGATAACGATATGTTATGTTATAATTTCCTTCGATTATCATGAGAAGAAAATGATTACACACAGACCATACATACGTCGTTAGTTTACGATAAGGTGCAATAAAATCTATAATCGAAAACTACTACACATCGATCATAAACAAGCTCCTTTCTGCATGGTTGTTGCATTGTTGTCGTCCTCCAAATCGAGGCCTCCTTATTCACTCGATAAGGGTTCGTTTTATTAGCAATATACATTATTTATATATAAGCATGACATATCTGCATTTTTTTATTTATATGTATAATATAGGTCGATTAGACGTAAAGATAGAGATGATACGCAGTGTTTGTTCGTCGATCGGTGACGGCGACATTCAAGGGCAACGCGGAATAGGAAAACCAGCTATTGGAGCAGCAGCAGTGTAGCAGAAGGTTACTGTATTTCCGATTGTAATTGTCGATATTGTAACACCCGTAGCTACCACCACTGGCGCTGGCGGCGGTGGTGAAGGTGGTGGTGGTGGTGGAGATGGTGGTGGTGGGGAAGGTGGTGGTGGAGATGGTGGTGGTGGTGATCGTGGACACAGAGGGATGCCAGGCAAGGGAAATAGTAGCGAGCAGAATCCAAAGCCAGGCAAGTATATAATCGTGGCTTCGGTGCTCGAAACGAGAGAGGACGACACCACAACAGATATCAGAATCCAAACTTTGAGAAATTCCATTTTTATTTGTTTTTTTATTGCTGCTTTTTTTTATTACAGTTATTAGCTGTGATGTTGTGAGAATTTTGTTGTGGTGATGAGCCCTTTATATAGGCTAACAAAATCCTTGCATGGTTTCTTTTTCCTTAGCATATAGGTTGATCATAGTTTTATAATAGATAGCTATTATGCGGCTTTAATAATGGTAAGAGTTTACTTTGAACATTTTTTTTCTACTTGTAGTAAGAATAATTCAACTTCGAAAGGTGGTCCGAGTGCTATTCATTCCCCACTTGATAAATATAGAAGTTGAGTTTGCAGTTGCACACTGTATTTGAAATTTGACTTCATTTACGAGATACATATGCACGAACGCCGGGGGAAATTCAAAACGAGGGTTTGTAATTGAATTATATATGCATAAGAAAATCTTCTATTATTAAGGTTATGCTATTGCATCTAATTTAAGGGTAGATGATAGAGTCGAGTCGGTTCGACTTAACGTCTCAAGCTCATGAATATCGAGCTTTGGTGTGACTGATCGAAAGCTCACAAGACAGCTCGTGAGCTTTTTTATATTTATTTTATATTAGATTTTTTCTTTAAATTTAATTATTTTCTAACTTTAATATCAAGTACAAAACCGAGCTAGATGATATTTTTATAATCGGGTTCTGAGTGTAGAAATGGAGTCATTTTATTCCACTTGAGCATCTCCAACACACAACATAAAAATACAGGTAATTTTACAAAATAATATAGTCGTTATAGTGCTTTTACTCCAACTCATAAACTTTATTTTCTACACTAATTTTTGTTCTAATCCATTATTCTATTTTTACATTAAAAATCAAATTTCTATATATCACTATCATAATTGACTTATTAAACTTTACATTATAAAGATTAAAATTCAATATAGTATAATTATTAATATTTAAAAATTAAATTAATCACAAATAGCATAATATTTAACTATAATTTTATTAATGAATTATAATTAAATTTATATTATTTTTACTTGTATTTCGATAAGAAAATTATAATGTTAATATGAATAAATACATTTGTATTAAAAATATTGTGTTGAAAATTGTGTGTACACTAGAACTAGAGTTTCTCAGATAATCAACACAATATTACTATGCAATACAAAATCACATTGGAGTAGAAAGTACTCTACTTTTGTGTTTTAAATAAAAGTAAAGTACCCGTTGAAGATGCTCTAAGGAGTAAAGAAAATGATAAACATTGCATAAAATATATCCAGTTTAACAAAAAGTAAGAAAAAAAGAAAGAAAGGAGGTCGTATTGAATATTTTCAAAATATCGAATTTGATAACTCGAAATATTATATGAGAAACTAACCTTGGCGCAACCTAGTCTTTATATAGGACAAAAGGGATACATAGAATAAAGTCTTATTTTAGTCACTACATATGTTGCCATAAATGAATTCAAATCCAATTCAGTAAATGTTGAGAGTTTACTTAGCTAATTACGCTCCATGATCTGACCTTTCTAAGTATAAACATGAGACAAAAAAATACCTTATAAATGGTACAATACTATAATATAGCTTGTAGCTATTCTTTAAATGTCCAGAGCTTACTTTCTTTTTCCTTCCGAAGAGGTCACTATTATATATAGAATACAAAGAAAAAAGTCCACCGTGGACATACCGTGGACAAATAAACTATCAAGCCCACGCGCCAGATACTGCGAATGGCACATGACTGCAAAGAATAGTGTTGAGTTATAATTTGGACTGTGTTCCTCCAAGCTCTCCCTTCCGCTATATATAAGAGTTACCCTCTTCCTATTACCAATTGATTTTATGGAGTATCCCTCAATTTCTAACAAACATGTAAAAAGGTAAAATAGACAATCGCAGACAAAAATTGCTAATAAACAAAGAGATCAACTGGTCCGGTGTATGACAAGTACCCTCGTGCAAGTGCCGATTGCACTCCTGTCAGATACAATAGACAAGTTTCGAAAAAAAAATGATACAATAGACGAGCGATGACAAGACATATGCTGAGAAATTAGATGAAGCATATGTTTCCCCTGCCAACGTCTTTGCGGCCTATCCAATGCCCAAACCTCCAGTCGCCATAAGGCCAAGTCCATTTGAGCAGACTCAAGTCAGCGTTTAGCAAAAGGACAGACAAAAAATAAGTGATTTTTTATTTTAGTGGTCGACGTATCACAAAGCAAGCATTGAGACGAGCCTCCACGATTTTTGATCCACTCCTTATCGCGAGTGGGGGGGCGCTCCCGGAAGCTTACTTTGCCATTTCGCAAATATATGCAAGAAATAAAGTTCAACTTCTTCGCGAAGGTCATTTATTCTTAATACATTATCATAATCAATCACCGATCGCTTGTCCAACCGAAAGTTTCACATTCAAGGAATGCATTATATTTTAAAGTGTTCTATATTTTATTTTCAACACGTTTTTCGTCGATTTATTTCTTAACTAACTTAGAAGGGCATTATTTTTTTTAATGGGAGTTATCGTGAGGATTAGTATCCACGAGCTAATGGACTGAGCTCTAATATCATGATAAAATGACCGCTCTATGGTCATCCAACAAACAGACCGTCAAAACCTAAAAACAGTAAACGAAATCGATAGGATAATGATGTGTTATGTTATAATTTCCTTTGATTCGCATAAGAAGAAAACGATTACACATAGAACATACATACGTCGCTAGTTTACGATAAGGTGCAATATAATCTGTAATCGAAAATTACTACACAATGATTGTAAACAAGCTCCTTTCTGCATGGTTGTTGCATTCTCGTCGTCCTCCAAATGAAGGCCGCCCTACTCGCTTGGTAAGGGTTCGTTTTATTCGTAATATACATTAATTATATATAAGCATGCCATATCTGCTTTTTTTTATTAATATGTATAAATATAGGACGGTTAGACGTAAAGAGAGAGATGATACGCAGTTTTTGTTCGTCGATCGGCGACGACGATAGTTAAGTTGGGCAAGGCGGAAGGGGAAAACCAATAATTGGAGTAGAAGCAATGTAGCAGAAGGTTACTGTCGTTCCGATTGTAATTGTCGAGATTGTGACGTTTGTAGCTACCACCACTGGTGGTGGCGGCGGCGGCGGTGGGGAAGGTGGTGGTGGTGGTGGAGGAGATGGTGGTGGTGGTGGAGATGGCGGTGGTGGTGGCGGGGAAGGTGGTGGTGGTGGTGGAGATGGTGGTGGTGGGGAAGGTGGTGGTGGGGGTGGTGGAGATGGTGGCGGTGGTGGAGATGGACAGAGAGGGATGCCAGGCAAGGGAATTAGCGAGCAGAATCCGAAGCCACGCACGTATATAATCGTGGCTTCGGTGCTCGAAATGAGAGAGGACGACAACACGACAGATAACAGAATCCAAACTTTGAGGAATTCCATTTTTTTTTATTACAGTTATTAGTTGTGATGTGAGAATTTTGGTGTGGTGATGAGCCCTTTATATAGTAGGCCAACAATCCATGTATGGTTTTTTTCCTTAGCATATAGGTTGATAGTAGTTTCATAACTTCTTGTATCATAGATAGCTATATATGGCTTTAATACTGGTAAGAGTTTACTTTGCATATGCATGCATTTTTTCTACTTGTAGTAAAGAATTCAACTTTGCGAATGAAGATGGTCTGAGTGCTATTGGGTTAGCCACTTGATAAAATAGAAGTTGAGTTTGCACAGTATTTGAAATTTGAACTTCATTTACGAGAATACATTACGTGCACTCACGCCGTAGGAAATTCAAAACTAGGGTTTGTAATTGAATTATATATACATATTACAGAATCATCTATTATGGAGGGGCTATGTTAACACATGTAATTTAAGGGTAGATGATGAGTCGAGTCGGTTCGACTGAACCTCTGTTCGAGCTCATGAATATCGAGCTTGGGTGTGGCTGATCGAAAGCTCATAAGACGGCTCCGGAGCTTTTCTATATTTATTATTTTTTAATTTTTTCTTTAAATTTAATATAACTTTGATATCAAGTACAAACCGAGCTAGCTGATATATTTTATAGTTTGAGTTTGAGTGTAGAAAATGAGTGTAATCGTTTGAATCACACTACCTCTATAAGGAGTAAAGAAAATGATAATTGTTGGATAAAATATCAGTTTATACCAAATATATCTAATTTGATAACTCGAAATATTATATGAGAAACTTACCTTAGCGCTAATGTACCGTTTCGGATTGTCTGTACCACAACGGTGTTCCACCAACCATTTCCTGACAAGTGTTAAACTCAGTTGACCAACTGTACACTTGTCGCAATTCGGTTGGTGGAACACCAGATTGGAATACCAATATGGAACAGAGGATCCAATCTACTAATGTACTACTTATATTAGGACAAAAGGGATACATAGAACAAAGTCTTATTTTAGTCGCTATATATGATGCCATAAATGAATTCATATCCAATTGAGTAAATGACTAAATGTTGAGAGTTTACTTAGTTAATTACGTCCCCTTGATCTGATTTTTTTTTTTTCGTTTTTAAGAATAAACGAGACATAAAAACTTGTAAATGGTACAATACTATAATATAGCTTCTAGCTATTCTTTAAATGTCAGAGTTTACTTTCATTCTTTCTTTCTTTTTTATTTAAAGGTCACTAAGAATACAAAAATAAACCACCGTAACATGCTATCGTTGGACAAATAAACTATCAAGCCACACACCAAATACTATGAATAACACGAATGAAAGAATAACTAAGAAGTAAAATATTCGCAGACAAACAGTGCTAAGGCAGCGTTTAGCAAAAGGACAGAAAAAATAAGTGATTTCAAATGATCTGTCATTATTTTAGTACGCTGGGATGATCTAATTAAAAAAGGGATAGTCGACGTCACGGACGGTAACAGTCATTATTTCTAATGATCTGTCATTATTTCAAATGATCTTCTTTAGCTTGTATATTTGATCTGAGATTAATGATTATTAGTTATTTGTTATTTGTTTTTGTTAGATTTCATTCCCTCTGCTGTCTCGTGTTGGGCAAATCAGATGAAGAGAGGGGCCTTAATAGTCGAAGTAACCAAGTAAGCATACTCCTTATTTTTTAGTAATATTTTACCTCAAATATAATCTCTTACTTTTTACTTGTTACTATTAGTCCTTCACCCTCTGCTGATATGGCAAAGTATATCAAGTCAGGGCGATACGACATCGTTCGTGAAGCGATAACTTATTTACATACGTATTCGTTCATTCACATATATTGATCCGGTTTACACGAATCAAATGAGGTGGGCTCCAACTTGAGATCACGGGAGAAATACTAGGTGACGGGTTCCTGAGAGCAACCCAAATGCCTAGGTTAAGTAGGAGATAATGGGAGCACAATTGAGAGGGACGAACTTAGGAGCCGATTTTGGGAGCAGACTTAGGGAGCGTGTTCTAGGAGCAGACTATGCAGCCCCCCTTAATAATTACCTCAACTCAAGTATTTGTAGGTGCGAATTGGGCTTTTTTCTAGATGGGCCGTTGGGCCCAGTATGTGAGTGGAGTATTGGGCTATAAACCTTATTTATAAATTCCCATATCACTAGTCCCCCACTTTCCCAGTCTCAAGTATTGAAGCTGGGAACGTATTGAAGCCACACGCTAGATACTACGAATAGGACATGTCTGCAAAGAATATTGTTGAGATCATAATTTGGACTTTGTCCCACATCGATTAATTCAAGCTCTTCTATCAGCTGTATATAAGATGTCTTCTCCTCCTATTACCAATTGCTTTTAGGAATAAGGACCCCTCAATTTGTAATAAATATCTAAAAATTAAAGTAGACGGTCGCAGACAGACAAATAGTGCTAATAACAAAGGGATCAACTGAGAAGTCAGATGGAGCAGATGTTTCCCCCCCAACGTGTCTTGCGGCCCATCCAATGCCCAACCTCCAGCCGCCATAAGGCAAAGTCCATTTGGGCAGGCCCCTCAACAAGCTAGGTCAGCGTTTAGCAAAAGGACAGCCGAAAAATAAGTGATTTTTCATCTTAGTGGTCGACGCATCACAAAGCAAGCATTGAGACGAGCCCACACGATTTCCGATCCACTACTTATCGCGAGTGGGTGGTGCTCCCGGAAGCTTACTTTGCCATTTCACAAATAAATGCAAGAAAAAAAAGTTCAACTTCTTCGCAGAGGTCATTTCTTCTTAGTACGTTATCATAACAACGTCATCATAACCTATCACCGGTCGCTTGTCCAACCGAAAGTAGCATTCAAAAGGAATGCATTATAGAAAGTATTCCATATTTTATTTTCAACACATTTTTCGTCAATTTATTTCTTAACTAACATTAGAAAGGCATTATTTTTTTAAATGGGAGTTATCCTGAGGATTAGTATCCACGAGATAATGGGCTGAGCTCTAATATCATGATAAAATGACCGCTCTAGTGGTCATCCATTAAATAGATAGTCAAAACCTAAAAAGCGACATCGATAAGATAACGATATGTTATGTTATAATTTCCTTCGATTAGCATGAGAAGAAAATGATTACACACAGACCATACATACGTCGCTAGTTTACGATAAGGTGCAATATAATCTATAATCGAAAATTACTACACATCGATCATAAACAAGCTCCTTTCTGCATGGTTGTTGCATTCTTGCCGTCCTCCAAATCTAGGCCTCCTTATTCACTCGATAAGGGTTCGTTTTATTAGCAATATACATTATTTATATATAAGCATGCCATATCTGCTTTTTTTTATTAATATGTATAATATAGACCGATTAGACGTAAAGATAGAGATGATACGCAATATTTGTTCGTCGATCGGCGACGACAGATATTCAAGGGCACCGCGGAATAGAAAAACCAGCTATTGGAGCAGCAGCAGTGTAGCAGAAGGTTTCTGTATTTCCAATTGTAATTGTCGAGATTGTAACGCCTGTAGGTACCACCAGTGGTGCTGGTGGTGGTGGAGATGGTGGTGGCGGTGGTGGTGGTGATGGTGATGGTGGAGATGGTGGTGGTGGTGATGGTGATGGTGGAGATGGTGATGGTGGAGATGGTGGCGGTGGTGGTGGTGATGGTGGTGATGGAGATGGTGGCGGTGGTGGTGGTGATGATAATGGTGGCGGTGGTGGTGGTGATGATGGTGGTGGTGGTGGTGACCGTGGACAGAGAGGAATGCCAGGGAAGGGAAATTGTAGAGAGCAGAATCCAAAGCCAGGCAAGTATATAATCTGGGCTTCGGTGCTCGAAATGAGAGAGGACGACACCACAACAGATATCAGAATCCAAACTTTGAGGAATTCCATCTTTTCTTATTGCTGCTTTTTTTTTGTTTATTGCAGTTATTAGTTGTGATGTTGTGAGAATTTTGGTGTGGTGATGAGCTTTATATAGGCCAACAAAATCTTTGTATGATTTCTTTTTCCTTAGCATATAGCTTGATAATAGTTTTATTATAATTAATAGATAGCTATTGTGCGGTTTTAATAATGGTAAGAGTTTATTTTGAACATACATGCAATTTTTTTTTTCTACTTGTAGTAAGAATGATTCAGCTTCGCGAAGGTGGTCCGAGTGCTATTCATTCCCCCACTTTATAAATAATAGAAGTTGAGTTTGCACACTGTTTTTGAAATTTGACTTTATACTTACGAGATGCACATGCATGCATGCCGGGGAATATCAAAACGAGGGTTTGTAATTGAATTATATATGCATAAAAAAATCTATTATTATGGTTATGTTATTGCTATTAATTTAAGGGTAGAGAAGATGAATCGAGTCGGTTCGACTGAACCTCTGTTCGAGATCATGAATATCGAGTTTGGGTGTGATTGATCGAAAGCTCATAAGACAGCTCGTGAGTTTTTTATATTTATTTTTTTTAAATTTTTTTCTTTAAATTTCAAATTTTCTAATGTTAATATCAAGTAAAAAACCGAGCTAGATTATATATTTGTAATCGAGTTCGGAGTGTAGAAATGAGTGGAGTCAGTTTGGATCCCACCACCTGAGCATCTTCAACGCATAACATAATTTTGCACAATAGTACGGTCGCTACAGTGCTTTTACTTCAACCCATAAACTCTATTTTCTACATTAATTTTTATTCCAACCCATTAATTTTACATTAAAAATCAAATTCCTATATATCACTAGCATAATTGGCATATTAAACTTTATATTAAAGATGAAAAGTCAATATAGTATAATAATTAATATTTAGAAATTTAGAAAAACTATAAAATTAGCATATTATTTAATTATATTTTAGTAATGAAAATATAATTAAATAAAAATTTCATAAAACTTGTATTATTATAAGAAAATCAAATAATTTTAGATATGAATAAAATATATTGTATTAAATAAATATATATAAATAGAAAACACAACTCTATTTTTGTGTTGAAAATTGTGTTGTACTCTAGAATTAGAGTTTCTCTGCTAACCAATACAATATTACTGTTAAGTATTCCGTTGGAGTAGAAAACGTACTCTATTTTTGTGTTTTACATAAAAAAAACAAGTACCCGTTAGAGATGTTCTAAGGAGTAACCAGAATGATAAATATTGCATAAAATATAACCAGTTTAACAAAAAGTTAAAAAGAAAAAAAAAGAAAGAAAGGAGGTCGTTATCAAAATATTCGAATTTGATAACTCGATATATTATATGAGAAACTAACCTTGGCGCAACCTACTATATATATAGGACAAAAGGGATACATATATAGAATAAGTCTTATTTTTGTAAACTACATATGATGCCATAAATGAATTCATATCCAATTCAAGGGTTGGTTTTTGTAATGGAACTGTTGTTATTACAATGATTGTGAAATGAAAGACCGCACGTATGAAAGGGTTGGTTTTGCAAGAAACACGAGTGGGTTGTACAAACGGTGTCGTTTTCAAGCACTGGGTGTTTGAATTGACTTCATTGTTTCATGGGATGATTCTGTTTATAGTAATATTTATTTTCAGCCATGGCTGGCTCTAACCTACCATTAATCGAATAAAGTGAAGCCTCAATGGAGATAATTCAAGATATTGCAGCCAATGATGACTTAACGGAAGCAATTAAAAATTGTTGGCGAAATTTAACTTAATTTAAGCCTGCCTTGTTAATTTACTTAATTTAACTCAAAAACATTTTTTTTACGTGGCGGAATTCTTTGGAATTTTAAGGGTGTCCACAACAATAATATACCCATAATACTGCCACATCAGCTTTTCACTTTATATTTTATTCTATAACACCATTATTCTACTTTTTTTCACAATAATAACACTAGTATAGACACGCCTATAAAACACCATTAACCCTAAACCCAACCCGTTGTGTTAAATTTTTTGTCTCGATCACTTCTCTTAAAAACTCCATTGAAACTTCAAGGTTTTCGTTTTCGGCATATCTCAAGTTCATGGTACAAATATTTTCGGCAAATATTTTCAGTACAAAATGTTGTATTTTGCGGTACAACCTTCGCGATCTAAGTTTGCGATCCCACTTCGTAGTAAAAAGTTTAAAGTCACATAAATGAATACCATAACTGAATAACTGAATGAATACAAATATATCATTATAGTCAACGTTTTGTCTGCAATTAATGAGATAGGAACATCCAATGGACAACGGTATTTACTAATATACATAGATATATAACTTTTGCCTAGAATATGGCTTAATGAATTACATTTCGATTCGCATGTACCGAGCAATAATCAAACAGCCCCTCAAATAATGATGTAGAACGATAAAACAAAGTAAACTCCCCTCCCCTATCAAATGATAACTATATCCCTCAAAACTCAGTTCTCACAAATATTAAAAACCAAAGAAAAAATGAGAATCATACAAGCACCACAACATTATATCTATCCTGCTAAGTCGCAAGATTGCTATTGCTGCCCATTCAAGTAATTCGGCCATTAAAAGTGGACAACAGAAATATCGAGTTCCAACCCGAAGCAAGAAATTGACAGAAAACAACATAGGCACACGAAACCCATAAACTTACCCTATGAATCATAAACGAACAATAAGGTACCTAAATTAGTTCCGTACCGCTTAAGTTCGACATTCCTACTGAAATGAAGTTGCTCTGAACAATAAATCTCCATTGAACTCGTCGTACCCGCATCGTTTTGCAGTACTCACTCATACTAAATCTCTCTCTCTTTCTTTTATTTCTCTACACAATTCTTACTCTTCCAATTCTCTTGAATGTTCCCATCTTTCTCTGCCTACTAAAAGGAAGCTCAGCAACTCTCAGTACTAAAACCACCTAGTAAGAAGAGAAATGTAAGAAAATTTTGGGCATCATAATTTCATAGTTATTATGAAGGCCATAAATGCTGCATCTCATGCATCTTAACGTGTGGATCACTCGACGTCAGCAGAAGCGTACACCCAAATGGCCGCGTAGAGGAGCTCCGCTGCAGCACGTCGATACGAAGACGCTACACAACTAACAATTCGCTACACAACTAACAATTATCAAAGTTATATTCTTACAATCTAATGCTGCATATGTACATATATATATATATATATATATATATATATATATATATATATAGAAGACTATGTAATAAGAGAAGGTTGAGGATAGAATTCAAACCTATTGTTTCTTATATTTATAATATGAGGATGGTCGAGATAGCCTCTGCCCCGACGCAAGCGTGACCGTGACCTTGAGCAAGAGAATGTGCCACTGTCGCAAGCACGAAGTCACACACACGGAAAAAGAACATTTTAACGTTTTTTCTTTATTTTTTCAGACATTATAAGAAGTTGTAATAAACCTGTGGGCTCTTCTTGATCGTGTTGGCTCTCTTTCGGAGAAGTTCTACCTCCTTTCGACGTTAACGCCTTAAGAGAAAATGATCAAATAAAAAGAGCGTTATTACCAAGGTAGAAAATATGTAATGAAACTGTATGATTATAGACTAAACAGAGGGGAGACAGATCTTGGCAAGAAGACCATGACCGTTAAATCCAAGACCGATAAAGAGTCGATCTTTGCCGATGAAGATACAATCTAAAGAAGATGCTTCTTTTTATGGTCAGCCAATTTTAGGATGGAATTCTCAAATGCTAGCATGCAGTGTCCATGTTTTGCTAGAAATTGAGTTTAGGACAGAACTTTCAGACAATAGTGTAGCAGGAAAATTGAGCATGAAAGTAGAAGAGTACCCCGTCGGTGGCTAAAATGACGAATTCGTCCTTCTCGGTGAAGTGGTGGTGGTAAATATCGGGCGTGGAAATTAAGCCAAACTCCTTCAGACAAAAGTCTCGGAAGGCTCGGGCCATTGCGAGGCCAGGCGAATAGCTGTTGGGCAGCCACGCGCGCGCAACTTCAGGCTCGTCCTGAATGGCGAAAACCCTTCCTTTACAATCGTTCGGTGCGCAAATTCCCCTTACAAGGAAAGCATGTAATAAGGAAAAATGTGGGATTTAGTTACAGAAGAAAAAAGGCGAGAACTGTACTTGGAAGATTGGGTTTCAAGTCCATGTACGCGTACGGCTACTAAAGTTGTCTTTGTCCCGAGTTGCCAAAACAGCCCTCGACTCGCCGAGGTTTCCTATTATGAGATCTTTGCCCAAGAAACAAAATTGACATTAAGATTCTGAATATTTACTCTATGAGGACAGCGTTGAATCTTAGAAGATTAAGTAAGCATTGCAATAAAGAAGGCCGCGAAAGAAGGAAATTTTCAATAGTTTTTACCTGCTTGATGACAGCGACACTTCAGAAGCAATCGATCGTGGAATGCAATTTCAATTCCTTATCCATCAGCTTAAAAGCCTTCAGTATCGATTTCAGGCAGGTGAGTCTTGGGGAATCTTTTCGATTTCCTCAGATTCCACTGATTCGCAGCCATCTTCGTCCATAAGGTCATCGAAACGCCTCATCCTTCGTACTTATTAGCTACATTTTCTTGATCCTTCTTGTTCTTCGTTGCGATTGTTTATCCATTGGGCACGGATCAATATTGGCAAATAATCCCTTAATTTTCTTGCAACAAAGTGACCATAAGAATTGTTGCGTCAGCCGTCAAGTGTGCATGTGCTCAGATTCAGCCAATCGGAATAAGAATGATCAGATTCAAACAACGGACTTAAACCAACTTTCTCGTTATTCGGTAATAATCAAGGGTTGTAATTGCTAAATCGGGAAAACATCTGAATAAGAACACCAAATTGCTAGAAATTTTTTAGGGTTTTACTAACCTTGATTCCATCAACAACAGAACGAAACAAATAAACAGCAAGCCAATACAAAGGGTTTCCTTTTTCTGAGTTTGACATAATTATAAATTCAAATTAAACAAAAAAGGGAGAACTAATGCAATTTTTTTTAAAATCATAAATCATAATTAAGAAACAATTAAAGTTCCAAGTAACAAAAATCTCAATAGTTAGATACCAAGCAAAATTATTTCATGATCATCAAGTATTAACCGAAACCATATTTGACTCGAACTCTCAAGATGTTCTCTTCCATTCGATCTCCCACCCTTATGTTCATGACATCTTCGCACGAAGAGAACCATAATGCAATCAACGAAGCATGAGCTACCGAGCAGATTATTATCTAAAACAACGGCGATATCGATCAATCAAGGAGTGATTTCTACCTATTTGGGAACGTTATAGTCGATAATGAAGAACTCAGGTGGCTTGAGAGCATGTGTGAGCGTGAGAGTGGATAGAGTATTAGGGTTTATCCTTTTATTATATTCATACTAATAATATTTTAATAATATATATTATTCGGGTTAAATGGGTTGATAAACGGGTTAATTTTGGGTTATATCGGGTTGATTTCAGGTTGATTTCGGGTTGAAAATCCGAACCCTAACTTGATCCACTTAATAATTGGGTTGGGTTCGGGTTCACCCATTTACGTAAACAGGTCAGAAATGCTAACCCGAACCTGCTATTTTCGGGTGCGATTCGTGTCGGGTTGGCGGGTGGGGTCGATTTTTAACAGCCCTACTAATAACCAATGAGATCAACTGAGAAGTCAGATGGAGCAGATGTTTCCCCGCCAACGTGTCTTGCGGCCCATCCAATGCCCAACCTCCATCCGCCATAAGGCAAAGTCCATTTGAGTAGACCCCTCAACAAGCTAAGTCAGCGTTTAGCAAAAGACAGCCGAAAAATAAGTGATTTTCATCTTAGTGGTCAACGTATCACAAAGCAAGCATTGATTTCCGATCCACTACTTATCGCGAGTGGGGGGTGCTCCCGGAAGCTTACTTTGCCATTTCACAAATAAATGCAAGAAAAAAAAGTTCAACTTCTTCGCAGAGGTCATTTATTCTTAGTACGTTATCATAACAACGTCATCATAACCTATCACCGGTCACTTGTCCAACCGAAAGTAACATTCAAAAGGAATGCATTATAGAAAGTATTCCATATTTTATTTTCAACACATTTTTCGCCAATTTATTTCTTAATTAACCTCAGAAAGGCATTATTTTTTTTTAAATGGGAGTTATCGTGAGGATTGGTATCCACGAGATAATGGGCTGAGCTCTAATATCATGATAAAATGACCGCTCTAGTGGTCATCCAACAAACAGACCGCAAAACCTAAAAAGCGACATCGATAAGATAACGATATGTTATGTTATAATTTCCTTCGATTAGCATGAGAAGAAGATGATTACACACAGACCATACATACTCGCTAGTTTACGATAAGGTACAATATAATCTATAATCGAAAAACTACACATCGATCATAAACAAGCTCCTTTCTGCATGGTTGTTGCATTGTTGTCGTCCTCCAAATCGAGGCCTCCTTACTCACTCGATAAGGGTTCGTTTTATAAGCAATATACATTATTTATATATAAGCATGCCATATCTGCTTTTTTTTTTATTATTATGTATAATATAGGCCGATTAGACGTAAAGATAGAGATGATACGCAATATTTTTTCGTCGATCGGCGACGACAGACATTCAAGGGCACCGCGGAATAGAAAAACCAGCTATTGGAGCAGGAGCAGTGTAGCAGAAGGTTTTTGTATTTCCAATGGTAATTGTCGAGATTGTAACGCCTGTAGGTACCACCAGTGGTGCTGGTGGAGGTGATGATGGTGGTGGTGGTGGTGGTGACCGTGGACAGAGAGGAATGCCAGGCAAGGGAAATTGTAGAGAGCAGAATCCAAAGCCAGGCAAGTATATAATCTGGGCTTCGGTGCTCGAAATGAGAGAGGACGACACCACAACAGATATCAGAATCCAAACTTTGAGGAATTCCATTTTTTCTTATTGCTGCTTTTTTTGTTTATTACACTTATTAGTTGTGATGTTGTGAGAATTTTGGTGTGGTGATGAGCTTTATATAGGCCAACAAAATCTTTGCATGATTTTTTTTTCCTTAGCATATAGGTTGATAATAGTTTTATTATAATTTATAGATAGCTATTATGCGGTTTTAATAATGGTAAGAGTTTATTTTGAACATACATGCAATTTTTTTTCTACTTGTAGTAAGAATGATTCAGCTTCGCGAAGGTGGTCCGAGTGCTATTCATTCTCCCACTTTATAAATAATAGAAGTTGAGTTTGCACACTATTTGAAATTTGACTCATTTACGAGATACACATGCGCGCATGCCGGGGAATTTCAAAACGAGGGTTTGTAATTGAATTATATATGCATAAAAAATCTATTATTAAGGTTATGTTATTGCTACTAATTTAAGGGTAGAGAAGATGAGTCGAGTCGGTTCGACTGAACCTCTGTTCGAGCTCATGAATATCGAGTTTGGGTGTGATTGATCGAAAGCTCATAAGACAGCTCGTGAGCTTTTTTATATTTATTTTATTTAAAATTTTTTCTTTAAATTTTAAATTTTCTAGCGTTAATATCAAGTAAAAAGCCAAGCTAGATTATATATTTGTAATCGAGTTCGGAGTGTAGAAATGAGTGGAGACAGTTTGGATCCCACCACCTGAGCATCTTCAACGCACAACATAATTTTGCACAATAGTACGGTCGCTACAGTGCTTTTACTTCAACCCATAAAATCTATTTCCTACACTAATTTTTATTCCAACCCATTACTCTATTTCTACATTAAAAATCAAATTCCTATATATCACTATCATAATTGACATATTAAACTTTATATTAAAGATGAAAAGTCAATATAGTATAATAATTAATATTTAGAAATTTAAAAAAAACTATAAAATTAGCATAATATTTAATTATATTTTAGTAATGAAAATATAATTAAATAAAAATTTCATAAAATTTGTATTATTATAAGAAAATCAAATAATTTTAAATATGAATAAAATATATTGTATTAAACAAATATATATAAATAGAAAAAAAAAAAGAAAGAAAGGAGGTCGTATTTAATATCAAAATATTCATAACTCGAAATATTATATGAGAAACTAACCTTGGCGCAACCCACTATATATGTAGGACAAAAGGGATACATAGAATAATGTCTTATTTTAGTAAACTACATATGATGCCATAAATGAACTCATATCCAATTAAAAGGTTGGTTTTTGCAATGGAACTGTTGTTATTACAACGATTGCGAAATGAAAGACCGCACGTATGAAAGGGTTGGTTTTTGCAAGAAACACGAGTGACGAACATATGTACAGTAAAGCTCGATCGACTTTAACGTGTCGGACAAACGGTGTCGTTTCAAGCACTGTGTGTTTGAATTGACTTCATTGTTTCATGGGTTGGGAAGATTCTGTTTATAGTAATAATATTTATTTTCAGCCATGGCTGGCTCTCACGTACCACTTATCGAATAAAGTGAAGCCTCAATGGAGATAATTCAAGATATTGCAGCCAATGATGACTTAACAGAAGCAATTAAAAATTGTTGGCGGAATTTAACTTAATTTAAGCCTGCCTTGTTAATCTACTTAATTTAACTTAAAAACATTTGTTTTCACGTGGGGGAATTTTCTTTGGAATTTTAAACTCAATTCGTTGTGTTAAATTTTTTGTCTGGATCACTCTTAAAAACTCCATCGCAACTTCAAGGTACAAAGATTTTCGTTTTCGGCATATCTAAAGTTCATGGTACAAATATTTTCGGCAAATATTTTCAGTACAAAATTTTGTACTTTGCGGTACAACCTTCGCGATCTAAGTTTGCGATCCCACTTCGTAGTAAAAAGTTTAAGTCACATAAATGAATACCATAACTGAATAACTGAATGAATACAAATATATAATTATATTCAACGTTTTATATGCAATTAATGAGATAGGAACATCCAATGGACAACGGTATGTGTTACTAATATACATAGATATATAACTTTTTCCTATAAGATGGCTTATGCCCCGTTTGGATTCCACATTTCGATTTGAAATTCGGATTGCCCAAATCTACCGTTTGGCAATCGAGTGGATTTCGATTTCGATTTTGGTCAAATCCGATGTCAAATGGAAACGCTTATAATTTGTTGGATTTGAAATTCCATGTCAAATGGTCCGTTTTCGAATCCGAAGTTGAATCGGCAATGAATTTTTCGCAAATAATAATAATAAATAATAGCAGATAATAATAACGATAATAATTATAATGGTGATGGTAAATGATGAGTCGAGCTGACTCGTGAGCTCGATGAACCGGCGCGAGCTCGTTACGGACTAGCGATTGAGCCGACTCGAGCTCGAGCTCACTCGTAAGTGCTCGAAAGCTCGCAAGCCGTCCTACGAGTTTGTTTTTATTTAATTTTTGTACTTTTTAATCTTTTAACAAAAAGTTACAAGTCGAGTTCGACGAGCTACTCGAGCGCTTGAGGTAGAACTTCATTTTGAAATCCGAATTTCGAAATCCTAACTTTTGCCAAACAATGGATTTGGATTTGAAATTAAGATTTTGAAATTCATGATTTCAAATCACGCGATTTCGTTCAAATACGCCAATCCAAACGCAACCTGATGGCCCGCTTTTATTTCGATTCGCATGTACCGGACAATAATCAAACAGCCCCTCAAATAATGATGTAGAACGATAAAACAAAGTAAACTCCCCTCCCCTATCAAATGATAACTATATCCCTCAAAACTCAGTTCTCAAAAATATTAAAAACCAAAGAAAAAAATGAGAATCATACAAGCACCACAACATTATATCTATCCTCCTAAGTCGCAAGAATGCTATTGCTGCCCATTCAAGTAATTCGGCCATTAAAAGTGGACAACAGAAATATCGAGTTCCAACTCGAAGCAAGAAATTGACAGAAAACAACATAGGCACACGAAACCCATAAACTTACCCTATGAATCATAAACGAACAATAAGGTACCTAAATTAGTTCCGTACCGCTTAAGTTCGACAGTCCTACTGAAATGAAGTTGCTCTGAACAATAAATCTCCATTGAACTCGACGTACCCGCATCATTTCGCAGTACTCACGCATGCTAAATCTCTCTCTTTCTTTTATTTTTCTGCACAATTCTTACTCTTCCAATACTCTCGAATGTTCCCATCTTTCTCTGCCTACTAAAAGGAAGATCAGCAACTCTCAGTACTACAACCACCTAGTAAGAAAAGAAATGTAAGAAAATTTTGGGCATCATAATTTCATGGTTATTGTGAAGGCCATAAATGCTGCATCTCATGCATCTTACCGTGTGGATCACTCGACGTCAGCAGAAGCGTACACCCAAATGGCCGCGTAGAGGAGCTCCGCTGCAGCACGTCGATACGAAGACGCTACACAACTAACAATATCAAAGTTTTATTCTTACAATCTAATGCTGCATATGTACATATATATAGAAGATACTGTAATAAGAGAAGGTTGAGGATAGAATTCAAACCTATTGTTTCTTATATTTATAATATGAGGATGGTCGAGATAGCCTCTGCCCCGACGCAAGCGTGACCGTGACCTTGAGCAAGAGAATGTGCCTCCATATTTGCATTAGATTTATCTGCCGAAAGCACGAAGTCACACACACGGAAAAAGAACATCTTAACGTTTTTTTCTTTATTTTTTCAGACATTATAAGAAGTTGTAATAAACCTGTGGGGCTCTTCTTGATCGTGTTGGCTCTCTTTCGGAGAAGTTCTACCTGCTTTCGACGTTAACGCCTTAAGCGAAAATGATCAAATAAAAAGAGCGTTATTACCAAGGTAGAAAAGATGTAATGAAACTGTATGATTATAGACTAAACAGAGGGGAGACAGATCTTGGCAAGAAGACCATGACCCTTAAATCCAAGACCGATAAAGAGTCGATCTTTGCCGATGAAGATACAATCTAAAGAAGATGCTTCTTTTTATGGTCAGCCAATTTTAGGATGGAATTCTCATATTCTAGCATGCAGTGTCCATGTTTTGCTAGAAATTGAGTTTAGAACAGAACTTTCAGACAATAGTGTAGCAGGAAAACTGAGCATGAAAGTAGAAGAGTACCCCGTCGGTGGCTAAAATGACGAATTCGTCCCTCTCGGTGAAGTGGTGGTGGTAAATATCGGGCGTGGAAATTAAGCCAAACTCCTTCAGGTTGCGTTTGGATCGTCGTATTTGAACGAAATCGCGTGATTTGAAATCATGAATTTCAAAATCTTAATTTCAAATCCAAATCCATTGTTTGGCAAATATTAGGATTTCGAAATTCGGATTTCAAAATGAAGTTAGACCTCAAGCGCTCGAGTAGCTCGTCGAACTCGACTTCTAACTTTTTCTTAAAAGATTAAAAATACAAAAATTAAATAAAAATAATAAATAAAAACAAACTCGTAGGACGGTTTACGAGCTTTCGAGCACCTAAGAGTGAGCTCGAGCTCGAGCCAGCTCATTCGCAAGCCGTAGCGAGCTCGCGTCGGCTCATCGAGCTGACGAGTCGGCTCATCGAGCTGACGTGTCAGCTCGACTCATCATTTACCCATCATCATCATCATCATCATTATTATTATTATTATTATTATTATTATTATTATTATTATTATTATTATTATTATTTATTTCTATTATTTATTATTATTATTTGCGAAAAACTCATTGCCGACTCAACTTCGGATTTCGAAAACGGACCATTTGACATGGAATTTCAAATCCGACAAATAATAAGTGTTTTGATTTGACATCAGATTTGGCCGAAATCGAAATCCAAATCCACTCGATTGCCAAACGGATGATTTGGGGGAAATCCGGATTTCAAATCGAAATCCGGAATCCAAACGGCCATCAGACAAAAGTCTCCGAAGGCTCGGGCCATTGCGAGGCCAGTCGAATAGCTGTTGGGCAGCCACACGCGCGCAACTTCAGGCTCGTCCTGAAGGGCGAAAACCCTTCCTTTACAATCGTTCGGTGCGCAAATTCCCCTTACAAAGAAAACATGTAATAAGGAAAAATGTGGGATTTAGTTACAGAAGAAAAAAAGGCGAGAACTGTACTTGGAAGATTGGGTTTCAAGTCCATGGTGAACTGTACGGGTACGGCTACTAAAGAATTGTCTTTGTCCCGAGTTGCCAAAACAGCCCTCGACTCGCCGAGGTTTCCTATTATGAGATCTTGGCCCTGCCCAAGAAACAAAATCGACGTTAAGATTCTGAATATTTACTCTATGAGGACAGCGTTGAATCTTCGAAGGTTAAGTAAGCATTGCAATAAAGAAGGCCGCGAAAGAAGGAAATTTTCAATAGTTTTTACCTGCTTGATGACAACGACACTTCAGAAGCAATCGATCGTGGAATGCAATTTCAATTCCTTATCCATCAGCTTAAAAGCCTTCAGTATCGATTTCTTGAGAGGCATGTGAGTCTTGGGAATCTTTTCGATTTCCTCAGATTCCACTGATTCGCAGCCATCTTCGTCCATAAGGTCATCGAAACGCCTATATCCTTCGTACTTATTAGCTACATTTTCTTGATCCTTCTTCTGTTCTTCGTTGCGATTGTTTATCCATTGGGCACGGATCAATATTGGCAAATAATCCCTTACTTTTAATTGCTAAATCGGGAAAACATCTGAATAAGAACACCAAATTGCTAGAAATTTTTTAGGGTTTTACTAACCTTGATTCCATCAACAACAGAATGAAACAAATAAACAGCAAACCAATACAAAGGGTTTCCTTTTTCGAGTTTGGCATATCACTCATACCAAAGCCTAAACAACAGACTCAATCCAACAGTTCTTATGAGCCTTGGGATGAGGTGCGACGGCGAGTTCTTGGTGGTGCGCACTGCAGGCGGTAGCTCCGACGAGGATGGGACGTAGAGCTCCAACAGTTTGATCGACGATTCCTTCGCGTTGACGATGATCGAATCGAAGTTCATGGGAGTTGAGCAGATGTAGATCTTTCACGAAGTTTTTTTTTTCCAGGAATACCAAGAGTTCAAGTCTAAATACAATGTACAGCATAAACCAGAGCGAATAGTTGGTGAATCTTCGGGAGATAAACAGCCTTTATAATGTAATAAATGCTCGAGGGCAAAATTGCAAGATATGATTCTGATGTGTCAAGCAAGGGGTGACTTTCACTTATTATAGATTAACCTAATGTGTGTCATTAGTATTTTTTATTCAATGGGGTGAATAGTACCACCCATTAAGAATTTTTTTTTTCGGAGGTACCCATTAAGAATTTATGTCACTAAATTATTACACAAACGTCATTACTCCCAATCGCCGGCCGCCACCTCACGTCAGAAAAACGAAACCTCCTTTCTGAAAAAGAACAGCCCAGAACGGCCCTCCTCCTCCGCCGCCGACAAGGCAAGTTCCACGGCGCTCTCGGCGCCTTCTTCGGCGCTCAAAAGGCCGAAATTGCTGGTTATGTCCGTCCTCGAAAACCCAGGACAAACGCAGTTGGCGCAGATCTTGGGATACTTTCGAGCCACCAACCTCGTATAAGCGTTCATTGAAGCCTTGGAAACCTTGTACGCCGAGAAGTACGCCGGCCAGCTATTGGCCTCACGGCGGCCGCCTTTCATGTCTTGTAAGAAGCGCCGAATCACTTCCTCGATGTTATATTCTTTTAGGGTTTCGACGTCTTCGCTTAGCACGCTTTTAGCCCATTCGTTCTTTAGGAGCTGCCATGGGATCGATTATCAAATGAAACCCTAAGGTTAATAAAAAGGGCCAACGTTAGTGTTGGAGCAAAGATCAAATCTGTTGTGCTGAAAAATGAAGAATAAAGCAAACTCAAGCACTGATAATGAAACAGAGCTGAAGTTTGGAATTGATCTGTGAAGAAACGTCGCTATAAATAAAGAGAAATCGCTGAAAAGGAAATAACTAATAGAGATGCTACTGTTGATAACGTTTTCATCTGAAGCTAAAGGCATTGAGTTAGTTAGAAGCAGGGAACGATTTCTCTCTTATATGAAGCAAGCGACGGGAGATAAAAACAGTATCATCATCTTCATTTTGAGCTGTAACAGAAAATTAGTCTGTGTTTCTCATTGCTCTGTAAACACTCTCTCATAAGTAATCAAAGCTTTCTTGGCCCCTCCGTGGAGTAGATCGAAAGATCGAACCACGTAAACTTTGGTGTTGCTTTCTTTAATTTCGTTGTGTACAGTTCAGTCAAGAAACAGATCAATCCGATCAAACACACCCAAAATCATATACAGAAACTTGTTAATTTCGGTCTGAATCCCTACAGTTAGGTAAGAAAGGAAATACCTTTAAGTTTCCCAGTAAGGAGGAAACATTGACGATCCTCGGAGAATCAGAAGCTTGTAAGAGAGGGATGAAGTTTTCGATCATCCTCTTGGCACCGTGGTAGTTGGTTTCGACGCAAAGTTCGGCGTCCTCCGGCGACTCGATGATCTTTCCGGCAGACTTGACCTCCGCCGATTCGGGCTGAGGAGAAAGAAGAAGGAAAAACTTGGTTTGTTTATTTGTCTGAATAAATGCGAAAAGGGCTATGGATTTCTGTAAGAAAGACAACGTCAACTCCGAGGAAGACATAGTTGGAGTCGATTATGATCAGTTCTTCGATTATCGAAGCGTCTCCTTCGACTCTGAGGCCATTAACTCCGGCGTTGTTCACCTGCAACGGCGGAGGGACGGCGTAAATCTTCAATATATTTTTTTTAAGAAATAGCAAATAAATCA
The DNA here is from genome assembly GCA_027422505.1 of Craterostigma plantagineum. NCBI lineage: Eukaryota > Viridiplantae > Streptophyta > Magnoliopsida > Lamiales > Linderniaceae > Craterostigma > Craterostigma plantagineum. The sequence goes on from JAPQWV010000040.1 coordinate 5,374,775, forward strand.
TCAAGTAACTGAAGAGGTTGTTCATCTATTGGTACTTACGAGGATATCAAGCCTGCCGTAGTTGGTTTTGATGAAGTCGACGATGGAAGAAACGCTGTTGGGATCGACGACGTCAAGCTGATGGAAGATGAGGTTGTCGGAAATATCGAAAGGCTTTAGCTTTTCCAAGGCTTCGATGCCCCTTTTCTCGTCTCTAGCTGTTAGGACAACCTTTACGCCTTTGGAAGCTAACTGCTTGCAGATTTCTAACCCAATCCCTTTGTTTGCCCCAGTAACCAATGCATACCTGAGATTATATGTATCATAAGTAAGAAAAAAGGGAGGAAAAATATGATCGATCTTGCAGATTTATGAAACGAAGTGAAGAGAAAGAAAAGGGGATGAGATGCAGAATCTTGTTGTTACCTTGGTGGGGGGTTGACGATTTTTCCTTCCATTTCTGTGAAATTTTCAGTGATAGGGCTTCTTCGTTTCTTGTACTTTATTTCCTTTTTCAATGGAACTGTTATTTGCACGTACGAAAGGGTTGGTTTTTGCAAGAAACACGAGTGACGATACTCACTAGGTCGATGGCCTTTAACGTATCAGACAAACGGTGTCATTTTCAAGCCACAGTGTGTTTGAATTGACTTCTTTTAAAGTTTCATGGGAAGATTCCGTTTATAGTAATATTTATTCTGGATTACTATTCACCGCCCCCTTTTCCTAGCCACCGCCCCCTAAAGAACTGTAAAAAGACGATCTTGCCCTTATGATATTTAAATTAATTTAAAAAAAGAAAACTAACTAAATATATAATTCTGATGCGAAATACTGAAAACTATATATACAAATAAATTCGAACGATCGATCGATACGAAAAAAAAATTCGATTTAATATTTTAGTATCGATCGATCGATATTTTCGGCCCTGCAGTGCACGGGCCGAACGATATCGGCCGGACGGTGCGCGGCCGATCGATATTTTCGGCCCGGACACTGCTTGGCCGAAATTTCAGTTCGGCCCGCACAGGCCCGGCCGAAATCTGAGTTCGGCCCGCACAGGCCCGGCCGAAATCTGAATTCGGCCCGTACACTGCAGGGCCGAAAATACTGATCGGCCCTTACACAGCACCCGAAGTTCAGTTTGGGGTACAATTTTGGGGTTAATGCGCTCCGAATAGGGCCAAACATAAAATGCAAAAATTTTAGATAATCAAATCGGCTTTCCATAGGAATTTGAATCAGGGTCATCCGATTTGTAAATCGGAAGTTACTGTCAAAATCGTACAGACTGCCAGTTTCGGTCGATTCCACTGGCAGATTGCACGATTTTGAGCATAACTTTCGATTTACAAATTGGACAACTCTGATTCAAGTTCCTATGAAAAGCCAACTTAATTATAGATAACTTTTGTGTTTTAATGGCGGCCTGATACGAAGTCCATTGACCTCAAAAATTCGCCCGATTCTAACTTAGGGTTGCTGTCCGAGTAGAATCGGCCGAAACTGGCAGTCTACACGATTTTGATATAACTTTTGATTTACAAATCGGACGACCCTGATTCAAATTCCTTTGGAAAGCCAATTTGATTATCTACAACTTTTATGTTTTATGTTTGGCCCGATACGGAGCGCATCGACCCCAAAATAAGAATACGATCGAACGGCTGTGCACGGGCCGAACTGAGATTTCGGCCGGGCCTATGCGGGCCGATGGAATTTCGGCCGGGCCCTTGCGGGCCGAACTGAGATTTTGGCCGGGCCAGTGCGGGCCCAAGTATAATTTCGGCGGGGCCTGTGCGGGGCGAAAATGTCGATCGGCCAGCACAAAGCCCGGCCGAATTTCGTTCGGCCCGCGCACTGCAGGAGCGAAAATATCGATCTCCTATAATGTTAAATCGATTTTTTTCCGTATCGATCGAACGTTCGAATTTATTTGTGTATGTAGTTTTCAGTATTTCGTACCAGAATTATATATTTAGTTAGTTTTTTTTTGTAAATTAATTTAAATATCATAAGAGCAAAAAAGTCATTTTCAAGCCCTTTAGGGAGCGGTAACTAGGAAAAAGGGGACGGTGAATAGCAATTCCCTATTTATTTCAGCCATGGTTGGCTCTCACCTACCAATTATTGAATAAAATAAAGCCACAATGGAGATAATATAAGATATTGCATCCAATGATGACTTAACAGAAGCAATTAAAAATGGTTTCATAGCGCTTGAAGGATATCTTTTCATAACCAGATAACATACTATTGTGATTCCGTCGCAAATACAATGGATGGGTGGAAGTGGAATAATAGATAAAAGAAAATGGCAAATTAATTAGGTCTTTATACATAAATATCCCTTTGGAAAAAAAACCTATAATTTAGTACCCTGTCAGATTTTTTTTATATGTAGGTACCTAGTAGAATAATTTTTTTGCAGGTAGATACCCGATTCGTCGCAGGTACGCCATACAACACATTTAGGTACCCTAAATCAACGTATTGTGATACATCATACGCTGAGAAAATAGTACGCCGTACATTTAGGTACGTCATCTATAACACATAAAGTACGCTGTACAAACACGTTTAGGTACCCCATATCAACGTGCTATGATACGCCATACACACACATAAGGTACGAAAAAACTGATAAACATTAAATCGGGTACCTATCTGTAAAAAATTTCTAACATGGATTCCTATCTTTAAAAATTTTAGTCGTAGTATTCATGTGGAGATATCACAATTAATTAACACAAATCTCGCGATACGCGAAGAGTAAGTGAACGTAATGAATTCGAACGCGTTGAGTACAGACAGTACAAAGTACAAACAGTTCCTAATGTAATGTCGACCAAAAATATTGGATTCTATCTATTAGAAATGAAGTATAAGAAAACAAAGGCAGTTTTCTTTCTATGATTTTGTAATAAAAGTTGATTCACACCATAGAAAATGGGCTGCAGATTGTTTGTTTATTCGAGGACACTGCATAGTAATAAAATGTAAGAATAGAGAGGATTGGGATATTATTTCACCTCTCGTGAACAAGAGGGCTGTAGATAGGGTACCACATGTTCTTCTTCACATAATCCACAGTTTCATCCTGGACATGATTAAATATAATTCGTATCTTTTTGAATAAATAAATATAATCCAAAGAACGAGATTGTAATTAATTACCTTTGACATGATTGATAGTTCTTTGGGTCCCACATCGTCGTGTCCTTCAGCCACTTCTTCGGACACTGCTGCCCTTAATACAGCAGCTCCAACTTCTGCTGTGATATCCCTTATACTAAATAAAAATCACCACAGAGAAAAAAAAAAAGAAAAAAAACGTAAGTCAACTTCCGTTTTCAGGACTATAATAATACCATAGTAAAGCAAGTTTTCTACTCGTATGAAAAAGCCTTACCTATCAATAGAAGGATACAATACACCCCTTTGAATTTCATCATCTGTCATATACGAGGCAAGGCTGCACCAAACGACCATAGTTAAGATAAGATAGGCTATACTTGTACTATATGACCCGATGGGTGTGTAATTTTTCAGAACGTTCGATCATAACATCAGAAAATAATTTACAGAAAAGAGAACTTAGTAGCACATACCACTCAGATGCTGCTTGAAGCATCTCGTCGGTTATTACACGAGCACCAGAAAGAAGACTTCCCAAGCCGATCCTGAATCAGCAGACAAGTGATTGCGGAGAACGAAAAACTAATGATTTGTTATGTAACTTGTGACGAATGGAGCAACTGCTTACCCGGGGAAGAGGTACATGTTGTTTGCTTGGTTCACGTGACCTATCCTTCCATTCTCTGTTTCAGATACATTTATCAGTACTGATCATAAATCTTTCAACGCGTTCCTAGGATATGTTGCCACTGTAGGCATCAAAATGAAGCAGGTAACTGTTTTTAGATATCTACGGATACTATTTCAGGTCTTATCATACTCACGCACGAATCAGAGAGCACGATCAAATGTATTAAAACGAATTGAGACTTCATGGTAGGTAAAGAATCCTTAAACTAGTAACTGATATTAGAAGCGGGAACAGCCAAGATAATAACATTACCAAGAGTTACATTCTCGAAGGGGCTCCCGCTTGCAAAGACAATATTTTCACCAGCAAGTTTGAAAGCATCAATACCAGTACATTCAGCTGTTGCACAGAAACAATGCTGAGTAGTTTTATAGCATGTTTCTAGCAGGACTGTAACGAAGAGATCAGACTCCACGTAAGAAGATGCAAAAACAACAAACCATTTGCAGTAGGATTGGACATTGCAAAGATAGCTGGTTTAGTGGAGTCCGACTCTCGCATGGCCTTGAGGACCTGTTTATATGTGAAAGAAAAATGCAGAGTTTGATAGTTATCAACCAATTCAAGAGTAGTGACAAATGACGAGATTGTTGAGTAAAATGGCCTGAGGGAAGTATAGCATGGACCAAAACTAAGAGGGAATGAACCTCATCATTGAAGAGACCACCAACTCCAGATAAACCGAGGAGAACATGTGGCCTAACTTTTTTGACCTGCATCACGGTTGGTATGCAAAATTGTGAGAATGCATGAGAATCGACAAAGAATAGAACTGCAAATCTATAACTTGGAACGAATATAAAGATGTCCCAATTCATTACTTAATAAAGCATGCAAACCCGTGAAAAACAAAACTTACCACTTCAACAAGACTGGATCCTTCACTAAGACCAAGTCTTTCGACCTCAGCTTGTGATTTAGCAAAAGGGGCAGCTGCAGAATCAATGAATTTTCTCTCTTTCGTTATGAGACCCTGCAGGTGCACAAGGTTATGTTAGAAACTGGAGAAAACAAAAGATAAAGGAGAAAACATCTCCAGAATTCCTGGCTTATGCCTTTCATATTTACTCTTCTTTAAATTTTAGTGAAGCCAAAGATGTCAAACATGCCATAAATTTACGGAAGGCTCTACTTGGGAAAGTTGGCATTTTTATAACCTTTTAAATACATATAGACCTAATTAAAGGAGGTTAAAGTAGTTAATTTATACATCTTTGTCAAGGAGGAAAAAGTGAGGATCCGCGTCTGGCCCAGCCATTCTCGAAACAGCCTGCAGAGCCATCTTAAGAACACCAAGTCCAGCACTGGAATAAATATTTAGCAGCAGAAACATAGAACAAAGTTATGGGACAGACAATTTTAATTTTCAAAACGTGGCCTGGCAGTTCAGTAAAACCATTTGCTACCTTCCAGCCCCCACTACAACTAGCTTTTGGTTTGCAAAATCAGTCAATGGCCGTCCTTGAGCTCTCACAGAGCCAAGAAGCCCAGCTAGTGCAACACCAGCTGTTCCCTGCATACAAGAAGGGCTGTCACTTATCGTAGTAAAAATAAAAAAATAGCAGGATTTAACCACCACACACCAGTTACCTGTATGTCATCATTGAACATGCAAAATTTTTTACGGTAACGGGCCAGTGTCTCAAAAGCCCATTTAAATTGAAAATCCTCGAACTAAAAGTTTTTTCACAAACAAAAAAAAGAAAACCTGTGAGTAAGGTATTTACTGATAGATCATATAGATAAACATTAGTAAGATGAACCTGAACGATAGCCTTCGGCCATCGCGCATGAACAGCTTCCATGAATTCATCAACAATCGATAGATATTCTTCACCTTCTAGTCGAGGTTGTCTCAATCCTAAATCTGCCAAACTACACTCTTGTCAAAAACTATAGTAGCAAGTCCTTTTTCCGTCAAAAAAAACTAATGAAGTAAAATTTCTAACTTCAGGATGCCTTAGCAAAGACTATGATGTTATTAGCAAAGAACACCGACCACTTCATAATCCTACGAAGAAATGCGTCAGATGGCCAGGTAAATCCCAATGCTAATAGAATTTTACATACAGCAAGCTAATGCACAGATCACTGGGAACTTCTCGGGAATATGATAAAATAATTGTGCACATGGCAAGAATAATAGTTAATGGAATCTGGGGAAGAAAAGGGTGTTAAATTTACAAAAATCAAACCATGGATGGGTTAAATAAGTCAACTTACAAAGGCGGTCTTCAAGAAGCTTCTGATTATTTGTACCAACATCAAGCATAACTGGCAGTATCTGGAAGACGTTCCAGTGCATGATGAAGGTCAAGAAATTGTCCATGCAAATGACCAATTTACAAATTTGCATATGTAAACAAGATGACAGTCGAATATACCCTTTGTGGGTTGATACCAGCTGCTGCAACATACATGTCAAGTTTCCCGATGGGTATACCAATGCCTTGAACTCCAAGATCGCCAAGACCAAGGATACGACTACCATCTGTCAGTACGATCATATCTACCTGCAGGAACGAACAGTTGCAAGCAAATAAGTTCAAATAGTATGATGTCAGCTTGTTGTTAGACTAATTATGCAAAAAACCATCACACGAGCAGTTTCATCCCAAACATGTTGCTTGAAATTCATGGAAGCTACGAACCGAGGAAACTTGATTTACTAAATTAAGAAAATTATAGGCAAGATGAAGAAACAAATATATGCTTTTCATATAAAATACCTTCTGTGCTGGCCAATTGTAAATCATAGACATCATTTCTCCCTTATCTTTGGCACTGAAATACATCCCTCTTGGCCTTCGAAACAGCCCAGAGTAGTTCTGACACACCAATCCAACCGTCGGAGTATATATAACTGGAGCAAAGCTCTTGATGTTGTCAATGAGAACCTAAAAGGGAAAGTGTTTCCTCAGCTTACATTGGCAATGTACATGTTATCCTAGCTGAGGTTACCATCCATCAAACTTACTCGGTAATATAATGTCTCATTTCGATCATGCAGTCTATTTAAAATCCTCCACTTTGCAAGCGATACAACCTTCAGGGATTGGCCTTCGGTATTTTTTTCAAGAGATCTGTATGACTCCACTGATAAACAAGGAAATGGAACAAAAATAAGTTTACATAACTCAAAGCCCTCCACGAACAAATTTTCCAGGGATTACGCAATGCCGGAAAGGCAGTTACAAACTTGACGAATAACCCTTCATGTAATGTTTGTCCAGTCACTAGTCAATTTATCTAATTTCAACCTACAGCATTTTCCTAATATTTCACCCAGAATAATAAAAAAGATGGACAACTAAACCAAAAAATTTCACATTCCGAGCCAATCATTCTGAAATCTGACATGAGGTACATAATCATAAAAAGTGACAACTCACTGAAACGGGCATACTGCTGCTCAAATGATATCACACGAGGCGGAAGCAAACCACGTAGTCCCAACCTGTCTCTCTCCGTCAGAGGAAAACCCGTATCCTGTATATTTCAAAATTCATGAAACGTAGAACTGGATTTTCACCTCATTTGCAGGCATAGAGAGCATCATGCCAATGTAACCAATGCTATCTCTTAAAAAAATTGCACGACATAAATCGAAATCTGAAGAAATCCAGAAATTAAAAAAGTGCTTATGATAAAAATTCAACAGTTTCTTCTTTCTGCAAATGTAAAGAGTCGCAATTGTGAAGCAATTGACTAACGAGTAGTTCTCATATCACTCAGTAAACGTCTTGTACCATCTAATCGGTTTACTAATCAATGCAGATCTCATTAGAAAGTAGGGAAACTCAATCCATAGCAGAGTTTCAAATAATTTTCTTCCGATACCGAGAAAATTAAACTATGCCGAAAGCGAACACACAGCTCAAATCACACCAAATCCAGTCACAAAAAGAAAAATAGGCAACAAGAGATATCAGACTTGTTATCGATTTAAACAACAACTTATAGTGGAAGAAAAACCTTATTAAACCAAGGATCGTGCAGAATGTCAGCACCACGCTTGTGCACAATACACGGTCCGGCAATATGCGACATCAACCTCCGCGACTCGCGGAACCTCATCGCACCCGATCGCACAGCACTCCACATTTGTTCGGCAGCTGAAATCTTGAGAAAATGCCGATCGATCTTCTCCAAGGAAGCTGCAAATGGCAGACAAGGATCGTCGGTGGAAAACAAAAAATCAGCAAATCACACTACCGTTTTCTACAACCTCACCTCATATAAATATATATGATACAACTCTCCACAGAAGACGAATTTCGAATATATCAATCACAGAAGAATAAGATTTTCTTACCTTGTGATCTGCACCTTTTGAATTACAGCAACCTGAGAACGAACAAATTCCTTTGTCTGTGGAAAGTTGAAAAAGCTCTGGATGAGCGAAGACGCGGCGAACTTGACTGAAACTGCCCGGATAAACGGGCAGGAGTGAGAGACAAAATCTACGGTGAACTGTGAGGTTACAAACGCTGCCCGCTTCGGAACTCGGGCAGAAGGGCAAAATCGTCATTAGACGTTAGCTTCCAATTATATATTGGTCAAACACGGTCTATGGCGAGCGTCGGTCAATCACTAATCAGTGAATGAATTGCATTTTTATCATTTAATGTTTGGGAGAAAAGGAAATTAATTTACTCCAATCTAATATACCTATTTTAGATTTTAATTTTTTTAAATTGATTTTCATTTGGAATATTTATTATTTAAAACGTGACGCATAAGCCCGTGATGAATCATCCTCAAGTCCGAGTCGTGTTATAATACTTCAGAAATTAATCTAAACTATTTACAACAGGCAGAAAAGAATTTATTCGTTGATAATATTTATAAATATGTATAAAATGTGTGAGGAAGCCTATCCACAACAGGCAGGAAAAGAATTTATTCGTTCATTTAGGGAAGAAAAGTTTAAATATGGATAGAAGTGCTAAAATTTCAGGCATTAGATGCTGATTTACCATTCACCTCTATGGGACAACATGAGCCATTTATGTTCAATTGCTTCAAAGCAAGTCATTCCCCTATTTGTCATAGCATGGAATTTGAAAGATAATTGTAAGAAGGCAACTACAAAGTAAAATGTAAACGTCCACGTAATAGCTTCATATATAAGTAAATATATAATTACATGAGCATTGCTGACAAAATTTTAAAATAAAAACTTCAAGAACAAAAAATAACCAAAGTGTGAGCATTTTGGAATATTCCACTTGTGACGTCAGCGCTCGCTTCCGTTAGACTATGTTTATCCATGACATGCACAATCTGTTGTGCATAATGAATAAGAAAAATAAATCGAAAAATAAAGAATTTCCCGCAACCTCCCACAACCGGTTGGTGGACCAACCTAGGTCACAACTGGTTGTGCACAGTTTTCATAAAACTGTCCTATATGCTTTTTATGAATTTTTATGATACATTTAATTGTTTGTTACTTTTTTTATTTTCTTACCAAAATATATGATTTTCCCCTCTAAAAATAGAGACTAATATTGATACATTTTGAATCACAATTTCGAACATATCTATTTCTCTATTACTTCCTCTGTCCCGGGTATTTCTTCCCAAAGATTAGTGGGCACGGAGATTAAGAAACTACATTATTTTAATATTATATTACACCTTTTGAGGTATGGAGAGAGAGAAGTTATTAGTAGACACGCAAATCAAGAAGACTTTTTTTTAATATTAATGGTGTAATTAGTTTAATTAGTGGGATAATTTTACGAAAAATGGAAATGAGAAGAATTATGTGGGACGCCCGAAATAGAAAGATGGGAAGAAATAAGTGGAACGGAGGTAGTACATCATTCTATAATATATCATAATTCATACTATTTTTTTTATAATGATCAAAGTATCTAAATTTTATATCATATAATGTAATCTATTTTTCAAACGATCTAAAAATTATGGGTTGGATGGCTACTTCAAGTTCACTTGCCACTTGCGTCGGATTGTTGATAAAATATGAAAATTGTTTAGGTTGGGTCGGGTATAGGTTGTTGATGCGGATGAGTGAAAAATTAATATTTTATTTCACACAATCGGTGCGAAGGTTGTGGATAATCGTAGTTAACCAATCGTTTCAATTTCAACGGTCGTGAATACAACGGTCACGTGCCGAGCGCGTGACGAACCTTCTTTCCAACGCCAAGATTCCTTCGTCAAGCAAGCAAATTACTCGTTGGTGCATAGAAAATATTATATATTTTTCCAGCTCGCCACGCCATCTCCAGCTCTTCGCGTATAATCATCGCTGATCGTTGATTAGTTTTGGGTTAATTCCGTTTCAGTACCTTTCAGGGTTTGAAATTCCTATTAATACCCCTTCAGTTATTTTTTCCTTATAAGTATCCCTTTGGAAATTGCTTCCTATTCAGTACCTAAAATGGTTTAAAAAGTCGAAAATACCCTTGTCTCACACTTCAAAATTGGACACTGTACCAACTGATTTTGTTATTATACCAGAAACTATCGAAATTATACCATCTGTTTTCGTTATCATACCAGTTATTTTAATTTTATATAGTGAAATTGGACGTTATACCAACTGATTTTGCTATTATACCAGAAACTGTCGAAATTATACCATTTATTTTCGTTATCATACCAGTTATTTTAATTTTATATAGTGAAATTGGTCGTTATACCAACTGATTTTGAAATTATACCAGAAGCTGTAGAAATTATACCAGGTGTTCTCGTTATTATACCTGTTATTTTAATTTTATGCAGTGAAGTTGAACGTTATACCAACTGATTTTGTTATTATACCATAAATTGTAGAAATTATACCATCTGTTTCTGTTATTATACAAGTTATTAATTTTATACAGTAAAAATTGGACATATACCAACTGATTTTGAATTTATACCAGAAATTGTAGAAATTATACCATCTGTTCTCGTTATTATACCAGTTGTTGTAATTTTATACAGTGAATTGGACGTTATTTGAATTTTATACAGTGAAATTGACGTTATACCAACTGATTTTACTATTACAGCAGAAGTTGTAGAAATTATACCAACTGTTGTCATAATTATACCAACAGAATTGTATGCTTTACCAGATGGTATAATAATGATAACAGTTGGTATAATTAGAACAACATTTGGTATAATAATCAAAACAGTTGGTATAATGTCCAATTTAATTTCAGAAAAAGGATATTTTCGTCCGTTCGCTGTTTGAGGGTATTAAACACAAACTTTTCTGCAGATGGGTACTGAACAGGAAGTTTTTTTCATGGGGGTACTGAACAGGAATCTCAAACCTTGAAAGGTACTGAAAGGGAATTTACCCATTAGTTTTTCTTCCGCGTCGATTGTTTTCCCCTATCGGTTGTTAGCTCTATTCGGAAAGGTACGTTTTCTTCACTCAACCGATTGATATGATGCTTTTGCTTCACGAATGGATCCCCGAAATTTGTATGGCGTTGATTTTTTCGATTGGTGGATTGCAGTGGTGTTTGATTTCCTAGTTCGGGCGGATGATTGATTTCAGCTATCGTTAATGTATCATATTTGGATTTTAATTTCTCTTTTCCGCTCCATGTTGATGTTGAAATTCTCCCGTTTTGATCATTCGTCTGAATCTAAATAGAATCGAAACTTAGCAATTAGCTTTTGGTGTTGTTGAAACAAGTTAGATATGGGCCCTTTTAGCTTCCTTTTGTGCTTAAGATGAATTTGGAAAAAGTTTATGGTGAATCATTATTACACCTTTTTCAATGCTTGAACATGATTTGGGACTATTGTTTTACTTTATGACAGCAGCAGGAAAGTACCCAACGCCGATTTTTCATTGAGTTCTTAACATCTTTCCGTGCAATTCTTCGTATAAGGCTGGTATCGGGCATAATTAATCTATCGAGTCGATGGATAAGAAGCAACACATAGCTATATTCACTACGGCGAGCCTTCCATGGCTGACTGGGACTGCTGTCAACCCTCTGTTCCGCGCTGCATATCTAGCCAAAGACGACGATCGGCAAGTCACTTTGGTCATACCTTGGTTGAAGCTCTGCGATCAAGAACACGTCTTCCCCAACAACGTCACTTTCCATTCGCCCTCAGAACAGGAACAGTACGTACGCCACTGGCTCGAGGAGAGGTCTGGGCTCAAGTCGAGATTCTCTATATGTTTCTATCCAGGAAGAGTAAGTCGACCGACCATACATGAACATTTTAGTATCGTCTTAGTGTTGGCCTTTTTTTCTGAACTTTCTTCATTTCATTCGTTGGCTGCGCAGTTTTCTCAGCACAAAAGGAGCATCCTTGCCCTCGGAGATATAACCCAAGTGATCCCCGACGAAGAGGCAGACGTCGCCGTCCTCGAGGAGCCCGAGCACCTCACTTGGTACCACCATGGAAAGAGATGGAAATCGAAGTTTCGACTGGTCATAGGAGTGGTACACACGAATTATTTGGAGTATGTGAGGAGAGAAAACAATGGTCGACTCCAAGCCTTCTTTCTCAAGTACCTAAACAGTTGGGTTGTCGACATATATTGCCACAGGGTACTACTACTGCTCTTGGCTTGAACTTGCTTCGATTTTTATTTTGTCGCCGCAAATAGCTGACCAATCTTACGAAAATATATCAGGTGATTCGACTTTCTGCAGCGACCCAAGAACTGCCTCGTTCAGTCGTCTGCAACGTTCACGGAGTAAACCCTAGATTCCTCGACATTGGCATGAAGAAGAGAGAGCAGCAAGAAAATGGGAATCGTCAGGCCTTCACAAAAGGCGCAGCCTACTACATAGGGAAAATGGTGTGGAGCAAAGGCTACAGAGAGCTGCTGAAGCTTCTAAAAGACAACCAGGACGACCTAACGGGCCTCGAAGTCGACCTATATGGGAGCGGGGAAGACTCCGACGAAGTCAAAGAAGCCGCCGAAAAACTCAATATAACCGTTAGGGTGCACCCTGGACGTGATCACGGCGATCCCTTATTCCACGAGTAAGTATACGCAACGCACACCTTTTTCTAGGATTTCTTATACCTTTTAGAGCATCTCCAATTCGGTAATGCATCACAAAAATTACAGTACGCCTCTTCTCCCATAGATCTGTGAATTTAACACTATTATTGCGTTGATGAACAGTGTTACGCCGGTTTTGTGTAACACTAAAATAGCATTTTTTATTTTGGCGTAAATTTGACTGTATTTTTGTGCTGTGCGCTGGGGATGACCTTACTGCCTTTACGCCTTACCTTCCTTTTTTTATTTTCTTTCTCTCCATATCCCATAGCTACAAGGTATTCCTCAACCCAAGCACCACCGACGTGGTCTGCACCACGACGGCGGAAGCGCTGGCCATGGGCAAAATCGTAATATGCGCAAACCACTGCTCGAACGACTTCTTCAAACAGTTTCCCAACTGCCGAACTTACAACGACGACGAGGGCTTCGTCAGGGAATCTCTCAAGGCGTTGTTAGAAGACGAACCAACTCCACTAACCGACGAACAGAGGCACGAGCTCTCGTGGGAAGCTGCTACGGAGAGATTCCTAAGATTTGCTCAGCTCGACGAAAAAGGTCATGCTGGCAGTGGTTCGAAGAAATTGGAGAAAAAGCCGTCGAAGATCTTCATGTCGAAGTCGCTGAGCCTTAGGAGCAATTTAGACGACGCGTCAGCCTACATACATTTCGTTGGGACGGGACTTTTCAGCACTCAGCCCGACGAAGAGCAGCTTAAGGATGTAGGGCTTTCCTCGAAGAGGCTGTTGAACCCTTCGCGGAAATGGGCTTTTTAGGGTCGAATTTTCTTTTCTTTTCTTTTCTTTTTCCGGTTGGTTTCTGGTTCTTTTTTTGTTGTTGTTGTTGCTACTGTTTGTTCGTTGTTTCTCGAATTTGCTGGGTATCGTTTTCTTGTAGTTATTTTCGCGTTTTACACATAAAAAAAAAAAAGAATCGATCGGACTCGCTTTTGCAAGAAAAGGTGTCAAAAAAATGAATCGATCGGAATCGCCCGGCATATATTTTTTTTCCTATTTTTTATATTAATTTAAAATATTAATTTACTAACAATTCTTATTTAATTATGATATTTATTAATAGATATGAATAAATATGATATTAATTATGCATAATTAATAACATTAATTATATTATCTAATTAATTTGGTTTTATTTTATATATTTAGTATTTATTTTCATTATAATATATATTTAATTAATAAATTATATATATTTACAATAATGGTCGGCCGGCCCGCGGGCTAGCCCGCCCCGCCCCGCCCCGCCAAGCCGCGGCCCCCGCGGGCTGGCCCGCTTAGGCCCGCCTCCTGGCGGGCCTGAAAAAGCTCAGCCCAACCCGCCACTTTAGCGGGGCGGGGCGGGCCGGCCCGCGAGCCGCGGGCCACTTTGACAGCTCTATTTGCTAGTATTCGGGCGTGTCAAATAACAATCTATGGAGTAAATAATATAGCACTGTAATATTGTAATATGTATTTAATATAAAAAAATTTTTATCGTTGCTATGAATAGCTTTAGTATACGCAACACGATCACCAGTTCTTCATTTAATCCTCATTTCCTCGTAGCGATCCCCATGTGAACATAATTACCTAGTTTTAAATTTCTTATATAAAAAGTTGATCTTTTAGCATACTGAGTAAGCTAATCTAAGCTTATCTACAATGGCGTGTTTTGGACTCCCTTACCTTGCAAAGTTGAATTTTACTACCAGGAATTTTGTACATGCTAAGTAAACTCTTACAATTAAAACCCCTCTATAGCTCAAGGAGGCGATAATAACTATAACTACCTATTATTTGTCTAACTGATAAAAAAGAAAAAAAAAAGCATAGGAAACCAAAAAAATATTCAACGATATTGTTGGCCAATATAAAGGGCATCACCACAGCAAATTATTACTACCGCAAAAGAGCAAAGCAAATAATAACAAAACATGGAATTCCTCAAAGTTTGTATTCTAATCTCTGTCCTGGCGTCGTCCTCTCTCTTTTCGAGCACCGATGCAATGCTTTCATTTTCGCCCGGCCGAGTCTGCTCTCTACGGTTTCCCTGGCCTGGCATCCCTCTCTGCTCACCTCCACCACCACCACCACAACCATCTCCACCACCACCTTCACCACCGCCACCATCTCCACCACCACCACCACCACCTTCACCACCGCCACCATCTCCACCACCACCACCACCTTCCCCGCCACCGCCATCTCCACCACTACCACCTTCCCCGCCGCCACCTTCACCACCACCGCCATCTCCACCACCACCACCTTCCCCACCGCCGCCGCCACCAGGCCCAGTGGTGGTAGGTACAAACGTTACAATCTTTTTAGTTGGAACAAAAACTTTCTGCTACACCGCTTCTACTGTGATAGTTAGTTTCCCTGTTCCGCGTTGCTCTTGACCGATATCTGTATCGACAAACAAATACGCATCCCACAATAATTAACCTCTATATAATGTATGAGTACGCTTATTATTGTTATACATTAATGTATGAATAAAGCGAGCCCTGCCTTACCGATAGAGTAAGATGGCGGTTCTGAGAGAATTTGGACGACGACTATTGCATGCACCAACATGCAAAAGAGAATTATATATATTGTTTATAATCGACGTGTAGTAGTTTTACGTTTGTTGATTTTGCACCTTATTGTAAAACTAGCGCGAGGTATGCATGTTCTCTTTGTGTACTATTGTTCTCTCATGCAAATCTAAGGAATTATGCTATCATTTATCGTAACTATCAACAAGAGTTTCCGACGGAATATGTTAACATTATTCATCAAGAATTCATTTCGGTTAAATTTTTTGAACTTGTTTTCCCCCCAAGAATTAGCTAGCTTCGAGATTGTGATAACCAAGCAAAATTCCCACCAACTCCTTGAATGATATCGAACAGAAGCAAAACCATTGCCCGCGTATATTTTTACTGCTAGTGCTACAATACTGATCACATTCCCACCTTGTCCTAACTTATATAATTGTGTTAGAGTTAAGGCTTCGTAAACAATACTAAAGAAACCCTTCGCAAGGCCAAGACTTTAGGCTTCCATTTAAGACGACTGGTCATGAACTTTCGAATCCCTTTCTTCGATCGATTCGTTTTTAAATAGTTCGTTGTAAATTTGGTGTTACTGATAATATGTATATATATAATATATATATATATATATTTATATTTCCATTTATTTCTCGATGAATATGGATGTTGATGCCAAGCCTGGTTCTTCATCAAAAAGCCATTAAATTAGGCCGAAATATTGATAGGTGCATTATCATTTAAGTATATGCTTACATTATCACGCCTAACCTAACACTGATGTACCGGCATGTTAAAACTAATGTTATTAGACACGTGGCCATCTTAAAAGTAATTTAGCTCTTACCTGAATATTATCATTTGCAAGGAATTATATACACCACACAACCATTCAAGTGCAGTAACTAATTAAATAGGAGCTTCGTGTAGTGCAAAATCAAATATGTATATCTCTCTTCGCATTATTCCTTATGCTTCTTTTACATACTAACTGACAATCATATAAAACACCCACCTTGCTGCGCATGGAATCATCTGTCCCACAAATTATGTCCCCTCTATGTCGCAGCTAATCAGATCCGTTAAAATTTAAATACGACGGTTCACAAAATTTCTTTTTTATTTATTAATTCTTTTAATCCTATATTCCACCAAACCATAAAGTCGTCGTTATTTCATGAGATTTATATGTTAAAAATAAATAAACACATTCAATTTATTCCTTGTTTTATGACGATCGATTTGATATCCATATCATATATTTTCCAATAATTACAAAAATCAATTTTAACAGAGTGAGATAGGAACTGGGACAGCGATTATGGGACAGAGGATTTCAACCGCCGACAATAAATGCATCTATCTAGAATCGCATAAGAAACTTTAATCATGATGGCGGCATTTATATTGAATTATATTAGATAATCTTAAAAAAAAATTAATATTTCCTTCCGAAAAAAATAAAAAAAATTGCCTTTAAGAAGCAAAATGCAGCGCATACCGCTGCGCCAAAAGCTATAGATGATGGTGATGGTGCTACCGCACAACAGCCACCGCCACAGTTCGATTGCTCTCGGCAGGACAATTATTGCTTCCCAACAATCTCTTCCCCCTCAATAATTTCTCTCTTTCCAATCTATGTGAATCGAACCTGTGACCTGTTATGATACATTTCTTAGGACCAAACGTCTATAGCTGCTTCAAAAGCTATAGCTGATGATGACGGTGCAACTCTAATCTTTTTCAACCGCACAGCAGCCAGCGCCACGGTTCGATTGCTCTCAGCATGACAATTATTGCTTCCCAACAAAAATAAATGAATTGAACCAAGTGCCTCCACCCCACCACCGTAGTCTCCACGCTCCACTATATAACGTGCAAGATATTGTTGGGACTATCAGCAATATATCTCCACCATACTTATGGCAATATCTCCACCATTAATTGGGGCTATCAATCTGATATGGGGCTCTCCCAATCAACGAAATTATTATGTGTGGTTAAAGTTATATAGCGGTAGATTTTTTATACAAAGTTAAGGATGCACATAAGGTGCTGTTTAATGAGGGATGTGAAGGGGATGTGAAAGGGACGTAAACGAAAAGGCACGAGGATATACATGGTTCAAATCCTATCGGATTCGTCGTCCACGGGGCGCTGCGGATTTTCCTTTTAGTATACTTTTACGAATTACACACTCACAGAACCTTACTTTCACTCATAAAAATGAAAGATCCAAAAGAAACTGTTTAACACACTAAAAGAGAGAAAGCGTTGGGTGTTTTCATGTATGTAAAGTGATGATAATGAAAAAACTAAGTCTCTCTTTTTATAGCAGCTCCCAGCATCCTTCCCAAGTTGCATCCCAGGATTTTAGGGGGGGTAATATGGATAGTGACGGCTGTCCTTTGGGTGGCTTTCTGCAATAGTCACAGCCTGGAGTAGTGACGATGCCCTACCAGAGCTCGACACGCGTCCTCTTGCAACAGTCTTCTTTCTTTGATGGTCTTTTCATATGAGGCGTATTGAAGAAGTTTTCCTCTGTATGAGGGCTTCCCATCGTTCTCTGAGGTCTCTGTGGGTTTTTTCACTGGAAGTGTGCTGAAGAATCTTCCTATATTACTTATTGTTTTTTATTAAGTATTAAACCATTTCTTTAACGGGCCTAATGGGTTTATTTTTTGGCCCATTGAATCTTAGTCCATATCAACCACTCCCTACTCTAATTTGTCTTTTGGTACAAAAATGGATTAGAGTAAAGTAATAGGATGGACCTTACCTCCCCATTAGGAACCTATCGTAATTACCTCTTATAGGGACGTATCTTAAAGGTTCGGTTAGCGTCTTGGTCTCTTCGAGGCAGGTACGACGAGTTCTTGGCATGGTCCGTTGGCTGATGTGGAGGAAGGAGCTACTTCGTTGGTCCCCAGGTTGAAATATCCACTATACTTCCCATGCTTCCTACGGTTCTTGTAGCTAGAGATATCCGCGAGGAGGTGCCTCCGGGTTAATCTAAGGATCAAGGGATCTCGGTAGCTCCGGAAGTTGCCTCTGTCTCAGAAGTCGAGAGAAAGACTGGCACTTCGTCAAAACCAAGTAAAGGAACCTTCCATTCTCTATGGACTAGCTGAAGAAGAAGGAATGGATGAAGGTATTGAGCCACCTGGTTCTTCCTGAGGACAAGGAGATGATATCCCACGGATGTGCCGTGGAACATGAGGTGGAATTAGCCCGTTATCTTCTTTAAGGTATGTTTCTGGTCTTATCTTCTTGGGAGTTCTTTCTTCGTTGCTTTGTTCTGGGATTTTCCGTGGCTGTGTCGTAGCTGCGCAGTCATCCGTGGGTCCATTGGCGCGAGGTGTGGAAGAAGCTAATCTTGCCCTTCAGGGACGATTAGAGAAATTTCAGGCCGGTTTGTCAGCCCAAGAAGAAGCAGCTAAGGAGGCTGCAGCTAAGTTTGAAGTGGAGAGAAAGAAGAGATGGAGAAAGAAAGATCAGCATTGGAGAAGCAGCATGAGAGGGAATTATGGAGCTCAGAGAAGCAGGCATTCTGAAGAGACGTGAAGAGGAGCTCCAAAGCTCCTTCATTAAAGAGAGAGCGTCGTGGGATGCGGACTTCGTCTGCATGTCGGAGGTCCATACGGCAGCTGAGCTAGCGTGCGTGAAGACCGAAGGTGCTAAGGTCTGCCAACACCACCCTCTATCTATAGCAGTCAGACGAAAGTTCCTGGAGGACCTGGTGGAAGATTGGCGCCAGACTTATCTGGAGGACCTGCTTTCCCTGAGGGACTTCGTCCCCCACACGCAGCATTACTACATGGGAGGCCATAGTGCTGGGTCTGTTGGAACTGAAACTGCGACGGCTTTTCGGTATCTTCCTTTTCATGTATCTTTCAAGGGAGATCCGTTGGA
The DNA here is from genome assembly GCA_027422505.1 of Craterostigma plantagineum. NCBI lineage: Eukaryota > Viridiplantae > Streptophyta > Magnoliopsida > Lamiales > Linderniaceae > Craterostigma > Craterostigma plantagineum. Next base: position 5,394,047 of record JAPQWV010000040.1, read on the forward strand.
CTCTGAAAATCATCTCTTTTGGCGCCCTACTGCGGAGAAGCATTCGGATGTCCTGGCTCACGCTGATATCTCCGACCTTCTCGGAGGATCCTTATGCTTTATCATCGCCCTTATATCCGTCGTCCTTCGAATCTGGAAGGGACCTGGTGGGGACCTGATGGCGAAGCTCCTCTTCAAGCCTTGCACTTTGAAGGAGATCCCCGGGTCCTGCTGCAATGTTGCTCGTAGCTTCCTTGGTCATCCTATTTGTATAGACCTCTCATCTTTTTCATCATGGTGATAGCCCGTAAAAAGTACTTTGTCATGTTTCGAGACATAATGGTGTGGGGAGCTTAACTCCCCATGTTCGCATGTTCCAACAGAGTTCCCTTTCTCCTGCACTACATTTTCTTTCGTCATTGTGGGACCTAATGGATGTTCTGGGAACATCATTATCGTGGCATGGTTATAGCGCCAGCTCGCTTAAAATGCATGGTTATAGCGCCAAGACCCTTATCAATTCGTAAGCCAAGTACAAATTCACGCGTCCTATTGCAATGACCGTCGTCATTGTCCTCAGGTGTCGCTTTGCGCAAGGCTCTCTTTGTCCTTAGCGAGTTCAGTATCTGGGTAGACACGTAGATCTACAAAATTATAACCCCGAGGATCCCCTCATACCCTGGTTATAGCGTCAGCTTCGCTTTTAGGTACCATTCACGTCGCAGGCTTACTGAGAGCCTTTGATGTCCTGTACACCGCATCCCGTCAGCGACGGCATCTTGTACACCTTATGGGCATCATCACGTCGCAGATTTATTATCTTTGATGTCGGTTACGCCGCCGGCCCGTCGGCCTTTGTATCATTACACGTCGCAGACTATAAGTCTTTGATGTCCTGTACACCGCAGGTCCATCGACCTTTGGTATCATATCACGTCGCGGACCCGAAGGTCGTTGATGTCAAAGGTCATTCATGGCAGCACGAAGCAAGGCCTGAGGATCCTAAGGGAAAAGGGACCTTATGAATACCAACACGAGGCTGGACTTAGAGGTCCTAAACAAGTAGATTGGTCTTTTGAATGCCAGCGCGAAGTTAAGCTTATTGATTTTGAACAGATGAATCCAATCTTCGTGTGTCCGTGCGGAAATGCTCACAGATCCCTAAGGCGGGATCTTAATGTATCGTGTGGAGCTACCTTACACGTCCTGAACAATTAGATCAGGTCTTCAACCAATTTATACTTTCTGAATATTAGGACCTTCATGGGTAGGAGATCTTGTCCCCCGATGTTGTCGGAAGTCCTACCGCCATTTGGAGCGATGACTTCTTTGATATTTCCCGTGGTTCACCATTGATTTGGGAGAAACGGTATAGCATATTAAATTCCCAATTTGTTGAGTGGGGCAATGCATCACAAAAATTACAGTACGCCTCTTCTCCCATAGATCTGTGAATTTAACACTATTATTGCGTTGATAAACAGTGATACGCCGGTTTTGTGTAACACTAAAATAGCATTTTTTATTTTTGGGGTAAATTTGACTGTATTATTGTGCTGTGCGCTGAGGATGACCTTACTGCCTTTTACGCCTTACCTTTTTTTATTTTCTTTCTCTCCATATCTCATAGCTACAAGGTATTCGTTAACCCAAGCACCACCGACGTGGTCTGCACGACGACAGCGGAGGCGCTGGCCATGGGCAAAATCATAATATGCGCAAACCACTGCTCGAACGACTTCTTCAAACAGTTTCCCAACTGCCGAACTTACGACGACGACGAGGGCTTCGTCAGGGAATCTCTCAAGGCGTTGTTAGAAGACGAGCCAACTCCTTGAACCGACGAACAAAGGCACGAGCTCTCATGGGAAGCTGCTACCGAGAGATTCCTAAGATCTGCTCAGCTCGACGGAAAAGGTCATGATGGCAGTGGTTCGAAGAAATTGGAAAAAAAGCTGTCGAAGCCGCTTAGCCTTGGGAGCAATTTAGACGACGTGTCGGCCTACGTACATTTTGTGGGGACGGGATTTTTCAGCACTCAGCCCGACGAAGAGAAGCTTAAGGATGTAGGGCTTTCCTTGCCATCGAAGAGAGCGGCTGTTGAACCCTTCGCGGAAATGGGCTTTTTAGGGTCGAATTTTCTTTTCCTTTCGTTTTTTTAGGTTGGTTTCTTTTTTTTGGTTCTTGCTGCTACTGTTTGTTCTTGTTTCCGTATTTGCTGAATGTCATTTTCTTGTAGTTCTTTTCACGTTTTACACATGAAAAAAAAATTGAATCGATCCGACTCGCTTTGTACGAAAACGTGTCAAAATCGAATGACGATGAGTCAAATAAGCAATGATGAAGATTTTGGGCATCCACATATCTCCCACTTAAAGAGGAAACGAGAAATGGGCATTCGAATTCAGGTATTTCAATGATTAGCTGCACCTAAATCCTATGTACTGCTATATCTAGCAAAATGGGCATTCGCCGGATGCGACGTCTCCCAAAACGTTCGCGCCATCGTCCTCTCACTCCCCCGTCGATATGTCTTCCGGCGCGCCACCGCCTTCGATGATGGTTCCTGGTTCATCCCCTACTCATCGGACTCGATCTCAGGGGACTGCTGCCCCTCGCCGCGGTGTAGATGATTGGAAGATTTTTGGTCAGCGAGGTCCTCCTTTCGTAGGTTGGAAAAAATAGCCCCCGAGGGTTTTCATTCTAGTAATTTCTATGTGTCGCTTCCGAACCCTGGCCAGCGTGCCAATTTTCCTCCTTCACCGGCCCTAGCTTTCTGGGAGAATCAGATAAAGGCAGGCCTACGTTTCCCAGTTCACCCTTTTTTGGCTTCAGTGTCCCGAACCTATCGAGTGCCATTTGATGCGGGTGTGACCCCGATCAACAAGATTTGGTCCGGGAAATAAGGTTTGACGGGTGAAACGGACTGGGCTTGACTTCTTGGTGTGTGTTAGGTTCTATATTTTAGTGCTGTAAAAGGAAAAGAATGAAAGAGACACAGATTGTACGTGGTTCGGACAGGTGTCCTACGTCCACGGGCCGCCGGAAATAGTGTTCACTATTCACATGTAAGAAATACACACTCAAGCTCACTTCACTCGTTACAGTACGTTCATGGCGAAGAAGATGACTTGAGAGAAGAAAAAATGTCTAAGTCTTCAAGTGTATTGAATCTGATTCCCTTTGATCTCTTTCATTTTCCCATATACCGTTGGGTCTGCCTCCCTCCAGCTGGCAGCCTGCTGGGACCACTTGACTACAGTTACAGGCACAACCCAGGGGAGACAGTGGTCGCAGGTGTACTATTGTCAGACTGGCGCGCCTCCATTCTGTCTATAATGCCAGCCACTCGTTGCCCTCCACGTGTCCCCTGGTCGGCCTGGCCTCCTACTTCCTGCTCAAACTATTTCATTACCCGCGCCCATTGTACTTTTTCCGTACGAGGTCCATGGTGTCCAGCTCTCCCTCTCACCTGCTCATTTGTCCGGAAAGGTACTCTCTGCAGTTACCCAAGTGTTAGGAGAATGCTAGACCACAAGTCACCCCTATCACTAATATTAGGTTATTTAAAGATCAATGCAACGAATCGAGTTTCTGCCCTAACGACCAATCGTTTACTCCCTAATTCCTTGAACACTTCCCAGGTTTCACTCTTTTGATGACTTATTTTATTTGAACAACGCAAGAAAATTTTCGGTCATTCGCAGACGTACTTTACGACCAATCATGTGTATTGATTTTTATCGATTTTCTCATGGAACATGAAAGAAACTATATACTATATAGGTACAAGCATATGTATACGTATATGTAACTGTGACTTTCATATAAAAATTGCTGAATAAATACAATCATGACAGGAAGCGAGTTTTTCTGTATATTGAATTCAATCACTTTAAAACTTTTTCTATGCATCTAATCTGTTGTTGTGTTACAAAGGAAAAAGGAGAATGGCGCTAGTAGAACCGAGGCGTAGTTATTCCAAGTAAAGCGAGATAAATTCTCGGACAAGTACTCAGCTCATAAATATTCTCGCATGTAGTATAGTACCTAGCAATAGCATATCTACTACAGTGTTGAATTTTTTGTACAGCCATGCTAGGACGAAGTAAACTGTTAACATTCAATGAACTATACGTGAAATGCTGAGAATTCACTCATAGGGAATAAAAATATATGGATTAAATAATATTGATGCGGGTATGACTCCGATCAACAATATTTAGTCCGGGAAATAAGAGTTGACGGGTGAAACGGACCGGGTCGAATATTTTAAGGTGTGTTTGAATCTGTTATTTGGTGTTAGAAACGAAAGAGACGAAAGAGACAACGGTTTTACGTGGTTCGGACAGGTGTCCTACGTCCACGGGCCGTCGGAAACAGTATTCACTATTGATAGGCAAGTTTACACCCTCGACCTTACTTCACTCTTTACAGTGTATTCATGGCGAAGAAAATGACTACATAGAAAAATATCTAAGTGCTTAAGTGTATTGTGTTAAGTCGCTTATGAATCTGATCTCTTTCTATTCCCATATACCCGTTTGGTTCCTCTTTTTCCAGCTGGCAATCCTTTGGGACCACTTGATAGCGACGTCTGGTACAACCTAGAAGAGACAGCAGCTGCAGGTGTACTATTGTCAGACTGGCGCGCCTCCTCTCTTTCACAATGTCGGCCACTCACATCCTTCCACGTGTCTCCTAGCCGGCCTTACTCAAGATTTCCCGCTCAAACCACTTCGTTGTCAGAGCCCATCCTACTTTTTCGGTACAAGGCCTCTGGTCTCCAGCTCTCCCACTTACATGCCTCCATGTCCAAAAAGTTACTATCTGCAGGTCGTCAGGCTAGGAGGAATGTTGGATCGAAGGTCACCCCTATCAAATATAGTACTGGATTATTGTAATATATGTATACAGTATACAACTTTTTTTTTATCTTTGCGATGAATAACTTCAATCTACACAATCACCAGTTCTCATTTAATCCTCATTTCTTCGTAGCGATCCCCTTGTAAACATAATTACCTAGTTTTAAATTTCTTATACAAAGTTGACCTTTTAGCATACTGAGTAAGCTAATCTTAGCTTGTGTTTTGGACCCCGTTACCTTGCGAATAAGTTGAATTTTGCTACAACTAGAAATTCATGGACATGCTAAGTAAACTCTTACAATTAAAACCCCTCTATAGCTCAAGGAGGTGATAATAACTTCAACTAACCTATTATTTGTCTAAATGATAAAAAAAGAAAAAAAAGCATTGGAAACCAAAAAAAAGTGCAACGATATTGTTGGCCTATATAAGGGGCTCATCACCACACCAATTCTCACAACACAAAAAAAAGTAAAAATTAGTAACGAAACATGGAATTCCTCAAAGTATGTATTCTAATCTCTGTCCTGGCGTCCTCCCTCTTTTCGAGCACCGATGCAACACCTTCATTTGCGTCCAGCGTTGGACTCTGCTCTTCGCTATTTCCCCTGCCTGCTCTCTGACCATCTCCACCACCACCACCACCACCATCTCAACCACCACCACCACCCCCACCACCACCACCACCTTCACCACCACCGCCATCTCCACCACCACCACCACCTTCCCCGCCACCGCCACCGCCATCACCACCACCACTTTCCCCGCCACCGCCATCACCACTACTGCCATCTCCACCACCACCACCACCTTCCCCTCCGCCACCAGCGGTAGTGGTGGTAGCTATAAATGTAACAATCTTGAAAATTACAATTGGAACGACCGTAACCTTCTGCTACACTGCTTCTGTTATCATAATTGGTTTCCCTCTTCCGCCTTGCCCTTGAACAATATCTGTTCGACGAACAAATACGCATCAAATAATAATTGACCTCTATATAATGTACACGCTTATTATTGTCTATTAATGTACGAATAAAACGAACCCTGCCTTTACCGATAGAGTAAGATGGCGGCCTTGAGAGAATTTGGACGACGACAATACATGCATGCAACAACATGCAAAGTACAAGTATATATGTTGTTCACAATCGACGTGTAGTAGTTTACATTTGTTGATTATTGCACCTTATAGTAAAACTAGCGCGACTTATGTATGTTCTCTTTGTGTACCTATCGTTGTTCAAATTCTCACCAACTCCCTTGTGTTGAATGATATCGATGAACACAAGCAAAACCATTGTTCTGCATATATTTTTACTGCTAGTGCTACAATAGTGATCACATTCCCACCTTGTCCTAACTTATATGATTGTGTTAGAGTTAAGACTTCGCAAACCACACTAAAGAAACCCTTCGCAAGGTCAAGACTTTAGGCTTCCATTTAAGACGACGGGCCAAGAACTTTCAAATTCCTTTCTTCGATCGATTCGTTTTCTATAGTCGTTCGATTTTGTAAACTTGGTGATACGGATAATATGTATATATATGTATTTATATTTCCATTTACTTTTCGATGAATATGGATGTTGATGCCAAGCCTGGTTCTTCATCAAAAAGCCATTAAATTAGGACGAAATATTGATAGGTGCATTATCATTTAAGTATATTCTTACATTATCACGCCTAACTTAATCACTGATGTGCCGGCATGTTAAAAGTAATGTTATTAGACACGTGGCCATCTTAAAAGTAATTTAGCTCTTACCTGAATATTATTCATTTGCAAGGAATTATATACACCACACAACCATTCAAGTGCAGTAATTAACTAATTAAATAGGAGCTTTGTGTAGTGCAAAATCAAATATGTCTCTCTCTTCACATTATTCCTTATGCTTCATTTACATACTAACGGACAATTATATAAAACAGCCACCCTTCAGCCACCCTTGCTGAGTAAGCGAGGGCTTTTTGGACAATAAATGCATCTATCCAAAATCCCTCATGATTGGCGGCAATTCTATTGAACTATATTAGACAATATTAAAAAATAAATTAATAAAAAAAAAGCCATAGCAAAAGGGAGCGCATACCGGTGCGCCAAAAGCTATAGATGATGGTGATGGTGCTACCGCACAACAGCCACCGCACAGTTCGGTTGCTCTCGGCAGGACAATTATTGCTTCCCAACAATCTCTGCCCCCTCAATAATTGCTCTCTTTGCAATCTATGTGATTGAACCCGCGACCTGTTTTGGTACCATTTCTTAGGACCAAACGCCTACAGCTGCTTCAAAAGCTATAGCTGATGATGACGGCGCAACTCTAATCTTTTTCAACCGCACAGCAGCCAGTGCCACGGTTCGACGGCATGACAATTATTTCTTCCCAAACAAAAATTAATGAATTGAACCAAGTGCCCCCACCCCACCACCGTAGTCTCCACGCTCCGCTATCATAAACCATTTTAGGTCAAGATGCCTAATAACTGGAGCTATATAACGTGCAAGAAATTGTTGGGCTATCAATCTATCTATCTATATCTATATATAAAGGGGGCTCTAATACCACAAAATTAAATAAATAAAAATGGAAGTCCTCCTCAAAGTTTGTATCCTAATAATATCTGCAGCGGTAATAGTATTGTCGTCGTCTTCGCCTTCCTCGGCGTCCGTCGTCCCGAGGGCTGACGGGAAGAAGCCCATCATGTACTTTCCCGGCTTCGGATACTGCTCGTTGGTTCCTATCCCGCGCTTCCGACTATGTCCCCACCGTCGTCCCCCTCCCCTCGTCATATACGTTCCCGGCTTCGGATACTGCTCGAGAATTCCCCTTCCAAAGTACCGTCTTTGCCCCCCACACAAACCTCGGCCCCCACACAAGCCTTGCCCTCCACAACGACCACCGCCCCGACCACCACGATGGCCACCACAACCACCACGACGGCCGCCCCGACCACCACATTGGCCTCCGACGACTCCATCTCCACCAGCACCATCATCATCATCAACTCCACCACCATCATCGTCATCATCTCCACCACCATCATCATCACCGTCATCGGGGGGACAGTTTTACGCCGGAGATACTGTGTAGATGCAAGATAATAATTGGATGGTGATTGGGCAAGTCGACAAAACATTGTGCTATGTATTTATAAAAACCCTAGCAATTGGTGTTTTGAATATGAATAAAACAAACCTTATTATTACAGAGTGTGTGATGAAGCTCGTGATCCCAGCGCAACTTAATATATATGGAAGGAGAATCATTACTTGTTTACGATGGATCGATTATGGTTTTTCGATTTTGACCTTTTGTAAACCCTAGCGAGACTGTTCTCTCCGTGTGTGGCTTTGCTTTTGGTTCTTCTTCTCAGGGGAATCAAAGGAATAATATTATATAAAACACTGTCTATATTATTGTGTGTATATGTCATCGTTCATGTATGCCTTATTGCTTCTCTTGCATGAAATTTCCTTCCTTTTAATATTGCATTTACAAGCATATGCATGCGCGACAGTTCATGTTAAGATAAGCTCAAACATTCATGAGCTGTTGTGGGCTTTGTCTAAACAACGGGAATAGAACGCAGGTGAATCACATGAAGTTGTTAGGGACATATATTTATAAAATCACATGAAGAATAAATGATTATTAAAGAAAAGTATACTTTCACATCGACATTCCGACGATCAAATGAGCTTATAATTCCTCTCGATTCGATTTGGAGACTTAATTCGGTGTTGGGATTTTTACTTCTTTTTGTTTTTCCTTTTTAGATGTTGATTGATGATTGCTGAAATATGGTTTTAGTTTCTTTTTCTATTGTGAATTTTTTCTTTCTTATTGGATCTTACATGGACAAAACACTACGGATAAGCCGCGTTGGAATTAGGCCGTACCTGAATTCATTGCATATTATACCAACCTTTTGTAGTAACGCTTTCTAAAACACTGTGCATTGCAAATATGTCTCTCTTTCTCTTCAAATTGTTTCGTTCTTTCTTTCTTTCTTTCTTATGTAGTACATAACTGACAGACAAAACAGATATCCTTACAGAGGAAGCAACAAGGGCGGCTTGATTTGGGATGCAATTCATGATTATTATTATTGTGCCGCACTCATTGAAATATAAGCAATTTTTTAACTTACTTAATAATCATTGTCGTCGAAAAATATTAAGAAAACCAACTCATTTCATAGGAATATAGGATGAAACTGAAGTATTTTACATATTGGAAGGGCCGTTAAGAAGGGTATCGTACTACATCATATAGTAAAAAAAAAGTATATCATACTTATATAGAGATAGCATATAAAATAGTTAGCTATCATACGAGTCGGGCACATGTGATCTGATACGTAATATACATATAGAAGGATACACAAACAGTTGTACTCTTTAAGTGGTTAACCTCTATTTGTAAAAACTTTATTGAGACTTAGGACAATCGAATATCTTTAGGTTTACTACGTACTTGTAATAACTTCTCCAATAATAAACACCCCAAGATGTGTAATGACCAAGCTAAATGTAAGAATGAAGAAATTGTTGGGCTATCTATAATTTATGATCTATATAAAGGGCTCAACACCACACCTTGAGCACTTCAAAAAATGGAGCTCCTCCTCCTCCTCAAAGTTTGTATCCTAATATCCGTGGCGGTAATATTGTCCGCGTCCTCGGCATCGGCCTCGGAGGCATCAGCATCCCTCGTTCCGAAAGCCGACGCGAAGAAGCCGATCATATTTGTTCCTGGCTTCGGATACTGCTCGTTGGTTCCTATCCCGCGCTTCCGACTCTGTCCCCGTCGTCGGCCTCATCCCCCTCTCGTTATTTACGTTCCCGGCTTCGGATTCTGCTCGAAAATTCCCGTTCCGAAGTACCGTCTCTGCCCACGCCATCCCCGTCGACCCCCACACAAACCTCGACCACCACACAAACCTCGGCCCCCACACAAACCATGGCCACCACACAAGCCTTGGCCTCCACACAAACCTCGGCCACCGCACAAGCCTTGGCCTCCGCGACGGCCACCACGACCACCGCCACATTGCCCCCCGACGACACCATCTCCGCCACCGAAGCATAAGCCCCCACCACCACGACCACCAAAACGTCCGCCCCGACCACCGCCACATTGCCCCCCGACGGCTCCATCTCCACCGCCGAAGCATAAGCCCCCACCTCCGCCGCCCCCTTCATCATCACCACCACCGGCAACTCCACCGCCTTCATCTCCACCACCGTCTTCATCATCTCCACCACCACCGTCATCATCTCCACCGCCATCGTCATCAACTCCACCACCATCGTCATCATCTCCACCACCGTCTTCATCATCTCCACCGCCATCTTCATCAACTCCACCACCGTCTTCATCATCTCCACCACCGTCTTCATCATCTCCACCACCATCTTCATCATCTCCACCACCACCGTCGTCATCAACTCCACCACCGTCGTCTTCTCAGCCACCTTCAGCATCATCTCCATCGTCAACTCCACCATCGGCGTCGGGGGGACTATTTGTCGTAGATATGGAGGCAATCGTTGGACGATGATTGGTCTATAGCTCAATTGGTGGTAGATGAACAACAGTATATGCATGTGTGTGTATTACTCTATATTTATAAACCCTAATTGGTGATTTACGAATAAATAACTTGATTTGGACAGCAACGAAGCTCAGCGGTAAGAATTATTACTTGTTTACGATGGAATGTATTGTGGTTTTATTCGATATTGGATATCTACTTTAACAAAACCCTAATTTCTCTCTGTGTGTGAGCTTTCTTGGTTCTTCTCAGGGGAATCTAAGGAAATTAATTACACTAATATACTGCGATAATATTATTATTTTGTATATATATTTTGTTCATGTTAATTGCTTCTCTTGCATGAAATTTCCTTTTTATTGCATTACAAGCATATGCGCGGTTCAAGTTGAAACACGCTCGAAGATTCATGAGCTGGGCTTGTTTAAACAAGAAGACAAAAACGTAAAATGAGTCAGGATCCTTAATTAAAGTAACAAATGAAGTTGTTATAAACATACATAGAAACTGTGAATATTAAGCACCTTTGCTGGAAAATAAACATGTGGATGTTGATGATGGCTGGAAAATATGATTTTAATATTTCTTTAGGATTTTGTTTATTCAATCTTACATGGACCAAAACACTACGGACACGCCGCGTTAGAGAATTAGGCCGTACCTAAATTCATTGCAAATAATACCAACCTTAATTTATAGTAACTTTCTAAACTAGTGTGCGCAGCAAACATGTCTCTCTTTCACATTCTTTCTTTCTTTCTTTCTTTCTCATGTAGAATATATAACTGACAGATAAAACAGATACCCTTACGGAGGAAGTAATAAGGGCGGCTTGATTTGGAATGCCAATTCACACGATTATTATGCCACGTTCATTGAATTATAAACAACTTTGAAGCATTCGAAACAATCATTATCGTCAAAATATATCAAGAACTCGATTAATCAACTCATATCATAAGAATATGAGGCCACAGAAGTGATTTCATCACATATGTGCTTAAATAATGATAAGTGAAGTGGAAGAATGAATGTAGCAGTCAAACAGAAAATCTGAAAACGGGTCGTATTGGCATACGTACCCAGCCCAGCCCTAACTAATCAACCCTTATTTGGGCCCAAATCAAATAATTATAATAATAATAATAAATAAAATTTAAAAGGCTCCCCATCTCAATCTCCATCACCTTCCCTCGTCTTTCTCATCACCTTCCTCCATTTTTCCCACACAAACACACGTGATGATAACGCACTGCATATTAACACAAATAAATAAAAAAAATAAGTCCTAATCATAAATCTCTCCTTTAATTCCTCCTTCTCACACGATACATGGAAGAGATCAACAAACCTCCATCTCCACGAAAGATCGAAATCACCATACTTTCAGCAGAGAATCTGCTCACAGCACATAACCAACCTCTGAAGAAGAAGACCACCACCTTCGTCACCGTGAGAAACGACGGCGGCGGCGCCGTGATTATATTTTCCACCAAGAAAGCCTCCGTCGAAGCTTTTGGAAGCAATCCCAGGTGGAACGAGAAGTTCGTGGCGGATCTGCCCGTGAATGCCCGTTTCCTCACCGTCGAGGTCCGTTCGGGAAGGTGGAAGGTCGTCGGCGGCGTTCACGTGCCGGTGTCGGACTTCATGGGCGGCGGCGGCGGCGGCCTGACCGGCCTGCTGCCGCCCGAGAACCATCTGAGTTTCTTGAGCTATAGGTTGAAGAATGGCGATGGGGATAAGAATGGGATTATTAATCTTTCTGTGAAGGTAATAAAGAACGGAGTTTCTGACTGTGATGTTTTTGAGCCGTCGAGGTTTATTGAATCGAATGGTAGTAAGGTTTCTGATGACGATGAAGGAGACGATGATGTTAGGGTTGTAACTTCTAACGGCTGGTGTATACCTTGTTGCATATAAATATTAGGTTTTCTTTTCTTCTTTTATTTCTTCTAGGCCCTCATTTTATTGCAGAGAAGTTTCAGGTTGTGAAGCATTCAATCAAATGTACCTTCGAGTTTTTTAATAAGTCAAGAAAGAGAGGCTACAGTATTTATAATAATATTACAATACAGCAATTTATTTGTTAAGAATAAGACATTGTTATCCTCATAATATTTTAAATGACCTAATTTCTAAACAAAAAACAATTGAGAATTACGTATAAGGTACAGAATCAGTCGAATATTAATCATACTTTACAAAACAATTTTCTCAATTCTATGTATGTATTCAAATTATACGCTACATATATATATATTAGCTTGTATATTCATAATAAAATAATATAAACGGCAAAAAGAATAAAAAAAATAGACCTCGTAAGAAAGCTCATATATTAGAAGAAACTGACGTTGTCCGCTTGACATGTCCCTCTCAATTTATATTTTGATACAATTTCGTTCTATATTAATGCATGGTCCATTTCCACTCAATTTCCCACACATGTATATATATAGCATATAGATTCCAACAGTCAAAGGCTGATAAAAATTCAATATCATTAATATTCTTACCACATCCTTAGAAACACCCTTACACTTTCTCCCTCATTTCTCACTACCTTCCCTCCAATAACTCAATTTTCAAAACAGAACACTTATCTCATCCCACTTTATAAATTCCAACATAGTATATCATTTCTCATCAACCACAAACTCCAAACAAGTAACTAAAGAAACTCCAATAAATTACACAATGGGAAAACCCTACCACTCATCAGAAAAAGAGACCGTCATTGAAATTTCCGTGATATCCGCCGAAGCCCTTTCGACAAACAACAAAAAACCCGTGAAAAGAAACTCCTACATCGTTGTAAAGATCGACCCTTCAAACACGAGATCGACGAGAATGGACGCCGAGGGAGGAAGCTATCCTACTTGGAACGAAACGTTCGTCATGAACCTGGCCGAACATGCCCGTTTTATTACCTTGGAAGCTCGTTCGGGCAGCAGCGGGAGCAAGGTGCTAGGAACCGCACGGGTGCCCATCTCTGACTTCTCGGGCGGGCACCTGCCCGAAAATCATCTGAGTTTCTTGAGCTATCGATTGAGGGACGAAAATGGCGGTAAGAATGGGATTGTGAATTTCTCCGTCAAAATTGTAAGGAGAGGCGGCGGCGGCGGCGGTGGTGGTGATTGTTCCCGGCCGTGGATGGGTTTTCCGGCGGTCTCAGCCGGGGTGGTGGTGACCGGGATTCCGATCAAGAATAGATTTTGATGACTTGCATATAAATCAAATTTATGAGTATATTATATGTGAGATATTATTTTTATATATATATTTATGTATATATATATTGGATGACCCGAGGAACCCTGGTCGGGACATAGACTCCATGTGCGGTAGAATCTGTTGGCAGAAAGAACCGATCATATGACCTATTTCCCAAAATCATTAGGGTGCATTTGGTATGCAGAACACAGTGCGGAAAACGAAAGGAAATTTAATGATACGCATCTAAACATTGTACATTACGCGCGTATACTACCATAACACATTTTCTTTTCTTTTTTACATCAAATTTCGCGTACGAAACGCAACCTTAGGGTCTCAGGCTTTACCACTTTTGAAGTAAATATTAAGTTCCATAACACATCTCCTTAGGATATAATTAACATTTAACCACATTGTTGGGGGGGGGGGGAGGCATAAGAGATCAAATGATTTTAAAAGAATCCTGAAATTCATGGACGAACCTCGAACAAGTGCTTTTATTGAACCAATGAAACCCTCGCCTCAATGACGATTGAAGAAATTGGGAATCAAATTGTTGGATGAAGAAACGGAGGAAAGTAAAATTTCTTTCTTGTTATTGCTTCTCACTGGTTTTCACACTTCTATCTTTACATTTCGCGCGCGTATTCAAAACAATGGGAGAGCACGTATTTAAATCATCTAATATGGGCTTATCCTAAAATATCAGGCCCAATCATCTTACTCAGCCCAACTGCTATATTTATAACAGCTTTGTTTCTTCGGCTGAGTTCCCTCCAATGGCAGTTTGTTCTTCATCAGTTGTATTTCAACTTCAATACTCCCCCTCAAGTATGGTGGCTATATAAATCAATCACACCATACTTGTTAAGAAGATAATTAAACTGATCCTTCGCCAGTGGTTTTATCAACAAATCTCCGGGCTGTTCTGTGGTATGGATGTAAGTTGTTGTGATTGTTCCATCCTCAATCTTGTCTCGAATGAAGTGGCAATCCACTTCAATATGTTTGCTTCTTTCATGGAACACCAGGTTCGCTGCAAGCTGCATAGCTGACTTGCTATCTGACCATACCTGCACAGGGCATAAATTGTCAATTCTCAGATCCTTTAATAACCCGAGCAGCCATACCACCTCAGATGTAGCAGCTGCCATTGATCTATATTCTGCTTCTGCAGAACTTCTTGCTACAATAGTTTGTTTCTTTGATTTCCAGGACAGAATAGAGCTTCCTAACTTTATCAAGTACCCTGTTAGTGATCTTCTAGTGTTGGGGCACGCTGCCCAATCTGCGTCACAAAACACATTAAGATATAAGTCATTGTTAGAAGATAGCAGTATTCCAAGCCCCGGTCTTCCCTTTAAGTATCTCAATACTCTGTGAGCTGCTTCTAGGTGTGTTTGTCTTGGCTTATGCATGTACTGACTTAAGACCTGCACTGCATAAGTAATATCGGGCCTGGTGATGCATAGATATAATAATCTTCCAACCAATCTCTGAAAACCGAAGATGTCATCGAGGATTGGATCATCTTGTCTGATCTTCTCCCTTACCACTTTGCTATCTTGTTCTATAGGAGTATTGGCCGGTTTACAGCCTATCATACCAGTCTCAGCTAGAAGTTCAATAGCATATTTCCTTTGGTTCAAGTATATCCCTTCCTTGGATCTTGCAACCTCAATTCCAAGGAAGAACTTCATTTCACCTAAATCTTTCATCAGAAAAGTGTGAGAGAGATAGTTTTTACAAGCAGTTATCATTGCCATGTCATTCCCTGTGATTAATATATCATCTACATAAACTAGCAGGGTTATGAAGCTGTTGTTGTTCTGCTTCGTAAATAAGGAGTAATCATGCTTAGATTGAACAAAACCGAACTTACTAATCACCTCAATAAACCTGAGATTCCACTGCCTCGAAGCTTGCTTCAAACCATATAGAGGCTTCTCAAGTTTGCAAACCTGCTGCGCATTGCTTCCTGGAATGGTAACTCCTGGTGGTACTGCCATATATACCTCTTCATTTAAGTTTCCTTGAAGAAATGCATTAGTAACGTCCATTTGGAATAAAGGCCAATTGTATATCGCAGCAAGAGACAAAACAGTCCTAATTGTAGCATGCTTCACTACGGGTGAAAAAGTCTCATGATAATCAATTCCTTCTTTTTGTGTGTAACCTTTTGCAACCAATCTAGCCTTATACCTCTCAACATCTCCATTAGATTTGTACTTAACTGTATAAACCCACTTACATCCTATCACAGTTTTCCCAGGTGGAAGCTCAACTAGCTGCCATGTTTTATTTGATTCCAAGGCTTTTATCTCAGAGTTCATAGCTTCTACCCATCTATTGTCTGTTTTTGCTTCTTCATATGACCTAGGAACATAATCTTTTGAAATAGCAGCTAAATATGATCTATATTCTGGGCAGATTTCATCATACTGCAGCACATTTGACAGAGGGTATTTAAGTGAGCTATTCATACTTGCATCAGAAATGTATGGTGAAATAAAATCCTCATGCCAATAAGGTGGTTTGGAGACTCTACCTGACCTTCTTACCTGCACCTCAGGCTGTTGATGTGACCTTCTCTCCCCCTCAGGTTGTTGAGCTGAACCTTCTTCTGGACTGTTCAGTTCAACTCATGTCTGGCTCTCAGGTAGAGTATGTTGTGTCTGCACTTGTGGTTGCTCTGCATTTGTGCTGTTATCTGGCTGCTGATATAGTGTAAATATATCATCATAGTAAATCTGCTCATGATGTTCAGGAGTCCTTCCTTTGTCAAGGTTAGTAGAATGCATAGCATATGGAAACAGATTTTCAAAAAACATTACATCTCTGGAAATAATAAAATTTTCAGATTCTAACTCCATCAATCTATACCCCTTTTGTGTGAGAGAATATCCCATAAAGACACAAGGTCTGGATTTATGCTGAAACTTATCATGTTGAGTAAGTATTTTTGCAAAGCATAAGCATCCAAAAACCTTGAAATGTAGATAAGAAGGCTTCTTACCAAACAACACCTGAAATGGTGTTTTTCCATCTAGGATTGGGGTTGGAGTCCTGTTTATAATGTACACAGCAGTCCTTACGCATTCTCCCCAGAATTTAGTAGGAATATTAGCATGGAATTTCAAAGCTCGTGCGACATCAAGAATGTGTCTGTGCTTTCGCTCCACAACACCATTTTGTTGTGGAGTGTAGGCACAAGAGCTTTGATGAACTATACCTTTCGAAGCCATAAGTGCATTGCACTCTCGCGAGAAGAACTCAGCTGCATTGTCACTTCTGAAAACCTTAATCCTAGTCCTAAATTGATTCTCAGCATACTCAATAAACTCTCTCAAAAAACTCACAGCTTCAGACTTGGTTTTTCATCAAGAATATCCATGTTGCTCTAGAACAGTCATCGACCACAGTTAGAAAGTATCTCTCATTGTTATAAGTCATTTCCTTATAAGGTCCCCAGACATCAATATGCACAAGCTCAAAAATAGAATTCTCAGTAATTTCTTTCACAGGAAACTTTGCTCGTGCATGTTTTGCCAAAGGACAGATAGTGCAGTATTTCACAGAATCATTCATGTTAAGATGCAAATCATCCATGTATTTAAACTTTCCAAAAGACATATGCCCAAGTCTGTAGTGCCACATGGATACATCATCAGTCTTATTCATTCTAAAAACAGTCTCATTATCAGCATTATTACAGAAATTGCTAGAATTTATTCTATCCTCTCCTGGCAGAATATTGGGGCTTGGTCTTAGTATGTAGAGACCATTCTCTTGTCTACCAATCCCCTTTATCTTGCCAGTTGAAGTCTCCTGTATAATGCAATGATCCCAAAAGAAACTTAGATACACACTCTGATCTTTTACCAGTTTTGAAACAGATAGTAAATTATGTCTGAATCCAGGCACATATAAAACATTCTTAAGTGTAAAGTTCCTATCAATGATAATTGTTCCTGACAAGGCAACTTTACTACATGAACCATTTGGCAACTTTACACTACTAACATAACTAAAGTTATTGTCCAGAGTATCAAAAAACTGATCATTGCAAGTAATATGATGATTTGCACCTGTGTCTATGACCCAAACATCGTTGGAATCATGATATATGTCATTGTTAGAAAAACATATACCTGTTGTGTTCACATTTGCCGAGCTGCCTGCCCCCTTTGTATCATCCTGTATGCCATTCTTCTCAAGCATCCTCAGAATCTGTGAGTATTGTTCTTGAGTAAAACCTTGCAATGCCTGAGAGCTCTCTCCTTTCACTTTATCAGTAGCTATTTCTGGAGTCATGATGTGGTTGATTCTGCCTCTACCTCCTCCAAACCTTCCTTGTCCTCTTCTGCCTCCAAAACTTCTTCTTCCTCCTCGCGCAAAGCTAGAAGGATAGCCATGAATCTTGAAACAATTGTCCTTAGTGTGACCACTCATATTACAGTGATCACATAACAGTGCAGATTTCCCAGGGAAGCTGCTGGTATTCTGATAGTTATTATAGGGAAGATTTGTCATTAAGGCTATGGATGATTCATTCCTTGCAGTCTGCAAGTTTATGCCCCGTTGTGCCTCTTCACTAATCACCATTGAATAACTTGGTTGTGAGTTGGCAGAGGTGACATGAGAAGTATCTGAGATCTGATATTCTGATAACAGTCGTTTAGCCCAATCAAAAACTGCATCATCTTTTGCCAATTACAGAAATCTTTGTATTCTTTCGACACTTCATTCGCAGGTGCTGGAATCATTGAATCATACTCATCCCAAAGAGGCTTGAGCCTATTGTAATATTCAGAAACAGAAGATGCACCTTGTACACTCGAGTATATATCTCTAAACAGACCGTATAGTCTCGCACCATTAATTTTGTCAAACCTTTGTCTCAGATCATTCCAGATTTCATAAGCACTTTGATGATAAACTATACCTGAGATTAATTCTTCAGATATGGAGCGATGGATCCAAGTCTTGACCAGCGCATCACATCGCTTCCACTGAGCTAGCAGCGGAGAATTTTTGTCAGGACATTTGCAAGAACCGTCGATGAATCCAACCTTGTTTTTCGCCTGGAGTGCAATCATCATCCGCATACTCCAAATCTTATAATTGTCTGATCCTTTTAGAATACCTGTGGTTAGGTCGAGATTCGGGGTGTCCGATGGATGTATATACATCGGATCATTGAAATTGACAGCCGCTGTTGTATTCTCTCCGGCGGCACCGTACTGTCTTCGGTAGCCATAATCGTCTTTCAGAAGGATTAATTTGGCTCTGATACCATGAAGAAATTGGGAATCAAATTGTTGGATGAAGAAACGGAGGAAAGGAAAAATTCTTTCTTGTTATTGCTTCTCACTGGTTTTCACACTTCTATCTTTACATTTCGCGCGCGTATTCAAAACAATGGGAGAGCACGTATTTAAATCATCTAATATGGGCTTATCCTAAAATATCAGGCCCAATCATCTTACTCAGCCCAACTGCTATATTTATAACAGCTTTGTTTCTTCGGCTGAGTTCCCTCCAGTGGCAGTTTGTTCTTCATCAGTTTTGTATTTCAACTTCAATAACGATTTCTTCATCTTTCCTTCCACGGAATATAATTTGTAATTTGTGACCCTTTTTCTTTCTTTTCAACTCTTCGATACTACACCACGGTAGAGAGGTCGGGCGCACCTTTGCGTTGAAATCATTGTAAAGTTGAGATCGTCGCCCGACCAGCGAGGCGATGGGGATCCTCCATTTTCTTCCTTTCCCTCTCTCTCCCTCTCTCAGAATAAATTGTTCTTTGTAGAGAGGGAATTAGGTTGATATGTGAGGATTTCAGAGGATTTCTATTATTTTGTCCGATATATGTTATGCAATAGTTCTTTTTTGTACTATATTTGCCATGAGGGGCCCATATTGAGGGACGTTGTAATGTTTGCTTTGGAAACATTTAGGAGTCAATTGATCTTACGAGGGAGATTCCAAACTCAAGGGCTTGCTTTGATTTAAGATTGTAAGGATTATATAACCATAAATGGATGTACGGTCTATGTGGAGATTATGTAAGAGATATGAGCTTGTGCTATCAATAGGACTAATTTTTGGATAGTAAAAACTAAGAAGAATCATTATTAAATTTGAATAGAAAAATTAAATGTAACATACTAAAACTCCAACTAATTTAAAGATCTATGATATTTTAATCTTCGATTAAAAACAACTTTTGGGCTTTGACGAACCATTTTGGCGGACAATGGCGATTGCCCGTAATTATTGCCAAGTTGAGGCGCAATTTCCTAATCTCTCCGAAAATATCTTCTCTTCTATTCTCTCTCCACACAAAGAATAAACAAAAAGGGGAAATACTATCCAATGTCTCGAACCTTCCTTCCCTCGCTCTAAGCAGATATTTTCTCAAAATGTCAAACTCTCTCCATATATCCTCATAATTGACGTTCATCCACCAATCATCCACTTCTCCTTCGAATCACCACCCGCGATTCCACGCCGATCGTCGCTTCCTCGAGAGATTCGAAACCCGTTCAGCTGATAGCAAATCGGTGTGGGAGAGCGGAGATGGAGAGAAACAGCGGATCGTCGTACGGCGAGCCTCCGTGCAACAACGGCGGCGGCGCCGGCAACGACAGTTATTACACTATCTTAGGGATCCGAAAAGACGCTTCGCCGTCCGACGTTCGCTCGGCCTATCGCAAGCTCGCCCTCACATGGCATCCTGACAGGTGGATGAACAACCTGCGGCTTCAATTGAGGCCAAACGCAGGTTTCAGAAAATCCAAGAAGCATATTCAGGTATTAGGTTAAACTTTGCTATCTGAAATCTAACACGATTACGGTTTTTATGCTGAATTTTTTGGTCCGATTTGCGTTTAATCTCAGTGTTGTCTGACAAGGAGAAGCGATCAATGTACGACGCTGGATTCCTTGATCTGTTAGAGGAAGACGAGGTTAGCGCTAGCCTGGGGCTTGCATTTTCTTTTTTCATTTATTTATTCGCGGAAATCGAAAATATCTTAGATATTTTGCGACCTTTTCCTAAGATCCTCGTCCAGTCCCTCCTTAGTACGTATTTGCATTTTAGTCCCTAGAGTATGTCGTTTTCGCGATTTGGTACCTATACTTTTTCGATGTAAAATAACGAAATAACACGTATCCGTTGCCGTCATATTACCAAATCGGTGTACGAAGGGAATGGGCGATTTCTTGCACGATTTGATGAATATGATGGACAGAAACGCCGGGGCTGAGGTACGTACGTCTGCACGGCGAATGATTGCATGGCAATTTGTTGTCCTTCGTTATATTCCTGTGTATATATTTACAGGAGGAGAGCTTAGAGGATTTGCAGAAGACGTTCGTGGAGTTGTTTGGGAATGATCTGGCGAATATGATGCAAGGGAACGGCGATCCAACGGCTAGGAAGAGAAGGGCGCGTGATATCGGAACTAGCAGGCGAAATGAGCCTAGACGCAACCCTGTAATTTGACGATGATAATAACCCCTGGAAAACGTCGGAATGTTCTTCGTTTGGAATGACTCGAAAGTAGCTTGTGTTAAGTTAAGACATATGATGAATTGTTTTAGTTTTAATGTGTTTTAGCCTTGTGTTGCTGGTTTTCCCGATTTGGTGAGAATTGGATGGAAAACATTGAGAAAAAAAATAGACTTGTCTTTTATTTGGGGTATAATCTACGTAGCTACTTGAATAAAAACTTACAAATCAATATCTATATCAAAAATTTTTTATAGATAGGTATCCGACTTACTGTTTGTATCAGTTTATGTGAAAAGACTTATCTTGCTATTGTGCGTGTGATGTCACGCTTTTATAGGTACTTTATACGGTTTCGATATGGTACTTAAAATGTGCTAGTACGGCGTACCATTTTCTAAACGTATTGTATATAAATACGTTGCTGTAGGGCTCACGAGTCGGCTCGGCAAAAGCTTGGCTCGACCTCGATATAACTGAGCTCGAGCTCGTTTATGTCGAGCTCGAGCTTGAGCCCGGATGTAGTGACTCGAAAGCTCGCGGACAAGGCTCGCAAGCTTTTTTTTTATTTTTTTTATATGGAGTCTTTACACATAAGTATCTATTGGATAAAAACTTGTAATTTTGCACATAGGTACGCGGTCCCCGAAAGTACATCATACAACCCATTTGGGTACCCTATATAATAGAAAATGATACAACGTATGCTATATTTAAGTACGTCTTATGTAACACACATGTATGCCGTAGGTACGACGTATGTTATATTTAGGTACCATATATCAACATGTTATAGTACGCAATATACACACAGAAAGGTACGACATGACTAAGGAAACTGATAAAAATTAAATCGGGTACCTATATGTAAAATTTTCTGATATGGGTACCTATGTGTAAAAATTTTATCCAATTGGCTATTTTCTATAGATTCACCTTTTATATTTTATATTAATTTAATTTATTTTTTCTAATTCTTTAAAATATTTATATTAAAAGCTCGATTTTTTTTTAATTTTTTTATTTTTATATTATTAATTAATTTTATAGTATTTTCATTAATTTATTAATTTTTTTATTAAAACCTCGACCTCGAGCTCAGCTGTAAGGGCTCGAGTTCGAGCCCAGAAAATGAGCCGAGCTCGTAGCCGAGCTCGTTTACAGTCGTACGTTGATGTAGAGTACATCAATGTGCTAATACGATGTACTTGCGGAGGGATCGGGTACCCATGTGCAAAAAAATTATTCTGTTAGGTACCTACGTATACAACAATGCTGACATGGTACTAAATTACAAGTTTATTTGCGGATGGGGAGGGGTCTCTACTCTATGTTTCTATTTTCCTAATTCATTCCAAGTCATCATCTTTGCTGGTGTATAAATTTCAGAGTGAAAATTGTATGCCTCAATTACATATGAAATATGTAGTCTCTGTCAGAAACCAAGTTTTGGAGTTTTTATGAAGGTGTTAATTAATATGTAATAGCGTACTAAAGCTTAGTACTTAAAAGGTTAAAAGCTAAAACGTATTATTTTTAATTATCATTTTTTTGCTGGGGATTTTCTTCACGCCCATTTTCTTGACTCGTGTTCTTCAATTAACTGCTGTCTTTGAATGCTATTTCGTCAGAAGATATTTTCAACGTAGGATAGGATCCAAACCTACTGCGAACACTTCAACCCAATCCCTCTTAGCTTTTGATTCAGATGTTCTTCGATCAGTTGACGATTAGCAGTTTCCCCAATTTCCGAGGTCTAGATCGACCTAGATCTTAATTTCCGCCTTCAACACCCTTCGCTCAATCGAAAACCTCCATCAGATTCTTCCGATTCAGCTTCATACGCTCTGTTCCAACGAAAGCAGATCTCAGAAGCTACAATGGCGTCGATCCGATTGGAGCCGTCCAAACAGCACTACAAAACCAGCAGCTTGGTCATCGGCTACGCACTTTGCTCGAGCTTGCTCGCCGTCATCAACAAATTCGCAATCACGAAATTCAACTACCCAGGTTTGCTTACAGCTCTTCAGTATCTCGCATCTGCCTTAGGCGTTTACATCCTAGGCAAATTTGGGTTTCTCCACCACGACCCATTCAATCTAGACACAGCCAAGAAGTTTTTCCCGGCGGCACTGGTCTTCTACCTGGCTATCTTCACCAACACTAACCTCCTTCGCCACGCAAACGTCGATACTTTCATAGTGTTTAGGTCTCTAACGCCTCTCCTCGTCGCAGTCGCCGATACCTTGTTCAGAAAACAGCCTTGCCCTTCAAGGCTTACTTTTCTGTCGTTGGTGATAATCTTAGGAGGTGCATTTGGCTATGTTGCCACTGATAAAGGGTTTAGCTTGACTGCTTATTCGTGGGCCTTCGCGTACTTGGTCACCATAACCACCGAAATGGTGTACATCAAGCATATGGTGACCAACCTTGGGCTCAACACTTGGGGATTCGTTCTGTACAACAACCTACTGTCTCTAATGATTTCGCCCTTCTTTTGGATCGTGACTGGAGAGTATCTCGATGTGTTTGCCTCGATGGGCTCCAAGGAGTTTAACTTGTTCGAGCCCGTCGCTTTCTTTGCTGTGTCTACGTCGTGTGTGTTTGGACTGCTGATAAGCTTCTTCGGCTTCGCCGCAAGAAAGGCAGTTTCTGCTACTGCGTTTACGGTTACTGGGGTGGTGAACAAGTTCTTGACTGTGGCTATTAACGTGCTGATTTGGGATAAGCACGCCACGCCGATCGGGTTGGTTTGCTTGCTTTTGACCATAGCGGGCGGCGTTCTTTATCAGCAGTCTGTCACCGTAGGCTCGGGAAATAAACCAAGTGAGCGCAGCGCTCAACCCTCCAAGCAAGTCGATGGCGTGAACGGCGATGGAGACGGTGAGGACGGGGATGAAGACAAGGGCATTTCTGGTAAATTTACTCGAGTCTGAGTTGCATTTCTAGGCTTGTTATCAAAGGAGAGATACTTCTCTGAGAGGCATGTGTCAAATTATCCATCTTTCCCACTATTCGAGTTAGAAATTTGTTGAGTGTACATTGCTTTATTCATAGATCTGTGATAGATGACATTGATCATGGGGCTCTTTTTTACATCAGTTTAAGCTGTGAAGCAAACTCTGTGCTGCTATATGTTATTGATTCAATCAAATGGAGATACTTATTTAAGTCCAAGTTCATCGAAATTATTATGAGGAATGCATCTTTATGTTTCTTTTTATTTTTCCCGATAATTATGTATTTTTTCAGATTTATGTGGTTTGTTTGTACAAGCAAGAAAATAGCTACCCGAGACCGGAATTTCCTAATGTTTAGGAAATCTTGATATATTTTATTTTGAATAACGACAGGGTCTAATTATAATTATCTTTAATAATAAACGATTATATAGTAGACGAGAATAATTATTCAATTGGATAATCTGTCACTAACAGACATTAATTGTAATATAAATAGCTCAATTCGAAATTGAATCGTATTGTAATATTTTTATTAAATACGTATCGACTCCATAACGAAATTTGAAAAGATAGCATAGCAAAGTTAAAATTTAATCAACAAATCGCCTGCTTTCTCCCTTTTAACATCGTACGTCTCCTCCAATCCTCTCCTCTCCACGCTTAGAGATAGATAGAGCGAAGAAACGGTTCAATTCTTTGTTAATTTCCTCACGCTGCGCCGGGCTGGTAGGATCCCTCTTTCTATCTGTTGAATGTTTTGTTTTATCAAATTTGATTTTCTTTTTCAATTACGTTTTTTTGTTTGGATCCTGTTGTTTCATATCTAACAGGAGCCTGTTTGATGTGATTCCGAGATACGATTGGATTCCGATATATTGATGCGACGAAACCTATATGCAGATTTATGCTATAATCTGTTATTCCCTTCCATTGGAATTGATTCTACGGTGTCGCCTGATATTTTATGTTGAATTTGGACAGATATGATTGATAGAGAAAGAGGGGGGCGGTGTTCTGATTTACCTTAAATTAGGGCTTCTGTAAATAATTCTAGCAGTGGATCAATCGCATCAAGTGTTGTTTGTGTTGATCTCTTTCGTACACCTTTTTGAGGTTTTGGTATTTATGTGGGGGCTTGGTGCATTCGGTGTAATTGAAATTTTTATGCAAATCGTAGATGTCGACCGACCTTGTTAGTATGATAGGATTTTGAGGGCGGCGACTCGCAGTTTGTGGTAGAATAATTGAGTTTGAGATGAGATGGATGATTTTATGTGCAATATAGGATATTGTAGCCTTTTTTCATCATTGTTAGTGGAAGCAATTTGGATCTTTTAAGCTTATAAGAGAAGGTAAAGCTTGTTTAGCTTGATTGTGGTTGTGTCATATGCCAGCATGTACATGTTGTTTAGGTAGCTATGTGATAAAATTTCTGCTGATTTGTAGTGTGTATAGCATCTGATGGCTAAAGGAGCGCAAATCGGATGCAAACGGAAGACTCGGACCAAGGTTCGGCTGAAGAGCAAAGATTCGGACCAGTCCGACGAAGATTATAAGGTCAGTGAAGATGAGGAGTTTGAAGAATCGGAAGATGAGTATTGTTCTTCGCTTGTTGGGGATGATTCGGAAGACAGTTTAGGGGAATTCTTTGAAGAGGAAGAAGAGTCGATGCAGAAGAAGGTTAAAAGGATTGGAAAGCCTAAAGGACGCAAGGCTCGACAAGTGAGGAAGAAGAAGAAAAATGTTAAGCGGAGAAGAAAGAGGGTGACTCGTAAGGAAGAAGAGGAAGAGGATGAAGACGAAGAAGACTATTATGATGACTATGAAGATGATGAATATATTTCCACTAAGAAACTAAAGAAAGATAAGGCATCCCGTCATAAAGACGAAGATGATGATACAGATTTCTCATATGAAGAAGATGATGACCTTTGTTCTACTAAGAAACTAAAGAAAGATAAGGCATCACGCAATAAAGACGAAGATGATGATGATGATACGGATTTTTCATATGAAGAAGATGATGAACCTGTACATAAAATACCCAAGAAGATATCCAGGGTATCAAGAACAGAAGTATCTCGGGGTACAGGTCATAGAAGTACCAGAAAGAGAACTAAATTTTCATGTGCAGAAGCAAATGAAGAGAGCGATTATGATGATGACTATGACATGGAATTCATCCCAGATGAGAAGGACTTAGAGCCTGTTACAAGAAGGACCCATGTGAGGAATCAAGTTGTGACGAGACAGAATAGATCTGATACATCTAAGGAGATTAGAGATGAGAAGCCTACAACAGTGACAAAGAAAAAAAGGACCGAGCATCGTAGAGGCAGGAGGAAGAAATATACTGTCGATTCGGATTCTGATATGGCGAGTTCAGCATCATCTGATTACGAATACACCATTTCAGAAGTAGAGAGAGAACAAGTTAAAGAGGCTAGTGAACTCTGCAGAGGATTTCCCACTAGTCTGAGAAGTTCTCCCTTGAGAATAAGTAACAAAGAACCACAGAGAAAACAACCAGCAAAGAAAGGCAAGGAAAAAGTTTCGGACATGAAAGTCGAGGCTGTGAAGCAGGTTTGTGGCATTTGTCTTTCTGAGGAAGAAAAGAGAACCATCAGGGGAATCTTGAATTGTTGCAGTCACTTCTTTTGTTTTCCGTGCATCATGGAATGGTCGAAGGTGGAGACACGCTGTCCCCTGTGCAAGCAAAGGTTCAAAGTCATCAATAGGAAGGTTCGAGCTGATGGCGGGCATGATTTGAGAGATGCAGTTTTCCAAGTCCCAGAGCGCAATCAGGTAATACAAGCTATATAATTAATGAATTTGTGTCTACCCTCGAAGTATACAAATTTCAACATGTGTATTTACCTTTTACAGGTTTATCAGCCATCTGAAGAAGAGTTAATGGACTATCTCGATCCATATGAAAATGTCCTGTGCTCGGAGTGTCATCATGGTGGGGACGATGCACTCATGCTCCTTTGCGACCTCTGCGATTCACCTGCGCACACTTACTGCGTGGGCCTTGGACACGAAGTGCCAGAAGACAATTGGTACTGCGATGGTTGCAGGCCGACAGTCAACACCTCCTCCTCAAATTCTCAGGCCACCAATCATATTCCCGATCATGGAACAGCCAACAATTTCTCGCCTATCGGTTCATCATCACCCTTTCGACCCGCAGTTCGAGAAACCTTCGATCTCAACGAGGCGTATGTACCCGATACACCGTTAACTGCACAAATTCCTGTTCAGTCTCAACCACCAAGAACTTCCTACGCAGATCGTCATCAGTCTTCCTTTTTTGCCTCTGGGTTCGCAGTCCTGACTTTGTCTGCGAGGCGGAGAATACATAGGCAGATACAGCATATCCGTTCGATCAGGGGTCGACGGTATGAGAGTAATGAGAATGCAGGCCAGGAGAGTAATATGCCTCAGGATATCGACGTTCAAGGAAGATCGTCAGATTATAATTTTCCGTTTAGACAAAGTGGTTGGAGGGGGGGACGTGCACTTCCCGGCGAAGCTTCTGCTTCTGTTGATAACCTCTCTCACTTTGGTCTCCCTAACCAAAACGAGGTTTTGGGGATGAACGAAACGTCTGGGGCGGGTTTTGTTCATCGTCAGCTGCGTCCTCATATTAGCAGATCGAACAATGGAGGTGATTCAAGTGCAATGCCTGAGGTAATAAAACCACATTTTTATTGGATAAAAAAGTGTTTCGGGTTTTTTTTTCCTGCTGCTGCTGCTGAAACTATTGGTTATTTGTTTCGATGCAGGGTTCAATATCTTCAAGAACGTTTCAAGGAGAAGGACCTATGTACACAAACCACTTTTAGCAGCAGATAAAATTTCAATGTGCGTTGGATTGGTATATAACATTATATACTGATGCTGAAAATTCATGTTAATGGAGGTAAGGGATAGTCTCTCTTAGTTGGTACATGTGAGACGATAAGGAATTTATCCTTGGGGGAAAAGGAAGGTTAGAAGAAGCTTTGGTTTGATTTGGAAGTGTGTAATAATCTAATCTTCTTTGGCTGAGCATTTTTCTCTTTTTGTTCTTACCTTTTGGATTAAGTTATCAGTACATTTTGGTTCTCTCCAATTTCAATACACCACGAGTCGATCGTTTTTCTTGTTCGATGTTTTTTACCCCAATTAATTCGAATGGTATTATAATAAATTAATCTATTGAATTTCAGAAGTATCTTTCTATTTATTAAGCCCCTTGTCCTCATAGAAACTGCCCAATTTCAATTTAGCATGTCAATTCCAACCAATCAAATTTTATCTACAATTAATAATTAATAAAAAATACAATCAAATATGGTGTGTCAATTTTCCGATTAAACAAATAGTAATTAACAAGACATAGATCACGTTCTTTATCAATGAAACTGCCTATTCTTTAGTAATGTAACTGTTTTCTCACTCATATTATTAGTAAAATGATTGTTTTTCTCACTAAATATTACAATCAAAATTAAAATAAAAACCACTCAGTACTATCGATTTTTTTTTCACCCACACACGTAGGGTGTGCACAATATACTAGTGTATTCTATTTGAGGGGATAGAATAAAACCGTGTGCTCTGACCAATTAGATTTTTTCTATACATAGTAAAAAATTAAAAAAACTTTTATTTTTCATGCCTCCTACTAAATTCTATTTTTTATATTACTTATTAAAAATATTTAATAATAATTAACTTTATTTTAAGAAGTGTTTCAGAAATACTTGTTTTTACTTGGTTTTTATAAACTCGGAGGAGTTCCAAATAACGTTGAAGAGAGAGAAAGAGATCGAGAGACGGACTGTAGAAAAATGAATTTTTTGTGAATTCATAGAAAAATACCCAATTGTATGAAAATTTGCAAGTCAGTACGCATGTCAGAAATTTTTTAGATAAGTATCCGTTCGACTGTGCGTACCATCCCGATCTTGATGTACCTTTTTATATGTGTATTGCGTACCACTTACGCATCTTTATGGTACCCATATATGATACATATATACGTTCTATACGGTACCTTGCGGCAAGATATATGGTGGTGCCATTTTCTAGCTGTAGTACGTACCACAATCGTTTCTTTATGGTGCCTAACTGTGTGATATGATATACCTCGCGGCGGGCAGGTACCAACATGCAAAAAAATATTCTGACAGCTACCTGGATAAAAAATACACAGGTACTGATTTGCAAAATCCCTTTTTTTTTCCCACTTTATTCGTTTAAATTAACAAACATGAAATTTCAACCTTGAAAATGACAACACTACCCCTATTCCTCCGATGCCATCCCCATCATTCTCAATTCCCGAGAGTACTGCTGCTACGATCGTCGTCCATGGCGGCTGAAGCCAAATCGAGCAATTCTCAACGATCCAAAATCGAATTTACCCACGACGTTCTCCAAAGTTACCCATTGCCACTGTCCCCGCCGCCGCCGCTCGCATCGAAGGACCTCGAGCTGAACAGAGCCCTGACGGCTTCTTCTAAGTCGGCTATTTTCTCCTTATCTAAGGAAGATATTCTCTTCGAAGATGAGTGGCTCATTGCTGTCAATAAACCTCAGGGTATTTACTGTGAAGCGGTTTTGAGCTCTGTTCGAAAGCTTCTTCTTAATGGAGTGGTCGGTCAAGGTACGATTCAATTCAACATTGTCCCTCTGCGTTTATTACTTAATTTCATTTTACTCGCCAACTGCTGGTTTTGTAAGGTGTTTTCACAACAAAAATCAAGGCGTACAAATTGTTATTGAAACTTGTTTCTATGGTTTTGCTTGATCTTTAATGAATTCCATACCGAGTTAGCTTATTGATTCTGTTGTTGCGCTGTTGCTCGTGATTTTGGTGCCAAGCATTAGAAATGGGCTAAATCACATTGTTGAAGCGGTTATCTTGAATCAATTTCTATTATGTAGTATCTCATTTCGTATGATTCTTGGTCTGTGATTGGCATCTCATTCCTCTTCCCTTTCATTCCGACTAAGAGCGAGGAGAAATTCTCGAACTCCATTTATCGAATAGGCTCGATCGCGATACAAGTGGAGTTACGCTCATAACCAGGTCGCACAAAGTTGCGGCCAAGCTCGTAAGAGCCTTTTCAGATCACAAGGTCAAGAAAGCATACATTGCTTTCTGCGTAGGCGAAGCCCCACGATGGAAGAATATAGCCATAAAGTCTGGCCATGGAAGATCGAAACACGGAGCCTGGCGAGTATACGCGTTTTCTGACGTTGGTCGAACGCTGCCCGGTGGATCGTACGTTCGAGACATGGAAACAACGTTCAGTGTTATATCCAAGAATGGCGAAACTGAGGATGTGGGCTCACAACTAACGGGTATGTAGCGCTTGGACAATTGTTCTTTCGCACTTTGTTCTCCATATTTGGAGAAGTTCTATGAGAAAAAATTTCATTTTTTTTCCCTCCCCGTGTCCTCTTCATTAAGAACAGAGGTTTCTGAATCTGAAAGCCTCGTAGAAGAGATCGTTGTTGTCGAAGAGAAACCAGAAATAACATGCGACGTTGGAAAATCTGCTGAGGTGATCGTAAGAGCATACCCAAAGAGCGGAAGAACGCATCAGATTCGTCTGCATTGCCAGCATCTTGGAATCCCCTTGAGAGGTGATGTGAAGTATGGCGGATTTTATCAGTGGGAGGGCATAGAATACGAAGGACATCAACTTCATGCAGAGAGCTTATCGTTCGAACATCCTATAACTGGTCAACGGGTTATGATTCGGGCTCCTTTGCCTGTCTGGGCTGCCCGAGGATCTGAGAATTTTTAACATGGCATCATTTTGTAAGTTAGTATTCGTTGACATAACTTGGTAATTATATATGTTAGATTGATTTTTCTAATCAAAATGCATCTCAGATTTGTGGTGAAGAAAATGGACCAGATTCTGTGTTCTAGTGAAGAATCTCTCTGTTTCTTTAGGAAAAAAGACAGGTTTGAGCTTCTTGTCTTGTATTCTATGGAATACATGCCATAGACAATGGGTTAAAGAACAGAATGAGGCTATTATCGGGTCGGGTCAATAATTTGTTAATATTGGGAATTTGGAGTAACTTCAAACATGAATACTTTGTATTGTTGTAGCTACGTAGTTGCGTGACGTACGAGACTTATGTTAGCGTTAGTAATCAATTGATGCTTACGTCAGATAGATTGTTGTCGAAATGAACGGTTTTTTTAGTTATATAGACCGCAAAAAAATCAAGAAAAATGCAAGTGTGAACCGAGGGATTCCGATGGCAACAATTTTTTTTTTTAATTCTTTATCTTTTGCAATATATGATGTTTCCTGATATCGATTATGTGAATGTTGTATGATGAAGAAGATCGTCTTTTATTTATTAATAAAATAGTCATCTGTTTTCTAAATTGCCCAATGTACGTAATACTATTCGTTTGATGTATTATCAATAATATAGTTTTCATATTATTTGCCTTGAAGATTATAAGTGTGAAGGCTAATCTCTTGTACAGATTCTGATACATGCGATTGCAACTTAACTATATTAATCCGTGTGAAAAGCTCTTGTTGTTTTGATACCATATTCCATTTGATGCTTCATGCCGCATCCCCTATACTACTTATATATTTAAATACGTATCATACATTCTACGCATCATACAATCAATTTTTATATACGATATAATATATTCCTTCACGGGCCCCATAAATTGCCAATAAATACCCTCCCCGCCCACGATCATCATCACTCCAATGAAAAACCATCACTAAGAGATCATTAATCTTCTTCTTCTTCTCCTTCTTCTTCCCAATTCTTTCTAATTAATACCCTAATAATAAACTCATATAATCATCATTAAAAGCTCTCATATAGCACCGTCGACGACAATGGTTTGCCTCAAAGACCCTCTTGTCCAAACCATATGCGAACTCTACGAAAAGATCTCAGCCCTCGAAAACCTCAAACCCTCCAAAGAAGTCGACGCGCTCTTCACTCGCCTAGTCCGCGCGTGCATTCCACCCCACCCCATCGACGTCTCGAAGCTCTGCAGCCAAATCCAAGAGATTAGGTCAAAGCTCATTCTCTTGTGCGGACAAGCCGAGGGCTTGTTGGAGAAACACTACGCTTCGATCCTCGGAGACTTCGATAGGCCCATCGATCACTTGGAGATATTCCCTTACTACTCAAACTACGTTAAGCTCTCTAAGCTCGAGTTCGAACTACTGAGCCATCACTGCCCTGGCCCGACACGCGTCGCTTTCGTGGGCTCGGGCCCTTTGCCTCTCACTTCTTTAGTGCTGGCGTTGAATCATTTCAAGAACGCTGTTTTTCACAACTATGACTTGGATGCTTCTGCTAATTCCATGGCGTCAAAGTAAGAAAGCCCTTTGATATATCTCTTATTATATATATTGTATAATAACTTGATCTTTATATTATTGAACAAATGGTGTGTGGTCCATGGTTAACACTACAGTCTTTACATGATGATATTCGTAAGTTATCGGGTTACATTATTTAATTAATTATAAGTGGACGGCATCCATTTGATTCGCCTACTCAAGTTTAAGATTTTTTTTTCTTTTTCTATATTCCCAATTACTGCTTTTTCTTACTCTCATGCTGTATAATTGTTCTTACATACTATACTGATCGATGTATGTATATAGAGATGATGGGTCTCATAGCAACATTCTCTTGAACAAAACCCTAGAATTTTTAAGAGATGATCATAATTCAATAAAAGAACTGATCTTTTGAGATGAATTCGTCACCAATTATTACAGGCTCCTCAAGAACCACCCCGACTTGTCCAATCGAATGTCTTTCCACACGAAGAACGTCATGGACTTGTCCGAAAGCACTTTGAAAGACTACGACGTTGTCTTCCTGGCAGCGCTCGTGGGAATGGAGATCGAAGAGAAGATGAACGTCGTCGAGCACCTGGCGAAGAACATGTCGCCCGGTGCTACTCTGATGCTTCGAAGCGCGCACGGGGCTCGAGCGTTCTTGTACCCCGTGGTTGAGCCACGCCACTTGTCGAGCAAAGGGTTCGAAGTTCTTTCTGTTTTTCATCCCACGGATGACGTCATCAACTCCGTGATCGTTGCTCGTCGGAGTTCGCAAGGTGATCATCGTGTCCATCAAGGGTTTGGTGGATCGACGGCTGCGATGGTGATGCTTTGTAGCAAGTGTGGAGAGCTTAGGGTTCCTAATTCTTTTGGTTCTCAGAAGCTTGTTGGAGGATTAATGGCGGCTGATGAACATCTCTGCTGATGATCATCAGTTTGAAAAATGTTTGATTGGTTGTGTTGTTTGACTGTTTTTTTTTTTTCCATTTGATTGTTGTTTAATTTGCAAAGTGTTGTCTTGAAGAATAACTTGTAATGAGTCGTTGTGTAATGTGTTGTCTTGTCCTAATATGTAATATTTGGTCATTAACGGTGCTACTATTTTTTAAGATGAAGAATCTTCGATTATAATAGATGTTTTTATTTTCCACAACCCATATTATATACTTAAAATTGAAAGGTATATACGCACCAAAAAGTCGTGTTGGCACCACAATCAGATAAACCGTGTCGATTTCCTTATTGTGTATAGTTACTATTTATCATAAATTAAGAGGATAGTAATGTATATTGGAAGTTGTCATCGATCGTAAGCAAACAAATAGTTACGTTACAATTCTAACCACACAAGTGTGAATAATTCTGCGATATTGCTGATAAAATGATTTGCTCATTAAGTCACTTTTGTTTTTCTTTTTCTTTCGTGTAATACATGTATAGTGGTTTCTCCTCAATGTCACGACGACGTATTAAAAAAAAGTATCACATTATGCCAAAACAACAACTATGTCGCCGTCAAAAAAGAGAACAAAAATTACGTGTTCTACTTGCTAATTTAAGTATTTGATATTTTATAAATTTACCACCAATTATTTTCCATGCGATATTTTCAAAGTAGTTGGAAAACAAAACATTTTGGTAGCTAAAATTTGCAAAAGCAGACACAAGCAGTAGTTTGTGTTTGTTACAAGAAAACCCTATGTTACAAGAAAATAAATGTTCTGATCGAACTAAAGCGGCATATGCATGCAATAAAAAATGCCAACTTTTATATGTTGAGACCCTTTATTATTTGCACACTCCACATTCAATATGATGGCATGCACTGTTAACAAAGTGAAGATAGACTTAGAATGTTGACATCGTGAAGACACACCTTGTACGTAACGAATAAACGGTATCAAGATATAAAAGGCCAAATCTTCAATCGAAATAATTTCATACGATTGAATACCGACGAAAGTTAATGAAATCTATCGAATTCGAATAAAAGAAAAGACATCAATGCAGGGTTTAGCTAGCATAGTAGGGCACTATTAACAAAAACCGGGGATCATTTATTGCATGGTTTTTCTTGGCCTTTATGTAATATGAATGGCCACCTAAAACGTCTACATTATTACATAATGTTGACATTCTTGCATGGTGTTCCTTTCAAACACTTCCCACTTGTTGAGATTCTTTCCTCTCTCTATTTTTTGACTCTTTTTTCGTCCCCTTTCGTTCATCATTTTCTACGGCTCGAGTTCAAGATAACCCATTCTCTTTTCATTTTACCATATTATCCTGAATAGTGATGATTAATGCGACTACTCGACGACGATAGACATTCAAAAAAAGGCACAAACTTTATATGGTTGGTCAAGAAAGAAAGGGTTTATTTCAGGGAAATTTATAAATGCCAATTTTTTATTTGGGTCACTTTGTTTTTCAGTTACAAGGTCTCTAAGTATGTATATAGTAATAAAATTGGGTCTCTGATATCTTTTTCTTATTATATACTGTACATCTTGTGACCCAAATTTGTAACTACATACATAATTAGTGACCTGTTTGTTACTATATACATACTTAGTGACCTAGTTTGACAAACATAGTGATCCAAAATAAAAAAAATGATATACTTAGTGACCCATTTTTATAATTTTGCATTTTCGCTAACTGATTGTAACACTGGAAAGAATTACGAGTGGGTCTCCTTACAAGCAAACAATAACTTCAACACAAAAATGTTTTTTTTTTTTTTTCTAACAAAGAAGGATGCAGACAATGCAATGTTCTATTACATCACAAAGCCCAAATCCCCACTTAACATGATTACAAGACGTGTGTTAGTGCTAAGCTGGTAAGAAAATAGACGTAACGTATCACGAAAATTGCCCCATCTCAGTCGTTCGATTCGATCGTCTGCTCATCGAAAGCCTCATCTTCGACGACCGAAGATATGCTCTCATTCTCAGAAAACCGCAGCAGAAAGCGGGCCCCGCTAACCACGTCGTATACCATGAGCCCAACTCTTCCCCCGACCCAACTGCCCAAATGGCTCCCGACTAAGTACCCAAACCTTCCGAACTTCTCCTCGCCACGAAAACCGACGTAGTAAGTCCCGACCAAAGTGCCCGCCCCGCGGAGGAACCCCTCCGCGATCGTGCCTCCAAAGTACAGAGCTTCGAAGAAATCCCAGCCCGAGGAAATAACGGGGCCTACGATTCGCTTGGCTTCTCTCTTGGCAAGCTTCGCTGCTCTCGCTCCTTCTTTCTGGGCTACCTTGGCTGCTTCCTTAGGACCCATTCCTTGAGATATTGCGTCCATTAGGGAAGTTTCTATCGCTCGGTTCCTTTCGTTGTCCACGTGGACGGAGCGCACGCTGTAGAAGTACAGCTTTACGCCTTCCTTAACAGCGCAGGCGAGCGTGCCCGTGTTTCCGTCGAAGCAGTTCAAGAAAGTGAATTTCCCGCTCTTCGATGAAGATTCTTCGCCGACGAGTTCTCTGCACTTTTCAGCTGCATATAGTGGACAGAGTATTATAACGTGCCTCGGTTTCGAAGTTAACCGAAATGAGCTCAAAACAGATTCGAAAGATTAAGAACAGAACACACTGCTTTTTTTTCGCTAACTCGAATTGATTTCATGGAGTAACTAATGGGATGTGTCATGGGAATGCAATAACACCTCAGAAATTCATGATACTTAACCAAAGAAGATTTTCTGCCAAGAATGGAGTACACAGACCATGTTCAGCACTCAATCAAGGGAAGACATTTAATTAGATCAACGTAAGATGAACCCTAGTTTCTCGTTTCTGCAAAAAAAGGGGACAATTTCCTGAACAAAGCACGACAACAACAAGCATCCCAATCAATCCATGAATCGAAAGCAACGAAAAAAACAAAAAACAAAAAACAAACAAGCGACGCAGATCGTCGTCGAGAGAAAAGAACAAAAAACAAATTGACATACCAGTGATGCTAAGAGCAATAATGACGACGACGATGAGCAGAAACTGAAATCTCTTCTTCTGCAGAGCATTCATACTTGCCATTAACGCCTACTATCAGAGAGCTTAATCAGGACACAACGATGGCAAAACCGAGCTAATTCTTCCTATCCCAGTTAGAAAATGGAGTCGTAGATTGCATGATATGTTTGCCACGTTGATCTCGACGTAGTAATTGGGTCAGACCAAATTCTAATTTTTTTATTGATTTCCTGAAAAACAAAAAAAAAGGGAGAGAGAAAAGAAAATTGAACTGTGGAGAGTGGACCGCAAATAACTGCATCGTCGTTCGTGTCTGAACATGGCGGCACACGGCAACTTCCTTCCTCGCTCGACATATCATTAACTTACATTACCGATAAAAACGCACCCATGATCATGGGCTCATCTCATCGAAGTAGCTGCCTCTCTATAATACATGCATTCCAATATATATATATATATATATATAAGAATCAATATCTGCCGACAATTCAGAAATGGAGAATAAGAAGACATGCAACGGCTCTAAATCGTCCGATGACGATGACGATGCAGCAGCTGCTAATAGTTTCTACGAAAAGCTTGAAAAGCTAAACGAAGCATCTGGGCTGAGCTTACTGTAAGTTACTCATCGTCGTTTTCCGCCGGCGGGTTTAACGTTTAGGATCTATGTATAACGTATTTGTTGTGCGCACACACACACAGCTTCAATCTCCGAGAATCAGCGCTTGACTTGCGTCTTCTCTACGAGGAAGTCGGCAAAAGAGGAGGATTTTACACGGTTGTGGTGTTAGATAGCTTATCGTTCTTTTTCTTGCAACTTTTGATTATGTTTTCCAGTGAGGTAAAAATCCAATCTTTGATTTCAGGTTACAAAGACTGGTAAATGGAGTGAGATTGCATCATCATCGTCTTCAACCTTAACAAGCTCCTTGGCCATGTCAGCATCTCATCTTCAGAACACCTACGAAATCATACTTCTACAGTATGAGCTCATGTTCGAGCCGAATCGTCGGGCGAGCAAGAAAAAACGGCCCCATATGGCCATTGATTCTGGCGAGCACTTCTCCCATTTTCATCATCTTTCCTCTGTTCTTTATAAGATGGTCTTCAAACTGATTCTTGCATGATAAGAACACAATTTTGCAGGGCCAAAGATTATGACAGCAGTGCACCCAAGGTTAGAGGAACTGATCAAAACGGCGGACGATCTTCGAAAGCCAAGAACTGGGTTTAAGATATTTATGCAGACTGAGATTGATAGGCTGAAGGTCGTTCATGGGGAGAGGTTCAACGCCAAGACTCTTTACAAAATGGCTAACAGGGCATGGAGGAGCTTCTCAGAACAAGACAAACTGGTCCTTTTTTTTTTCCTTCCACAGATGTATTATTACAGCGGTATCACTCTCATCGCATTTGTTTTACTATTTTCCCTCGATGTTTTTCAGCCATATATTGAGGCGGGTAAGATGGAGAAGAAGAGATATAGGGAAGAAAGGAAACTGTCGTCTAGGGATTCAGCTCCAAGAATGCTCAACTTCTGCAAGTGTTCAGAAACAACAGATAGAGACGATGTCTACCGAGTAACATTTGATGCTGACGATCGTTCAGATAATACTGGCGGTTCGCCTGATGAAACAATGCTCGAATTAGCGATCGAATCGATGAAACACTATGAGCCCAAAGAATCCCAAATGAAGTGTGATGAATAGAGTTCATCACATCAAACCTCCTATGGAGGATTTTTGTCACTGTGTACAGGTAAATATGTAAGTAGGATAGCTGCTATTATTAGTGAATGATATGTAAGAAGTTTTCCTGCACTAGATGCTTTTTGGATCATCCGTGAAGAACACATATCTCCTCAAGAATCACAAACAGTCACATTAATTCTTTCCTACTTCTCCGTCATAATCTAACATGCAAGAAGTATGGGGGCTGAAGACATTAGAGATAAAATGCATTGCTCGAGAGAAATCTATGTCTTACTACCATCTTTTTTAGCGACCAATTAAGATTTTACGACAGCATTCTTCCTCGGCCTCCATAGCCCAAGCCGATACTTGTGTGCATAGTTCAGTATCAGCTTCCTCTGCGAAGAAGAAAAGAAACTCATGTCATAATCTGATGCTAAATATGAAAGACTCATTAGACACATAGCATGGTATCAGTCACATTGAGCAACCATCTACCCAGAAAATGTTCAGAGAAAAACTATTCAGAGTAAGAAGTTCTAATCCAAGATCATAATCTGCCCTGAAGAAGGCTCATTTTCTTTATCAAATAGTCTCCAACAAAAAATAAAAAAGACGAAAAAAGGGGCCAACCAAAACTGAGAGAAGGGTTTCCGAGCCTGAGTACAATTCACTTCCAAAAAAAAAAGATTCTATTTTTCTTCTCTTACATGCTGACAAGGGATTCCGAGTCTCTTGAGCTTCAATGTCCTCGTAACAAGAAGATTTTGGAGGCTTCCAATCTCAGATTCAATCTTCTCCACATGACCCTCGACTCCTTTCCCCACGCCTTTCAAGAATTCAGGTATGCCCACCTTCACTGTTTACATACACAAACACACAAAAGATATGAAAAGTCAGAAACAATTCTCTCCACGAGCTTCCCCACAAAAAAAACATGAACGCAGCAACTGATTAGTCAACAAACAGGCCACAATTGAGGAACCCAGTGCTTCCTACCAATGTAAGGGCTTGATCTTGATGAATAGTTCGCGAAGCCATACACTGATTTAGGAGTGGGCGAGAGTAAATTCTTGTTCAGGGAGAGAAATCGCCTCAGAGCCATTTGAGAATTGTAGCTGGGAACACTAATCTTAGAACTGTAGCATATGGATTATCGACGCCTGAGGGTTGGGCAATTTCTACAGCTCTCTAACTAACGACGTCGTACGTAGCTGAATGAAGGTAAAACTCCTACCAAACACCATAATTACATATTTACATTTTAGTCCATTTGTTGTCCTTACGTTTTAGTCCATTTTTTAGTCCATTTTACATATTACATACCGTTCGGCGTTCATGTTTCTAATATTTTATTGAAAATTTTAAACAATTCTTGTTAGGGGTGTTCAAATTGACCGAAAAACCGAAAAAATCGACCGAACCGTAAAGAACCGAACCGAAAAAACCGGAACCGAAAAAACCGAACCGAATTGTAAAAAGCCGAACCGAACCAAATTAAAATGGTTCGGATATCGGATTAAGCATACGTAAAACCGAAAAACCGAAAAAAACCGAACTGAAATTATCATACTACATTAAAAATAGAAAAAATAATAAAAATCATTTGTTTTTCTCCCATAACGTAAACAACACATTAAGTATAATTTTATTGGTAATTTTTTTTATCCATTTTTAGGTGAATATTTTCCTCACCAATCAAAAACTACTTTTCTCCCAAGTAATTTATAGTATCTTCATATCAATGTTTTTATATATTGGTTATATTTTGTTCCATTTTCATGTTTTTTTTATCGGACCTTTAAATGCCATATGTCACGTTCCATAAATCTTCTTTGTTTTTAATAACCATAAATTGTTTTATGTATTTTCAGCTCATAATATTTTTTTGTTGATATTAACTTCCTAACCGAAAAACCGAACCGAAAAAACCGAACCGAATTATAAAAAACCGAACCGAACCAAATTAAAACGGTTCGGATATCGGATTAAGCATACGTAAAACCGAAAACCGAAAAACCGAACCGAAATTTGAAAAAACCGAACCGAACCGACCGATGAACACCCCTAATTCTTGTGATCACTGTAAATATCAAAAGCTACCATTTCATAACAATAGAAATCAAATTATGGATATCTTCGACCTTTCGCCGTTTTGACACTTACAAAATGCGCCGATCCGCGCAAAATCGAACAATAGTCCATTTCCAAAACACAATTAAGGATATTTTCCAAACACAAGAATAGTCCTTTTTTTAGTCCATTTTACATATTACATACCGTTCAGGTTTCTAATATTTTATCGAAAATTTCAAACAATTCTTGTGATCACTGAAAATATCAAAAGCTACCATTTCAAAACAATAGAAATCAAATTATGGATATCATTGACCTTTCGACGTTTTGACACTTACAAAATGCGCCCGATCCGCGCAAAATCGAACAACAGCAACAACAACGAACAAACGAAAAGAAAACTGTAACGTCGAGGATACCAAAATACCATAAGGAAAACTGAAATCAAGATAAAAGATTCTATCTTGAACAAAAGACGCCCTAAACAGACTAAGAACGCATGTACAGCAGAGAGTCGAAAAAACTTCCCAAAGCTAGCAGCTATAGCTGAAAAACCTGAAACAAAAAGCCATATTAGACTGCGCTTCACCCCTACGTGACACGACATGATTCTGTCCTAATACTAAAATATGATCTTGAGATGGAACTTAAACGCCTGCTCGTACCTGCTTCGGAGGAACGACCCACTTTCCATTTTCCCACTCGTGATGAACGCGCAAATCCTTCTGTCGAAACTTAAGAATCTCATCGCTGGCCGGGAAGTAGACAGAGTACTTATCCTCTTTCAAGACCTTACGAATAATCCCTTCCCACCATCCATCGTTATACTTAGCATCGACCCTTTCGAAGGGCTCGAAACGATCGACGCATCCAAGTACAGGCGGGCAGGGCCTTAAGTTTTGAATATCGACCTCTTCTCTAAGAGGGTCTCTGCCATTTTCTTCCTTGAGAGTCTGATATTCTATTAGGTACTTGGTCTTTTCGTTCAACCCTTTGATAATTGTTGCAGTGAACCAAGAACCCTTCAAGCCTTCTTCGTCGTTGCTTACTTCGACGAGATCCCCTGGGCTAAATGTGTGTCCTAAGGTGCTTTGCATGGATTCTTCATTTGATAATGGAGGTTCGATGTTGTTTTGCAAGGACGCTTCAGTTGCTAAAGGAGGTTCCTGCAAGAGAAAAGAACGGCAGAGAAATTGGTGCAATCTCCAAGGATTCGTTGATATTTCTGTT
Organism: Craterostigma plantagineum; assembly: GCA_027422505.1. NCBI lineage: Eukaryota > Viridiplantae > Streptophyta > Magnoliopsida > Lamiales > Linderniaceae > Craterostigma > Craterostigma plantagineum. The sequence goes on from JAPQWV010000040.1 coordinate 5,435,487, forward strand.
TTTGGACCTCTTCAATATCGATGTTGTTATCAATACAACATCAAGCATTAGAAATTTCCATAAAATTATGCTACCGTAGTTCACCTGTGCTTATAACAGGAAAGACCAAATGTCTATCACGCATTTCATCAAACATATGATGAGCAACCGACTGCATTCCCAGGTAGCTAAGCTAAAGAGAAATGCGCAATGAAAAGAAGCTAATAATGGGGGTAAAGAACAGTTTCTTACCAGATCCGTCGTCGCCTCTACCACACCACCGCCGCCTCCGCTTCCTCCGCCGTCCTCCGCCTCAAAATCTGGGACCCACCTCCCCTTCACCCAATCTCTATGCACCCTAAGCATACTCCCTTCGAATTCCATCTCATCCCTCGACCCGCGAACAAACACCACGTACTTCGAATCGCCCCTCAAAACCCCAGTAATTACGCCCTCCCACCACCCGTCGTGGAGGTAAGCGTCGACGGGATCTCCACCGGCGAACGCAGTGCCCAGCTCTCGCCTTCCCTTCGGCGGAATCGGCCGCAACTGCGAGGGGCTCACCGTTTCTCTCAGAGCACGCTTGCAGTCTTCGTCCGCCATAAGGGTTTTGTACTCCACCAAGATTGCGGGCGTGTTCGAATCGGATCTTCCCGACACTTTGGAGGTGTGCTCCATGACCGTGCCCGAATACCAAGAACCCTGAAATCCCGGGTCGGTTTGGCTGACTTCAACCTCAGCGCCGACGGGGAAGTACTTGGAGATGAAGTCTGTGTTCATCATACATGAGATAGCGGAACAATCTCCTGCAATTTATTTGCCTGCTATCGTCTATGGCTGGAAGAGAAGGACGAAGGTTATAATCCGCGAAAAAAACAGAGAAGAAATAAAGAAACTTTGCCGCTTCTTTACTCTCCCAGTCCCACCGCCGTGCCACGCGTTGAGATTTTCGTTTCTTTTCTTTTTTCGTTTTTTTTTTTTTTCGGCGGAGTTCTTTCTCTTTGGACTATACTCGGGAGGGGTGTGCGCGGTGCGGTTTTCGGCGGTTTTCGGCCAATTTTGGATCAAATCACTATATGCGGTTTTTTTAAAACAATTCCCAAACTGCGGTTTTGAAAAATAAAACCACATGCACGGTTTCGAGCGGTTTGGTGCGGTTGCGGTGCGGTATGCGGTTTTTAACCGAACGAAGAAAATACTTATTCGAATGAAAAAATAGTTTTTAAATGCGTTAGGCGCTAAAAGGTGATGAGACATCGCCTTGTCACAGAAACCAGATGCAAGTCGAGGTATTTGCCTTATATATCGAAGTGTCACCATTGTCCAAAAAAATTAATGTCGTTATCTTAATTTATATTAGGCTTTAATTATATTAGCGACCAATTTTTATTTTAATACATTCGTTTAGCTTTGTGGTTCGATTGGAAGCTCAAAATATAAATAATAGCTCAATTTGCTATGAAATATTCTAGTCGTATCTATTTTATCCCTACACGTTCCGCTGTATTTTCTTATAGAAACATGTTTAACATAAAAAAAAATTAAGTATGTTAGTAATGGTATAACTTTCATATGATCGACAAAATTAGCATATAATTAAAAGACTTCTTAGTAAAGAAACATGATTAAACTAAAAAAAAATTCACATACGACTAGGGTATGATTACCATAAAGAAAATTAGATACGGTGCGGTGCGGTTATTACGGTGCGGTTTGTACCAAAAATTCACACCGCACCATTATTACGGTGCGGTTTTGTAAATAAAATTAAATCGCAGTTTTGATGGTTAAATGTATCATACGGTGCGGTGTAGGTAGCTCGAGCAGTTTTCTGAAACCATTGCACATGCCTAATACTCGGCCCATAGTTTTGCTTGGCTCCTCAAATGATGGATCGATCGACCCAACTCTTGTTTTTGCCAAATTCTCATAGTGATTTCTAGTGGAAAACGTTTTATATTATTGCTCTTTCTTACATTAAATGGTCGAGCTTCAAGACAATAAGATTAGAGGAGGAGGTTTAAATAGTGGTGAAGCAGGGAAAGATCGAAGCTTTGTGAGGGATGGAGTAAGAAATGGCGTCTTTGACAGAGATGGGCTCGTAAAGAAGATGGAGAAGTGAAGAGGGTATATGCTCATGTATGTAATAGCATAAGTCTCAAATGTAATGAAATATCAATGATACAAAAAGAGAAAGTATCATCCCAACGTATCCAAACAAGAACGGAAACACAGAACTAGGCTTTATATCAAAGTCTTCTCAAGCCTGTGACACAATTATTAAAGAAGGATGAAAAATACAACGAAAAAAAACCGATACTATACTAGGTAATGGAGGAAGAAAAAGATAAAGATCGTACCTTGCTAGCGATGTTGTTCGAAAGCCAATCGAGGCCCTCGTATAGCCCTTCGCCAGAAGTGGCACACGTGCTTTGGATATACCTTTACGAAATTCCACGAAAATAGTTACAAATCGACTTACAATGGAGCAATCAAATCCATCATATGACACCAAGAGAGAGAGAGAGAGAGAGAGGGTACCAATGGCGTTGACGAAGAGAGTGGAGCCCAAGTTTGTCGGTAATCTCAGCAGCGTTCATAGCATTGGGAAGGTCTTGTTTGTTGGCGAAAACAAGCAGCACTGCGTCTCTCAGTTCATCCTACAAACAGATCAATATATAAGCCTCAAATTGGTCCGAGTTGTTTCTTCAAGTATATTTGCTTGCCTCGTTTAGCATCCTATGCAGCTCATCTCTAGCTTCAACAACTCGATCTCTATCGTTACTATCGACCACAAAGATCAGCCCTTGAGTGTTTTGGAAGTAGTGCCTCCACAGTGGTCGAATCTATTTCAATGGCGCACCAAATTATGCTCGGGATTAAAAGGAGAGGAGGTAGGTTTACGACATAGTGAAAAGATCCTTGAGTTTAGCAGTTCGACTTCCACAATTGAACAACATGCTATTACTACATACCTTGTCCTGACCACCAACATCCCAAACGGTGAAGCTGATGTTCTTGTATTCGACGGTCTCCACATTGAACCCTGAAAAGACCATTAAAGTTCCATTAATAAACTTTCTGCACCGAAGTTGTATGAAGAAGAGCTTATCATAGTGCAAATTTATTTACAGATATAGATGGACAAAATTCTGTTCGACAAACAACGATGATGACTAGCAAGCGAGCTAACGTAATGTGGCACTTACATGACAGGAAAAAGACAGTGAAAAACGTCAAAATAAATGTTGAGGAAGCTTACCGATTGTAGGAATTGTAGTAACTATTTCTCCCAACTTGAGCTTGTACAATATGGTGGTCTTACCAGCTGCGTCAAGACCTACCATGAGAATACGCATTTCCTTCTTCGCAAAGAGCCTACTGAAAAGCTTGGTGAAAGACAACCCCATGGTGTTCTGAAAGAGTAATTAGATAATCGATTAGAGAAAAGCACCGATGGTTTCTGCGTCGATGGTTCCACGAACATGAACACACCACGAATTTGACCGACTCAACCTTTTGATATTAACACTATACACTCAAACCAATCAAGAACAGAGATCCATGGACGATAGAGACCCTTAAACCTTTTACAGTGCATGGGCCATTTAAGCTATAATTCGGAGAGAAAATCAAATCCTAGTGATTTGAATTGAGCAATCTTCAAACTGCGAAATCTAACTGAATCTTTTTCATCTTCTTATTTTCGATTTTTAATTAGTAAATGAGCATCCCAGAGAACCAAAGCACAATCTGAGAATATAGATTGGTCGATTCGATAGATCACAATAAGGTGTTTATACACAATAGGGACACAAATTCAAGAATCGATATGATCCATTAAAAAACATGGAACTGCAATTTCATCCACAAAACAGAAGGCAGCAAACCAATTCATGAAGCGATCGGCGGATTGGGAAGAGAGTGAAACTTACACAACGATAAAAAAAAAGACGATCTTTCTTCAGCTGTTTAGCGCAGAGACAATTCCCTGAGGGAGAATCGATGTTAGCTCGAACTGTTATGTTCTGTGTCGTGAGATCTATTTCGGAGTATTATCTAGTTATATATTTACTTATTAATTGCTATATTATCACATTTACGCAAAGCGGAAATTAGTCCAATTATCAAGGTTGAATTCCTTATCATGCATTTCGTGTTTTGAACTTCATTATCAGTACCTATGGCAAAAAATTCTTCCTCTTCGGTACTCATATGCAAAAAAGTTATGTGTTTAATACTTCAAACAGTGAATGGATGAAGATACCTTTTTTCTGAAATTAATTTGGACATCATACCAACTGTTTTGATTATTATACCAACTGTTACTCTAATTATACCAAATGTTATCATTATTATACCAAATGATATAGTGTACAATTTTATTGGTATAATTACGACAATTGTTGGTATAATTTCTACATTTGGTATAATTTCATATCAGTTGGTATAACGTCCAATTTCGCTGTATAAAATTCGAATAACGTTATTTATTGGTATAATAACCAAAACAAATGGTATAATTTCTACAATTTCTGGTATAATATCAAAATGAGTTGGTATAACTTCCAATTTCCTTGTAAATTACAATACCGCTATTTAAATTGGACACCATACCAACTGTTATTCTAATTATACCAACTGTTATCATTATTATACCAATTAGTATAGTGTACAATTCTGTCGGTATAATTACGACAACAGATGGTATAATTTCTACAATTTGTGGTATAATTGCAAAATCAATTGGTATAATTACGTCCAATTTTGTTGTAAATTATAATAACGCTATTTACTGGTACAATAACGAAAAAGATGGTATAGTTTCAACATTTTCTGGTATAATGTCCAATTCTGTTGGTATAATAACGAATTTTTTGGTATAATTCATGTGAAAATAATTATTCAACTTTTTCTATATGTGAGACAAGGGTATTCTCGTCCTTTTTTACGCTGAAAAGAGCTTTTTAGGTACTGAAAAGGAAGAAATTTCCAAATGAGTACTTATAAAGAAGAAATAATTCGAGGGGTATTTAAAAGGAAGTTGAAAACTTGAAAGGGACTGATAGAGAATTACCCCAACTATTAATGATAAATAACTGCTTAAGAATACTCTGTCCGAGCAACTTTATCACATAAGTTGCTGGGTACGCAAATTAAGGTGACATTATTATAATAATAAAGTATAATGAAAAGGTAAAAAGTGTATATTGTAACACGTATTTAATATTATTGTATTGATTGTCTTTTATAGTTTTTTGCTAAATAAAGAAAGGTGATAAAATTATTGGGACGTCCCAAATGGAAAAATGTGATAAAATTAGCGGGACATAGGGAGTATTATATAAAAAATCTCTTATCCCATTGACTTCAGCCACCATCGTACTTCTTATGCAGTCACTCTCTTACTTTGTCTTTTGTTTCTTTCTTACTTTGTCTTTTTTTTCTTTCTAATTACCATACCATTTACGACAAGATCACATTACGACTGTATCTATATACCTTCCTCGTCGTCTTCACGCATAGAAAAACTTCGATTCACGAAGAAAAAAAAAAAGATGTCTTGCGATCTTCAAGTCGACGTTAATGGCGAAGAAATCTTCCGTATCGACAAGGTATGCTAAATCTTCTCACCTTATGTCTCAATAACATCAACAACAATACATATACGTTGCAGAAGCTTATTTCATCATTCTCGGGGAAGCTACGGAAGCTGTTCATCAATGGCGAATCATCATCATCATCTTCATCAAGAATCGATAAGATGGTATTCAGCCTCGCAGGGAAAATCTATCATCACTCTTCTTCCTCGGATCACTCTAACAGCTCTTCGCTGTTTGTTTCTAGCGAGCTAACTAACCGTAGCAACAGCTCGAGCCATCGTAGCTTTCAGTTCGAGTTCTTAAACGCTACGCTGTTCGAAAAAGCTTCGAAAACGATGGTGGCGAGGAAATTAAACAGCGAAACGATATCTTCCTTCCTTCTTCACTACAAGAACGCGAAGCTGCTCGACGAATCCATTTCAGCGGCAGAGAAGATCAGAATCGTCGAGGTCGTCATAGAATCTCTGCGCTCGCTGGGTAAAGAAGAAGACGGCGACCTCGGTTTTCTTCCTCCGAGGAGGCTCTTCGACTTGCTCCGAACGTGTAAGAAGTTGAGAACGGAGAAACGCTGGAGAAATAAACTCGAAAGGATGATCGGTTCTAAACTACACGAAGCTACGTTGGACGATCTGATGGTTCGTTCTCCGAGCAAGGGAAGGAAGGCAATATGCGCATACGATGTGGGCTTCATCACTAGGCTGTTGAAGGCGTTCCTCCACGGAATAAGTTCGAAGTACGAGTTTTTCTTACATCGTCTGAAGAGGGTCGGCCTTTTGATCGATCTTTACTCGTTCGAAGTAGCTGCTGACAGACATTTAAGGCCCGGCGAATTCTGGGAATTAATCGTCGAATTGCCGGACGTCGCCAGAGATTCGCATGATAGACTTTTCGAATCGATTATGTTGTACTTTAAGGTACAATTAATGCTCTTTTGAATTTTTTTTTTTTTTTGCTGTTCAAACTCAAAAGATTCTTTGGTTACATCCCAACTGTTTGCTTAATTTCCATGGCAGGTTCATAGGTTTATAAGCGAGGAAGAGAAGATTGAACTCAGTTCTGTGTTAAACTACGACAAGCTTTCGATCGAATCTTTAGGGAATCTAAGAAGCAATTTCGATTTTCCTCGTTCGATGAGGATCTTGGCGTCGAAAAGTTTCGATCTTTTTTGAGGGGCGTCGAAGATTTTCGGGAAGGAAGAACAGCTGCAAGTGTTGGTAAGATTGGTCGTATGAAGAACAGAAAATCACTGCCTATGCTTTGCTCATGTTGATGTACTATGTTCTTGGTATTTCTTCTTCTTCTTACGCAATGAAAATATTAGTATTAGGATATGATTACTTACTACAACAAGGGGACATAAATGGAAGCGATCTTTGTCGTCTTAAGAATCTTGAAAATTGTGTGTCTAAGTCAAACTTCACTTTCATGGATGCTTCTGAGGAATATTACGAGACTTGGAGCGATTAATGCGGCTGAGAACATGCATTCGTATTGATTTTTTTTTTTTTAGGGAAAATCACAACAATATTTGTAAAGAAAATAAATAAATCGGTATGAATGATAAGTATTCACCACACCATAACGTTGACCCTATCAACAAATGATATGCCAAGTAAGATGAGGTATATAAATATTTTTCCATTCCTACTGATCTATTGAGAGTTGGTAAAGAAATAATATATGTGTTGTGTAGAATCTTTAATGATTACAAATTTAACGATTTTCCCTCAAACGAATATGATTCGATTATTGCAGGTGAACTACTCTTTGAATTATCGTCTTATAGGGCGTCACGAGGAGATGTGTAGGTAGCATTGAAATCTGGCAACTATCAATGTTTTTGTTTATTATTTTTACTTTTTAATTTAACCTAGACATTTATTAAATTTCAATTTAGGCCTTCCTCAATGCTAAACCCAAAAAGGTAGGTTTTTGTGTGCCACGTCAGCGCCACCTCAAAAGTAAAAAACCTCTACCTCCAAAACAAAATTCCTCCCCAACCACAAAACCCAAAAAGTAGGTTTTTTGGGGACCCTCTTTAATTTCATTTAATTTTATTTAATTAACCAATTTTATTTATCTAATTTCGAAATAATTTATAATAATTATATTTCATATTATTTAATTTTTTATATTTAATAAAAAATTCGTTACATAATAAAAATATTATTTATTTATTTGAAATATAAAAGAAATAAACATTTTTAACACATTAAAATTTTTATTCGTAAAAAATAGAAAAATTAATAAATAAACAAATATTAATATAGGATAAAGTATTAAAAAAACCATCACATCACATAATGTATTATTTATATATTAATTTTATTTCCAATATCTATTTTCTCATATTCTTTCATAAATATATATTAAAAGCTGGCACGCGCATCCAAAAAACTCAGGTTTATTCTACTAAACCTCTCAAAAAACCTACAACACCTCACAATGCAAAAAACCTCTATTTTACAGGTTTTTTCTCTCTCCTACTCATCAAAATACCTAGCATGAGGAAGGCCTTAAAAGCAATGTATTGTCTCTACTTACGCTGCATGCATACTTCAAGGCCCCAAGTCTTCTTAGAAGTTATCTAAACAACAAACATTCTTGAAAATAGCAATATTTTTTTTTTTTTGCTTTTTGAGCTTTAAGGCTTATAGAAGTCCGCGTACCATTAATGAATCGACAATCAACGGAGCAAAGCTTCTTAAATCAATAATAATTTACTCTTACTTTCTCCACACCCTATACTTAAAAGTATATTTATATTTATGTTATTTAATTTTGATTATAATACTTAAAACTTAATAGATGAAATATACTTTTCAACATATAAAATGAAAACTAATGTGTTGGGATATAATTACAATAACTAAAAATTTGGAAGTAAAAAATGATTATTCATTAAATTAGTTAAATTACAAATAGATGGACTAAATTGCAAATAAATGACAAACAAAACTGGCAACTTTTAGCCACCCTAGAGCCTTTATACAATAGACAGAATAGATGTATGCTCTTTTATTAAGCTTCAAGGCTGAGTATAAAATGTCAAATTTTAATCTGTTATTTTATTTAATTAAAAAGTTAATATTAAAAAAAGCTCCCACAACATTTCTTAATATTATCCCAAATTTACCCCTCTATTTTAGGTATATTATTGTTGTATTTTATCGCATGCAAAAATATTAGTATAATTTAACACTACTAACAATATGATCAACTATAAAAAAAAAATAGGGGAATTCCATATGGTACCCCTGTGGTATTAACTTTTCCAGGTGGTGACCAAAAGTTTTTCTGATTCCAGCTGGTACCCCTGAGTTATGGGTAAAATTCATTCCGTAACCATTAAATGATAAAAAACGAAAATTTTAGTGTAAATTCCGTTATTTACTAACGGAATATGTGGAATGACCAAAATACCCTCAAAATCTCAGACACAACAAGGGTATTACGGTCATTCCCAATGACAGAACCCATTTGATAGGAGAACCAATTCGATCGGCTGAAAGTCGATCTGAGAAATCCAATTTGATCGAACCAATTTGCATTCGGAGAAATCCAATTTGATCGGTTGAAATTCGAACAGACAAATCTAATAGCAATTCGGCCGACAGAACCAATTTGATCGGAGAAATCCACAGTTTGGGATAGCTTACGACGCACTGTTCTTGAACAAGCTTGAAAAGCTAGAAATGGGAATGAGACAAGCGATTAAGGTAGAAAGGGCTGTTCTGAGAAGAGGGAGCAAATAACAAAGAAGGGTGCCATCAGAAGTGGTAGCAAGTTTCGACGGGTAGTGCTCGACGACTCAGGCGATGCAAAGCTACTGTGCCATCCTCAGGCCTTGACTTAATTCGGGTATTTCCTCAGGGGCGCTCTGAGAGAGAAAAGAGCGAGGATGAAGCCTCTGATAAGCATTTGCTACGCATTTGGGATTGCTTTTAGAATCGCAGCCGAGGAGACGGGGAACGAGTAATTCCATGAGTTGTTTGAGTCTTCGTGGATCGTTTTGGAAGCTTCTGCTGTAAATCCATCCATGGTAAGGCTAACTGAGAAGCTATTGCTTGTGAGTTGAGAAGAGTCCCCGTTTTTCTTTTCTTATGTTTGGTTTCTTTCTATTGATCGGCTTCGTGTTTTGCGTTTTCTAGTTGAATCCCCATTTCCTGCATTCCGTAAGTAACTAACGGAATTTACACTGAAAATCTAGTTTTTATCATTTAATGGTTACGAAATGAATTTTACCCATAACTCAGGGGTACCAGCTGGAATCAGAAAAACTTTTGGTCACCACCTGGAAAAGTTAATACCACAGGGGTACCATATGGAATTCCCCAAAAAAATATGATCAAGATAATCGGTGGTTTGGGCTCTTGGGCTTCAGAATAAAGCCCAATCTGATCATAAATCGCGTTTCAGCTGATAAACCCCGCAAAAGGCGCGTTTTGCTCGTCGTCTCCAATCTCATTCCCTTTGTACCCCTGCAAAACCCTGCTACGGAAATTCCGACCAAACGTAAGATCGTTGAGTTGAGTCATGTATTGAAGGCCAAATTATTATTTTAGGTCACTAAGTATACGTGTTTTTATTTTTGAGTCACTATGTTTGATAATTGCAAAAGTAGGTCACTAACTATATTTGTGAAAACAAATTTGGTCACTCTCTCATTTTTGGGTCACTAAGTATACATGTTTTCGATTTTGGGTCACTAAGTTTTTATGAATGCGAAAATAGATTTAATATAGCGACCCAAAAACTTAAAACACGTATACTTAGTGACCCAAAATTGTAAACACGTATACTTAGTGACCCAAAAATGAGAGGGTGGCCCAAATTTGTTTTAACATACATAGTTAGTGACTTATTTTTGAAATTATCAAACATAGTGACCCAAAAACGAAAACATGTGAACTTAGTGACCTAAAATTATAGTTTGGCCTGTATTGAATTAATCCAAAAGAGAGGGAACAGAAGGAACCAAATGGCGGCTCGCTCGTTATCCTCGAAGCGTCTTTTTTCTCTTCTTGTCTCCCCTAAAGGTCACCTGAGAATTTGTTTTCTTGATGAACGTGCTTATCTCTCTTGTATCGTTAGCTGACCTCAGCAAAGAACTAATTCTGCAGCGTACACGTTTTCTGCAGCTTATTTTTCGACGAGCATTGTTGGTGAAAGCCCGATTCTGGTAATCTTTTTTTATGTCTTTGCTTTACCGCGTGTTAGTGTGAGCTTGTGTGTTTGTGTGTCGTGTGTGTTTTGCTGTGAAAGATCTTAACTTTATTTAACTTGAACCTGCTTTTTCTGTGAAGGTCAGGGATTTTGTTCATGGGGCTTTATATGATCCTAATCATGGTTATTTCTCTCAAAGGTCGGGTTCGGTCGGAGTTCTTGATAGAAGCATCAAGTTCAATCAGCTTGAAGGTGTTTGTTCAAATGCTTCTTATAAATTTTTTTTTTATTTAAGTTTATCGATTTAACTCGTTTTGGGTCGATCGTCCTCAATTTATTGGACATTATGGAGGTAGGTTGGTGAGACTTGAGACTTAACATTTATTATTGTTGAACTTGCCATTGCCCTCTCTATAAGTGGGAAATGAAAGTTGTGACCTTATAAGTGCACCAATGTAAAGATATGGTAATATTATCTTGCATTTCAGGACCCGGTTCGTAAAAGATCTTTTTCTAGCATTTTGACTTTGTTTGCTTGCTTTATTATTATGATTTAGTTTGTTGAAGTTAATGAGATTTCAAGTTACTACAGATCATTGGTTACTCGTTTCTGATAAATTGCTTCTCAAGAGTTTAAGGTTTAGAACAACCACATCATTTACAGGCAGGAAGGCTTATATAAAGCACCTGGATGCGATCTACAAGCAGAGCGACATGTCATGGTTTACTCCAGTTGAGCTCTTTAAGGTACAGCATCGAGGGCATAAACTGATGTTTAGGTTCTCTTGAGTTTATTGTTGAGAAAACTGTTAAGTCGCGTCCCATTATTTATGACTGCAATATTGTTTATGCTTGTTATTTTTCTTAGCCTTGGTATGCCCATGCTATTGCTGAAGCAATTTTGAGGACAACAAATCTCTCGGTTCCGCTAAAAGTAAGTATTAGATTCTTCCTTTTCCAAGATATTGTGCTTGTGTGCCTGAGAAGTGAGATATCATCAGTTATATATCACTCTTGAGTATTTCGATCTGAAACTCAGTCATATCTCTGCTTTTATCTATTTTTTTCCCAGATTTTATGAGATTGGAGGCGGATCAGGAACTTGCGCGAGGGGTGTGATGGATTACATAAAGCTAAATGCACCTTCAAGGATTTATGATAGTATGAGTTATATGTATGTAATGCCTCAGGTTTCCCTCTCATCGACACTACAATGATTATACCTGTCTCCAAATTTAAGATGCCATTGAAATGTTTTTCAAAGCATCGCAAATAATATTTTAGTCTCATATTATGTTTGCCACATTGCGAATGATCTTCTTTTTTTTGTTATCCCCATTTACTAGTTCAGTTGAAATCAGTTCTTCACTTGCCAAAAAACAAATGGAGACCGTCGGACAAGTAGCCAGTCACTCGACAAAGTTTAGAGTTGAATGTCGTGATGCTGCTGACGGAAGTGGATGGGGTATGGTGCATCAAATTTTACGTCTTGCATATTGAAATACATATTTTCTATATCTCAAAGCAATAGCTCAGTGCAATGCTTTTGCTTTCAAACTTTATTTGTGCTGATTTGGAATTATTAGAAGTGTACCTTTGTCTGAAGTTTAACCTTCTTTATTTTCTTTGGAACAGTTCATGAACAACAGCCTTGTTGGGTTATCATGTTAGAGGTAATACCAAGCTTCTTTTTGTATGAATACTAATTTTCCTAACAAAAACAGTGACTGTCACCGGCTTCACTTTGCTAATTCACATAACCATTTCAACACTAATCTTAATACATTTTAACTCCCGTTCTGTTTTCCTCAGGTGCTTGATAACCTTCCCCATGATCTTATCTATTCGGAAAATCAAGTCTCACCGTGGTTGGAAGTATGGGTTGGAAAACAAGATAACAGGTGATATGTTAGTATAATTTCGTGTTTGATAGCATGACTATATTTGAGTACCCGTAAATCTTATATGATCCTCGAGTTGTATGTTTTAACATAGCTGTTGGTTTTGAGTTCCGACAGTTCCAACTAAGTTGATCTTTTTTCATTCATCAATCTTCATAAGATTTTGCTTTTTTTTTTCCAAGGTGCTGATATGAACATCTTATGCACCCTCCACAGATCTGACCTCACTGAGATATATAGACCAGTCGAAGATCCATTAATCTCAAATTGCATGGAGATTCTTAACTTAGCAAAAGATGGTACCGTTCCTGGAAACATGGCGAGCTCAGTTGCCAAAAGCCTTTGGGCCAAAATTTACCCTAAGCCTCGAAGATGCTGGCTACCAACTGGTTGCCTGGTAAGACATCAGCAAACATGTTCGAATGTCTTATTTTTTTCTTTATCAAGTTGCTGGTATTTCATTAAAATTTCAAAACAACTGATATGATAGTGAAATTAACAACCAGAAACTTCTTCAAGTTCTACACACTGCTTTACCGAAGATGTCCTTAATCGCATCAGATTTTAGTTATCTTCCTGACGTAAGAGTACCTGGTGATAGAGCGCCTCTTGTAGCAACTAAGGTACTCAACTGAGCTACTGCAACTTTATAATTATAACTCGTATTTCTGAGTCTTCATGAACCATATTCGTAATTCGCATACATTTACCTTTCTCTTCGCAGAAAGATGGTAAAAGCCATGATCTCAACAATTATTTGGAGGCAAAGGTCTACTCCCTTTCTTGTCCCAAACCACCCTCTGTCGTCTTTATCTCACAGTAATTCCTAATACTGCTATACAATCGATTTAGGAATTATATAACTTCTAACAGGAGAAATTTAAAGAACTGAAGTTTCATTAAGTGGCCTATATTAGGTATAATCATCTGATTTCAGTTTTTCGCTGATCGATATTACCTTTTTGTTGCAGGGCGATGCTGATATATTTTTCCCTACAGACTTTCCGCTTCTCGAACTTATAGATCATTATTCTTCGGGATGGCGCAAAATCAAGCAATGAGGACAAGTCCTCGAAGAAGGGTAAAAAGAGGAGGACACTTACGGTAATCCCTTTTCGTACCTCAAACGAGCTCTGATTTGCCCATTGACAATACTAACGTTTTCTTGGTTCTGTTCGCTATTTTGACACACAGCTCGATACATCTGCATTTATGGAAGAGTTTGGCCTTCCCACAAAGACGAGAACCAAAGATGGATACAATCCAATGTTGGATGATTTCAAGAACACCAAGTTCTACCTCAGTGTTCCTACACACAACATCAAATAGAAACATATTCATTTTTTGGATTATGATCTATACATAGCAGTAGTATGCCTTGATCTTGACCATTCATTCAATGACATTACAGTGTTATGTTTCACAAATAAAAATAAACAGCTTATTCGTAGCATCCTATTGTTGGCAGGTGCATTGGTAAAGTCATACTTGGCCTTTTTATTCAATTGCAGGCTAAAGACCCAAACACGCGCCATACTCATCGACCTTAGCTCATGACGTTGAAAGCTAGCTTGCTCAGCCAACCTTCGTCGTCGATATAAGACATGCTAGTAAGGCGTCTTAACCTTTTCTCGCTCAGCTTCTTCACCCACTTAACTCTCCCCGACATGTTTGATCCCAAACCTCGACAGTTATGCTCTGCAAATGTCAATTTCTCCCTGAAAAGTGAGATATTATTAGCATAAAGGTTGAATCTTGCGACTCCATATGCGTAATTTCTGCATCCCTATAAATAGTAAGACTGCGAGAAAAAATTATGGGAAACTTTTTTTCTTACTCTTGGCCAGAGCTGTGCCAAGAATCCCATCCCTGAGGAACGACAATTCCCGACATCGACGTGTTGTAGAATAAAACCCTAGCGTAGCTTCTCCAAGGTCGTCCCAAGTACGTCTTTCCATTTCCTACTATGCCACACTCTTTGAAGACGAACCCATTTTTTTCGTGGGGATGCGATCTTCCCTGAGCTGTAATATAACCCCGTACTTCCCTTTCAAGATCCCCCGCAACTACCCTTATTTTACACTTCTGCCCTCATCCCGGGAATTTATTTTCGAGGAATCAGAAGCGGGTTCTGGATTATAATACATGATAATATATGTGCACATTCGATACCGTTTAATTAATTACCTCGTAAAGTGATTGACCAGAACCGAAGATGAAGTCTACAGCTCCGTGAATGCTGCATTTCTTGAAATAATGCCTTCCATTGCAGTCCCATAAAGTGTCTTGAACTCCAAAGAATCGACATTTGTAGAAGACCGACTTATCTCCTTGTATAGATGCTGCTACTGCTGTCTTCATGGGGTTCTCATTGCTCTTCGGAGGAGAGTTGTACGAATTCTGAATATCATTTCCCGGGAATATTACTACATTATGTTACTAAAACCATAATCTGCGTAACGATTCTTACGACGAAGGTGATGGATCTTGCGATGATATTATCAGCTTGAGAAGTAAAAGTAGCGCCATTTTCTATCGAGTCATTGCCATCCCAAGTCAAGAACGTATTCTGTTTCGATTCTCCTTCGAGGGATATGAACGGCTTGTCGTAAGGAATCCTAACTTGTTCCCTTGCCAAAAAAAGAAACAAACAAAAACCCTAATTATACATATAAAAAGCAATACACAGTAGAAATACGCGTATTATATTACTACCTATACACTCCTTGCTTGATGCGTATACGAGTCCAAGCTTTGGCGTTCGAAGGGATGGAATTTATAGCAGCTTGGATTGTCGTAAAGTTTCCTTTGCCTAATTGATCGACGATGATCGCTGGGTAATAAATAATCTGCTTTGTGAGCTGTGGCTTATTAGCACTTACAAATGGTATTATTAGCAGATAATAACAATAATAATAAAAATACAGGCGCCATTGACGACAGTACGACATGGTTGAAACTTGGGCACGATTTGTTACGAAAAAGAAAAACGATGTAATAGAATGAACTACTTGTTTCAGTTAACATAGATAAGCAAGCACTCGACGTTGGATAGTCGAGAAATTGCGCTGTTATATACACTCCAATATTTTAAAGGCGTACGCTTAGGAGTAATATTATTGATAGATTTTAATGCGAGCTATTTTGCGTTATATTCTCGTAGGTGTTGACGAAGGATCACAGAAGCAGTAATTTCGAAGGATATTAAAATATGAATCTGAATATTATTTCTTTGATAGCGAGCTATTTGCGTTATATTCTCGTAGCTAGGGGTTGACTAACGTTATATTCCCCTTTAATAGTGATTAATTTTCGACTTTGTCTTTGGTTCCTCCATCTAACTAATACTAATATATGTTAGTTTGATTGAAAGATGAGATAATTCAATTTATAACAGTATTTTGAGTCCTCAAATAGTCATTTTCTGGCACAAGTCATACAATACGATACGAGGACAAGAGTTAGGGATACTTACGTTCTGTATGTTTCTTGTCAGTCTTTTGAAATTATGGGTTTGTAAATTAAGATATGAGCCACCCAAATGATTTAGAGATTTCCTATATTAATATCGCTTTTAAATAAATAAGGAAATAAAATCAATGAGTCGCGTGAATATTCAGCATGCAGAAGCTATTGCCTATGATGTAGGAAAATATAGCGTCATATTTTGGGAGTTTATACCGTAAATCTTAGACGCATGATTGTGATTCTGCAAATGAAAAAGATACATATGAAAAAGCGTATCGTTTGATGTAATGTTATTTTCCGTTTCTACGATGCATCGACGTCTTCACGCTTGGCTTGAAATAAGAGGGGAATAATAGCAATATGATGACATTGATGAGGAACTTAAAAAGATTAATGGCATTACGAGATAAATAAAGTGGCCGAATATTTTCTTTTTGGAAAAAGTTGACATTGATGAGTTTTTCCACGTGCAAGTTTCTTATTTTCATGGGGTGCAAAAGGGCATTGGTTTCTTGGTTTGTTCTGTGATGTGTTCCTTCCTTAAAAAGGTTCCATTTGTGTGTGCTGATGAGAGATGTGCATGATTCTTGCTTGTGGAGATTGCATGTTAAAACGCAACGAGAACTAATTTTACAAAATATAATGCTTATATTATAAAATATCCTATATATACATTTAAATGTAGTTTTGTTGTGGTGTTGACACATGTCCTACAATAATAATTACAATAAAAATAAATGGTACCCGTTATGTTAGCTTACTAATTAAAATACCCATATATCTTAGTTTAATTGTTAGTAAACAAACTACTATAAATAGTTAATATTTATATATAATTAACTCCGTGTATTGCACGGGCAATTACTAGTATCCTACATATTATGATGTATTTTTTGTATTAACACATAATTAACTTATAATATTAAATTATATTATTTATGCTATTAAGACCCGCGTATTGTACGGGCAAAAAACTAGTTTAACATATACGAAAGCATCTTCATTGATGAAAGGTACGTCAAATGCATGCAACTGCAACGTCGATTATAACTACACAATCATAATAACTAAACAGAAATGGGGCGGTGGCGCAGTTGGCTAGCGCGTAGGTCTCATAGCTTCTGAGTTATCCTGAGGTCGAGAGTTCGAGCCTCTCTCACCCCAGAATTTCATTTTCTTCCTTTTCAAAATTTTTCATTTTTATGAAATTAAATACAGTTTTTTTTTTTTTTTTTTTATCAGAAACGATAGCTTGTATAAATAAACAAGGATACATGGGCTAAATAACCCAATGAGTCTCTCCGGTGACATGAAGATCCGGTAGAGAATAAAGGCTCACATGGAGCAACACACTACAAGTAACCAAAGCCGACAGAAAAAGAAATAAACCCCGAACTTGAACCAAAAATCTAAAGAACATACCACAAACTAGGCTATTAATCCTAATCTACAGCACTCTTCATTATCTTTGTCCAACGACTCGAGGCCCTCGTTTTCATCGGAAAAGGGCTCCACTGAGGGAGAAAGGGCTCCACAATGGGAGAAAAGAGCTCCTGACCTCAATGGCCAGGAGAAACGAGCTCCACACGGGAGACTCAAAAGTGGTCGGTAGCTGAAAGTGGTGGTGGGCGATGGCTGGCGGGCGGCTGCGGTATGGCGGAGGAGTCGGCGAGGCGACAAGGCGGCTGCGGCGAGACGACGAAGGCGAGACAGCGAAGGCGAGACTGACATAAAAAAAAAAAAAAAAAAAAAAAAAAAAAAAAAAAAAAATTGACGAGGAGACTCATCCACCTCCATGAAGCACAAGGGAGAGAGAGCGGTTCCTCATCTCGTAACAGCTGGGAAGACAACTCAAAGAAAAAAGAAAACACAAGACAAAAGAGAAAAATTACAACACAAACATGAACCTAAAAACCTAAATAAACGAAGAAAAAAAACCTCCCCATCCTCCATTTGGAGGAGGGGAGAAAGAGATTTTTTTTAAGAGGAGCGGCGCTTGGGAGAAGGCAGAGAAAGGGTAGAGAGAAGTTAGGGTTTTCGACGGGGCTTGTGATGCCAACCCATTTTACTTTGTTTGAATGACGACCAACCAAATTTATGCAAGAAATAAAATCCACACTACAGAAGCCCAACATATGAAATTTTGATATTCTCTATTAGAATTTAGACCCAACAACACTAACTACTGCATCATTAATTGCTGGAAAACTATTTATACCTACGACTTATGAGTTACGACACCAATCAATGTTCATGATACAAACCTTACATTTAAGCTTAGTTAGGACACAATCCGTAAAAATCTCGAAAAATAAAAAATAAAACGAAAATGAAGGATAGCAAGTTATGTAGTTTTAACTAGCGCAAGTAAAGGTGAAGATGTGTGGGGCGTAAGGGCTAAGAGAAAGCTAACTTATCTTCTATCACGCGAGTTATTGGTATCAGTAGCATCAGTAGAGCTTTTGCTTTTCTCAGCAGCAGCTTTCTCATCATTATCGCGCTTCTGCTTTCTCTGAACGTCCTCGCAATGTCTACGCCAAAGCGCTTCCCTTTCCTTCCTGGGTATTCTGTTATACCGAGGATCGCTCTTCAAAAGCTGTTTAGCCGTCGACCAAGAATTAACAGCTGTTTTACCGTCTTCTGTTTCTTGATTAGCAGTTATTGCCTCCTTAAGAAGGGATCTGTACTCCGTCACGCATCTCTAGCATCGCAACAAAAATGAAATTCAGACTCAGAGCCATAAATCGACCAGGTTCCATCTAACATGTTGTTACCAGCACATATTAATAGCCCACCACGATACACTGAGACGACGTGTAAGATTGCAGAATTGAGAGAGGAGATGGCTGACCTCATGCAAAGACTTGACGTGATCTCTGAAAAGCTTTTCTAGATCGGATTTATCTAAATGGGGATTCGCTGCACGGCCTTGAGGATCCTTCTCCAACTTGGGCTTCGAGTCTGTCCATGAAGCCTTTTTGTAGTTTGGACATCGAAAAAAAAAAAACAAAGTTTAATTAGGATTGCGACCAAGACAATATATATAGCAAAAGGTGCAGTTTAAACAACCGTAAGAAGCAATTTGTATGAAATGCATTCTTAAATATTGACAACAAGGGTGCCTAAATCTGAAAGGGAGAAAGGAAACATCATTACTTGAGGATCTTTAATCGTTTCCACCAATAGAGCTTGATACGATTCCAAAGCCACCTTTCTACGAGCTTTCTGCCTAACCCTCTCAACTTCTTGCTCATCTCTTTCTTTTCGCTTGCGTAATGCTCTCTCTCGTTCCTTCAGTTTCTCCTACACCCAGTAGATTAACAAAAGCATAGCACATACGCACATTGTGAGAAACCTGATATGGCAAAAAAACATACAAATAATAACTCTTTTGCCTATTTTATTTCTATTCTAGAAATCATCTCTCTCACCTCCTCATCATGTTTTGCACTGTCCTTCCTCGCTGCTGCCGCTTCCGCAGCCTTCATTTCAGCTACATATTCATTGAAAAGTTTCTCCCTCTCCTCATGTCGAACAGACTTGTATCTGGGATCACTTCTTAAGTCATCCTTCACCTAACAGGAAATAAGAGATGCTCATCACATGGTCACGAAATTGCATTTACATTCTCTGTCATTCATATTTCCTGAACTATATGGTTTCGTTCTACATAACTGATCATCCGAAATCAGTTTCACAGGTTTCTAAAATATCTCAAATAGCTTCATGACTTCTCCAAAATTGGTTTTGCATGACTTGGCAAGGACTCATTTTTGTATTTGAGATCGAGTGCGTAATTGTACATAGTAGAAATCCTATTACTTTGGACCAGCGTGAAGTACAACCGATGCCTTTGTCCTGGAGCATTGCCTTAAAGCTAGATATTGCAGCAGCATTCTGTGCTCGGGTTCTCTCTTGGGCAGCTCTTATCCTAAAAAGCGTGCATACGTAACGTCAGCTGTTTTACATACACAAAAATGTGGAATGACATTTATCAGCAAATTAAATTAGTTTTAAGGATCAAAGAAATGGCTAAAATAGCTTAGCGATGACTATTGTCTGCATATTGTTTATTAACACCTAGTCATCATCCTAAGATACAACGTTCCTTCATATTATTATAGTTCATCAATATTGGGATGTATAATTAAGACCAAGATCCATCAGGCATAGATGTGAGTACCACAAGTATATTAGTCTGAACCAAATAAGCAACATACCTTTCATTTAACAACGACTCTCTCTCTTTCCGATCCAAGGCATGAAACCGAGGATCCTCGCCCCATTTCAGTTTAAATGTTTGATAGTTAGTTTTGTCACCAATATCCTGATGGGGAATAAACATGTTTTAGTTCATAACTCTAAAGGCCCTCTTAGAAGTTTTAGAGTTGAAAGAGAAAGAAGATACTTTAATAGGTAGACATTTGCATCAAACCTCCTTCACTTCTTCTAGTAATTGCTTGAAACCCTCCAAAGCAGCCTTATGAGCAACACGTTTTTCCTTACGCTCTTCTTCAGCACGTGTTCTTACATAGTGCTCAAATATAGCTCTTCGGGCATCATGGTTAGGAATAGCCTGCAATCATGATTTGATATAATCAACACACATCTTCTGCACTATCAATGTCATGACACTAGTAGAAATCATAGGTAACCAGTTACAGGGGTACACAGTTCCTTAAACCTTATTGATGTGTCCATACTTTGTATCAACGGCACTCAAACTAATGAAACGTGAAATTGGAAGATAAATTCGTTAAGCACATATAAACGTCATAATTCATCAATGTTAAACATCAAACACAGTACAACCAACTTTATGCGCAGAGCAATGCCAGGATAAAAGCATCATTGCCAATGGAATCAAAAAACCTTGAAACGTGGATCGAACACTATCTTCGGAAGTTCTTTCTCCCATTTTGAAAATGGGGCCACCCCTCGTTCCCTGAGCATCTCCTAAACATTTCAAACACAAGCATTACTAACCGGCACACGATGAAATAACACAGAGATCTTAATCAAGTTTACAGGTAGCATCAAAAGAGTTTACTTAAATAGTGAATAATATAAATTAGCAGGCCAACAGTGATATCTATAGTATTTCTGTTCATAACTAGGATGGGAAAGGAAGGAACGAGAAATTTAACAAAATGGAAGGGTTGCAAGTCAAAGACAAATCAGACAAACATTTGAACAAATCAAACATAATTAACCCAAAATGGGGCACCTTAAATTGGAGGATTGACGCCTCTTTAGTTGGACCTCCATTTTCCTCCTCGGAATCAGAAGAGGAGTTTGACATATCATCATCGCCATTTCGATCTTTCTGCTTCTCTTTAATTGATCCATTTTGGGGACTCCCGGTGGAAGCCTCAATCGGTTTGGCGCCATTTAGTTCTGTAACCTCCACAGAAGACAAAGCAGGACTTTGGGAACTAGAATCAGGTGTTCCAGAATCGTGCAACTTCTTCTTGATGAGATCCAATGTGGTAGATGATGATATCGGTACGTTCAAGGATCTCACAGATGCAGCATCGCGACCACCAGTGGCTGCAGCAGGGGTACTCAAAATAATAGGTTCAGATCCTTTTTCACTAACTGGATTCGGAGTAGGAACCGTAATAGATTGAGCTGCCAAAGCATCAGCATCCTGTTTCCTTCTCAGCTCTATGACCTCACTAGGTATTTGCCAACTACTTAGCTGATACGAAAAGCAGATTATGACATCAGATCAGACAGCCATGGGAAGAAAGATGCATAAAATTTAACTGTTAAGTTACTGATTAAAACATGGAACGTGATTATTTAAAAACATACCCTGGTTACATTGTTGTAGTAATATTTCTTGCCATCGTTAGTGGTAACAACAGTCCAATCGGTACCAGCGACTCTTTCCCTAAACATAAATGAAATTGATTATATAATACATATAATTAAGAAAGGCATATTAAAGTTGATCAAAAGTACTAATTGGGGAATATAAAACTCACCACGAAACCGGACTCAGCTGCACGGTTGCCCTATCTGACTGCATTCAACAAATCAACTATCAAACAAAACTTACTTACAAATACATAGAATTAAGAAAGGCATATAACATATCATGATTCTCCAAAAATCAAGTATGTCAAAGATCCGTGATGTTTCTCAAACAAACTCGCATAATCATGGAAGAGTAAAATACGCCTTGGGTTCCTCATTCTTCTCCTGGTTGTGCATACATTTTCTCTCATTAAATTACTTGAACTAAAATTTCGGTTTCATTGATTTAGTCCATTCACGTGCTGAACTTTGCAACAGGACTTGACCAAAACTACGTACAAAATTTGACTTAGGAGTTTGCCAGAGGCAAAAATACAAGCAGAAATCACATCAGATGTATGCTACTATTTTACGTCAGAAGTTGGAGTAAAAAATTACGTAAGTATAATAGAAGAAACACTGGAAATACTAGTAAATGCAGGAGCAAATATAACACACTGCAAAAGGAAAGGAAGGAATGGAATAATGCACATGTTTAAAAGAATAGAATATCTTCCTTTAACTGCAGGCTACTTTAGAACAAAATTCATACTTATGAATAAAGGATAAACTAAAAACAATACCAAACTTACCTCTCCTTTAAAACTAGCAGGCCTCTCATAGGTCGACTGCCCAGTCAACGCATTATAATAGTAAACAATCCCAGCATCCGTTCTGTGTGCCGTCCAAGCATCTGGTTCTTTTCCAGAGTCACCAACCTTGGGCTCATTGCTACCAGCATTGTTGCTGTTATCATCTGAGCAATCGCATAGGATTATAAGGAGAATGGTTTGAACCATCAATCTGTAGAAAGAATTTAAAAATGTGGCTTGGCTACCCACCAGTTCCAGGAGGTAACTCAGCCAGTGCAGAATTATGCGTTGAATAGTCACCAGTGGCACCAGCTGCTGATGCTTGAGCAGTTACTCCAGGAGGCTTAATATCATTTGTAGAAGCAGAAGATTGTGGAACACCACGATAGAGTATCGGGTAAGGACCTGAGGTTCCAGCAACAAAAGGGGGCCTAGAAAGTCCACCAATATGCTGAGTCTGTAACCATGGCCCAGGAGGAGTAGCTTGCGAAGATGGATACAGATACGGGTTACCTGCATGATGCTGAACATTGGGGTTGGGAGGAACGGAATTAATAACATGGTGTGTTGAATTTGAAGGTGAAGGTAGAGATGGAAATATCCCAGGAGGACCAGGTGTTAGAGGAGAATGCAGAATTGGCCGGGGCACTTGAAATGTTGATGACGGTGGTATCCAGTTAGCTGCATTAATGAAATGGTTAGGTACAAAATGAGAGGCTGAAGGATTTGGATTGTGTTGAACAGCATTAGAAGTCAGCTGCATGAAAGATGGTGTATAATCAAATGCTCCTGTTTCTTGAATAGCACCAGCTCTACCATTCTGCAATTGGCAAAAAATCCACAAAATTTTGATCTCTGTAAACAACAGAATATAAAAGACTGTGCATTCTTATGAGTAGGTTCCAAGCGAACTACATGGCAAGACATTTCATTCTTATGCTGCCTATAAATGATTGTCAGATATCGACAAGACAAATACAAGCATTTAAGCATCTATAAAGATAATAAAACGCTGACAGACCCGTATATTTAGCATTTATTCGAATATCGACCAAGGTCACAACTAAACTACTTACTAACGCAATGGTACAGAACAACAGCAATGAGATATAGTCAGGTATCACCATTCAAAATCATGCTCAAAAATTCAAAAGGTTTTTATTTTTACTCATATTAATGCAAGCAACAATGCATACCATGGTAGTCGACGAAGGATGAGAACCCAAGACACCAGAACTAGAATCCAGGGCATTATATGATAAAGATGGAGGACTACTCATTGATATCCCCGAATCCACTGGTCCAACCGCTCCATCTTGAGACTGCGACGAGATCTCCTCGGCCATTACTGATAGTTATTCTTAAAAAGTTACCATTATTTAATCAGAGAGCACCCTACGAGATATCAATTCAAACATCAGTTAGTTGATTGAGAACGTTACCATTTCTTTCACTACAAAACACCGTAAAATTGGCCTGGGGACAAATCAGAAGTCTTTCAGCATTTGAGAGCGAGAAAAGAAATACACCCAATCACTCAACGGATACTGAATCCAAAATAATCCCTCGCGTTTCACAAGAATCAGCTCTTAATCACAAATTCTGAACTAAGAACGCTCAACCATTAAGAACGTCCTTAAGCCAAAAGCTAGCATGAACATTTCAAGCAAACACCAAGAGAAAAGAAGCAGAGATAGAAGACGCACATCCGTCAGTTGCGAGAGGAGAAGGCAGACATCAAGGGTTTCGTACTTGTGATATTTATTTATTTTTATCGACTTTAAAAATATATATATATCAATAATGGCGAATAAATTCCAATATCAGTTATCATTATCAATGTCAAATTTCTTTTTCTAAATAAAAAAAATCCATGGCCGAACTTCGATAACATATCTAATTCTAAGCACAACAGTATATTTCTTTTTTCAAAATAGATTGAAAAAAACATTATTTCTCTCCTTTTTTAGAGAAAAAGATACATAGATATCACCGTTTCATCTGAATATCAACTTTCTATTTTGTTTAGACTCATGCAGTGTTTTAAAAAGCGCAATTGTAGCGCGCTTCATCGCGTAAATAGCGCAAAATTTTCATAAAACGCGTTGTAGCGTAATAAATTTCGCGTTTTTCCCAAAAAGCGTGCGCTATATGCGCTATATTTTACGCTTTTTACGCTATATACGCTATATTTTACGCTTTTTACGCTATTTCGTATAATCCTCACGCTATTTGGGAAAATCATTATATTATTCAAATTAAGGAGTATACGATAATTAAATTGAATTTAGGAGGTAAATCTGTAAATACCTTGCTTGAATCATTGGAAGAACTGGACCAAGAACAAGAAAAGACCAATCTTTAGGATCGAGAACCAAAATCAGACCTCAAATTTGCTCACAGAAGTAACAATATGGGGACTCGTCCTCTTCTCTGGCGTCTGCATCACCTCTGCCAGATCTTCACTCTTCTCTGCCTCTCCAATCCCACTCATCTATCTTTTGTTTCTTTCATCTCAACAAGTGATTATTTTGCTTGATATCGATATAACTCTCATAGGTTAGCTCATCACCGAAAAAGAAGCACCGAGTGCGGACTCAAATAGGTTAGGCTGCTCACGTATATAGACATATATTTGCATTATAAATGTTTTGCTCGAAATACTCACGCAATGCGCTACGCTATTTACGCTATGCGCTACCAGCACTAAAACGCGACACACTGCGCAATACGCTTTTTAAAACATTGGACTCATGTCATTGGAGTAAATGTTGGCGTGTCAATTTATCGTGCAATTATGATTTTATCCTTTATTTAGTTACAATTTCATCATTTACTTTTTGTTTATTCTGAATATATACACTAGTGATTACATTCATGCATATGCACAAGGTAGTTATAAACTAATATATGTTGAACAACTTGTGTGCCTGAAATTAAAAATTGATAAAATTTTTTTTTTTAAATTTTGATTTTAATATTTTGTTAGAAATAAGCATTTTACTAAAAATAGAATAAGCAGTTTCATTAAACTAAAAACGTGATCTAATATTTATTTTTCATTTTATATCAATTTTTAATTTGAGAAAAATTATGATTGATTAATAGATACATCAAAAATGAATTTTAAACTCGCCCTCACCATTAATATAAGAGTATAAGATACACCAAGTGTTGTAATGTAATGGAAAATATTGAGGAGCAACTATCATCAAGAAACGAGCCATAGGTATATCGTGGACCAAAATGTGAGAGCCACAGAAGCCAAAGAGTAACACCACAGCAAAATCACAGAGCATTCACTCTCACCACTTCCAAATAACTGAGTCATCGTTCCTACGTCACATCATTCATTGCCATACTATTAATAATGAACCAAGGATAGATATATATATATATAGAGAGAGAGAGAGAGAGAGAGAGAGAGAGAGAGAGAGAGAGAGAGTTCCACTTTCACCTATGTTCATGGCGGGCGGTAAGGAAAATTGGAGAAGCAGGACAAACTGATAGAGCTTATCATCAATTGATATTAAGCCGATTCTCATAGCCCCTCTAACAAGGGCAATGCCTATCAGAGGCAAGGCGAGGTACCGAACAAGAAGGATCCCCAAAATAATGGTTTTTCGAACACCCGAACCTTTTAGACCTGCGAGAAACGAGCAGTCCAAGCACCATGTTTTTATTTTCCCAATGTAATAATGAACTGATAAAGGTCCGTTACGTGAACCTTTTAGAAGGTTTCCACCCATGACCAGTGTGACGGATGGAATCCCCATCTCTGAAACGACAGACGACGTGTAAGAACACAACTTGCGTGATCAAATTGCAAGGTTAGTTCTACAGAGTGAAAACTAGATTGTTGTAGTTCACCCGAGCAAGAGTGCAGTATCTTGAACAACTCGGAGAGGAGCATCATCGCCGATTAGAAGTTTTCGAATTTGAGGCACCATGCCAACTACGAATCCAACAAGCTGCATAGAACGGATAAATATATCAGACAAAGCTGTTTCGTGATGGATCCAGGAGAAAAAAAAATATGAAGTTTGAACTTTGTCGTTTAGATCAACGAAGCATAGGAATCCACACCGCTGCCTGAGTTGATGGAGCGAGCAATCCTTTAACGTTCATCTTTCTGAACAGAAACTCTAGTTGGTGCATCATTTTAGTAGGAAAAGACACCTGCATTTCATGTTAATCATTCAGAATACGACATCCCTCCCATATTTTCCAGACAAATAGGCTATGGATAACAATCCAAACATTTATGTGTTTTTTGAAGTTACGAAAGTTTGCTTGTAAGAGCACTTTCTCTTAACTACCTGAGGCTTATTCTGAACAGTGTCTTGTGGCAAGGAAAACCCATTTCCATGATCTTCGACTACTTCAGAGTCACTCGAAAGAAGTAAGGGCTCAGTGGAACTCCCTATGGTTGGAGAAGAGATTCCAACTTCCTTCGAACTCCTTGTTATCGATATTCGGACAATGTTGTAAACATAGGACCAAAGATATATGGCACCTACCTGAAAATATAAGACTTGAATGTAAGATACAGATTACACAGATCAACATGAAAATTTTTAAGACATTCTCAGCTACCGCAAAGTGAAAACTGAGGCGTAAGGGACAGACTATTTGAAATGAATGTCTTTCTGAATCACGAGTTAGAGCTTTGGACAACTAAACCTTACAGCCATTGAAAGTGAAGCATAGGCCATCCCAGACGTGTTGCAAACATCAGGTTTCCCAAATGGGCTTGTCTTCTCTTTGCAAACGGCTGGGATAATAATGAGAAGCATATTTCCCAAGTTTCCTGTGAAAACAGAGTAAGATAAAAAAAAAATCAGGTTATCTCGAATTTTCTCTACAGAAGCTAATGAACAACTCCGCTGCTTCTTAGACATACCTGCAGCACAACAGCCGATGACAAGGCCTCGGAGATGTTGAGGCGTTCTTGTAATGCGAACGACTGCCCAGCCAAGAACTGAACCAACTATGAACGTCAAAAGAATATTGAAAGGCATGAACCACCTGTTAGATCACGCATTATTACTTGACGTGACAGTCAAGGTAAGAAAAGTATGCTTCAAACGAACTTTCGAATTTCTTACAACTTAGCCATGCTTTGGAATGTTATCGTCCTGGCTACGTTGCTGGAGACAAGTGATACATTGTAGACATAGAAGACGACCTGTTTGAAAAAATACAAGGATTAGCACTATTGTGAAGCATGAGTCTGCAATACAACAACAGATGCTAATCGTCCCACACATTATTCAAATGTTTCTTGCCTTCATCGCCCAGAATGTTGACATGATCTAGAGCTAGATACGATCCCAACCCAGTCACTAGAAGAACTTTCAGGACAGGAATTGAAGAAGTAATAAAGAGATCCAAGAAACGCATCTTGCAATCTGCAGAGGGAAAGCAGCTACTAAAGTTAAAGGTCATAATAGCACGATAAACATATGCACACACATATGGGCGATTGACCCATTCTAGATTATCTATGGATTCATTCAGACAATACAACAATGGGAAGAGAATCTATCGATTTCTATGGCATAGCAAACACTGGCTTGCATGTCCTGCCTGCCTGGCCACCGTCAAAATAACGCAAATGGGAAAGGTGAAGCTCGTACTTTCATCGATAAGAACATGAACCCAAAAAGTGAACCCAAATAACTTAGGCTGGCGTCAACGAAACAGAAAGAGAGAGGAAAAAAATTCCAGAAAGGACAGAAGATGAGCACCAGCGAGCTCGAAGACAACTATTGCCTGCTCAGAGATCAGTACAAGCAACTCGAGAAACCAGAAAATACCGGGGTAAAAAACAATGAAATGTGAAAAAAGCGAAATCAACGACGAATCCGACGATATCTTGCACGAACAAAAAGCCGCGGCGAGACGACGCTCGAAGCTAGTTGGTTTCGTAGCAACAAGCTCTACGAAACTAGCATTTCCTTCTCTGAACTACCA
This sequence comes from Craterostigma plantagineum, assembly GCA_027422505.1. Taxonomy (NCBI): domain Eukaryota; kingdom Viridiplantae; phylum Streptophyta; class Magnoliopsida; order Lamiales; family Linderniaceae; genus Craterostigma; species Craterostigma plantagineum. The sequence goes on from JAPQWV010000040.1 coordinate 5,464,194, forward strand.
AAACAACAAAAGGAGGTAATCTCAGCTACCTCTGAAATGCTTTGATGCAGCTCCTGCGACTCTGAAAATGCCCTTGAGCTGCTACTCTTTTTAGAAAATCAATTGACGACGACGCATGGGCAAAGTTGAGGAGGAGAATTTCACGCGGGCCCCACTACGGATAATTATGATAACAACATACATTTACTAATTATGAAATTGTATTTTGAAATATTGTTTTACCTAAACACTTGACTCAACTATGTTAATGTTGCAATCAATCACACTGTAGTTCCTTTTTTTTTTCCTTCACGCACATTTTCCCCAATTTTCAGAAAAAAAGGGCAACACAATTATTATGGCTGCACGTTAATCACGTTGCAGCGAGTGATGACTATCATATATTATCCCTTCACGATATTTTTACTTTCCAAACTCACGTCGGTGCTTAGATTGCTCAATATATAAATACTCCCTGAAACTTTGTGACATTCGGAAAACTGAATATTTTAATAATGATAAAAAAAGTATAAAAAAGTATATATTCTAACGGTTCTTTTAAGAATATTTAATATTATTATATTAATTGTTTTCTATAATTTATTGCTAAACTAGGTACAAAAGATATCGGGCCGATATAGTAAAATGTACATTTTTTACTATTGGGATGGAGAGGAATCCACCTTTCGGCGCTCACTCCTGCAAACATTAAAGTATCAAATTAGGCACCTACTAATCCCTTTTTCGCTTAACATATTATTTTATTAGGAAAAAAAAAACCCCAACTTCGATCCCAAAAGTGTTCGTAAGATTCATACATAAACCAATGGAACAGCCTTCTAACAAAAGGTTACAACAACCAATAGAAACTCGGATAAGGAAGACAACAGCCTCAGTAGAAAAAAGAAACTCAGTTTCTGGGCTAAGAGATGGATAGAGAGCCATCGATTTTTTCCTCGACGACGTTATTCATCAGTCACGCATCCCTTCGAAGCCGATTGCACAAGCTTAACATACTGAAAAAATTTTCGAAATAAAAACGAGGGGAACATACGGAGAATTCAACGTTCAAAAAACGTAAAGGAAGTTAGTCGTATCGTATGATATGTAACATTGTCTACCTTGTAGAGGACTCCTCTTTCTGCTTTATAAGGCGGCGGGGCCCAATTCTTTCTTCGCTCGTTCAGCTCTCCTTCACTGAGCTGTACATCCATTCTCCTCTTACCAATGTCTATCGTAATAACGTCCCCGTTCTGTATCAGACCGATGGGCCCGCCTTCCTGAAATGATTTATAATTTTTATAAAAAATTTTTTACGATCAACTCTTTCTTGAAGAATCTGAGACGGGGCGAAAAAGAAAAAAATGTTACCTGAGCCTCGGGACATATGTGGCCCACGACATAACCGTGCGAGCCTCCAGAAAATCGCCCGTCGGTTAGTAGTGCAACTTCCTGGGCATAATTCATTTGATATACTTTATTAAATTCAAAAAAAGAAAAGAAAAGAAAAGAAAAGCACGATTATAATCTTACACGAACACATACATTACCTTGCCAAGCCCTGCCCCCATTATCGCACTCGTTGGCGTAAGCATTTCTGGCATGCCGGGCCCACCTTTGGGACCCTCTCCTCTGATTACAACGACTTTTCCCTAGAAAACGTGTAGGAGAAAAACGAAAACGAATTCGCCCGAGCCCTTCTTCAGTAACAGGTAATGTAGAGTAAAGAAAGCTATTAAAAGGTGAAAGATGATTAAGATATTGCCAGTAGAAGCCTTGCCTTAAAATTGGATGGATTTTCAGATATTGCAGAGATCATAGCTTCTTCTCCCTCGAATACAAGCGCTGGGCCTGATTATGGAAATTTAGGCGATCAGCACCTATTTATTATGCATGGTTCTCATTTTACGAAAAACTGAAAGAAAATCAAAATAAAGGAAAAATTACGGGAAACAATTACCTGAGAAGTACAACCCTTCTTTTCCAGTAATCTTAGCAACAGATCCTTCGGGTGCAAGGTTTCCATATAATATCTGAATGTGACCGGTTTCCTTGATGGGGTTCGACAATGGTCTGATTATTTGCTGCAATAAAAAAAGATCGAAGAAAGAGTTACTCTTTCACCACTTATACATAGGAAGAAAAAAAGAAAGTTTATAGCAAGAGAAAGATTCATATCAGTTCGAAGTTTTTCGGTGTGATTATGCTAACCTGGCTTTCAGGCAAGGAAGGATACAACTTTGCATTCTCAGCCAGAGTTTGTCCAGTAACTGAGAAGGAATAACAAAGTTTCTTGTTAAGTGAGAAATTGCCCGAAATAATGGATATACAAAGGACTTATGACAAAGGATGCTACGACTGTTTGCACTTCAGTTTCACCTGTAATACAGTCGCCGTCTAGGAATCCAAGCTCCAACAAATAGCGAATGATAGCAGGTGTGCCTCCAATCTAAAACAGCAAACGTCTCAGTAAATAAGTGAGGCAAATGCAGCAGAAAAACACAAAGAAGGAAAAGAAGTTTTTAAGTAGAGATACCTTGTGAACATCCTCCATTACAAATTTACCACTAGGCTTAAGATCAGCAAGGAACGGAACTTTATCGCTGACCTTTTGGAAATCGTCGAGGGTCAATTCTAACCCGACGGACCTATAATTCAAAGCTTACAGCTTTATTATATTCGATGGTAAAGAGAACGAAAATGGCTTCAGAAACTAGTTCGTTATTGACCTACTTTGCAATTGCGATTAAATGAAGAACAGCGTTCGTTGATCCACCGAGTGCCATGACCATGACCATAGCATTACGCAGTGATTTCGGAGTTATAATATCACGAGGCTTCAAGTCCATTTTGATCAAATCTAGCAGATACTTGCCGGCGAGGCGACACTCGTCCAACTTCAAAGGGTCTTCGGCAGGCGTTGAAGAACTATTTTTTTGTGGAAGAAAAAGAAGAGGGAATAAAAAGAAGAAGCTGTCGACCATATTTTGGGAGTAAAAGAAAGATTTCAGACTAATATAGCTAACCTGTAAGGGAGGGACATTCCCATTGTTTCGATAGCAGAAGCCATTGTATTTGCAGTATACATGCCACCACATGCTCCAGCCCCAGGGCAAGAATTACGAACGACGTTCAACCGTTGTTCATCGTTTACGGAACCACTCACATACTCTCCATAAACCTGAATGATAAACTCTTTAGCCCATGGTTGTGTTGAATTTGAGGCAAGGCAACTTATGGAAAAACAAAGTTATCCAATCAAGTTTCCTATTCATTAGCCATAAGCACATTTGTTTATTAGATAAGGTAGCAATTCGTTTATCTAGGCTGAAAAGGTTGGCATACAGAGACAATAGTTGGCTTATATATATCCCTATGGTAAGAATCACGGAACTTGCAGTTTTCATGAAAACGTGCGCTGGACATATGAATGTGTGGGGCAAATTCAAAGGGAGAGAGAGAGAGAGAGAGAGAGAGAGAGAGAGAGAGAGATGCACACACCTGGAAGGCAGATACTATGTCGTATGTGTGTCCTTGAAAGTGGCCTGGCTGCATAATGACAATAGCACATCAATAAGTACCATTGTGCAACAATATCCAATGTCATCATATCATATCATAAAAGTTTGAACTAAAATGCGGTGAATTTCAGAATTAGCTAAATGATCAACAAAAGCACGAACTAAGAGTATATGAGCACTCCACAAGCTCACAGAAAAGAGAAACTGGAATCACATTGCGAGAAAACTGAAGTGGAAAAAAGGGATATTTTCGCACGTGGTTCCATATTATCTACGAACCATGAACAGTACCCGACATAAATGACCTTGTTCTTTCGGTAACATGAGAGAACAAGCAACAAGGGTTAGTTAGAGCTAACCTTAATAGTTCCACCGTAAACCATGATACTTGGCCGGTTCAAGCGTCCCATAGCCATTATGGTGCCTGGCATCTGCAGGTATCTCCACCATTAAACAGACGAAGGATCCAAGAAAATACCACAAAACAGCTCGTAAACATAACAAACGAAAAGCCACCATCGCAAAAACACTATATAGACAGAAAAGGCCCTTTACATTTTTATCGCAACCTGGGATTGATATATTCCCATCGTACCACTGAGCAGACATCACTGTCTCAATGCTATCAGCGATTAAATCCCTCGACTGCAAGCTATAACACATCCCTCTTGTGCCCATAGAAATAGCATCACTGACACCAATAGTATTAAACCTAAACCCCACCATACCAGCCTCTTTAACGCCTTCCTTGACTGCCTCGGCAAGCTTCAGCAAATGCATGTTGCAAGTGTTGCCTTCGTACCTTGGGAATAAAAAAGAGACGCAACAATCTCTGTTATTCAGCACTATCAAAGGCTCCATTCACGAGTCAGCTTAACAATGGAAGGAGTCACATCCTAATCCAACAGAAAATAAAAGCGAAAGAAGAAAAATCGAGTCTTTTACGATATTATCAAGTATTATAAATACCAGACGGATGAAATTCCTATCTGAGGCTTGTGCATATCGTCGTCGGAGAGACCAACGCCGTAAAGAATGGCCTGGGAGCCTCCCTGCGATTTGGGTTCGGTGATTCTTGAGCTGTACTTGTTCAGCTTCTGAGCTGCGTCGTCTGTCGTGGTGGGCGGCGGCGGCGTGGTGGTTGTTGACGAGGAGCAACGGACGGCGAGACAACGGTGGGTTTTGAAGGACGTCCTCGGTGGAGTCGTCGGCGCCGCCGGCGCCGTACGGAGGAATGCCGCCTGCATGGTTCCCGGCTTGGATTAAATGCTAATTTTGTGAGGGTTTTTAGCAGAGTAGGCGTAGGACTAGGGCTGGCTTTTCCGAGCTTGAGAGCTCACTTGCACTTCCATTTTCTACTAAAAATATTTTTATTACTTTATTACAATAATTTTTAATTGCACGGTCTGAAACTACATACGTATATATTTTGAGATTGAATTTTGAGGCAGTGAATACGAAAGCTGCTAAATTGAAATAATTGTTATCGTCGAAAGCTCACTATGCTAATTTTTTCTCAATTGACATGTAAAATCTGTGCGGCACACACACATCACAGCCCAATTATAGTTCTTGCACTTTCCGTTAATGTTAACCGTTCTAACATCGAATTTGAAGGTGAAATAACATCCAATAGTTGAATTCAAATAACCACTGAAAAAACAGTTTTTATGCCTCTTCCAATTTGCTTCGAAGCTCAAGAATCGGTTTCAAAAGTATAGTTAGCTTCGGCGAAATGCGCCTTCACTTGGGCAAGCGCTCGATAACGGTGTGAAATCTTGTTTTTCTCGTCCTTTGGCATCTCAGCATAACTGTAACAAGCACAATTAGCTGTCTATTTTTCTCGTTTCATCCTTTCATGGCCACAAATACGATTAAGGCGAATCTGTTTCTTTGATAGTTTTGCAAGAAATTTGGAGAAGAGTCACGACTTACGTTTGTTCGTATCCATCGGGTTGGAAAATTGGATCCCATCCGAAATCAGTGGGTCCCCTGGAGGCACTATTTTCCCCTGAAATGTAAGTTGAAATATACATCAGAATATCAACAATCCTAAACAAAGACTCCAAAAACCTCTTAAAAAATATTTATTTTTCGTGAATTAAAGAAGAAAAGCAATACCGGGGTTTTTCCTAGAAAGGTAATTGGATCTGCATCTGAACCAAGAGCAAAGGAAAACACACAGAGAGCATAGGCCGATTTATCTTCATATGCCATCAATAAATTGTTCAGCCCTGTAAAGATAATGCAGCACAATGTCCATAAGAATCATACGTAAGACAGTTTAGCTTTTTGTCATGATCTTCGAGCAAATTCAACGATACAATATAGCATACCTTCAGGCCCAATCTTTCCTAGAAACCACTTGCTGCAAAGTTAGTAGGCAAAACACTTAAATCGGCATTTCGAAAACAATTGCACGACAATATAGACAAAGATCGTTTTCTAAAAACGCCAGACCGCAGATGCACAGCTAAACATTCACAAAACAAACACAATATTGCACATCATCACGGCCCAGACAATAAACACTGCACTTACATGTAAGGCCCTGCAAAAGTCATTCAAATTCATCAGCTATGAAGCAACAACTGATAGACATGGGGATGGAAAAATACAGTAAACGATCTTGAAACTACCTGGGAGACCCTTGAGAGCGTTGAAACAAAGACACGTGTCATCCACCAGTACCGGCCCATTAACCTCCAGGTGGAAACAAAACCGAATATCACTCACGCATTTTCACAAACACTTCGTACTCAAAATTTTTAAGAGCTCTGATTTGTACCTCTTTAGCGGCCAATCGCGCCTTCTCTCTCGAAATCTCCTCGGGCTCTCCTTGCAGCTCTGGCACTACTCGACAAAATCAAGAAAATCCCAAATAAATAAATAGTTTGGGCACAGCTAACAAGCATCAGAGAATTAGCGAATAAACACAATTACGATCAAGCTTAAGAGAACGGAAAGGAATCGATTTTCCGAGTATGTCGCGGACTTCTTCGAGCTTTTTGGCGTTGCCCGTGACGAACGTCACCGGCTGCAACAGTGACGTCATCAACCCTTTACCACCAGTCGCCGCCGCCGACATTGATTGTACGACTCCTTTCGTTTTCTCACTCTCATTTCACTTTCACAGCATATATAGTGTCTGATTTATTTTATGCATATATTTATATTAAAAAATAGAACATTGGGTTGAAATCGTATGTAACACTTTATTAAAATAATTCTATGATAATATATGATATGGATATCAATTGATCATCATAAAATAAGGGATGTATTTATTTATTTTTTATCTAATAAATCATATGAAATAACAAATGATTTTATGATTTGGTGTCATAAGAATTAAACAGATTAATAAATAAAAAAAGAAAATTTTGAACCACAGATTTAAAATCAAGAGATCATTTGGGACATAGAGGGGAACAGTAGTTGTGGGAAAGATGATTTCATGCGCTCCTACTATATGTTTCCGATCAGTAACATGTGGAAGTGCATTTAAGGGAAATTCCCACTGTTACCCTCGAGGTTTTGAGTTTTCTCGTTAGTACATAAACTAAAAATTAAATAGTAACAAATCTAAAATTAAATATGCAAAAAATCTAAAAACATAATCGGAAAATAGCTGAATTTTAATTTTAGCCAACCAAGCCAAGTGCCGCCACTCTCCCCAAAAAACAACCAACCGGCCATTTCAGAAATTTCTTTACCTAGGAGATCCAGATTCAAGTAACAAGTCCATCTCCCCATCCCTCCTCACCGCTTGGTGAGGATGGAGGAGGAACCATCGCATATTTAGTTTATAAGTTTTTGGTGTCTTTTTTTCTCCTTTTTTTGGTGTTTCGCTGTTCTTCTCGTTCTTGTTTTATGAGTTCTTTGGGTCGTGTTTGTTCTGTTGATTTTTTGATTTTTCGCATATTTAATTTTAGATTTTTTGCATATTTAATTTTTTAGTTAATATACTATATTTTATAGTTAAATTTTTTATTAAAAAAGTATTTTATTTTAAATTTATGATTATTTTAAATATTTTGAAAATATTTTAAAAATTTATATAATTTTTCACAACTTTATATTATTTTTTAATAATTGAAATTACTTTTGTTAGTAAAATATATTTTACTTTTGAATTTCTAATTATTTTAAGTGTTTTAATCCAGTTTTGGGTACCAACGGGAAAAGGTCGAGACCTCGAGGGTACCAGAGGGAATCGAAAAAAACTTTGGGTACCAACGGGAAAACCCGAAACCTCGAGGGTACTGGTGGGAATTTCCCTTCATTTAAAGTTTGATATGCATATATTTCCATTCCCCAAGGGATCACTGCAATGAATGGGATATTTTTATTTATATACTATGACATGAAGCCTAATTATAAGTTATAAGCTGACTATAAGTTATAAGCTAACGCAATCAAATAAAGTTTCTTCAATCCTATATCAATAATAATGATTAGCAATAAATTTAATTGTCTGAAACTTTGTCTTTGAAAACTTGAGCAGCAACTTTGGCCGTGTCCATGACATCTTTGCCATCCTCAGTTTCGGCCTTGTCCGATGCCTTTTCGAACACTTTCTTTGCCACGTCAGCCATCATCTGTCCCAAGAAATTATTATTATAGTAAAGTAATACAAAGTATCTATATTATTTAATTTTTTTCCTATTATATTAACATATAACGTACATTCCCCGTAGCATTAGAGACCTTCTCCGTCACGGCTTGGCCCACCTTTTTCACCTCTTGAACAACTTCTTTCGTACCATCCTTCACTGTTTCTGCTGCTTCGACAACCTTTTCGCATGTTTCTTTATCAATCTTCGACTGTAATAATAAAGACGTATTGATATTATGTACAACAATATATAATTTAGAGAACAGTAAATAATAAGTGATCTTTGGCCTACTTTGAAAGAGGGTCTCGTGACAGAAGCAAGACCTCTGCAAATGCACGCACTGTAATGAAACTGCATGGGAGGAAAACGTCTGAAGATTATTATTGCCATCTTTTAGGGTTTGTTTCTGGTGAATGATTGATTAGTTGGGAAAAGAGGTGTTGAATTTATTTATTTCTATGTAATCTAATTGCAGAAAGCTTTTCGGTTGTCTTAACGGTTGTTAATGTTTTTTGGGATGGTTAGTTAGTTAGCCTATTAACTCTTGTGTTTTAGTTTAGATCCGAAAACTCTCTCATCGACAAAAATCGATCTATTTGATATATAATAACTTATGTAAGAAAAAAATGGACAATCCCATTTGGTACCCCTGTGTTTTAGGTATTTTCAGCTGTTGCCCAAAGTTATTTTCAATTCCGGTAGGTATCCTGTGTTTAAGACTTCTCCAAATGGTACCAAAGTATTTTTCAATTCTAGTTGGTACCCCTGTGTTTAAGGCATTTCCAATTGGCGTCCAATGTGTTTTCAAAGTAGATATCCCTAATGATAAATGAAATTTATCATTCCATCTGCTCGACGAAATTCCTCAACGAAGGAAGGCGAAATTCAGGGAAGAAAATATGTTTTTCTCGTTTTTATTTACGCTTCTCGTCGTGTTGATGTTTCATATGAGTAGTTAAATCTTGTCGTATTTGAGATTAGATGAACCCTAGCGATATCGTACAGTATGTTTAAAGTATTATTGGTATGCTTTTTATTATGACTCGGTTACGATGCTATTATTTTGATTATGTCTAAGTGGTCGAAATAATTGTCGGGAAATCGTACGCTACGCTCGAGAGAGGGGCGACGATTAGACCACTCGTAAACGAGCGGAATAAACTCATCGCTAGAGATAGGTTGAACTACCCCGCCGGATTAGAGTCAAATCTAATAGCGGGATTCATCGTTATTTATTGCGGTCTGCGATTAAGTAAGTTAGGGAAGCTTTCCCAGCTATTTAAGACGTAGATTAGTTGTTATAAGTCACAGCGAGTAAGCGCAGTTTCGCCCAATCGTAGAAACCTGTATACATACCAATCCTCACGGTCTAATAATTAGCTAAAATATATAGCTTGTATTTATCGTTTAATTAGTTCATTGTTATTTATATTTTTATAAAACCAAAAATATTTACTAGAATATTTAAACGACGGTTTTCTAAAGTACATAGTTCATTTAGGTTCGATACTCCAATACTTGTCATTTCTATACTATTTTCGATAGGTACACTTGCCTTTGAGCGTAGGATAATTCGTCGATATTCGTTTTATTTTTATTATCCGTTCCGCTCGATCACCTAACATATAACGTCGTGATTTTTAAAAACTACAAATGTGATTTCTAGGTGTCGGAACGGTTTTTAGTCGTTTCTAGGATTCCATTAGCATTTAACAAGGCTTATACCTAAAATTCTCGTTTTTGTCATTTAAAATCACGACATTATAAGTTAGGGGTATCTACGTTGAAAACACTTTGGATATCGGTTGGAAAACCCTTAAACACAGGGGTACCATCTGGAATTGAAAAATACTTCGCGTACCAGTTGGAAAAGTATTTAAATAAGGGAGTACCTACCGAAATTGAGAAACTTTGGCCACCAGCTGAAAAATCCTAAAATAGAGGGGTTCAGTCCAAAAAAGAAATATTGAATGAACTGAATTGGGCCTGTATATTGGGTCTCAGTGTTAAGTTGAGCTCAATTGGACAAGAGAAACACCTACCAAAACTATATTATATATATATATATATATATTTATTTAATAATGATAGTCGATAAGATTCCATTGGTCGTAAATGGCAGATGCACTCAAAACCTTTCATCTCCAACAGAACACACACAGCAGAGACACTTCACCTCACTACTCATACTTCCTTACGAAGAACAGAAACCCTATTCATATTCATCGTTATTGCCCAATCTCCAACTCATCACTCTTTCTGTTTAAATTCCTATCATCACCGTCGTCGTCGTCAACGTGGCGGCGGCGGCGGCGGCCAGTTCTTTTATGCGAGTCTCGAAAAATGGGTTTGAGCACTGGGTTTCTCAGATTGAAGGACGACGGCGACGGAGACGGCGAAGGCGACGGCGATGAGGATGAAGAAGACGACGGAGATGAAGTGGATCAGTGGTTCCAAGTGTTGGAGGATTACATCGACAGCATATGGATTCTTAAGGTATCTTATCCATTATCTGTTTTCCTTTACTTCCCTTGATTCTTCTCCTCTTACTGAAGCAATTTCTAAAGGCGAAAGCTTTTTCTTCAGGTTTTCGGATCGTATGGTTTGATGATACCTGCTATAATCTCATCGCTGCTGCTAGCAACTGGTCCAAAGACTTTCCTCATGGCGCTGGCGATCCCTTTAGCGCAGTCGACCCTTTCGTTTGCAGTGCAGAGGACGCTCAACAAGGGCAACAACAAGAAGCGCAGAAAAGCCAAGATGAAGAAGGGACGAAGACCGAAGAAGAAGAGTTCGAGGAGCGTTCGATTCGAACAAGAAAGTTGGAGGAAGAGAAAGAAATCATCATACCCAATTTGGCTTCGGAAGGACGACGACAGTCCTGGCAATCGCTTCGGTGGATGGGACGAGCTAGATGAAGGCACAGAAGAAGCTCCGAAGAACGATGAATCGCGGAAGAGAAATGCAGAGAATGGAAACAGAGAGAGAGATTGAGGACGATGGGCCTCTGTTGCCGAGGCTTTTGGTGTCATTTTTCCCGTTCTTGAGCTCCTTGGACTAGTTTGCTTAGTTGGTCCGTGGATGGATAGGATAGAACAGATTTATAATGTATGTAATGGCTGAGAAATCTTGTCTGAGTTGGAGATACTCGATCAAAAAGATAGAATCAAGTCTCAGTAATTACCAGAAAAATTTGTTGCTTTATTACACTGGGAAGTCTTGTTCTTGAAGCCAACCACAGATAGCTCGAAAACCCACGATTGAAATGTTGGAATGTTTTTAGGGTTAATTTGGGTTCAGTCCCCAATACCCAATTTTGAAAAGGTTTCAGGCCCCATAAGTATCAAAATTAGGCTGAAGGACCTAAGTACCGAAAATAATAGTTTCAAGGACCCATGAAACTGGAAATGACAAATCTGTCCTTTGTAGTTGGCAAAATTACTGCCATTTGCCATCATCTTCATCTTTCGATTTTGGGTTGACTGAAATGTCATTTTAAGGTGCAAAGAAGATGAGATCGACTTCGTTTCCCCATGGGTAGTTATAATAAACGAATAATTTAGAGTGTAAGAAGAAATAATGTCGAAATTCCACTTCGAAAAAACGAGAATATAAATGGACTAAATATCCATTTTAATGGCCGATTAAGACGAAATTGAATGAATTTGATAATGGGTTTTACTAATGAACGAGAATTATTGAGTTTACGAAAGAACTGGTGAAGAATTTTGAATCAAATTTTTTTATGCGACGAGATTTCGTGAAGTAACAATTTACGCATTCTGGGTAACAAATTATGCATCCTGGGTAACAATTTATTAATTCTGGGTAACGTTTTATGCATTCTGGGTAACAGTTCATGCATATTCGGTAACAATTAACGCATTCTGGGTAACACTATGCATTCGTCTCTTCCAACCGATGAATGCACAAACCACGTTCAACGAAGACCAAAAGTTACGATCTGAAAGCCGGCTCAATCTCGACGTTAATGACCGAATAAGGTTAAATCGATGATAATTTTCCATGGGTGTCACTAATCAATGAAATTTTTTGAAGTTTATAATGGAATAATGTATTAAAAGTAATCCGAAAATCTCGTTGAAACAAGAAAAAATCTGGACTTTAGTGACCGAATAAGGTGAAATTGGTCGTGGGTCTTAATATTCAATGAAAATATTGATGTTAATCGCGAAGAAATTTGACGCGGGCCATGATTGAGGCTTTTGCTAATAAAACGCTCGCTAAGTAACAATTTATGCATTCTGGGTAACAATTTATGCACCCTGGGTAACAATTTATTCATTCTTGCTAACGCTTTATGCATTCTGGGTAACAGTTCATGCATATTCGGTAACAATTAACGCATTCTGGGTAACACTATGCATTCGTCTCTTCCAACCGATGAATGCACAAACCACGTTCAACGAAGACCAAAAGTTACGATCTAAAAGCCGGCTCAATCTCGACGTTAATGACCGAATAAGGTTAAATCGATGATAATTTCCCATGGGTGTCACTAATCGATGGAATTTTTTGAAGTTTATAATGGAATAATGTATTAAAAGTAATCCGAAAATCTCGTTGAAACAAAATCTGGACTTTAGTGACCGAATAAGGTGAAATTGGTCGTGGGTCTTAATATTCAATGAAAATATTGATGTTAATCACGAAGATATTTGACGCGCCCCATGATTGAAGCTTTTGCTAATAAAACGCTCGCTAAGTAACAATTTATGCATTCTGAGTAACAATTTATGCACCCTGGATAACACTTTATTCATTCCGGGTAACGCTTTATGCATTCTGGGTAACAGTTCATGCATATTGGGTAACAATTTAATATGTGATTAGTTTACTTTATTATTTTCATATTTTATATTACAAACACGCTACATTCACCGAAATATATGAATTTACCAAGTTTTAGATGAAAATATATTGGTTTAGATTGTGATTTTCGTGGAGATTGTGTTGGAATTGAAGAAGTTGTAGTATATAAGATGAAAAACAAGTAGAACTCTTCTTGAAAGGATGATCATGATTCTACCAAATTGATTCTACATCCACAAAACGTTGTGGATCTGAACTATTAGTTGTTTATTACAATCCAAATGGTCGACCTAACTTAAGTGATTCAGCAAAGTTAACGACATCTTCAATTAATCATAAACATAAAACCTATGTTGTTTACTGATTTCCTGCAGTAACAGTTTAACTGTGTTCCGTAACAATTTGTTAGGATAAAGTAACAGAATTGACCGTTGGGTAACAATGTTACACAACACAAGTAACAGATTAACTACTCGAAATAACAATTTAATACGTAAATAGTTTACTTGATTATTTTCATATTTTATATTACAAACACGCTACATTCACTAAAATATATGAATTTACCAAGTTTTAGATGAAAATATATTGGTTTAGATTGTGATTTTCGTGGAGATTGTGTTGGAATTGAAGAAATTGTAGTATATAGTATGAAAACAAGTAGAACTCTTCTTGAGTGGATGATCATGATTCTACCAAATTGATTCTACTTACACAAAACGTTGTGGATCTGAACTATTAGTTGTTTATACAATCCAAATGGTCGACCTAACATAAGTGATTCAACAAAGTTAATGACATCTTCAATTAATCTAAATCACAAACCCTATGTTGTTTACTGATTTCATGCAGTAACAGTTTATCAGTGATAAGCAACAATTTGAAGAGGAGAAGATAACAGAAATTGATATGTAGGTAACACGGAAACACAACACGAGTAACAGAATACATAGTCAAAATAACAATTTAATATGTGATTAGTTTACTTTATGATTTTCAAATTTTATATTGTAAATACGCTACGTTCACTAAAATAAATCAATTTACGAAGTTTTAGATAAAAATATATTAGTGTAGGTTATGATTTTAATCACAAACCCTAATTCACAAACTATAATAATTCTGGTAACATATAAACATATAACTAGTAACAGTTTTACACATATTGGGCGACAGATAATCTATGCTTGATAAAATTTAGACTCCCGCCCAAAATTCATCTCATTCTTGTTTACCGCTCGAAATTTCACAGACAATTTAGTAACAAATTTAGGCAACATAGTTACAGGAATGAATATATTAGTAACAGATCTTGAGAAATACACCCAATTTTATAGGTCCAGTCGTATTTTCGCGAAATTAAAAGATGAATGCCGGACGAAAGAGCAAAAAACGTGCCGCACCGAGCTGCCCGTACTATGGGTACTTCGACTATATACATATTAGATGCAATCGTTGCCAAAAACGGTTTTGATTTCATTATATTTTCGCAAATTAAAGCCCTAAACATGATAACAATTAATTACAGTTAAATAACGGGTTTGGCAGACATAGTAACGAGTTTCGTAGACTGAGTAACAGCTTTGATGACAGTAAAAAAAATACCCAAATTATTGGGGTCGATCGTATTTTTGCGAAATTAAAAGATGAACATCGGACGAACGACCAAATAATGTGCTGCTCCGAGCTTCCCAATCTATGGGTACTTCGAATTTATACATATTAGATGTAATCGTTACCAAAAACGGCTTTGATTTCATCTTATTTTTGCAAATTAGAAAACTACACATGGTAACAATTAAGTTTAGTTTAATAACAGTCTTGACAGGTCTAGTAACGATGTTGGCGTAAAAGATAACAGATTTGGCACTTCGAGTAACAATTTGGACACAATAAAAATATACCCAATTATTGGGTCGTTCGTATTTTCGCGAAATTGAAAGATGAAGGTCGAACGAAAGTGCAAATAATGAGCCGCACCGAGGTGCCCATACTATGAGTACTTCGAATTTGTACGTACAAGATGTAATCGGTGCCAAAAATCTCTTTGATTTCATCTTATTTTTGCATATTAGAACCCTAATTGAAAGATAAAAATTATTATAAATCTTCCATCTTGCTTCGTCAATACCACAATACAGCCTATCTTACACGCTGAAATTGGTTAGTTAATGGGCATTCGAAATTTCGGAGCTTGATTCACTGTAAAAACGGCATTCATAAAATAAATATTCTCTGTTGGTAACAATTTTCTGTATCGTAGTAACATATACGGGATAGAAAATAACAGTTCACTAGACGCTAATAACAATATAATCTAACATGATAACAGAAAGTCGCCAGAAAATAACTAGTATTACAGTATATTAGAAAGGGTATTTTCGTCAATTCCTACTTTTAGTCCTAAACTCTGCCATTTACGAATAGTTGGTCCTTAAAAGTAATAGTATCTCTGACAGGGCCTGAATGCTTTATAAACTTACTTACTAGGGCCTGATCCGAAAATTCCCCATGTTTTTATCCACTCCCGTTATTGTTGGCCTAATTGTTGGCCTATAGAAATAATTTGTTGGGATATTTTGATCCTTAATAATTTATTATTTATTGCCCGATTATTAAGCTTTGATGGACGGACTAATAACCATTACACTTATTGGGCCGGTCCCGTCTCTTGCTCTACAACTAATACTGACTCCCTAGTGACTCTATAAATAGGCTGTCATATCAGCCTTTTAATGTACACTCTAAAAAAACCACACACACACACTATAGCATAGACGATCCTAACGATCGAACGGTACGCTGTCACTCTAGAAAAACCACATACACACACACACACTATAGCGTACACGATCCTAACGATTGAACAGTACGCTGTCACTATAACGTGGGAGTTCTTAAAGAAGTACACGGGTTTCCATCAACCTTCTTAGAGCGAAAGAGGCGAAGATCGCGTCCTGATGGTCATCAACGATGTCTGCGATAAACACAGGTAATTCATTAGTATAAACTCATTTCGATCGTGTATTAGAGAAGATCCGCTTCACGGTGGTGATCTCGCTTACGAATAACGAGACCACGTATGATCACCGTGCGCTTCCGCACACATGGCTGTAATCTCGCTTATGAAAACGAGATTAACTTAAGACGCTATGCTTAAGGATCTAACGTTTACGTCAGTAACTCGAGTATAGGATCGAGATTACGTAACGACTATCGTGACCGTGATCCGTGAGATCTAACATGAAATCGTCGAAGAAGCCATTTTTGTGCATACCGGTCGTACCTTTTAGTTTTAATAGCATACAGCTGAAATCGCTTCAATTTGAATGTGGGCAAAGCTGTAGTATTCCAAAGGGTAGAAAGGGTAGACTATAAAATTGGGTCTTTACACATAAATACTCCCTCTGTAAAAAAATTTATAATTTAGTACCTATCAAGAATTTTTTGTATGCAGATACCTAACAGAATAATTTTTTGCAGATAGATACCCGATCCGCTGCAGGTACGCCATACAACACATTCGGGTACCCTATATCAACAAATTTGAGTACCATATATAATAGAAATGGTACGCCGTATTATCTCATTTACGTATGCCCTATTTAAAACATAGGTACGCCGTACGAACACATTTAGATACCTATACCAACATGTTAGGTACGCCATACACACACAGGATGGTACGACATGATTGAAAAAATTGATAAAAATTAAATCAGTAAATTTTCTAACATGGGTACCTATGTGTAAATGTCCGTATAACTAATATCAAACATATTTATTTATTATTTTATATAAAATATTTTATTAAGAAAAAAAAAGAAAAACAAGAATTTCCCGGGAATCTGAGCTCCATATCTCACAGCACGCCATACGCCATCACTTTTTCAGAGTCTCGGAAATGATAAGAATATCATAGAATGCCCTTCGCACTACTACCAATCAGAACCTTGCTGCTTCCCCTCCACCCATCAAGGGCATTTTCGTCAATGGCTACCACCGTTCCCAAGCGCCGCCTGCGCGGCGTGGTCTTCGACATGGACGGGACGCTGACGGTCCCCGTCATCGATTTCCAGGCGATGTACAAGGCGGTGCTCGGCGAGGAAGAGTACGTTAGGATCAAAAGGGATAATCCTTCAGGAATCGATATTCTGCACCAGATTGAGAGTTGGAGTCCCGATAAACAGAGGCGAGCGTATGAGATTATCGCTGATTTTGAGAAGCAGGGCTTGGACCGATTGCAAATCATGCCAGGTAGAGCTCAGATTGTTAGTTATTTATCTTCATCTGTGGTATCCTAGTAGCAGATTGCAAATCCATCATGAATTTTGCACAAGATTTTGCGTTTGTTGATTGCATTCGAGCTTTAGTAACAATTTGCTTTTGCGTTTGAATGTCATGCAGGTGCTTCAGAACTCTGTGGATTTCTTGATGCGAGGAAAATTAGGTAAAAATTTCTTCCTCGTAGATGGATTCTGCTTTGGAATTCGATTTATCCTTGCCTAAGATTTCATGCTGCTTCTTCGCTTCTGCTCTGTAACTGGGCTGATGTTAGGTGATGTTTCTTGATGTTAACCTAAACAACAGGATTTTCTTTTAGTAATTATTTTTTCTACGCCTTTGAATTGAAACACTCTCGTATACTACAGCAATTGAGCTATATCAATCCATTTTTTTTAATCATTTTTACTGGAACTCCATTGCTGAACTGTTGGCATAATTCTTTCCTCCCTTATGAATCCATTTTTAGAAGAGGGTTAATCACCAGAAACGTCAAGGAATCCGTCGATCTTTTTCATCAACGCTTCGGGGTAGGTTTACCATTTGCTTGATATAAATGATGAGTTCCGAGGTAGATTTGAAATTCTTGTTTTTTGCTGAGTTTTTTTCTTTCTTGCAGGTAATATTTTCTCCTGCATTAAGCAGGGAATTCAAGCCCTACAAACCCGACCCAGCTCCTCTGCTACACATATGCTCAAACTGGGGCGTGCAGCCCAACGAGGTTATGATGATCGGCGATAGCCTTAAGGACGACGTAAGCTTCCTTTTTCTGATGTTTTGTACGAACTAGAAAGAACGTAGAAACTGTAAAAAAAAACCTGAAAAAAAAAAGATGCGATCTTGGAATCTTACTCCTCTCTTACTGCTCGGTATATTTGCAGGTAGCCTGTGGAAAAAGGGCGGGGGCTTTCGCTTGCTTGCTCGACGAGACGGGAAGGTACGATTCCCCCGAGTACGACAAAGTTGACTTCAAACCCGACTACAAAGTTTCTTCTCTCGTGCAAGTACGTTCGCTCTTGGACGAAAATTTTAACCTCGTTCCTTGATCATACCCACACGCTAATATTCCTACTCTGCATAGATGCATTCATGCGAGATTTCTACATTTTTTCGTTTAGTCGACAAAGTGACGTTGGGATAGTAGATTTGTCTAGAGCGGAGAGATTAAGAATTGTTGCCAATTTAGTAACCGAAGTATATGCGACAATTCGACTGTAGATCAATCTGCCAAAAAAGAAGAAAAAAGCTCTCACTAGCAACGACATATTCGAAAGAAATGCCGTCGATTAGATGTGTAGATTGAGACACGGGGTAGTAAGAATTGCAGCGAATTTAGGAAGCAATAAGAAGTTTTGTTTCATAAGAAGGCAGAAAGAAGATCCATCTGATAACGTTCGATCGTTCAAATGAAAGAAGAAAGCCCTCGTAGGAGCGGAACAAAACACAAACCGGAAAAAAAAAAAAAAGCCGTTTTGTGAGTATCAAAAGCTCCCCCGTCATCGCCCCATACTCCATATTGAGGCTAAGCTCCTTCAACGGCGGGATATTTTCCAACGCAAAAACCATCACCCTCGGAAACGCCACGTAACCATGATCGTTCAACACAAATTGAACGAACAAATTAGGTACCGCACATTGACTTATATAGCACGCAACGTTCCTATACACCGATACCTCCAAAGCAAACTCCAGGGCGGGCAACGCGGGAAATTCCGGGCACGCTAATCCCGGGAAAATCCGAGACACGTCCCCCCACTCCTTCCACCCCTGCCCGAACCTCCTCGGGCAGATCAAGTTATCCCCTCCGTTCATCGAAAGGGTCTCAAACTGCCCGGGGGGTAATAGCCACCCCAGCGTACTGACACACAAAAGTTCCCTCCTTTATCAAGTCCGACAACCTCGGCTCACGCCCCAACACGGCTCACGTCCCATTTTGGGTCCCGCGGTTTCTGCACGATTTTGGGCACTTACACGTTGGCCCACACAAGATTCGATGCAGTTGCCACCATTTCCATACGCGATCTGTTGGAAGATGGTTTGAGGAAGATAAACGTATTCGGATTTAAGTGGCCTGTTGTTCTTAACGAGGTCGTTGAAGAAGAGGACCGGAAGTTTCTCTTTGTTGGACGAAAGATCTCGGCGTGCGTAGCCATTGGGAAGGTTATCGAGTGGGCATTTTCTCACGTTCTTGGCGAACTCCACAGTGCTGCTCCCCTTCGAAGGCTGGCCCTCGATCCTAGCAAGCCTGAATTTGTACACGCCGAAACCCCAATTTGCCCTTTTCGAACTGTTTTTCTACAACGTTATACGAGCCATCGTACATGTAGACTTTCCCTACATCGCCTCGATCTTATGAGCCATGCTTTTATCCGTGGCTAAGTTTGCACCTTCCAGCTTCTGATCGCGGGTCTGCATTCCTTGCTTATCTTGCCCGCCTTGGCCCAAGTACCAAGTTACGTCACCCAGGATAGTGCATGTAAGTTGCACGTTGAAATGTCCGATAGAGAAGAAGAAGAAGAAGAAGAAGAAGAAGAAGAAGAAGAAGAAGAAGAAGAAGAAGAAGAAGTAGTACCAAATTACGTCGCCTAGGATAGTGCATGAAGTTGCACGATGAAATGTCCGTAGAGATGATGAGGAGGAGGAGGAGGAAGAGGCACTATAAGATAAAGGTATTCTCCTTTGAACTTTTTGAGTCTCTTCTGATCATCGGCCAATTATACATAGAACATTATTACAGAATAACAAAGAAAAAAAACACGGAGATAGAATGATATATATGGCAAAACCTCATGCAGGTGGATGTCCTGTTATAAAAGGGAACAAGTGCTCATCTACAAAATGGCTGAGGGTCCATCAATACTTAGCTTAGTCTCTGATATCATATAACGTCTTCGAACCACAGCCTATTGCTGCTCTCAATCTGATTGAAACACACTTCACTTTTGCAGTCCTAATTAAACATAAGACGGTTTTGAAGACAATCTGTGTCTGTCAATGAAATTCTGCATCTTGCTTTGGCAAAAGATCCGCGATCCTATTACTACCTCATGCATATGCATCACTACATTATAACCCAACTGAAATCCACTGACTCATTTCAAATTTCAAACACTTTTCAGCTTATATGAATCCAAGATCAACGCTTTAGATCACTCGGTGCACATAACGGAGCAGGAATCTCAACTTATTGAAGTTTCTTAACATGCGATAAGTTTAACATAAATGGGGCAACACACAA
This sequence comes from Craterostigma plantagineum, assembly GCA_027422505.1. NCBI lineage: Eukaryota > Viridiplantae > Streptophyta > Magnoliopsida > Lamiales > Linderniaceae > Craterostigma > Craterostigma plantagineum. The sequence continues at coordinate 5,484,668 of JAPQWV010000040.1, forward strand.
CAAGCAATAATACCTCTAAGAAGACTTGAGAGAATCAACAAAGCCACTGCCCAGCAACCTTTCGACATACTTCCCCAATATATCGACTTCCAAGTTCACCTTATCTCCAACTTTCTTCATGGGAATCACTACTTTCTGCTGCGTATAAGCCACGAGCATGAAATTGAAGCAGCACTCACCGTCGAACACATCCACCACGGTCAAGCTCGTCCCGTCAACGGCTATAAATCCCTTGGGAACGATGTACCTCAGCAAATCCCTAGGAACCCTAACTTTGACCCACATGGAATCGCCCTCCGTCGATAAGTCAACGATCTCGCCCGTACCATCCACGTGTCCCTGTACGAAATGGCCGCCCATCCGAGTCGTGGGGCAAAGGGCCCTCTCGAGATTAACTAGCGAGCCGCTCTTAAGATCGCCGAGGTTGGTCCTTCTCAGCGTCTCGGGGGACAAACCCACGGAGAATTCGCCGGCGGAGAATTCGGTGACGGTCAGGCAGGTTCCGTTGACCGAAATGCTGTCGCCCAAGCGCACGCCTTCGAGGACGGTTTTTGCTTCGATTTTCATGGTGAAGCTGTCGTCTGCGGCGAATCCCAGGTGCTTGATTGTGCCCATCTCTTCGACTATGCCCGTGAAGAGGGATTTCACCGTCGCGGCGGCGGCGGTTTTTGGGTCGTGGGGCTTTGAGGGTCTGATGAAGAGGGTCAAAATCGGCGGCGGTTTGAGTGATAACTGGATGGACTTTTTGAGGTGAGCTTGCGGCGGAGATGCGGAGGAGACACAGCTCGTTCCGGCGATCTTCGCCGAGGGTGTGGTGAGTTTTAGGCCGTCGCTCGGAGGAGAGGCTTGTGAGCAATAATAGAGAGCCATACGTTTGCCGCGTAGAAATGGTCGGCGAAGGTCGTGAAATCGGACCAAGGAAGCTGAACGATGGGTCGGGGTTGGGTTGGAGTGGGGTGAAGCTCGGCGGAGGACGCCGGCGTAGAAATTGTCAGGTGAGTTACGGAGATTTGAGAATTTAGGGCTTCAGTAATCGTTTATGAAACACAACGACTTTAAGACGACGACTAGATTAACGTGGTCTGGAAATATCAAGCAGTAACAATTTAACTCTATAACGACGTCGTTTCAATAATCGTGCGTGAGCCATTTTTACGACGGTTCTCTCTCAGGAACTATTTAACTCTACGGAGACGTCGTTTAAGAAAAATTAGTGTTTCGATAATCATATCTAGTACTGCAAATTTCAAGACGATGATTAGTGAAAATTGGACTTTGACCCCATAAACTATATGAAACGTTCTTATTACAAGAAAACGCAAGTCTTTCCTTGTCCTCTAATTTTTACTAACCGTTAACCCGACCCGATAGGAAAACTCTACATTCACATTGGAAAGAGGATAAAACGGTACAAACAAATAACAATATTATAAAGTTGGCTTAATCCGCCACATACATATATAAAACTAATTTTTGAGTACTATCTAGTTAATGACACCAATTAATTAATTGGAAAAGACCCCATTTTGCCGATGGTAATTAGCTTATATGTCAGCTTACATACATGTTGGTGGAAATTAGTAGGGTTAATTGAAATATTGATATATGTTATCATTGCAATAGGGGGTTTTTCTCATGCGAAGCACAATTTCGACTACCTCGACGTTGAGAGAACAAACGTTACAAAGTACACGCGCTCGTTGAGAGTCAGCGTTCTACGACCAAAAGTACGAAGATACCCCTGACGGTGAATGCATTGTAATTACTTATACAAAATGGAATTGGAGGAATAGATTGGATTATATAGATATATATTATATTATATTCATGTGAACGCAATAGTTTTATAATTGGCCGATGATCAGAAGAAACTCAAAAAGTTCAAAGGAGGAATACCTTTATCTTATAGTGCCTATTCTTCTTCTTCTTCTCTCTCGGGCATTTCATCGAGCACCTTACACGCACTATCCTCAATCCCACCTCTTATAACAAAGAAAGCCACACCACACCAGGCCATTCCAGGCTCCAATACAAGACTATCTACATGGATCTTTTAAACCAGTACTTCCTAATTTGGTTTAGTATAGAATAAATGTTAAGTGCTCGTTTGGTTGACAGGTTTATATTTAGGAGAGTTTAAATAAGTAAGGCTTTATATAAAATAAATTAAAGGGTATAAATAAAATGTATATTTAGTTAGTGGGTTTAAATAAACACATGTGAGGTGGTGGGTTTATCTAAACCCGTCTGCATGGGTTTAGAATGGTTTTATATAAACCCATGGTTTAAATAAACCTGCGAACCAAACATACTAAGATATCATAAACCAACCTTTAAAATATTTAAACCCTCAAATCAAACAACCACTAAATGAATACGAATTCAAAATCATACTTTATAATTTCACATATAGCAAGCTTGACATGTTAATAGAGTTGGATAAAAAAGGCCAAAATACAGAGAAGATAAAAAAAAAGTTGTCTTTGGTGAAGACATTCGTCCACCACCTTCCTTGCATCGCGACGGCACAGTTCTCAGTAAAAAACCTCTCCTAAGCCAAAAAGTACTTTCGAAGGCCTAAAAAACAACCCAAAGAAACCATTTCTTTTCTTTCTTCAGCCCCAAACCCCAAAACCCTTCGCCAAAGAATCAAAATCCACATTCCAAAGATTCCCTCCCAATAAAGAAAAAGGGCCACAAAAAAGTTCTCACCTTTAAGCCCCTTTTTTCCGCTCACAAAGAGAGAAAAAAAACAGCATGATCTGATTCGAACGAAGCTCTCATTCCCAAATCCCACGCCGATGGTTTCGCTTCCTCTGTTCATCTTTTTCGCACTCAGTCTCAAATCCACCGCTGAATCTGACTACACCACAGTGATCTACAAAGAATGCGCTAATCAGTCCTTCGCAGATCCAAACGCCTCGCAGTCGCTCTCCAACCTCTATGGAACCCTCATACAGCAATCCTCCAAATCGAGGTTCTACACCGCCACCACCACCACCTCCGCCGGCGGCGGCGGAGGCGGCGGCCAATCTACAATCACGGGCCTATTTCAGTGCAGGGGAGACTTATCGAACGTAGACTGCTACACCTGCGTGAGCAACCTCCCTACGCTCATAGACAAGCAATGCGCCAACAACCCCATAGCCTCAAGATTGCAGCTTTACGGCTGTTACATGTCGTACCAAATTTCTGGGTACAGCGAAGGCGTTTCTGGGATGGAAGTTCTGTACAAAAGCTGTAGTGGGAGCGACATAAGAGGGTCGGGCTTTGAGGAGAAGAGGGACACGGCTCTGTACTCCCTGCAGAACGGATTTGCGGCCGGCGGCGGCGGCGGCGGCGGTGGGCTCTACTTCTCGACGAGCTACGAGGGCGTTTACGCGCTGGGACAGTGCGAAGGCGATCTTGGGAAGGGAGACTGCGTGGGCTGCGTGAGGAGCGCTGTTCAGAGAGCTCAAGTTGAGTGTGGAAGCTCAGTTTCTGGGATGGTTTTTCTCGGCAAGTGCTTTATGAGCTACAGTTATTACCCACACGGGGCGCCGAAGAAGTCGAGCTCTGCTTCTGCTTCCTTTAATTCGCCCACTTCTTCGTCGCCGGCGTCGGCGTCGTCGTCGTCGCCGGCGTCGTCCTCGCCGTCGTTTTCATCTTATTCTTCTTCGGGTTCTTCAGGAGGTAATTAAAGAATTTTAATTTAATTAATCTTACTTAGTATGATTTCTTTATTGTTTCTTGATGTTCGTTTAGTGAATAGATGTCGAGAAAAGTGATTGGACAATACGATATTTGAGGGTTTTGTTTGTCTTCTATCAATAATGTTGGTTCGAGGAAACATTTAATTTGGATTTTGCTTGTCGCCTTCAATGCTTATCTGGTTAGGGCTGTAGCTTTAGTTGTTCTTCACGCGGATATATTGTAATAAATCATCGTCATTGATGTATATAGAACTAATCTTAGTTTAATTGAATAAATATGTAACGTTATTATTATTAATTAATATAATAGGGTCGTCGGGGGCGAGTACAGGGAAGACGGTGGCTATGATATTGGGAGGAGCAGCCATAGTTGGGTTCTTGATCATATGTGTGTCGTTTGCTAGAGGTGCGGCGAATAGAAAAGACGGTGAGTATTTTAATGCTATTTAATTGTTACATCTATATTATTAAGAAATAATATTTTATCATTCAATATTATAGGAAAATAAGTCGGTGGATTTAAGAAGAATATAGTGGTTCGTCTTCGTTTATTTTATTTTGTTTCTTTTCAATTTAATGCTTGGTCTGCATGCGCTTTTTTGCAGGTTATTAGGATTCATGTGGAGTTGATGGACCAACGGCTAGTGTAATATTTCAAGACTCCCCAACATGTACCCTAATATATATATAAATATATTATTGATCTTAATTGGTTATTATATAGTCTAGAATACGACCCAAATCTCGTCGAATCAATTAGGTGGCAGGTATAACTAACTTCTTGAATTTTATCATAAACAAATTAGCATGCAACAAAAAAATAAAAAGTTAACGCAAAATAAGACAAATTAAAGTTAAAAAAATGTGGAAACTTCTTTGTCCTCTTGGTTGATTGTCCAAGTCTTTCAATGAAAAAATCCATCGTAGGAGACCAATTCTCCATGAAATGATTTAACGTTCGAAAAATTATTTACGTCGATTGCTTTTTTCGCCCGAAATATACGCTGGAAAATTCGTCAAACGGTCGGCAGTTGCCGACACCAAACGTGATCGATAAACGAGAACGAGGAAGTCGAAACTAGACGAGCTTGTAGTTTCATAAAACACGAAAGAAGGGGCAATGAAATATTAGAGCTTGAGCTCGGTTTCAACTTCGCAAACATCAGATGAATCCAAATTCGTATCGTTACTAGAAAACGTAATCAGAGTCGACCTCGAATCATGGCTAGGAAAACTACTAGTGCAAGGAAAATTCAAGTCGAAGATTGACCTCGATGATTCCAAGATGTGCCATGCTTCGGTTGAATGTGAGCTGCTTCCATCGATATCCTTCGTTCGATGATTCCCCGGCTGACCCTTCAAATTTTCGAGTATGGGGATATCGCCATTAGATGAGCTTTTGATCTTCTTCACCTTGGATGCACACGGAGCCCTCGTTGACCTGCTGTTTTCCTTAAAGTGTGTGTGCCAATAGTTCTTGATCTCATTATCTGTTCTTCCAGGCATTTTTGCAGCTATTGACGACCACCTACATCAAGAAATTCGTACAAAACTCTGTAACCATGCTCAAGAAAGAATTAAGACAGGTACTTTCCTAGCACAATCAGGGAATCTGAAAACTGAGTTCAATATCTAAGTAAAGAGACCATCTTACTATTCCTCCCATGTATGGACGACAACCTACAGAAATACATATCAAACTGCAACTATGCTCAAGAAAGAATTAAAACAGCTACTTTCCTAGCACAATCAGGGAATATGAAAACTGAGCTCAATATCTAAGTAAAGAGAAGACCATCTTACTATGCCTACCATGTGTTTTCGACCAATCCTAAAATCGAGAATTCAAGAGAACTCCATAACTACAATACAAGAAAAGCTAGGATCCATGAACATTCATTCATTCAGAAGGGTAAGAAACCCGAATAATCGACGTTATCATTGCTGTTAGTATGCATAGCCACAAAAGCAAACTAGAGTAATCGATTACTTGTTTCCATATTCATCGTGTAGTTTCTTGATAAGCTCTTGTTCTTCCTCGGTGAAATTCCCACGTTTGAGCCCAGGCTTCAGGTAATTGTACCATCGCAGCCTGCAACTCTTCCCACATCTCGAAAGCCCTGAAGAGAAGAAAAAAACAGCACGATTTTAGGTCTTCGTAAAAAATCTCCCCCAAAATTAAAACTCATCAACTATGCTCTTCTCAACCCTCGTCAATCAGCCGAGCAGCCTCAAACATTACCAGCGAACTTGGGGAGCAATTTCCAGTTCCAATGGCCAAACTTGAGAACATAAGCTCTCAATTTGTTGTCTTCCTCTTCACTCCACGCGCCCTTCTTCAGTCCGTCTTTGTCCACAAACGGCGATTTCACCATCTTCGTTCGTCTTCTCCAGCATATATGTATACAAACCTCCTACCTACTATTTTTGGGAATACGAATTGATTAGAGACGATTCTCCGTTGACGAAAGATAGCCCCAATTGTAGATCTGTGCAGTAGTTCACACGCTGCCTAAGAACAACGACAAGATCTGCAGTAGTTGGTCAAACTGAACAAGCGTTGTTTTTTATTTGTTATTTTTTAATTTTAGTTTTTTAAATACACATCACCAAACTTTAAAAGGAAGAAGGAACAAAGAGAGAGGTATTTACGGAAAAGCCCCTGGAAATATAGGTCGGCCTCCAATATTAGGTAAATTATTGCAGTTTTTTATTGAGGTTGGCTGTTACTCATATATAAATAAAAAAAAGTGACACTTGTCAGTTGCCCTACGAAACAACAAGACACAAGCTGCTACTAAAGTGTGATTGACTCATAAAATAAAGATTTGGTGATTCGAACAAGTTACCAAATTCGTATATAATTCTGCAAGCATGTTATTTTATTAATCGGCAGATCAAGCTAAACTAGTAATTTCCCACGCTTTGCGCTTGTGCTTGAAAAAATATAATTATTTTTAAACATGAAATGAAAAACTACTGTGTTGGGTATAATTACAATAACTAAAAAAATAAAAGTGAAATTATAACATCCTATATATACATTTAAATGTAGTTTTGTTATGGTGTTGACACGTGTTATATCCATAATTTTTTTTAATTAATTATTTCTTAAAACGTTGATAAAACCACCCCACACCCCACTTTCTAAAATAATAAGCAGCCCATGTATCAAAAATCGATTATTTAATTAGTTAATTAAAATAGTTTAATCCACTTAAAATAATTATAATTAATTATGACCTGTGCAATGCACGGGCAAAAAAACTAGTACTCCTACATATAGATGGATTAAATTGCAATGAAATGACAGACAAAATTGACGCCACCATAGACCTTTATATAAAAGATAGATAATTAGATGAAACTAGAAGTGAAATTATGACTTGTTAAATTAATTAATTTCAAATAGATGGACTAAAAAATGACAAATCAAATTGACATTTATTAGCCACTCCAAACCACTTATATAATTGATGATAGATAGATAGATAAATAATAATCAATTGGATCTTGTCCAACTTACTAAGGCCCAAAACCATCATCGGCCTAACATTCCAATGGCTCCTTAAATACCATAACCCAAACCCGAAATCATTCTGTTAATCCAGACATATGTAGGTGTCCTCATATGTTGCCACGTGTCTCATAATAACTAATTGTATAATTGATTAAAAATATAATAAAAACATAAGAAACTATCCACTATCACCTTATCCACTATAATAAACTAATATATGTGTATATATGTGTGTGTGGCACATCGATCCAAGAAGGTCATGAGTTCCAATTCACTTAAACTATTAGACAATCATAGTTTTTTGGATTTGATGACAAAGTTAGTTCCTGTGAAGTTCATCGAGATTGAACTTAATTGAAGTTGGAAACTATAGTGAGCCTCGGACCTAGTAGGTCAAAACGGGCCTGCGGGCGGGCCTGCCCGTAGCCCGCCGCTGGCGGGGCGGGTGCGGGCAAGCCCGCCTACTAGTGGGCCAGGAAAATGTAACCGCTAGTTCTTTTAAAACAAAACAAAATAAGAAGAATAATAAAAATAGGAAAAAGTAAGAAAAATACTATAAAATAGAAAAAATAATATAAAAATAGGAAAAAATAAAAAATGTGAAGAATTCAAGTTGGAAAATATATGTTATTTAATACCTTTTTTCATATTAATTTATTTATATCATTAAGTACCAATTATAGCTTAAAAAATATAAAAATCACAATAATTTATTTATAAATCTTTTTTAGAATAATTATATATTATTTTATTTTTTTACGGGCCGGGCCAGCCCCGCGAAAGCTCGCTGCCGCACGGGCATGCCCGCTCAGGCCCGCCCTAAGCGGGCGAGGCGGGCGGACCTATTTGACAGCTCTACTTGGACCTTAGCTAACAAACTCAATGATAGCGGAGAAATATTATTTCCAATATTTTTTGTAAGTGAAGGATGACCCATGTTAAAAATTGGAACTTTAACTTAGTTTATTCTTTCTTTGAGAGAGTTTAGGTATAGCGGATATGACAGATTATTGGTAGGTACATGGCAATTAATTTGAAATATTCATACAACTTATTATATTTATCAAATGCGAAGCCGACACTACTCATAAGAACGTTCCTTGCATCCTCTCAATAAACCAAACATCGTCCATGCTTTTCTGACATGTCGGACTACTTTCCGACTTTCATTGCATTTTTTAGTCTAATATTACGTCCGAATATTAAATGAGATTACCTTTTTTTTCATAAATCGCCGCATCACTTATTTTAATAAATACAATATTCCCTTGTCGACATTGTTTAATTTCTTTTCCCTTTTCTTAAGGCAGTTGTTACTTAACGTTTTCATTTGAAAATAATTCCACTACGTTCCATTGAATGAGTTTAGGGGTTGCATTACCATGGCGAACCATTCCCCGATTAGAATTATTAATAAATACTATGAACAATTGATTTGAATCAAGAAATTTCAAAGACCACCTTTCATATTAAGGATCGTATTTAAAAGAAAAAAAATTCTACTCTCAATATATGTTCTCCACAATACATTCGTATTTCAATCGCATATAATATCAATTTTTCATACTCCTTTTACATATTAATTTGTCTATATTACTTAGTTTATTTTTTTGTTGCAAAAGAAAATTAATTTATTGGATATACATGAATATGGGGAACCCGAATCCCCAACGGGGAACCCGATCCTCGAACGGTGATTACCCATCTTCGAACCAATTCATCATAAGCGGGGAATTAATTGGGACGATATTAAGAACAAGAACGGTATGTTCATTACCAGCTCCAAACCCACCCATTAACATCCTTAAATGAGTTGAATAGTGGTTACATTCTGCAAAGATATTAGAAAAATAAACAACCGACTGCCCACAAGTAAAAAGCTCATTAATACTTTGCTGCTCGCTAAGAAGATGAATTTAATAATTGAGGTGTATTTAATCACTAACAAAGCAACAACCGATTTAATAACTAGTAAATACAAGATTTCGGGTAGTATTAACTCCGTTCGATGCACTTATAACATAGTTATTTCTTTATGAGTATTTGATAATTTAATCAAATATCATACGCGAAAAAGTAATTTTATTTTTTTTGGGAAGGTGAAAAAGTAATTTAGCTACAATCAGAAGTGATCCTTTTTCCACTCTCCACTGTCCAGGATCCAAAGTCACACCCGCATATATATAGATAGATATAATTATTGTGCCTGTCAACGCATTTCCTCACTGTACCCAACTTTTCCATTAACTCTCTCTCTCTCTCTCTCTCTCTCTCTCTCTCTCTCTCTCTTGCTGGGTCCTCGAAAACTGAAGGGAAGGAAAGCCTGTGAGCTCTTACTCTCTGCACCTAAACTTCGTGTTGTTAACTTTCTGCATTTTGGAGAAAGAGCAACCATTTTATACTTTTTCTCATGCAGATTTTGTTGTCGACTTTTGGTTGATTGCTTCTGATTCTGTTTACTTGCTCTTGTTTTCCAGTGAAATCTGAAGCGTTGCGAGTCTCCGTGCGTGGGGAAATATGAGGTCGAGCACTCGGCTTAGCTCGGCTGTATTTCAGCTCACGCCAACTCGAACTAGGTATGTTTCTTTCAGTGTTGTGCGGCGCCCTTGTTACTCTTCGCTTTTTGTAATTTGGTAATTTTATGTCATGGTATTTATCTTACTTGGTGATTTCTTCACTTCATTTGTTGCGTTTTGACCTAGCGCGTCTTTCTGTGTGGTTAAGTTTCCGATTAGTTATGTGGAGGTGCTGCTTATTCAGTGACTTGCTCGTTTTCCCTGTGATTCGTGTCTAGTCTTGGACCTTTCGACTATGCGGAGTGTGAATGAAGAACTACTATTCTTTTCCGACTTATTTCATGAGCACCTATTTAACTATTCATGCTGAGTGATGGTTATTTTTCTTTGCCTTCGATTTGGTATGCTTCCTTAAGAGAGACACTGACTGCGTCGTGTTCTCTGTGTCAGGTGTGATTTGGTTATAATTGCTAATGACAAGAAAGAAAAAATAGCATCAGGATTGCTGGAACCGTTTCTTTCTCACCTGAAGATCGCTCAAGAGCAAATTGCTAAAGGTGGATACTCAATCTTGCTTGAGCCGCCAGATGACGCTGACACATCATGGTTTACAAAGGCCACTGTAGAAAGGTTTGGTCGTTATATGAAGCTGTCGTTTGCATTTAATGTTTGAGTTACTAAGCTTGCCTGTAGGAGGTGTTATGGCTAAATACACTCTAATTTTTGTTTGGTGCGCTAGACTTTTAGATTGTCTTTTGGAAATGATTTTAGCTTTTGTGATCATCTGTCTATGTGGACTTCGTCTATAAAATCCTTTCAACAGATTTTTGTTTGACTGCGATTACGCTACATTGCGCTAGCCTGTATCATTTAAGCAACACATTTACCTTCCATGACAGGTTTGTTCGTTTTGTTAGTACACCGGAGGTATTGGAACGTGTGTACACAATAGAAACTGAGATCATACAGATTGCGGAGGCTATTGCCATGCAGAGAAGTAACGACGTGGGTCAAATAAATGTAATTTCGTATCAAGAAAGAGTGATTGTTAATGTATATTCCAACATCGCTTAACTCTATTACTTTGCAGGTTGAAGAGCATTTTCCACAGTCTTTAGGAGTCTCTGAAGGTAACTAGAAAATTTCACTTTCTGCATTTTATACTGTTTTGTGTAGTGGCGCTCTTACTCACTCTCTCTGTCTGTTTTCAATATATTTGATAGCCATTTAATTGTACCTTCTTTTGTTTTGGGCTATAATTTGCTTTGGTAAATGAATGACAATTGAGGTGTTTTTAAAATCCCCAATTCTTTATTTATGGTCACAGGCAATGAATATTCCCTTCCTCTTTTTAACTTGACTTCAAGTTACTATTTATTTTGCAATTATCTTCCTGTCAATGTAAAAATCACTGTAACTTGTGGACAGGCGACAAGTCCGTGCCAAGTGCTTGTGATGAAAAGGGTATTGTTCTTTACCAGGTGAGTGTCCATTGAAGGAGCTCTTTCTTCAGTCATTTATCACCTTATATTCCATCTTATTATCCTGAGTTTCTTGACAGCCTGGACCACAAACTCCTGAAGCTAATGCATCATGCTTATCTGATGGCAATTCGAAGTATGAAATCTAATGAATTCGTTGAATTCCACTTCAATGTCGTTTGTTGCATCATCTAGTGAACTTGACAAATGTGCATGTTGTGCTGCTGACTGTTCTCGCACTTGGATCCAAGGAATTGGCTTGTTTGAAGTTTGGAGCCCACTAACAGGCCATATGCTTTCGAAATTGGCTAACATATTGCATTTCTCCATGTTGAACCAGAACCCAGCTTCTGAACATCCTTGAGACCCGTAAGACGGTGCTACAGAAAGAACAAGGAATGGCCTTTGCACGTGCTGCTGCTGCAGGTTTTGATATCGATCACATAGATCCACTTGTCTCTTTTGCTCGCTGCTTTGGAGCCATGCGTTTAATGTGAGCCCCTCAATCATGTCTTTTTCCACTGAGTGGAACTAATGTCTTTTCTGTATTTCAGTATGATAGCTTGTGTATATTCGACAGGGAAGCATGTTCGAGATTCTTGGATCTGTGGAAGAGAAAGCATGAAACTGGTCAATGGCTTGATGTTGAAGCATCAGAAGTAGCATCATCTCGAACTGACTTTGCTGCAATGAATGCATCTGGTAGTTTTATTTCTTCTACACCCATCAAGTGTGGTGACCATGATGTTTCTTCCGAGAATAATGGGAAATTGAACTCGACAAACAACACTGGTAAATTTAAGTCTTCGGAACTGTCAATTTCTGAAGTGTACTTTTATCAGATTCTTGTTTTTTCCAATTCTTTTTGTAATTGGCAGAGATATATTTGTTGAAATCTAGGTGATGATTTTATATGATTCTCGTTCTTTTTTTCTTTTCCCCGAGAAGATAACCCAGCACCAAACGGTCAGCAAGGATATTTGCAAGGTCAATTTCCTCATCAAGTCTTTTCCCCATGGCCAGCTATGCATGGTTCGCCACAAGCATTCCCAACTTATCCCGTGCAAGGAATGCCATATTATCATCCTTATGCTGGCCCCTTTATTCTCCCGCATCACCTTCCAATGGAGCATTTCCCATCAAATTTTAATCATCAGTCGAGGCAGAAAAAGGAACCGGTTGATTCTAAGGGAGTGAATACTGGTTCGGAGGCTTGGGAGACCGACGGAATCAGATCACAGTTAGATATGGATTCTGAAATGAAGGATTCAGAGTATTGCAAACCACGGAGAAGGTCTGGAGGGTCCAAGAAGAATCAGTCTGGCGTGGTTGTGATACGCAACATCAACTACATCGACTCTAAACAAAGGGAATCTGGCAGTGAAACCGAGTCAGACTCATCATGTTCAGGCACTGATATAGCAAATGGGGATTTTGAAGTTGATGGCGGTAATGTAATTCACAAAAATGGTCGTTCATCCGAAAGTAAAGGCATCCTTCAGAAGTCTGTGGATAAGTTAAAAGCAGCGGATGATGAGCTTTCTATGTTTGGAAAGGATGCAGGTGATAGTCACTGGCAGGCCTTTCAAAATTGCTTATTGAGAGGAAGCTCGGAAGATGCTAATGCTGAAAATGGCGTTGTTTTCGAAACTGAGAGAGGTGTTAAAATGAAGAGACGTGGAAACAGTGCCATAGATGATCCTCTGGCTCTTGGTGCTAGTGGTACTGGTGAAATCCACGATAGTCAGAGGACAGACGTTCACAGAATCAGTGGACTCACTCGTAAGCCCAGGGGCTTGAATGATGATGTTTTACTCTCCTCCCATGGCAGTAATGGTTCCATGGGAAACAATGGGCAAACAGCTTTTCAGTTTTCAGAGAGCAATGGACGAACGATTTTATCTCGGACAGAAGTTGAAGACTATATTATTAGCGATCAACAAAAGCAGTCAAATTACAGGAATTTATTCGATGTCAACAGTTATGAGGATGGCAGCCATAAGATTGATAGAGAGTCTTCTTCACATGGGATGAATGATGAAGCTTTCATCGTACCGTTCAGGTCTATGTCGTTGGATCATGCTTATGGAGCAGACAGAACTTCTGTTCATATGGATACAGAAACATCGTCATCACATAAGAAATCTAAAGGTGAGAAAGAAAGCTACGAGCCTGATTGTTTGAGCTTGATGCCCGAAAGAGGGGCAGAAAAGAATTCCCCGGGCGTAGACCCTGCACTTGACTATGAAATGCAGGTCTGTGCCGAAGGTTTAGAGGGGAAAGTGCGGAGAAATGCCAATGCGAAGGGTGGACTAGGAAAAGCATTAAATGATAGGAAATCGAAGGTTGCTGCGGACTCTTTATCAAAGCGAAGAACTGGGGGACCTATAAAGAAGGAAAGCAGACCACTGAAGATGAGCCCTATGGAAGACGCACGAGCACGCGCCGAGAGGTTAAGATCGTACAAAGCCGAGCTGCAGAAAATGAAGAAAGAGAAGGTACGACATGGGACTGAGAAAGTCACTTGACTTGTGAAAGTTGTCCTTGCTGTTAGTTCCCAATGCTTCTTGTTATGCTCATACAATGATTAATGTTCAAGCTTTTTTGCGTAGTTTTTTTTCGTTATTACATCACCAGTTTTTCTCATGTATCTCACATCAATTCATTTCAGGAAGAGGAAGAAGCAAAGAGACTCGCAAAGTTGAAGCTGGAAAGACAAAAGCGAATTGCAGCTCGAGCAAATCCAATACCTTTAAAACCATCCATTCTTTCTCCTCAGACAAAGCCAATACAATCGAAACTCCCATCTCCTATAGCTAATAGAGGATCCAAATTTAGCGACTCAGAGTTGGGATCTTCTTCGCCATTGCAAAGATCCAAAATCAGAACTTCGCCTGGATCGAGCGTGCGCAAGACACCGATGGCCAAGAGATTGCATGAGGGTAGCCACAATCCAGGAAATAGGTTGACTAAGTCATCATCGTCAATCCCTGAAACAAAAAGAGCAAATAACGGTATCACACCTGATTCTAAAGCTACTACCATGGGCCGTATCAAGAGGTTATCTGAGCCGAAAATAACCACATATCCTTCTGCGACCTCGGCAAAAGCTGGAAATGCAGAAGCCGTGGTAAAAAGGAAGTTATTTGATGCGTCTGATAAGAACAAAATGACGGCCATTATCAGCCTTGATCAAAGCAAGGCTGCAACTCTACCAGAATTAAAGATCAAACCTTCAAAGTCGCAAGCAGATGGCGAGTGTGTATCGACGGTGAAGGATGATCAGACTATGAATGGAATTGCTGAATCAGGTGCAAATAACTGCAATGCAGGGGAGAGCCCGATAGTGGAAAAAACTGTCGTGATGCTAGAGAAGCCTTCTGTTGCGACGTTTCCTTCTTTGGAAACGAATTCAGAGAAATGGAATGGGCCTCAATACAATCAGGAAAAAGGAGAAAGAAGCAAGGTGGCTACTGCATTAGATCCGAATCATGCTCGGGTTCATAAAGAAACAATTGTAAGTCTCTTCATTTCTAGAATTGAGCTGGTTGCTATGAAACTTTTAACTTCCATAAGCTACTATTTAAGAAGGGCGAGATGTTTCAACTAGCTATTACCTTCCTCCTGCTTTTTATGGTCATATTTCTGTAACTGCCATAGTATGGTTTATTGTCATAGACCTGGATTCTCAATCATACAGTTTCTTAAATTGTCAGGCAAAGGTCTTCGATTCCTCGGAGAAACGCACAGGCGGTGAAAAGCCATACAAAGCCCTTCATGCTCGTAACTCCTCCCTCGAATATGCCGTGGAGACCTCTGCAGCTCTTGTCGAAATGGAAAAACAAGTCGAAACTTCAGAGAAGACGTCCGTAAAGGAGCCGTCGAAGGGCTTGAGAAATCTGTTGAAGTTTGGAAAGAAGCTTCGTGCATCGACTTCAGTGGACCAAAGTGTTGATTCAGAATGTAGCAGTCGCGAGGGTACTGAACACGATAATCATCACGGCAAGAAAGTAGCTTCGTCGGGCGAAGGTAATTTGCTTGTCGTTCTCTTCTTTTAATGAGGTCCATTTACTCAAAGATTGACGTTCTTGTCTTTATATAGTCAATCCATTTTCGTAAGAACGAGTTTTATACTCTCGGCTCAATTTGTTCGTCTGTGTACTTGCAGTGAACACATTGAAGAACCTAATATCGAACGATGAGAGCTCAACGTATGGAAATGCTCCTCCGCAAAAGGGTACGTAGTGCGTTCACGTAAAATCATCGTACCATAATTTTATATTATCCAACAACTCTTGCTTGAATAATTAATTCCTTGTCGCAGCATCTCGCCACTTCTCTTTGTTATCGCCCTTTCGGAGCAAAACCAGCGAAAAGAAACAAACTTCGTAGAGTAAGTTCATTGAGGTCTAACGTCGATCTAATCTTGTGTTCAACAAGTATCTTGTGGCAACCGAACTACTACATGTTCTTCTCTGCTTTATACGTTGTGGTTCTTCATCCGAACTAAACTTCTCCGCATCCAGTTTTTGTGTTCTTTACCATTTTAATTATCGTTGTCATTATTAATTATTATAACCAAGTAATTTTAGGTGAGTCTATAGAAAAGTACCAAATTGGATAAAATTTTTACACATAGGTACCCATGTCGGAAAATTTTACAGATAGGTATCCGATTTAATTTTTACCAGTTTCTTTAGTCATGTCGTACCTTCCTGTGTGTATTGCGTACCATAACACGTTGATATAGGGTACCTAAATATAGCATACGTCGTACCTACGATATATCTGTGGGTTATATAGGGCGTACCTAAAGATAGCATACGTCGTAACATTTTCTGTTATATAGCGTATCTAAATGTGTTGATATAGGGTACCCAAATGTGTTGTATCGTGTACTTTCGGGGATCGGGTACCTGTGTGCAAAAAATTTATTCTGTTAGGTATCTATATATAAAAAAATCCTGACACGGCACTAAATTACAAGTTTTATCCAAATAAGTACTTACGTCCCTTAATTTTATGCAACTAATAATTCAAGTAGTATTAGGTAATTAAAGGAGTCAAAACCATATTGTTCTGCTCAAAGTGGCCGGCCATGGCCCAAATGTAGCCTCTTGTTTGTCTCTCTGGAAAATCAATTCGTGTCTACAATCTACATGCAAATTTTGTCTCAGTTTTATTTCCAATATTTTTCATCATTTAGTCTCACTGTACAAACGAACCATGTAAAAAAATAATTAAAATGTTTAGAAAAGAAACAAAAACAGCAAATCTGATGAACGTGACCGCTCAGAAGACTGAAAAGAAAAGCCCTCGACCTTCACTCAATCACGCTCGAAGTCCACCAAAATATTAGAAAAACAAAAGAAACGCAGAAGCAGCATACTACAAAGAATGAAAAGGGCTCTCTCTCTCTCTCTCTCTCTCTCTCTCTCTCTCTCTCATTTGAGAGGAATGAACCTAGAAGAGTGGGTAGCACCAATACCAGGCCTTCCGTGCTTGACCGGCTTGTAAGAGATGGAAAACTCAGCGAGGTAATGCCCAATCATCTCGGGCTTGATCTCAATGGGATTAAACGTCTTGCCGTTGTACACTCCGAGCACGCTTCCAATCATCTCAGGGACGATGATCATGTTTCGGAGGTGGGTTCTTACAAGGGCGGGCTTCTCGCCCGGCGGGGCCTCACGTTTCTATCCAATCAATCGAATAAAAACGAATCGTCAATCAAATGCGTATGTAAACCCTAAAAGGATATGCAATGTAGCAAGAAATTCATATGTACGCATGAAGACTGCAAAGGGGATTATTGCAAATAACAATCATCAAATATTTTGAACCCAAGATTAAGCTTGGCAAGATTATTGATTGGCCCTATTCGAAATTAGAAAGAATGCTGTAAAAATAAATGCTTGAAGAAGATGGAGAGATCGAGGGAGCCTACCGCCTTGCGCAGCTTCTTAATCAAGGCCATTGGCTTCTGCTTCAATCCTCTCTGAAACCTGTCCAATTCATCAGCACAAGAATTGGTGGAGCTTTGTTAACCAATCAATCCATGTCTGGATGCAAAACTAGTCCATATGAAAATTGATGATTTAGTACACTACAAATTTACAATCATCAATCAACCAAGAGGGGATACAGAAAAAGGTGCGCGATGAAATAAAATCCTCAAGTAAGATTATCCAATTCAGTCGACAAAGGGCAATCATATCTCAGATTCATGTCCGACTTAAACTACTAACCACCAAAGGGAGGATAATACCTTCTCCTGGCGCGCGCACTGAAGAGCTTAACGAGCTCATCCATGGACATGTCGAGCAGCGCATCGAGGTCGACGCCTCGGAAGCTGAACTTCTTGAACGTTCTCTTCTTAGGTTGTCCCGCAGCAACGTCCGCTTCAACGTCCGCCTGAGAAATTTTCAATAACAAAACTTCAGACGCAGAAACAACTACTAGCAGCTGCAAAGACCGTAATAAAAGACCGATGGAGATCTACCATGGCTGATTGGCTATGAAAGCTGGGAAATCTCAACGAAAGAGACGAACGGCCAAGGCTTGTTAGGGTTTTTGCTGAGCGGTGGACACCTGACGTAATAATTAATATAGGCCTTCTTATCGGGCTGATTATGGCAATTTAAACTGGCGTAATTTACCAGTTTTTAAGGGGCGTTATTGTAATTATACGTATTAAAAAGGGGACTTTTCGTTTCAGGTCCCCATAAGTAGAATTTAGGATTCATGCTCTCCTAGTAAAAAATTTAGTTTTAAGGACCCTTTTTCTGCGGTACCACTTTATTGCTCTGATATTCCAGTATGTTGAAATTTTATAACACAAAACGAACATCCGATTTCCATTTTACGATCACCTGATACCAGTTCATTTCTGCAGTACCACTCCATTGCTATGCCATACCAGTATGTTGAAATTTTAGAACACAAAATGATTATTCTGTACAGTTTATATATCTTTTATACTACTTTTTTACATCACATAAAATGGTTCTTTAACCAAAAGTTTTTTCAGATGGGGCTTGAAATCTATTTTAAATATCTAGGGGGCGTGATTTCGAATTGACCCTTAAAAAATCAAGTTTCACGTGCTTAAGGTCAAAACAGAGAATTCCCCACTATGACGACTCTTGATTGTATTTTTTGTACCATACGCATCGATTCGTGGAACTTTCCCAAACTCCGCGCCTATATAAACCCGAGATGCACACCAACATTTTGAGCACAGCACGCCATTTATTCTTTGTTTCACGCAAAAGCAAGCAATTGTAAGTTCATATTCTTTGCCGTTCTGGTAAGTGTCCTTTTAGATCTTTAGCATTTTGGTTTGCTAGATTTGTATGTATTTAGCTCTGCAAGACCGATCGTTTCAGTTGTGTTGTCAGGTCGTCTTCTGTTAATTGCTTTTTTCTAGATTAACAGAGCTGCAAAAGTAGTTGAAAGTCAATAGCGTATTGAAGTATATTGAGTACAGATTTGGGTTGCCTTTGGTGGATCAGAATCAAGGCTTTAGTTCTGTGTATACGAGTAATTACGTCTCTAGCTGTTAAAGGTCGGGCTTTTTCGTCTGTTTGTGGGTAAAAGATCGGGTCATCTATAGTTGACTGGGGAAAGATTGATCTCTGCATTGCATTTTGTGATAATTATCAAGAAAAGATGAGCAGTTTGAGCGTCATTGGGATTTCCACTACGAAGCCTTGCTGTAGTATTTTTGTTCACGCAAGAACTTCGTCCATCTTTTTATGCCCGTTTCTGAAGCGTTCCCATTTCAATGAGCATAATTTGTCGAAATCACTGTCGGAATCTGACACTTGTAACGGTAGTAAGGTTTTTAGGATTAGTGGTGTCGCCGGCTCGAATCGGAGGGTTTTTAATGTTTCCGATTCTAATTGGGCTGCTCGATCTAGGGCCTTACGAGGCCGTTGGGGGAAGAAGAACGATAAGTTTGACAGTATAATAACAAATGTAGCGTCGAATATTAGAAACCATTCAACTTCTGTTGAATCACTTGTAAATAATAATAGTGTCGATAAGATATACATTTCGGGGGGTTTCGATGTGAATCCCTTGGTAGTTGAGAGAATAGGTCAAGGTTTAGTCGAAAGAGGAGGAATAGTGAGGGAAGGTGAAATCGAAGCGGACAACAGTTCTACTAACTCGAATACGAGTCCTTTGCATGATGCCCGAGCTACTGAATCAAAGGTTTCAGTAAAACCAACTGCTGGGAGAAATGTGACCGAACTGGAAAACGAAGCCTGGAAATTGCTCCGCGAAGCTGTTGTCAACTACTGTGGAAAGCCTGTGGGAACCGTAGCAGCCGTCGATCAAAATGATACGCAGCCACTGAATTATGACCAAGTCTTTGTTCGTGATTTTGTCCCGTCTGCTCTCGCATTCTTGCTGAACGGAGAAGGAGATATAGTAAAGAACTTTCTGCTTCACACCCTTCAGCTACAGGTGACTAGCAATATACTCCGTAATAGCTTTTGGTATATGCCTAGACTTCTCTATTTATGTGGTGTTTTCACTACCATGAGTCTCACAAATTTTATCTTTTTTTTATTTTTTTTTGTTTTCTGTTTTGAATCAGAGTTGGGAAAAAACTGTGGATTGTTACAGCCCCGGGCAAGGCTTGATGCCTGCAAGCTTTAAGGTTAGAGCTGTGCCTATGGATGGACGAGATGGAGAATTCGAGGACGTCTTAGATCCAGATTTTGGTGAATCAGCTATTGGTCGAGTTGCTCCCGTTGACTCAGGTACTCGTTGGAGTGTATTTCAATGTGGCACTCTTTATCTTACAGGCGACCTCTTAAACTATTCCGACGCATTTCGTTGCTTAAAAATCAGATTTTAACAAAGTGATTTGATCTGAAACTCAGTATGTATCAGTATAATGATGTAATATTGGCAAACCATGGGTTTGCTTTGCCATTTGGACAGGATTATGGTGGATCATCTTGCTGAGAGCATATGGAAAAGTGACGGGCGATTATACATTGCAAGAGAGGGTCGACGTACAAACAGGGATAAGATTAATCTTAAACCTATGCTTGACCGACGGGTTCGACATGTTTCCTACTCTTTTGGTCACTGACGGTTCTTGTATGATTGATCGAAGAATGGGTATCCATGGACACCCCCTTGAGATCCAAGTGAGTTAAACGCCAGGCAATTCTTAAATCTACACATCCCTCTTGAGAAACTTGTAAAATTTGAATGAAAGATCATCTTCTCTGCAATTGTAGGCTCTGTTTTACTCTGCTCTGCGCTGCTCCCTGGAGATGCTGATCGTGAACGAATCAACCAAGGATCTGATCGTGGCCATCAACAATCGGCTGAGCGCACTTTCGTTTCACATGAGAGAGTATTACTGGTTGGACAAGAAGAAAATCAACGAGATTTACCGCTACAAGACCGAAGAATACTCCAAGGACGCAGTCAACAAGTTCAACATCTACGCAGATCAAATACCCGAATGGCTGGTCGATTGGATCCCCGAAAGCGGAGGATACTTCGTCGGGAATCTCCAGCCCGCCCACATGGACTTCAGGTTCTTCACGCTCGGTAACCTCTGGGCCATCGTGTCGTCCCTGAGCGCATCGAAGCAGAGCGATTTTATCCTCGATTTGATCGAAGAGAAATGGAACGACCTCGTGGGACAAATGCCTCTCAAGATATGCTTCCCTGCCCTGGAGCACGAGGAGTGGCGCATAATCACTGGAGGTGACCCTAAGAATACGTAAGAAACAACTAAAATCCTCCATTGGTCTACTAATTTTAACCTCGTCGACCACACTTTTTTTAATCTATAGCCTTAGATTTTGCTGTATAAACGGGGTCTCGTGCTATTTGTATGGGGTTCCCTGAACTAGGGGACTTCCTAATTAGTCCACCATGTTTTACTGCATTGTAGGCCATGGTCGTATCACAACGGTGGATCTTGGCCAACACTTACGTGGCAGGTATAGCTCGTCGTAAACTAAACCCAAGATTCACAGTTGATTGGTTTGATACGTCAAATATAACAATGAGAAAATCATATCTTGAATTACATACGTATATATATGTGTATATTTGTCTCAGTTCACATTGGCTTGCATTAAGATGGGAAGGCCTGAGTTAGCCAGGAAGGCGATTTCTTTGGCCGAGAAAAGACTGAAAGTCGATAGATGGCCAGAATACTACGATACGAAGTCTGGGAAATTCGTGGGAAAACAAGCCCGAGTTCGCCAGACTTGGACGATCGCTGGGTATTTAACTTCGAAGATGCTTCTAGAAAATCCCGAGGTAGCATCGATGCTGTTTTGGGACGAGGACTATGAGCTGCTTGAGAAGTGCGTCTGCGGTCTCAAAAGAGGCGACGGAAACTGCCATCGCCTCGCCGGCGCAAAATCTCGGGTTTGATTCGTAGTTTCGTTTTCATGCAACTTTAGCCATTCAACATATTTCAAATGCAATAACATATACTACTATCTGCACACTCTATGCGTGTGCTTAAAATATAATTGTTTTAATTTAGTTTTATTTATAATTTATGTTTAGTAGATAAAATATAATTTTAAATAAGGAAAGTAATGAGTAGGAGTACAAGCATAATAACTAAAAATTGAGGGGTTAAATATAATAGTTCGTCAATTAATGAAATTAAGAAATAAAGAGGTTAAATATTTTACCGCCCAAAATAGTACTTAATAGACACCCTCGAATAGATAATGCAAAGATGATGAATATAGAAATGGATTTTAGTCGGTGGTTGAAATGGATTTGATTGCTATGTCGTAATATGTTTTGACTATTTATTCTGTCCAAACCCCACCCCCTTCCTACCTTTCTATTTTGGGTAAATTCCTTATCAGACCCTGTCAGAAACTTAACTTCCTTATCAGTACTCCTGACAAAATTTCTTCCTTATCAGTACACATCTGCAAAAAGTTGTGTGTTTAATTCTCCCAAACAGTAAACGGACGAAAATACCCTTTTCTGAAATTAAACTAGACATCATACCAACTGTTTTAATTATTATACCAACTGTTATTCTAAGTATACCAACTGTTATCATTATTATACCAATTGATATAGTGTACAATTCTGTTGGTATAATTACGACGACAGTTGGTATATTTTCTACAATTTCTGGTACAATAGTAAAATCAGTTGGTATAACACCAATTTCACTGTGTAAATTAAAATAACTGGTATAATAACGAAAATACATGGTATAATTTCAAGAATTTCTGGTATAATTTTCAAAATCAGTTGGTATGGCGTCCCATTTCAGTGTAAAATTAAAATAAGGTATAATAACACAAACAGATGGTATAATTTCTACAATTTCTGGTATAATTTCAAAATCAGTTGGTATAACGTCCAGTTTCAGTGTATAAAATTAAGATAACTGGTATAATAACACAAATAGATGGGATAATTTCTACAATTTCTGGTATAATTTCAAAATCAGTTGGTATAAATGTCCAGTTCGCTGTATAAAATTATAAAATGTTAATTACTTGTACGATAACCATAACAGATGGTATAATTTGTACAATTTGTGGTATAATTTCAAAATTAGTTGGTATAAATGTCCAGTTTTCGCTGTACAAAATTATAATAACGTTATTTATTGGTACGATAACCAAAACAGATGGTATAATTTTTATAATTTTCGGTATAATTTCGAAATCAGTTGGTATAAATGTCCAGTTTGAAGTGTGAGACAGGGGTATTTTCGACTTTTTAACCCTGAAAAGACCTTTTTAGGTACTGAACAGGAAGAAATTTTCAAATGAGTACTTATAAGGAAGAAATAATTCGAAGGGTATTTAAGAGGAATTTGAAAACTCAAAAGGTACTGATAAGGAATTAACCCTTCTATTTTCAGTTGGGAAATAAAATTTCCATTTTAACTCGTTGAATTGAAGCTAACATATAAACGCGATGGACCCAATTTTGTAATAGATACGTTAAAACATTAAAAGTTCTCCATGAGGGGCAACATATAGGTACACCTGAAAAACTATGGAGTGGAGTAGACGATAAAGCTATCTCGAATCTAAGTATCTTGTCCCAAATTCGTATAGAATACAATAGCCAAGGAAGAGGTTCAAGTGGATTCAAACCCATAACATTCATTCACATTAAATAATTATGTCATGGTCGCTTCTTAGAGACTTCGAAAAATCTAATTACTATGTCGACTTTCTAACGCATTCGCTTTGATCCCCAACCAAAACCTCCATTTCCCAGTCGTTGCGTATACGTAATGGTCTGACAAGACAAATATATATTATACATATATATGTCCTGTAGCTAATCACATTATTACATCACAACCCCACAAATTCAAAACTTGTAATTGAATTTTCTTTGGAATCGTCCGGCTTTTATTACAACCACCTTGACACGATCTTTCGGTGACAAGTGTAGAAACTTACGGACTCTTCATCAAAGTTATATATATCTTTATATATATAAATAGGATCCCATCAACAAACAGCTTACTGCTATATATGAATTGATCTTCAAAAGAAGAGAAATAAAAAAAAAAGAACCATTTCACACGCATCATCATCATCATGGCAAATCGCCCCACCTTCACCCCATTAGCAGTAATCTTCTTCTCTCTCACGCTATGCATCGCTTTCTCCCACGGCGCAGATAGCAATCGAACGAAGAACCTACCGAAATCTGACGTTAAGCTCTTGGAATTCCCGCTCAATTTAGAGTACCTTGAAGCAGAGTTCTTCGCCTGGGGGGCTCTCGGCGCCGGGCTTGACAAGCTTCAGCCCAATCTTACCAAGGGAGGGCCGCCGCCGATCGGCGTTAGAAAGGCAAAGCTCAGCCCAGTCGTAAGAGACATCGTCGCACAGTTCGCTTACCAGGAATTCGGACACGTGAGGTAAGACGTGAAAAACATAAGTCTTGAGATCGTTTTTTGTTCGCCGTCGATCGCCTGCTTTTTTTTTTTTTTTTTAACTGCTGTTATTTGCAGGGCGATTCAGAGCACGGTGGAGGGATTTCCTCGGCCGCTGTTGAACCTCAGCGCAGCTACTTTTGCCACCGTAATGAACAACGCCTTTGGAAGGCATTTACTGCCTCCCTTCGATCCCTACGCCGGCGACATAAACTATCTCCTCGCCTCGTACGTCGTGCCTTACGTCGGACTCACTGGGTACGTCGGCGCCAATCCCAAGCTCCAAAGCCCCAAGTCAAAGAAGGTAATAAAAGATTTTTCTTGCATCTCTTATTAGAAATTGAGGGTCCTTCCTAAAACCAATTGGTAATAGAATTGAGGGTCCTTCCTAACACCAATTGGTAATAGAAGGAGAAAGCCTCTTATATATATACTAGCTTCAAGAGCTTGAATTATCTGATGTGGGTCGAAACCCACTTAGAATCTCAACACGCCCCCTCACGTGTGGTATGACTGGCCTAACACGTGGACATATGAATCGGGTGACGGTGAGCGGAAGCTCGCTCTGATACCATATTAGAAATTGAGGGGTCCTTCCTAAATCCAATTGGTAATACGGGGAGAAAGCCTCTTATATATATTAGCTTCAAGAGCTTGAATTATCCGATGTGGGACGAAACCCACCCAGGATCTCAACATCTCTCTTCCTCGTAAATTATGGACGACTTCTCTGAGTAAGAGAATTGACGTCTTTTGCATACGTCAGCTCGTGGCGGGCCTTCTCTCCGTCGAATCGGGCCAAGACGCGGTGATTCGGGGCTTGCTGTACGAGCGGGCCTCGGAGAAGGTACGGCCATACGGAATCACGGTGGCGGAATTTACGGACAGGATATCGGCGCTGAGGAACAAGCTGGGGAAGGAAGGGTTGAAGGACGAAGGGCTGATAGTGGATCCCGAGCTCGGGGCGGAGGGGAAGATCGCCGGCAACGTGCTCGCCGGCGATGAGAACTCGCTGGCGTACGATCGAACGCCCAAGGAGATTCTGAGGATCGTTTACGGGAGTGGGAATGAGAGTTTTCCCGGCGGCTTTTATCCTAAAGGCGCCGACGGTCAAATCGCCAGGTCGTATCTCCGACGCTAGAGAGTAGAATCATCTCTGTCGCCGTTTAGAATAGATACAGCTGTTTATATTTATATGATCAATAATCTTCATGCATATTATGTTAATAACACCTCACTACTCTCTCTCTCTCTCTCTCTCTCTCTCTCTCATCGTATGGGCTTTTGACTGTTACAAGCCCAACTAACTTGATATGGCCCATTAATGGGTTAAGCCCATTAAATTGAGACTGCCAAAGGATTGTTTAATACTCCCTCCGTCCCATGATTTTTATCACATTTCTTAGCGGCCACGGATATTAAGGTGGAATTATTATAATAATATAGTACAATGAAAAGGTAAAAAGTGTATATTTTGATACGTCTTTTAAGAATATTTAATGTTATTGTATTGATTGTTTGTGATAATTTTTTACCCAAAAAGCAAATGTGATAAAGTTAGTGGAACGCCCCGAATGGGAAAATGTGATATTAGCGGGACGGAGGGAGTACTTGGGAACAACAAAACTATCACATGGTAGTAGATTTGTTTTGGGACTAGCCACTATGCATCTTAACTACTATGATTTTGTTTTTCATCGACTTGAATTGAGTTTCAATTAATTCTTATGCTCCACAATTTTTAATTAAAGCTTTTCATTTTTTTATTGTCCCGAGAACATCATCCAAACATGAGATCATAGAGCATCCACTGCTCATTAATCCACATTCTACATAAGCTTGTAATACGTAGAGATTGATAGTATATGCTAATGATGATGCAATCAAACCATTCATTCACTGTGAATCCATACTCATGACCACAATTAATTTTGCAATAAATCAATAAACGATCACCAAATCTTATCCTTAACCAACCCTTAGCCAAATGTTCAAACTCCACTCTCATACAATATAAATACATACATGCAAATGGAAGCATAACACAGCCCAAACTACACCGAAAAATCAAGTAAAATGAAAAAGCTCCTCGCCATCGCGGTCGTCGTCGTGATCCTCGTCATCTTTGTCGGGGCGAAAGCCGACGAAAACCCATACCGTAAAATCAAATCGCAATCCCTCATAGAAACCACTTGCAAAAATACGCCGAACTACGACCTATGCAAGGCGACCTTCGAAGCCAATCCGGGCAGCACGGGCACCGACATCACTGGTCTCAGCCTCATTACGGTGGACGCTGTCAAGGCCAAGACGAAGCAGGCGCTTTCGGCCGTCGAACGGCTTAGGAAGAAAGGGAAGTACGCCGGCGCGTTGGAGACCTGTACCCGAGTGTACAACACCGTGCTCAAGTACGACGTGCCCCCGGCCGTCGAAGCACTTCAGAAGGGAAACCCCAAGTTCGCAGAGAACGGAATGGCCGATGCCGCGGCGGAGGCCGACGCCTGCGAAAACGCCTTTGGTGGGGTCTTCGGAAAGTCGCCTCTGAGCGGGATGAATAAGGCGCTCAGCGATATCGCGGTTGTTTCTAGGGCTGTTATTAGGAACCTGCTTTAGAAAAATCGTTTGTTCGAATGGTTTAGATTCTTGATCGTATGTAGGATAATAATACTGTGCATGGCAATTTTTCGGGAATGAATCACCCTTAGCATAGACTCATAGGTAAGCCCATGAGAGGTTCCACTGTAAAGTCAATTGGCAATAGAGGGAGTATACAAATGGAGGCAGTAGCTCGCAAAGTTTTAAACTGGTCTCGCAACTATTCTGATTATCCGATGTTGGACTTGGGTTTACTTCGCAACAATTTTCTGAAAGACTGGTCGTTTTTTTTAATAAAAATAGAGGGCGAAGAGCCTCTCTTCCAAGAAAAATGAAGTTCAAGAGCCACAAAGATTAGTTATTTAATTAGACCCCAGCAGGCGAAAGACTACTAAAAATGAAGACGGGCTAAAGCTCGATAATGGCGGCGCCGCTCGATGGCTTGGAGGCGAAAATGTAGGTGCCAAGATCGTTCCTTTTTATGACCCCTTTGTCGATTCTTGATTGGAAGTATTGCTCCTGCGAATAATTCGAAACAGCCGATCAAGAAAATTGCATATCAATTTGAGTAAAAGTGTTCTTTTTCTCCTGTCGTTGGCCAACCAACCTTGACGTTGAGTATGAACTGTGGGACGATATTTTCCTTGACTAAGACGACGGCACAACCGCCCCACCCAGCGCCCGTGAGTCGAGCGCCGAGGGCCCCATTTTCGCGGCAGATCTTTACAAGCTCTTCTAGTTCGGGACAACTGATGAAAAAGGGTACGCAGTTTTTTTGTTCGTCTTAATAGTCCTCAAGCGATCAGAAAGAATTCAAAAAAATAAAAAGAGAAAATGACGTCGCACCTGCATTCATACAAGACACTACAGCTACGGTGGCTTTCGTTCATGAGGTCGCCGAGCTTCTTCAGCATATCTTCTTCACTACAAAACCAATTGATGGACATCGGTTAGAGTTCATACATGTGGTGGAAAAAACTTACATGAATGACTTTTATCTCTTACCTCAACTTAGATGAGACAGTATCTTTGAAAGCATACACGCGCTTTGCTTCAGAGAAGACATGGGCAGCTCTCTGGAAAGTCGTTTTAAAAGGTGCAATTTTGTTCAGTTCGTAAAACGTTCGCCTTATAGATAATTTGTTGGATTCTACAGTTGAAAAAGGGACAATCTTGGCGTACTTACGTGGTGCAACTTAAAGTGTTTGGCTGCTCTCAGCACATCCAAGGAGGAAGGAGAGTTGGCGAAAACGGTTTGCAGCTTTTAGTTGATGATTTCTTCAATGTCTTGGGCGGCATACGGTTCTTCTTTCAAGATCTCCTGAAAATGGGATGATTAATCCATCCAAGTGTCGAGTTTAAGGATTTCCACCACTGTAATAATCAAACCGTGGAAACGAATTTTAAGTAACGATTACCTTGACAGCAAGAATTGGATCGGAGGATCCATGATTACCAGCAAAGGCCACACACAATCCTTCGACGTCTGAAAGCGTCTTCACATTAGCAATCGCCTCTTCAGCTTTCATCCCCAGTTTTATAGCTAGTACAATCTGCAACACGAGAATCAGTTTTTCTTCTCTTTAAACGATGGAAGAAAGAAATAGACCGTAACCGTTTAATACCGGCCGGAAACAAAAACTAAACTACATGCCAGTTTGGATATTTCCAGAGACCAAATGCGTATAGGCGACGCCAAGAAGGAACAAAGATGCAATTTTTGCCAAAACCCAAGTGTTCGAAAAAATGAATTTTCGAGGAGAACTTACAGAAGCCAAACGGCATTCGACAACCCTGTTGTTGTAATTAGTTGCAGCAGTAACTGCTTTCTGAGATTCGGCTAGCGAATGGGCTATGATAAACGTGCCGCCAGCTGGGAGCTGAACCTCAGTCGCACGAATGGGATTGAAATCGATCAGAGCTGCAAATCCCGACTGTGCCATGACAGAT
Source organism: Craterostigma plantagineum (assembly GCA_027422505.1). Classification (NCBI taxonomy): domain Eukaryota; kingdom Viridiplantae; phylum Streptophyta; class Magnoliopsida; order Lamiales; family Linderniaceae; genus Craterostigma; species Craterostigma plantagineum. The sequence continues at coordinate 5,513,344 of JAPQWV010000040.1, forward strand.
ATTGCCTGTCGAGGGAGAAAAAGAAATTGAAGCAAGCAGATTAGATTGGCCCGTAAAATAATGTGTGGGACAAAAAAAAAGGGAGTTGTGATATATCTTTATTCTTTACCTGATCCATTCCACCAGATTGCGTGCCAATGTGTCTCTCGCATTCGCATGTAAGTTGAGCGAGTTCTTTCTGAAAATAAAACAGCTTTTGTGAAAAGATGATAAGATTACACATTCAGCTATAGGTCATGCAAGAATACGAATCGGCAATAATCTGTTATATGCAAGAAATCGAATATGCAGCAGTGTTATAATACCTTGGGAAAGTTTGATCCCATTACTGCCATTATAGCAATAGTGGAGGAGCAAACGAATGCAGCAGAACTCGACAGCCCAGATCCTACGCAAGAGAAAATGTATTATATATCACATCAAATAAAAAAAAAAAAACAACCTTTTCTGTATAAATGCATCGGATAAAAAGTACCAGTTGGAACAATGCCATCAACGATGACCTCAAGCCCGACCGTTTCGCCAGTATCGATCCCCTTTGATTTTGCATACTCGTAGTAACCTTTGTAACTGTAAGATGAATTCACGATCGCGAGAACCATGACTTACCAAGAATTCAAACTCAGGCAATCGAACAATGAAGAAATGCATACGTTAATTGAGTGACTATTCTCATCAAATAATGAAGAAATGGGATATAGACACTCATACCCACAAATAAAATAGTGACCCCATTTATGATTCTTCAAGTCGATTTCCTGCAGCAAGGACGGAATATGCCAATTAACTGCCTATGCAAACCTTCAAGCACACATATATGCAAACTTGGTTGTTATTACTATTGGATCTCCTATATGCACAGGTAAGAAGTACCAACGTAGGTTAAATAGTTGTGCTTGGCTATGCACATTGAGCACCTTCTAAACAGTCATCAATCACCATACCTGATAAGGATCAGCAGGGTATGTGCACATTGAGTAGTTCTCATTCACATTCCCAATTCGAAGCACCTTCTCACCTTCGACTTTTCGTATAGCCACGATAGTGTCTTGCCTTATGGCCATAGGCAACACTGAGTAGCCTTCATAATCTATGTGCTCCCCAATCAAATTCACTCTCCCTATAGCCCAGAAAAAAACAAAGAAAAGCTAACCTTCCGTCCAAATGAAGTAAAAAAAAAAAAAAGAAGAAAGGCCATGAAAAGACTCAAATCTTCATATCGAAGTCCACTAAAAAGGGACAAAAATAAACGATACAAGTTCCTCGTACTCGAAACAATCTACTCGATCAGATTCGAATTGAAACGCATCAAATCAAACAGATCGATCAGCCATGAATCCAAAAAAAGATCAAAACTTGGACCCATATAAACCCAAATTACCTGGAGATCTTGCATAGACATCAGGTGGGCGACCAAAGAGCTCAACAAACTTCGATTTGAGGTTACTGAATCTGAGCTCTGCTTCATCAAGCTGTGGCCCACTTCCATAAACGGGCTCAAGCGACTTGAAAACTGGGACGGGCAGCTCATCATGTCTGGCAGCCATTTGATCGATATCAGTCCCAAGTGACAAACACTGTGTATTGTATTATCCTACTCTTTTTTTATTATTGCTTTGCTACGCAAATCATGGACTATGCAAGTGTATATATAGATGCGTACAAAAGTAGCGGTAGGTGTTTGAGGTTTCGTTTGTTGGGATTGGCAACGTGAAAATCAGAGATTTTTTGAAGAAAAAAAAAAGGGTAAATTCCTTATCAGACCTGTCAGAAACTAAAATTCCTTATCAGTATCCCAAAATTCTTCCTGTTAAGTACCCATCTGCAAAAAGTTGTGTCAAATGATATAATGTACAATTTTTGTTGGTATAATTATGTCAACAGTTGGTATAATTTCTACAGTATCTGGTATAATTTCAAAATCAGTTCGCATATCGTCTAATTTCACTGTATAAAATCCAAATAACGTTATTTACTGGTATAATAACAAAAACATGTGGTATAATTTCTACAAGTTTTGGTATAATATCAAAATCAGTTGGTATAACATCCAATTTCGCTGTAAATTATAATAGTGCTATTTAAATTGGACATCATACCAACTGTTTTGATTATTATACCAACAGTTATTCTAATTATACCAACTGTTATCATTATTATACCAAATGATATAGTGTACAATTTTGTTGGTATAATTTTACAGTATCTGGTATAATTTCAAAATCAATTCGCATATCGTCCAATTTCACTGTATAAAATTCAAATAACGTTATTTACTGGTATAATAACCAAAACATGTGGTATAATTTCTACAGTTTCTGGTATAATTTCAAAATCAGTTGGTATAATTACCTCCAATTTCGTTGTAAGTTATAATCTATTTACTGGTATAATAACGAAGACATATGGTATAATTTCAACATTTTCTGGTACAATGTCTAATTTTGTTGGTATAATAACTATTTTTTTATGTCTAATTCACGTGAAAATTATTCAGCTTTGTCAGGGGTATTTTCGTCCATTTAATGCTGAAAATGGTTTTTTAGATACTGAAGAGGAATAAATTTTCAAATGGATACTTATAAGGAAAATATAATTTTGAGGGGTATTTAAGAAGAAGTTGAAATGTTGAAAGGGACCTATAAGTAATTAACCCAAGAAAAAAAGTGGTTTTAGCCTTTCTTACTTGGATCTAATCGTAAAAGAAAGAGATTCTTCTTGATCGACAATGAGACGATGACGAATGATTATGATGCCCATGATAATAATGAATCTTGCATTTGATCTCTCCTATTTATCCGGCGAACAGATCGTATTAATTTGATAATTATGAAAAAGAAACACACTGTCCCAGATTAAATTCAAGTGTAATTAAACTAGCACATACTAACTTGACATCATCTCCCACGCTATGAAAACACAGCAAAACAGAATAAGGTAAACATAACTGTTCCAAAGGCTACGAAAAACCATACTCCAGGTTTACTCGGCTCCGCGGAAGCTGAAAACGAGCCCTCGGGCGCTTCTTCCACGCGAACCGTAACCGACTCGCCTCTGTTACTCGTCTCCGAGTCGTCATCGTATCCGAGCGCTCGCCTGAGCTTCACTTGAATCTCATCCAATCGAGCCTTGAACGTTTCGCTGACCTTTATCGCACCCTTGGGCTTCCTATGCTTCAGAGGAAACTGACCGCCCAGTGCACGCCCGTGCCTGTAATCATCGACGAACGCCAAGATCGATCGAGCCCTCTCCTTAAAATGGTGGCCAACGAAAGCCTCGAAACCAGCGGGCGGGTTTCGAATGGTCTGCATCATGGTTTTGCAGGAAAGCATGAGGGCGGTATAGTTGTAAGATATGGAGGCGTTTACCCAAGCCGAGGAGAGGCTGTTAATCCCCCCATGGTAGCCTGGCTCGTTGAAATAGGGCCTGGCGTTGAGGACGAGCCCTTGGATGGAGACAAGAATCTGAAGAATCGTAGATTTGTCTGACCATAACTCCTCCTTCTTACCGTACCAAGTGTTGAGGAGGCTAAGGCAGACTTTCCCAGATTCGTAGAGGTTAGGGTTCAGGCGATGGCCGTGGGAGTGGTAGTATACGTTTGGGGGGTCTTTTGGGTATTGGCAGGGAAGGACTATGTCGAAGAAGAAGAGGCCGTTGTGGTAAGGGGTGTCGGGGGATCCTATGATCACTGCTCGGAGGAGATCTATTCGGGTTTCGTAGACTCTTACGAAGATGGATTCTGGGAGGTTCTTACCGAGGATCTTCCATTCTTGCATGATGAGCTTGCGTAGGGACGGGTTTGTGGCGACGGTGAAGTTCTGTCGGGACTTGTCGTTTGAGGAGAGGAAGTGATGGTCCGATGGGGTTTCAGCCACGACGTCGAAGTGCTTGAACTCTGTCTCCATGCTGGAGCTGCTTTGATCTGAAAATTGAAGGCAGAGTAAGGATCATACTGTACTTCACTACCAATTGCAGAAATCGACCTTAGAAATTTCACATTCTAGGATGAAAATTTACGGAAGGCGACTGCGTGATAACAGGTAAATCGATCACAGCAGCAGCTGTATCAGCAGAATAAGCCCAGGAATAAGGAATCAATCACAAACGAGAAAAGGCAGAAAAGGGGGATTTAGGGTTTAAGGAACCCGTCGAAATCTCACTAAGAAAAGAGATGATCGTAATGCCGTCGTTGCTTGAAATAACACAAATCGCATAAATGTATCAGCTAACACAGACCTGAAGAAGCCATGAGTGACGACGATCGCTGGTTGCTGCTGCTTCGCCGTGCTCGATCGGCGTTCTATATCCGTGGCCTGCGCTTGTGGTGCGATGTATTATAAGATGGTTCGAAATTTCCAGCTCGAATATATCCGTATCCTTCGCAGAATTGGAAAAGATTCCGAAAACAGAAACCATCAAATTTAGAAAAAATTGCTACCTAAATTTAGAAATTCCAAATTTTCAGACCATCTCTCCTTTTTGATTACCTATCCAAGTGCTGAGCAGCGGGTTTAGGCAATGCCTTTTTCCCTCTATGATGGAGATTGGTCTCAGGCGTGTCAATGAAGGAAGATGAAGGTGAAGGAAATAGCATCTCTCTCATTCTCTAATGCACTGAACTTCTCCATTCACGAACTTCTAAGATGTTCATGCACACAGAGGTTTAATACTATACTATTATATAGTGTAGTATTTCAATCTGAATATTTAAATTCTAAGTTAGTTGTATTTATTTCGTATATAGCTCGATTTTTGCGGAAGGTATCTCAAAAGGGGCAATTTGATGTCGGGCGATAACATAAGTTTCGTTTGAGTTTCAGGCCCATGTCAGAAAATTTTTAATTTTAAGTACCCGATACAGTTAAGTGTTTTTCAGTACCACTTCATGGACATGTACCACTTCATGGACCTGTAGTACCAATTCATCGTTTTTCAGTACCACTTCATCGTTGTTCAGCTCTTCATTGTTCTGTAATAACCAATGTTTTAAAACGCGTGTTGCAAACTGCATCGCGTTTTTTTTTCAACAGCGCGTGGCTTAAATAGCGTAGCGTATTTGCGTGAGTATTTCGAGCAAGACAATTTTAATAAGAAAAAATAATATCTATACTATTAGTATAATTACCAAGAAACATAATTTTAATAGATAAGCAAATAAATAATTTTAACAAGGTATAATTATAAAATCTAATTAGTATATATCCCAAACAATTAAAATATAAAACAAAATATATTAAGAAAGTTACATTTACATAAGATTTTAATAGAATTTTTTATATGACTGTCATGTCATCGGCTTCGAACACTCATTCAAGATATTAGAAACAATAACAAGTAAAATTTTATCTATTCTTAGAAAATGCATTTTTTAAATAATATTCTTATGGATAACGAAAATATAAGTTACGCATGCCATTTTAATCGCTTTTAAGCAAAGAATAAATTAGAAAATTTTATTTATTTTATCATATAAATTACATTAAAATATTTGGTATTTTATGATTAAAGTTTAAAAAGTAGAACCAAAATGAATAGTTTGTACGTGTCCTATTAAATTATTACAGCTCATCGCTACAAATAGTATCTCTCTCCTCATAATAATAAATTGTCAGCTTTGCGCTTTTTTTTGAAACTCCGCTATTGCGCCCCTCAACGCGCGCTATATTTCGCTTTTTTAAAACACTGGTAATAACACAATTGATACCAGTTCGTATACATTGTATAACACTTGAATAAATTTTAGGTCCATAAATTTTTATAAAATCGGGCCCTTAACCCTAAAAAATTTCTAATAGGAGCCCCAAACCTAACTTAAAACATCCGAATCTTAAATAGGGCATCTTAAAAATCATCGCCTATCAGTGATGGAACAATATCACTTTCCCATGGAACTAATAATCTTCTTGCCGCATTCATCAGCATATATCAATCTGCCTTTTCGTCTTATTTATATCATTTTTTTATTATTCCCTCTATTTTCTTTAATAAAATGTTTTCTTCTCTGTAGGTGGTATATGTTAATGCTTGATATATATATATATATATATATATATATATGTACTCTTGGCGACTAAAGTATTTCAAGAACAAAATAAATAATTAAAAGTTAACCACGTTTAAGAGGAGATTCGTCTACTCTACACCACCATTGCTTTGCGACTTGCAAGTCAGAGTACGACACGCGCCGGCGACATGCAACTACGCAGATTTTCGAAGATCTTGCTGTTAATCGCGAGCTGTTCTTTAGATTTTGAGGTCAGTTGATAAAAAATCGATGTGCCGGGCGTATTTTTGTTGGTCGTATCTTTGGTTATTTTCACACTGCTCAGGTAAGAGCTCGATTTTTTTTATGCTTCTGTTATTACGTGTTCGTAGCTTTTGAGCTGATTTTATTTTGACAGGATGATGGATGGTGTTGTATTCTTGCCTGTTGTTTCATTTGCGTTATTGAAATAGAGAAAACGCCAGGCAGTGCCATACAATTAATCTTCCATGGACAAAGTTAGAGTAGGTATCTGCAGTACTACGTTTCATGAGGGAATATGACATATCTTAACTAATGGTAACTGAACCATGTTCTTGATTTAGCAAAACATGATGGTTCTTGCTGTTTTCTGATATGTGTTGCGAGTCATCTGAAAGATACATTGCACGAATTTCTGATACACTCTTCTGTATTGTGGCAAAATACATTGAATATCTCTCCGCGATGGGTAGTTAAATATACTTGAAGTTAAGGCGCACGTGGATCCGAGTTGGTATCAGCAATTCGTTCGGGTGTATTTGAGGTGAAGGTTAAAGGTATAAAATTTTAACAATAGCACTGAGTCATTTTTTTCGCTTTCTTTATTATGGAGTGTGTTTCATTGAATATTTTGTTGTTTGGAACTGATTGGGAGGCATATGTTTAATGTTTGTTGTTTCGACTTCAAGTTATTGAGTGAGAATGCTCCATATGTTGTAATGATGAGATTTTGTTTCGCTAGCAGCATTAGATGAATTAATGTCATTGCATCCACAACTTGGAGCAATTAGACAGAAAGAATGCAAGAAATTAGTAGAATATCGTTTTTGAGTTTGTTAATTGGATTTTCTTTGTCTTTTCTTCCAGTTTTAGTTGCTGCTGGATTAATTAAGTAATACTTGATTTTTCTTATACTGATTTCTTTAAGAGTTGTTTCCAAAGATGGACGTAGATTTATCCTCATTGCAGTCCAGTAGAATAATGAGTAATAACCTCACCTCATCGTTGAATTCTTTCTAACTGCTGATTCATCACCATTATTTCCATGATCGTCTATGTGCCTGAATATTGATCTCATATTGCAGGTTTACGAAGAGCAGTAAATAGAGCATTGATTGCTTTATGCTATTGATGGTGCTTTTTCTGGAGCAGCTCGGATCGTATGTTTACATAGTTATTGTTTGTTTACATAGTTATTGTTTATGCCATCAGGATGCCAAGTTGCGTAATCTTAAAAAAGTGAGACACTGTTTTGGAAATAAGGATAGCTTCTTGACAACGTAATCGATGCAGAACCAATGAGTTTTTTGTGTCATGACCATTTTAACAATTAAGGAAAACATATATTTTCCGGGTTTCCGTGAATATGTGCCATTGCATAAGCATGCTAGTTGACACATGCCATATAGTTCCTTCTACGCCTTATTTCATGAGACACGTCTTGCAATCCAAAAATGTCTGCATGGACAGATCAACAACGGTTGCAGGTAAGAGTTTTGTCCTGTTTCTTCGTCTTAACTCATCTCGGTGGGATTACTACTTATAATTATTGTTCACTGAAAATTTCTTCCAAATGCATTCAAGTTGCTAGCTTCTATTCCATATCTGTGGGCAAGTTTTCAGCTATGATCAACAAGTTTGACAGTTGATAAATGGAAGAGATGGGATCACCCAGCTCATTCAGTTTTAGTAAACTTCTCGCATTGAACTGTTCCTTAAATTTCACAAATACATTCGAGCACTTTATCAAGATCTGGAAGCGTTGCCCAGGCCTTTTGGCCGATTTAATGGGTCAAAATCAGAGCCTCAGGTAATAAGAATACCTTACGTGATTGGCCCAGGTAAAGAATTTAGACACTGCATCACGGCCAAGTTTCCTTTTCGCCGTATTTTATGATATACTTTATCTATCTTTTTCGCTTGTGTATTTATTGGTGGCTAGTTGTGTAATAATACCCTTGGTAATGCTATTTTGATACCTTGGCTGAAATTCGATGGTTTGCTATTCGTATGTGTTGCTTATTATATATATAGAAGTGAAAATGAACTAATTGTACTTTATTTAATGTGCGTTCTTAAGTTAAATGCTCTTGGTAATGCTATCACATATAAGTCTCATGTCATCGTATCTGTAGCTTGAATCAGGTCGAGCACGGTCAATCAGCTGAAGAGTGTGATTCAAAAAAAGAACGTTCCACCATTACGTCATCAATTCTATCTCTAGGCAGTGGAAAATGGGCACAGTCTGGTTTACTATGTGGTTTCCCACGTAAAAAGGATAAGAAGGAAGATGGTTTTATTTTGTTGGACGTAAGGCAACCTATGCCACCCCCCGTCCTTGCAAAGCTGCGCCCAGAGGTTTTTCCAAATTCTCGAACTGATCCGAAGATGGAATCATCAATTTCCTTTGGTTTCTCTGGTTCCAATACTTTTCAAGATCTTCATATTGTGAGTTTACATTTATACATTACATGTTTATGTTATGACAAGCGAATTGCTGTTAAGTTGGTTTCATGTGAACATCTTTTTCGTGTATGCAGCCGGTGAAGATGATGGAAGTTTTTCTGAAGTTTGCGAAAGAAAATACCCTAAATAATCTGGAAACATGTGGTGTCCTTGCTGGTTCACTTGTAAGAATATCTTAACCGTTGAAATGTCCAACATCCAATTCTGAGTATTATAGTTCTCCATCGAATTGCGTTTTCTTGTATTGTTTTGCAGGGGGAGAAAGCATTACGCATTACTGCGCTTATTCTTCCTAAGCAGGAGTCGACTTCAGAATTGGTACCATGCTACCTATCGTAACCTTTCAGTCTGATAATCGTTTCGTGGCTCATTATCCAGATAAAGAACAAACTATGACATATAGTTATCCTACTTGCAGTTTAAAAAAATCTCTAAGAAATGACTTATTCGACTTTTATGAGTTCCCTTCTTGTTCATGTGAAGTGTCAGACAATGAATGAAGAAGAGATATTTGAGATTCAAGAAGCACATTCACTCTTCAGTCTCGGGTGGATTCACGTAAGTCCTGAACGAAGTCTTGATTTCAGACTAGCTTAGCTTATTCAGGTTCACTTGATAAAAAGCTTCATAAATTGACGTTTGACGTTTCCAAGGCTTATACATCCGATTCTAACCTTGAAATGTTTTATCATTTTGATCCACAGACACATCCAACACAGACCTGTTTCATGTCGTCCATTGATCTCCACACTCATTACTCATATCAGGTTTTCGACCCTTCAACGCGATCTCACATCTGCTTATGCTGTTTGATGTTTACGCATTAAAAAAAAAATCATAACTTGTTCAGTACTTTCTTCCTTAGCATACTAATACATAATCATATTACTTAAGAATCAACTACCCCTTTGCGCAGGTCTTACTCCCCGAAGCAATCGCGATCGTCATGGCTCCTACGGACAAATCATGGTACCGTTTCACCATAACTTCAAATTTCATTTCTTCTAAACAGAGTACTCATGAAATAAAACAGAGTACTCCTCTTACATAACAGAGTGTGCATTTGTTTATTGCAGCCCACACGGCATATTTCGACTCACTGCTCCTACTGGCATTGCTAGCATTCGTGATTGCAGACTAGACGGTTTTCACCCTCACGAGGATCCTAAAGATGGTAATCCCATTTACGAACATTGCTCCCATGTTTACATCAATCCAAAGCTCAAGTTCGATGTGTTCGATCTTCGTTGAGTAGGGTTCTCATAGAATGAAATAAAATCATGCAGAAAATGCAAAAGAACCCTCCTGTAATATCTTCACTGTTATCCTATGGCATGAACATATGATGATATTGATGCCTAGTATTTCGATGGTGGCTGAGATCCTTACATAACTTGCTCGGCACAAAATTTTGATCTTCTCTAAATTCCATCAAGGAATCAGCCAAAAACAGGTACAATTTCTAATAAATTTCCCTTACACGACAATGTACCTGTCCAAAAGAGGAAGATAAAAAAAAAAAATCAAGGAATAAGAAGTAATAACAATACACATTACACTTTAAGAACAGGCGAAAACCACTATCGCCGCTCCGTCCAGGCAAAAACAACCACCCCTAGAACCAACGTCAGAGAAACCATCGACGAAAATCGTCGACAGCCACTCGTCGGAAGAATCTTAGGCAACGAACACTCCTCGCCATTGAAGTAAACCTTCGAAGGGAACCCATCCCCGCCCGGGACATCAATCCCGGGCGTTGCCTTCTTGCTAAACGAAATCACCGATTGCTGCTTCCCAGGAACCCTAGGATCCTTCTTTCGATCTGCACCGTCCGTTTCTCCAACGAGGTAATTCAATCCAGGAAGTCCCTGCATGAAGATCGTGCTGTTATTCGTATCCCCCGCCATCAAACTCCCATTGAAGGAGTAAGCAGCTTCGAAGCCCAAAGCAGCCTTTTCCAGCTCCACAGCAGTAAACCAATCGGCGAAAGCGTAGTCATCCCAGTTGAAGATCGTAATCCTCGCCGACCAACCGCCTCGATAATCCGTGAAGAGATGCCAGTTTATGCTCACACCGCAGTTGTCTCCGCACGGCAACGGATTAGGGACGGGAAAACGGTGGAGGTCAGCCCACGCCTTAGCCAAGTTCGTCCGATTATCGAACGGGACTAAGATGGCCTGGGAAGGAAGAAACAGGGCGGGCGCCGAGGTGCTGCAGGTCTGGCCCGTGCTAGAAGAGGAACAGCCGCACGCACACGTCTGGCACGGGACGATCGACTCGTTGTAATAAGCAGAGAAGGACACGCAGCACCTCGGTGGGCTCGATTCCTTCTTCTTAGTTATGTTGCAGACCACCTGCCAGCTGGCGACTGAGCTCGTGTCGGGCAGAAGCCCGCTCGGGTCGGGGAATTGGGTCGGGCTGACCCGAACGGGCGGCCCGCATTCGTAGTCGGGGTTGAGTCTTCCTCCGATGGCCCAGTTCTGAGGCGGGGTTAGGTCGGAACGGTTGAGGTTGGGAGGCATTTTGAAGACGTTGATTTGAAAGGAAGACTTCGATTTGCTTGGGTCCATCTCGGGCGGTAATATGGTGCCGTTCTTACAGCAGTAGGGTATCATTCCTAGGTTTGAATCGTTGGTCTTGGCTAAGGGAAGGTCGACTAGGGTTGGCCTTCTTTGGCAGTTTAGGGCGTTTGAGAAGTCGAGGCTTTGGTAGTACTGTCCTTGCACGCCGAACACGCAATCTGAGGTGTCGATGATCGAAGGGTGAGCGCCTTTCATGGCGTAGATGAACTCGTTCTCCATCCAATCCCAGGTCAACTGCCAGTAGTCAAGGCGGCCGAGGGGGTTGTGGTTTTCGATCGTGACTTGTGCCCAGTAATTCGATTCGTAAGTTCTGACAACGTCGTACATCAGGGTTAGATCGCCTTTCTGTCGAGGTAAGAACTCCTCGGGCGATGTTCGGTTCGCCTTGAGCTTTGGGTCTGGCGCGCAGCAAACCCCCATGGATGAGTTCCCTGGTAAGAAGAGAGGCATCGATGGGATTCGTTACATCCTCAAATTAACCTCAACAATCGGCCACATCTTGTAAGAAGACCGTACAGTCGAAACAGAGGAAAACAGAGACATTGGAAAAATACTTTGATTTGACTTGAGTGCCTAGCAACATCTTGTAAGAAGACTGTAAAGCCGAAACAGAGCAAAACAGAGACGATCTTAAAAAAAAAAAAAAAAAAAAAAAAAAACCCTTTAGTTTAGAGTACCTTGGAAGGTGGGCTTGGGGCATAACCAGCCATCATTGACAAGGCTCACATTCACAGGCATAGGCACGCCGCCCGGCGGGCCGACGCCGAACTCCGTTCCGACCAAATCGACGGTGACGCTCATCTTCGTCATGTCCCCCGCCGTGTCCACCGCCGCCGCCAGATCTGCGTTGGGAAAACCGGCGAAGACCGTACCGTTTCCTACGCCGCCCGGGATCGAGGCGGTCCCGTCGGCGAGGACGGCGTTGGACGCCGACACCAAGTACTCGCCGTGCTGAAAGCCGACGAAGGCGCGCCAGGACTTGAGCTGGGTCAGGCCGTTGTTGACTAGGAATAGCTGAGATTCGAAGCGGTAGGGCTGGCGGGTCGGGTCGGATTTTCGGAGGTTGGGAGGGATGGGCCGGGTCGAGGTGACGGTGTAGGAGATGTAGACGCCGTTGCAGAGGGAGGAGGACGGCGGCGGGGCCTGGGCTCTGACGGTGGTTTGGGTTAGAGAGAGGAAAAGGAGGAGGGAGAAGATGAGAGTGGTGGGATGCATGTTTGAATTGAAATGAAATGAATGAATGTTAGCTAAGGAAATGATTTGTGTTTGTAGAGTAAATAAATATATATGCAATTTAGCTCTACGCGTTGGGAGAGAAAAGAACTGTGTGTGGACTTAGTAGTTAGTGACAGCATAGAGAGAGCTGTAATAATGGATTTGCGTGTAATATTAAAAATCAAGGAAGCTGTTCACACTAATTTAATTATTATTTATTATAATATATTTATTCAGACTCGACTTGGTTAGATCATTTTTGTCTAAATTGAGAATAAATTTTAGATGTCACGAAAATTTTGAAATTTTGGGTACTGGGTATTGTCGATCGAGGATAATCATTTCCTTGAATAAAATATAAGGATAATTAATTTTTTTTTAATCAACACAAACCCTACGTAATCTTTGAGATACAAAACCTTGCAAACATTCTTTTGTTTTTTTTTTTTTTTTTTTTCAATCGATAACTTGCTATTGCCGTAAAATCACAAAAGTACAAACGTGCTAAACAGCACACAGAGCCGTTTGGTCGCATTGCGCCAAACGGAGACCAGTCCTCAAAAAGAGGAAACACAACCCCACAAGGGGGAACAACACTCCACAAAGGAAGAAAAAAGTCCACAAGGGACACAAAACCGACAGAAAATAAAAATCCATAATCTACGACCAAGAACTAAAGAACCTATAACAGAAAAAGCTATTAAGCTAAATCTACGATACTCTTTACTTTCAGTTGGTCTTCAACTCTGGTTTTTATTTTCATCGGACTGAGGCTCCACAAGGGAGAAAAGGCTCCCGACCCGAGGGTCGAGAGAGAAGAGGTTCGAAAACGAGGAACTCAAAACTAGAGACGGCGAGGTGGCGATTGGCAGCGGGGTGGGTGGAGGATGGTTGGCGGGTCGGGTCGGCTGCTGGCGGAGGCCGGGCCGACATTGGAAGAGGGGGAAGCGATGGAGAGGAGAATGACGTCTGGGCGACGGGGTGCACTGGCAGGCGGCGACGCCAGGCGGTGGGGGAGGACGGCCGGCAGGTCGGGACGCTTGCTGGCGAAGGCCGGGCCGACATCGGAGGAGGGGGAAGTGATGGAGGAGGTGGCTGACCTCGGCGGCGACGGGGTGCGGCAGCGGGCGGCAGCGAAGGCAGGCGGGTGGGCGGTGACGGCAGGCGGCGGGCAGCCATGGCAGGCAGGTGAAGCTTTTTTTTTATAGCAAAGGAAAAAATAACAAAACAAGAAAAAAGAATACGGCTCCCCCAACCTCCGTTAATGGAGGCGGGGGAGGAGGAAGGGAGGAGTGAGGTGTTTGTTAGAGGTGTGGTGGGTGGTGCGGATGGATGACGGCGGCTGATGGGGTTAAAAAAAGGTAGGGTTTATTAGAGAGAGAGGATCTGCCTTCTCTCTACCCTTTCTTGTAATCAGCTTGCAAACATTCTTTTGTCCTCTGTATGTTTTTGCTCTTTGGCTCACCGTTGAGCTCTTGCCTTGCTTTGTAAAAAGGTTTTCTTTTTTTAATGTAATATTCTTTTGATAGCCGTTGGCTTTAACTTATTGTTTAAATTTGAAATGCACGTTGATCCGTAGACTATTGGGGAGGCTTTCTTTTACTTTCATGGGGCCCTCACCTTAATTTTTTTTTTTTTTTATCAAGATTTCCCTCGGACGGCTAAATTAGCCCCTTTCGTGTTAGTATATAGAAACTGCCCGTAATGGCTTTTGTATATTATATGTATGAAGCTTTGTAACTCAATACCATACTATACACAATTTGATCCTAATCTTGTTAGTATCGACGGCCAGCGAAGGTAAACTTAAAACGGGAGAAAGAAAAAGGGCAAAGCTCGACTCTCTCAGGAAAAAATATTGTCATGCACACCAGCTTTCATACGGTTGGTAATAGTTTTTATTTTCCAATCATTCATTGATTTATCTTTCTGTAGTGTTCCAATGCTGAGTATTGTGGCAGTAATACGTTTTTAGATCAACGTAGTAATTTTTATCGTAAGAAGAAGAAAGCAAATAGTTACACAAATATCACGTCGACAAGAACGAACTTACTCTATTCTCCATCACAAAGCAGAAATGTAAATCCATCACCATAAGAAAAAAGAAACAACATAAAGCCCAATTTCTCAAATCACTTATATATATATATTATATATATATATAATATATATATCCATCCTCCTTATTACAAGGTGGCAATGTAGGGCACGCCGGCGGCCTTAATCCACTGATCGCCTCGGTAAACCTTCCCGCCCGCAAAGCTCTGAGCGATCTGAGGCGTAATCTTCTTAATGCCCTTCCACTGAACCCTCTGAGCCGTGCTCGAGCCCGAGCCCTTGTTGTTGTACTCTCCGTAGTACAACGTGTCCAACGCAAACGTCCCCATCCACGGAGACCAACCCTCGGGGGCTACGAACCCGTCGATGTTGCTGTTCATGATGATGGTCCTCGAGAACTCCTTCCACGGTCGGCCCAAGTAGGCCGTGGGCATGGGGCTCGAGGCCAGGAACTTGTCCTCGGCTGTGATCTTTCCGTTTTGTATGATGATGGCTCCGATGCTCCTCCTGTCCTTTCGGCCCTGTGCGGTCACCATGCACGCCTGGTTGTCCATGGGCTTTCGGACCACGAACCGGCAGTTCTGGAAGAGGGACAGCGCGTCCCCGAAGACGAAGTCGATGGTTCCCGAGATCGTGCAGTCGCGGTAGTACTGGCGGTAGTTGTGGGCGTACAGCGTGTCCTGGTAACCGTCCATCTGCACGTTGTGGAACACCGCGCGGTCGCCCGAGACTCGCACCGCGACCGCCTGGTGACCCTCGGGCCCTGCGGTGTTCTCTATCCCGATGTTCTTGGCCGTGAAGTCCTCGCCGTTGACGACTATATATGTGAGATAGAGATAGAGTGATTCAGGTCACGTGTATATGTCAAACCCACAAGCCTCGTGAGATTTCACTCTAAAATCAGTTCGCAATATAGGAAATAGTCAACAAGCTCAAAAATCATGGATTTCAATGCTCATGACCACCCATAAAACGAAAAAATCAGACGTTTTAAGGCTAGATAAGAAAGAAATCAGCATAGACGCGAATGGTAGTGTTGGAAATTTGGTATATCAAATTAAAAAAAATAATGCAATACAGGTCCCGCTTTAAAGTGAAGTTGTCATTCAGCATGTATATCCATCATTTCATTGGGTCAAAAGTAGCGATAAGTTTCGAGCACTTACTGAGCGTGGCAGAGTGGAACGTCTGCGTGCCCGCGGCGTAGTTCAAGTTGTTGGTGATCTTAGTCTTGGTCGGGCCGTCCCCAATCAAGATGACGTGGTCGCCCTTCTTGGGCACCTCGACCTGCTCCTTGTAAACCCCGGCCTTGACGTAGATCACGAACGGCTGGGTGTTCTTCTTCGGAATCCGAGCCATGGCGGCCTTCACGGTGCTAACGTCCCCGCTCCCGTCCTTAGCCACCACCACGTCGGGCTTCAGCGACCCCGCGGCCAATATCCTCCGGTCGACCACCGCAGCCTCGGAGAGCAGCCGTCGGCTGCTTCCCGCCAGGCCGTCGATGTCGAGCGAAGAAAGAGCCGACGAGAAGTCGTCGACCATCGCCAGCCCGTTGCTCGAGAGCTCCATGGCCTTTTTGAGCAATCCCTTCATCTTCTCCCCGACGTCCCCAGTCGTCCCCTCGAAGGCGTCCGCGCATGTCTCGTGGTTGTTGACCACGCCGCTCAGCCACGCCTTGACGTCCTCGGCGTACTCCCCGACCTTCGAGACGTCGAGCTCGCCGACCTTCTCGAAGGACCGTCGGAGGTCCTCGACGGCGGTGTCCAGGACCTCCTTGCACACCGCGAAGGCGCCCTTCGTGCGCTCGTCGTTCGACGCCTCTTCGAGGAGGGACGAGCTCTTGAGGACGTCGCCGATGTTCTTGACGGCGGCGTCGAAGGCGAGCTTGATGAGGTCCTTGGGGTCGGTGGAGTTTGCGTCCTTAAGGCTCTCCTCGCAAGTTTCCTTGTAGTCGGTGGGGGCGCAGATCGCCTGGACGGCCTTCGTGGAGGCGGCGACGGCGTGGCCGTCGGCCGAGGAGGAGGACGATTTTACGGCCACGGCGACGCACATTGCTACGAGGAGGATGGAGGCGAGGCCTGCCACGGCGATCTTCTTTTTCTTGCCTTCGTCTGCCATTTTCGGTTGTTTTTTTGCTTTTATTGCTGTTCAGAGCTCTTTGGAGGAATCTTTTTTTTTTATTGTCGTAATTAGTTTTTTTTCGATTCCTCGTTGAACTCTGATGAGAAACTGTGTTTGGGACGGGGGTTATATATAGTTGGGGGTGAATGCATGATGAGAAACTGAGCGTTACAATCGGTGTTCGTTTTGTGGTCTGAAAATAGGAAGAGAGGCGATGGATGAACTGAATTGTAGAAGGAAGAAACAAAGGTGGTCGTGCATGCATGTAGTAGATGTTGGATGACGTTGATTTTCAAAATTATGAGCGTTTCTGGCATTCTTTTTCTTTCTTCTTTATGGTACATTTTAACTAAGTCTTGTTGACTATTGGAGTATTTGTCAATTGAAAGTAACCCGATTTTTGAGGAAGTTATGGGCATCTATTATTGATTTTCAAGCCTTAGCTATTAGAAACTCGTATTGTGACAATCTCTTGTAAGAAGATCCTATTTAAGTAGTTTGAACTATATATTATTTTCAATATTCGTTAACCAGCGAGCGACGGCGGAGTGATGTGAACCTAACACATTTTGTTCTTATTTTTAAGCGACAAATATGGATTTACAATGAATTGATCCCCAATTATCCCAATATATAATGTTTGAATTCTGTATGGACCCCTTTGTCACATTCTACTTTGTCTTCTTGTTCGGAAAAAACGAGGCCAAAGTATCTTTCAAAATGAATAATAATAAAATACTAAAGTAATAAGTCTACAATAAACGTTGAAACAAAACACCACCGAATAATAGTTCCCATCCATGCTCGAGCAAGTCTCGAAGCCAATGACTCCTATAATATGAATTCACGATTAATCAATCATAAATAAAGACCATTATTACCAATGCAAGTTAGAGGTGGTCAGAAATAGTAGTAAACTCACTCAAATACCCAATTACAACAATCCCTAGATTACTACTATACTATAATAACATACTATAACGCTGTGTTTGGTTCATGGAATTTACTATGGAAAGGAAAAGAAAATGGTAGGGAAAAGCATTTTTTGTGTTTGGTTAAGAAGGAAAATAATGTGGAAAAGAAAAGAAAAGGAAAGGAGAGAAAAGGAAAGGAAAATATAAGTAAAAATCCTACCATTCTCTTTCCTTAGGAAAATGTGAGGAAAATTGGAGAAAACAGAAGCTCCTCCCTCTAATTACATTCCACGGAGACGCTCGATCATTCCTTGCTGAAGAATTTCGTAATTCTGATTTTGTATATTCAATCGATGTCTCACAGTCAAAGTCGTCGCCCAACAAAATCTACAGTGCGAAGAGGTGCAAGTTATTATCAGTTTGGTCTAATCGACGACGAAGATGATCAATCATTGCCAAACAATATCACGAGCTTGGATCGCCAACCTATCAATGGTCTGGAAGACGAGGTAAGTGATAATTTTCAGGATTATTATTTTAGCTAGGAAGACAATCTATGATGCACCGATGATTCTGTTTAGGTCAGTGAGAAGAAATTACTTGTTGCTCTATGCCTGCAAAGTGTTCGATGAATTGTCTCAGTGGATTATATGTTGTAGAATAGTCATGCTTGTATGGGATTATCAACTCTGTTTAGTTGCTAAATCGTAAGCATGAGTGCTAAGCACGTCCTTGTCATTCAAAGTATTGCTGAACCCATATTAATACAGAGAGCCTAGAATATCATTTCTTTCTACCGTGTAGATGGGTATAGGCGAAGACAAACAATGAGATAAAGTGAGAAACTAGGCAGCTTCATGTTATCAAGGACAAAAGATTGGACGTATAGGATGTCTATCTTAAGGTATTTACTTTTATGTTATCAACTTTTGCACAACCTTTTTGTGATTATTTTTAAGACAATATGTCATTCGATAAATGATATGGGCCATATTATGCTATTTGCTTGCTATGATGATATTGAGTTTGTTGGACATATTTTCAGGGCAGTTGGTGTGAAACAAAGGCGAAGGGCCGAGATAGAACACAAAATTGAGAAGCATCCTTTGGAAGAACAAGAGAGATGGACGGAATATCGGGAAAGACGATGATTTAATTTGGGGCCGAGATATTTGATAATGCTATTTGATTATTATTTAATATTTTGTTATTGATACAATCTTTATAACATTTTTTCGATGATAATGTCGTTGTTAGTTTTTAGTGCATTTAAACTTTTTGGTTTCTTATGTATTGGTGAATGACTATATTGTTTTTTGGAATTTGAGACATATTATTAATATAAGATATACTTTATGTTTAGGTATTTGAATTGATCGAATTTTTTTTTTTTAGCGAAAGAATTTATTGATTGATCGTATTTTTGTTTTTCTATGTATGTTTGTTTTTTTATATTTAAATAAATAAATTTTTAAGACAATTACATGATAGGACATAATTATGTTTTTATGTGATCATATAGTTTTCCTGTGAATTTTCCTTTTGAAAGAACCAAACACCATTATTAGTCTTCCAAGAAAATGGTTTTCTTTATAATTTTCCTTGAGTAACCAAACAACAATAAGGAATTCATATTTCTTGGATTTTAGTTTTCTTTTCCTTCATTTTCTTTTCCTCCCCACTTTCCATGATCCAAACACACCCTAAATAAATATATATCTTATAACAGCCACCGTTAAACATCAATAGGCAGGCCTCGTCCGTATTCAATTGTCTTCACGTAAGTAATCATCATATATACAAAAAAAAAAAAAGAAAAAAAACGATTCATTCGTCTAAACTTATCTGCCCAAGCTTCTACTTTGTCAGTTCATGCCCAGCATTAAAGAAATCATCAGGCCGGCGGCCACGTAACAACTCATTTAATCCGTTTTCTATAATAACAGCCGTCGTCTCCCATGTAAGAATCTCCACAACCTCAAAAGACGCAAAAAAAAAAAAAATAAAGGAAAATGAAAGCCGCCGCCACAATCTGCATGCTATTATTATTACCATATGCCCACGCAACAATAACTGCAGCAGACGCCGGCGCCGGCGCCGCCCAAGCACTTCAGCGGTGCTTGTCCGAACGCGGCGTGGGAAACTTCACTCTGTACCCAATCTCAGGCAACGATCCCACCGCCTACTTCTCCCTGCTCCGTTTCTCCATACAGAACCTCCGTTTCGACGACCCCAAAGCACCGAAACCGCTGGCCATCGTCGTTCCGGCGAGCAAGGAGGAGCTGATGGCGGCCGTCGCGTGCTGCCGGCGCGGGCCGTACGAGATTAGGGTGAGGTGCGGCGGGCACAGCTACGAGGGCTGTTCCTACGTGGACCGCTCGTCGCCCTCCTTCGTTCTGATCGACATGATGGGGCTCGGGAGGGTCGCCGTGGATTCCGAGGAAGGGACGGCGTGGGTCGAAGGCGGGGCGACGCTCGGCCAGACGTACTATTCGGTGGACAAAGCGAGCGGCGGCGCGCTTGGATTCTCGGCGGGTTCTTGTCCCACGGTGGGGGTCAGCGGGCATATCTCGGGGGGAGGGTTTGGGTTGTTGTCGAGAAAGTATGGGCTCGCCGCCGATAACGTCGTCGACGCGCTTCTGATCGATGCAGACGGAAGGTAATTCTGGTAAAATAGGAACAAAAAAAAGGGGGCATTTTCATTTCAAACTCCCACGTAACTATTATTTAGGATTCATGCCATTTTGGCAAAAAATTTAGTTTTAAGGACTCATTTTCTGCATTAACGCTTCATTGCTCTTTCATACCGGTGTTCAATTTTTGTAACACAAAACCACAATTCGGTACCCGTTTATGATCATCTGATACCAGTTTATTTTCTGCAGTACCACTTCATTGCTCTGGCATACCAATGTTGAAAGTTTGTAACACCAGTTCTCAAAAATGGGTCATTTAACCTATACCAGTTCATATATCTTTCATAACACTTTTTAACACCAGTCACCACACAAAATGGGTCATTTAACCTAAAAAATTCTCAAAAAGAGTGAATTCTAAATCAAACCCTTAATGGGCTAATTTCGAATTGACCCTAAAAAAAAGGTTAATTTTTTTTTTGTCGTGGCTTTTTTGTGGGGAGTGGCGGTTTTATAACATTTTAATGAGACCCCAATTAGAACGTGACAATTTTTCAAACGAACAATTTGATGATACGTATTTCAAATGTTGTTTGGATACCCATTTCAAATGGAGTTAAAAATCCATTTACAAAAAAATGTCATGTTTGGTAATCAACTCTGCGTACACGTCTAACTTATTCATAAGTCCATTGTCGAAAAGTGAAAATAATCCCAAGCACATCTAAATTATACTCCCTCTGTTTCATATTACATGTCGTTTAAGGTTATTACATACAAATTAAGAAATAAAATAAAATCTCCATTATACCCTTAATTAATTATATGATCCCATTTAAGATAGGGGTAAAACTGGAAATAGTCAATATTTTTTATCTTGAAAACTGTAAAACTATTTTGAAAACTGTAAAACGACATGTATTTTAAAACAAAAAAATTTTCTACAACGACATTTAATCTGAAACAGAGGGAGTAATTAAAATGGACTTTTAGATATGAATTTACCAAACACTATTAAAAACTAAAAGTTTCTTCTTTGATTAAGTCACTTCCTAAAAATCCATCTTTAGTCTAGGAAGTGATTCCAAACACCCTCTCATAATTGAAACAACAAGGAAAATGTTCAAACTTGAGGCATTAATTGTCTTAAAATTCTCAGACTGATTCAATTCGTCCTAGAAATACACAGACTCTTCAAACTCTAGTTGTCCTTACAACGCCACCACCCCAATATACAGAGAAGTAAGATAAACAAGAAAAAAAATGGAACTTTCATCTGACCGAATGTCTTTTTCGCAACAGACTACTGAACAGAGAATCCATGGGCGAACAAGTGTTCTGGGCCATCCGAGGAGGCGGGGGCGGGAATTGGGGAATAGTCTACGCGTGGAAAATTCGCCTGGCAAAAGTCCCGAAAACCGTGACGGGCTTCATCGTCTCGAGGCCCGGGTCGAAAGCCCGCGTGGCGGACCTCGTCGACAGGTGGCAGCGCGTCGCCCCGAAGCTGGACGACGACGCGTACCTATCGGCATTCGTCGGCTCGTCTTTGCCCGAGGCCAAGGCCGTCGTCGGAATGTCGGCGACTTTCAAGGGATTTTTCCTAGGACCCAAAAAAAAGTTCGTATCGGCGCTAAACGACGCCTTCCCCGAGCTGAGAATCTCGGAAGAAGAATGCACGGAGATGACGTGGATCGAGTCGATCCTCTACTTCTCGGGATTGAAAAACGGGACCCGCATGAGTGCCCTGATGGATCGATTCCTCCACGATAAGAACTACTTCAAGGCGAAATCGGACTACGTGAGAACGCCCGTATCGAAAACGGGGCTCAAAATTGCCATCGATTTGCTCGAAAAGGAGCCGAAAGGGTATGTCATTTTGGACCCCTACGGCGGCGCGATGGAGAGGATTCCCGACGATTCGATTGCTTTTCCTCATAGGAAAGGGAATTTATATGCGGTACAGTACTTGGTCGAGTGGAAGGAAGAAGACGATCGCGAGAGTGCGAAATACGTAGATTGGATAAGAGCGTTTTACGGCGCTATGGCGCCTTATGTTTCGTCTGGGCCGAGGGCGGCTTATATCAACTATATGGACTTCGATCTCGGGATTATGGACGTTTCGAATGCGAGCGCCAATGTTTCTGAAGCTGTTGAGTTTGCGAGGAGTTGGGGGGAGAAGTATTTCTTGAAAAACTACGATAGATTGGTGAGAGCCAAGACGATGATCGACCCAGCGAACGTTTTTAGGTATCAGCAAGGGATTCCACCTTTGCCTGCTTCTTATTATGGGGGAAAAGCCGAGATATAAATTGAAACGTTTCTAAACGACGTCTGCAATTTCTTGATTGCGTTTTTTCTCCGGCTTGTAATTAGTAGTAAGAGCATCTCCGCCCGACGCTCATTTTACAACCAAAAATAGAAAAGTTGGTCCAATCGATGCTTAAAACTGTACCTAAAATGAGTTCAACCTATTTTCTCTCACCTTTGTACCGAAATTTGAGTTGATACTGTCGACTTACAACTTTTGAAGTGTTACAAATCAAACCCTCTTTAAGCTATAAATTAACTTTTACTATTATTTATTTAACTAAACATTAATTCAACTTATTTATTTGTTTTTGCCTTGACGTAGCAAGACCATGAACAATGCAGTCTTTAATTACACACAATCGGAGTAATAACCATCCCACTATTTTATTAAATGTTTTCTCATTTATTTTCATTATTGAATTTAAAATAACATTATTGTAACATTATTGAATTTAAAATATATATTGTACAATAAATATAGTATTATTGTACTAATAATTATTGAATTTAAAATAATATCCTTGTTTAATTTTTTGGCGTAGTTCTTGTCTAATTTGTAAAGTTGTAAAGTACATGGTAAATATTGAAAAGTTGTAAAATTTGTGTGGAAAAGAATATTCTGAGAATATTCTTTTGAGTTTGAAAATGAGTTTAATGGTTGGAGAAGAATTACTGTTTGATGTGAGATTACTGTATTTTTTGTTTGAGAATAGGTTTCTCGGTTGGAGATGGCCTAAATCGGTAGGAAAACGAACTCGAAGTCGATATGTGTACCCAATTACATAAATTATAATTTTCTTATATTTAAAAAGTTGATTTCTAATTTATGATATTATAATCAAATTTCAAAAAGAATGTAAATAAAAAAAATTATAAAGATATAATTAAATAGAATTCAAAAATTAAAGCAATAAATTATAAATTACCCAATAAAAAAAATTGACACGCAAACAATATATACTAGTAATTTGGCACACTCCATGTGCGTGCACTAAATTATAAAAATAATATAATTTTATTTTATAAAAATTATTGTTAACTTAAAATATTTTAATTCTCTACGATTTGTAAGTGTACATGAAAAGAAAAGGACGATAACAGGTGGCATGGGCACCATAACTGCTCGGGGCAATTTGGTTTTCTCTTTCATGACAATCCCTGCTTTTATTAGTGAGGTGAGCAGTTATTTTAATTTAGAAGGCACGGTCTACAATAATAAAATACATTTAGAGCAGTTTTTAACTCCCCCGACAGTTTTTTTATGAATTGAACGTGAGTAAACTACCAAATAGGCTTAAATTTTTGGTGTAATTGATACACCCAATTGAACTAAATTGACAGTTTTTAAATGGTGCTGAGGATTAATATAATAGTATAGATAGACGAGCTTTGGTTCTTTTCTTTTGTTCGATGGATTTCCATTTCCTTCGGCCCGAAAGCCCATGCCCATATGAACCTGTTGGTGGGCCAATGGTCCAAAAATCATATATTGATGTGGTCAATGTCCAAATAATATATTGCTGTGGTCTCGTATAAGTCCATGCAAACTACGACAATTAAATAGTTCAATCAAAATCCTAATGCAACCCATTTCGTGATGCTCATAGTCATAGTCATACATACAATACAACTAATTAAGTAGTATGGTGCATTATTTTGTGATGCAATAACGCCGTCGTTTATCGATCCATATTGTATTATTTATTTATGTCCTTGGGGAATCCTTCTGGTCAACCAATTCCAAGATTCAAATAATAATAAGAATAAATAAGCATTATGTAGTTAAGAGTATATACTTAGGGAAGTTGAGAGTTAGTTTAAAGTAGATGGAATCTTCTCCAATTGAGAAGTTTGTGGGGCAACAGTACATTCTTATAATTGATCCATTATTGGCTGCAATTTCGAATCTTGCCATCCTTTCTTTAACACATTGCTCTTATTTTATTATAGGTATTTAACTTATGATATTGACTAACCCTAAGCAAGTTGATGATAAACGCGTGAACGTGATGACGACACATGTAATTGTAGTTGTATTAGATTTCTATATTATGGAACAAAAGCTCATTGAGAAACTTTAAATATTTACCGTATTTGGTCGCTATTCAATAATAAGAAAGGAGAAGTTTAGGGATACCAATATACCATTCGGAAAAAACCCAAGGTATAAAGATACCAATCTAAGTTCTCCAATATAAAAATGTTTTCCTACAATCGTGGAAATCAAAACCACGATTAATCTAATTGAGAATCGCATACATTAAGCTTTGTTTATCCATTGGCAAAGCGACAAGTATATGTCCAAGCTTAATCCAAGAGAATATATTAGTAAAGATTCCTAAGCCAGATAATTTTGACTTAAAAAAATTAAAAAAAAAATTGTGTGCTTTTGAGATATATAATTATATATTTCCTTCTGTTTACCACTTGTTTGCTATTCTTTAGTCGTAAGTTGACGTCAAACCTTGTCCATTATTCCATTGATTTGTGCTTCTTTATCTTCGAGGTTTATACTTTGTCGACTTTTATGTCTCTACTATGTGGATATCAAGCATTTTATCCCATTTACACATCTTATTTCTTTGTGTGAAAATAGAGGGCAGTAGAGCTCAAGAGAATTAGTACGCCTAGAATATGGAATCGTCAATTAATGTAACTTACTGGTAATAATATTCACGCTGGAGTTGGAGAATAACTCCTTCAAGGAAAAAGAAAAAAGTAAAGAAAACACAAAGTTAGAAGACATCATTAATTTTCTGATGTCCTAAATGACGTCATCAAAACCCTCATACCACTTACCACCAACCAATTTAGAAACCAAATATTAAAAAAGAAGTTATAAATAAAAACCGCTGGCTCTAATATATAAACTATAAACATGTACTTATATATAGAGATTTGCTATGGTGCACACCTACCGTGAGCACCATAAGCAAATCTCTCAATATTTTGCGTTTTTCGGTTCCCAACGTCGCCAACACCTCCGTAGACCCCCTCATATCCATTGTTAACCTAAATCGCCCTCTCCAACACGTTAATTTCTAAGAAAATTCATTATTTATTGCTCACATGTTTTCTTAGAAATTAACGTGTTGGAGAGGGCGATTTAGGTTAACAATGGATATGAGGGGGTCTACGGAGGTGTTGGCGACGTTGGGAACCGAAAAAACGCAAAATATTGAGAGATTTGCTTATGGTGCTCACGGCGGTTGCTCACGGTAGGTGGAAACCATAACAAATCTCCTTATATATATATATATACACGAACTTGGCATATAAATACTACCAACATGAAACACACGTATAAAATATAAACTATAAACATGTACTTATATATATATATATATCTATATCTACATCTATATCTACGTATACATGTGTGTGTATCAAAAGAGTTTGACCAACTAAAAGGCAATTAATGCATAAGTCTTCCTTAAACAATTACAGCAGCCCCAAGAACCCTTCACTAACAGTTATGGTCGATAACTATTCAGAATCTTCCATGGATCAACAACAGCTACCTAACGAAGCCATCAAAGAGCAAGAAAGGCTCCTCCCAATAGCAAACGTGGGAAGAATCATGAAGCAAATATTACCAACAAACGCAAAGATCTCAAAGGATGCAAGAGAAACCATGCAAGAATGCGTATCAGAGTTCATAGGATTCGTGACGAGCGAAGCGTCTGAGAAATGCCGTAAGGAGAGGCGTAAGACTGTGAGCGGTGACGACGTTTGTTGGGCTTTGGGGAATTTGGGCTTCGATGAGTATGCGATGGCTTCGAAGAGGTATTTGAGTAGGTATAGAGAAGTCGAAGGCGATAGGGCTAATAGTAGTAATATGAGGAGCAGTAAGGCTACTGCTAGTGGGGAAGACGAGTTTGCTGAAGAAGATGATGATGGCTCTAGAAAATTTATGTTGTATAATACTAGTAATAATAGTGGTGGTAACTTGCCAAAATGATCCGATGATTGAGTTTTCTTCTTGTTTCCCTTTTTTTTCAATTTTTTTTAATTGAAGATCCCTTGAGAAAACAAATATTGGGGTTGTTTAGGTTTTCTTTTTGTATTTCCGTAGCTCTCTATGATCCAGGGGGGTTTGTTTGGTTTTTCAACACTATATTTCTTGAAATTTTGCTACTTGTAAGCAGAAATCCGATTCAATATTGCTTAAATTATCAAGCTTTAAGGTAGTATGTGTTGAACTTGTTTGGATTCAACTGCCGTTTATATTTTTGGTTCGATCTTTAATCGAACTGGAAAATCTAAACAAGCTTTTTGAGTGAATATATCCTATATATACATTTAAATGTAGTTTTCTTGTAGTGTTAACACGTGTTATGTCCATTAATTTTTTTTAATTAATTATTTCTTAAGACGTTTAAAACTACCTCACCCCCTACTTTCTAAAAAAACTAAACAACACATGTATCAAAAATATATTCTTTAATTAGGTAATTTAAAATGATTAATTAAGTTGTATAATTGACTTAAAATAATTATAGATAATTAGGACACGTGCAGTACGCAGGTAGAAAACTAGCACACCTAATTGTGAGCATTTAAGGGCCGACCCTTGTGAAGTTCTTGGTGTAACTAAGCTAACACTTTTTTCGAAGGCCTAAATCCTAAAGCCCAACGTTTTGTTAATTATCAAATTTACATTTCGCATGCACTTGAATTGATTGCAAAATCCCAGTCCTGCGCTGAATCTGACATTGACAAACGCCGAGAGCACCGACGACTTCCACTGAAGCACAATGCAAACAAATACAAACACGCATAATATTTACACATTTAGCAAAAGCCTAATTAATCAGCTATAGATGGCCTCTTGCGCATATATACATAAACATAGCCAGCCATTAAATCTACTGCACTGTGTATATTGATTGCCACTGCACTATCTAAACATCAACATAAAACAGTTGTAAATTTTCCTAATATCACAATATATGTTACCATCCGAAAAAAAAAAAACCGAAACTAACAGCTGAGGACATGGAGGGACTAGCGCGCATTATCCACCGAAACCACCCCATCATCTTCTCTTCTTTACCTGCAGCAGTACGAAAAACGAACAAATAGATTCGTAAAGCCAATGTGAGAATAATTTTTGGGGCAAAAGCAGAATTCAGACAACAAACATAAGGACCCACATGATCATCTATTGATGATTGCTTGCGCTTTTTTTGGCTGGAAGGTGGGCTCTCTGCTGCTTGATGCCTGCCCGAGGAGCGTCTGGTAGGACTCGTATTCTTCTGAAGGAGATTCGAAAGAAAAAAAATGAATGAATTGGTTGATGAGCCTATGTTTTTTATCGCCTCCTATAGCTCGACGCGCTAAAGGCAATAAAGGCGCATATACGTAGAATGTCACGATAAATGCATAAATATGCACACAAGGAAGCCACGAGACAACTATGACGGGTAGTTACTTCGATCTATAATGCAATTCAATGTTGCGCATATCTAGATACTATGCGCTGAGGTGCTACTCCATAGAAGGAAACCTGATCAATTTGAGTAGAAACAAGTCAACTACAAAAGTACATCATTGAGTCTGATGAAGTGATCTCAAATACAGTTAAATGTTTTTCCATTTTAGGCTTTTACATTTAGGGGATTCCTACTAATTATGTTTTGTTTAAGTTGAGGTTTAGACATTTTTTTGCATAATTCTTTGCTTTCTTTCATCTCTATCTTTTTTTCTCAATCTGAACTTTTCTTCTTTTTTTCAAACGACAACATGCTATCTCATTGAAGAATGATATGTAAAAGGGTTGAACAACCCGAAAAGTCTCTCTGGTTTACCATATGACCATACCAGTAGAGACAAAGGCTCCAATGATGAGCACAAAAACTTTTCTAGTTTTTTTCCATTTTTTTTGCCTCTAAATCTTTCTCTTTTTGTATTATCATAAAATTGAACATCAAGGGACTAAAAGAAATAATTATAACAGAACCACATACTTTTGAGGCTACGCCTTATGACTTTATTGTATCATGCAGCTCAAATGACCATGAATGGTATCAATATAGAACTAGAAAAAACTTTAATATGTATTCAATAACTTGTGCCTCTAAATCTTTCTCTTTTTGTATTATCATAAAATTGAACATGAAGGGACTAAAAGAAGTAATTATAACAGAACCACATACTTTTGAGGTTATGCCTTATGACTTTATTGTATCATGCAGCTCAAATGACCATGTATGGTATCAATATAGAACTAGAAAAAACTTTAATATGTATTCAATAACTTGCGAGATAATTTAGGTCATCTTCCTATATTAAAAGGATAAAACATAATGTAAAAAATATGGTAAGGGAAGTAAGAACAATCACCACACCTTTGCTAGATTTTTCTCTTTACGAGCTTGCCTCTCCCTCTCCTCATATTCTTGGTTTTCCTTCTCGATTGATCGGATAAGAGTATCGCATCTACGAGCAAGCTCCTGAGCAGTACGAGACTTTACAAACCAATCGAACCGAAACAGTGGAGAGGCACGGAATGCTGCCTTTAACTCATCCCAATTGCCATAGCCGATTTTGTGAATCATGCAAATCTGACAGAGAGCATAAAGAGTAAGGCAGTCAGTTTAGATAACAGAAAACAGATGGTTGATGAAGTAGGCAATAAATATAGCAAGGACGAGATAAAGCGCAAATGCAATATTCTAACCATGAAACGGTCACATTCTTCATTGTACAGCTTCCCTTTGTTCTGTCCATATGAGATCTTTAACTCCAGCCATGGGTTTTTATAGCGATTTAACTTCTTTCCAATGGCTATCATGATCTCATCTTTCCTGGAAATTCTAGCCTCCCCTCTTTCAATATTCTTGATGATCCTATCATAATCTGGAAATCATACGTGTAAGAAAATGCCGCGTCTCATGTGGAAAAAATGAAATTAAGACTTGATTAGAGGCGCAAAAATTAAGACTTGAGAGAAGATTTAATAAGATGATATGGCATGTTTCAATTCTGTCAACATTAGGGGCAACATCAATCCATAAATGTGATACCAGTATCCAACAAAATAAGTAATTAAGGTACTAAGTATATTCTTTCAAGTAAAAAAAGCAGGAAATCTGGAAGTGGAATTTCATGAAAAGCTTACCATTCAATTCTTTATATCTTTTCTTGAAAGCTTTTGCATATCTCTCAACTTCTTCCTCTGTCTTCCCTTCCATTTCAGAAGCAATACCTTTAATATCATTCCGGCCATACTTTTCACATGCCCGAATGAACATGTTAAAATCTCTTCTACTCCATGTTGAAAATCCCTGCTTGTGTACAACCAAATAATCAGACCATGTCGATCGACAACAAAAGTTTTCTATGAATGCGAAGGAAAACATACCTCTTCAAGCAGTCGGTCCTTCTCTTCTTGCTCCTCAGCAGTCAGTTGATCCACCACATCTAGTTAGAAAACAGAATATCAAGAAAGATGTGAAGCAAAAGCGGCAAGGGAAAAAGTGCATCCCAAACTAGAAATACCTTCAGGCTCATCCACCTCAATCGTATCCTTCAGATGAGCCCGTTGCTGTACTCGCTTAATATGGTAATTAATACGAAAGACATCACCAATTTAATACACAAGTAAAATTAAAAAACTGTATATCCATATACCTACCATAAGTTGGCGAACTTCTTTTTCATATAACTCAGTAATACGCGCAGTGTTGAAGAACTGGAAGTCATGGCTGTTAAAAGATCGTCTTAAGGGCAGAAACCCACAACAACAAAGAGGAAAAATAAGACAAAGGGGAATGCGAGGAACTTACAATTGTGGCAAGCGAGGAATTCGAGGCTCTCTGGGTTTTGCAGGACCATTCTGGCGCGTTGTTTGCTTAAAGTATTCCGATTCAGAGTAACTGGGTTAACCAAAAAAGATATTGTCAGCAATCATTAACGATATATCATAGTTTAATTTTATTCAAGGGACATACTTGCGTTTCCGCTCTCTTCTTGATGGTTCCGCCCAATTGTCATTGACAAGTTTCTTGAAATCAAATTTATTTTCATCCTTTATCACCAAGGAAAGCAAAGGGACATGTGAGTTCAAAGAAAATACCAACAACAATCACTTGATCAGCAGCCAATTGAGAAACTATACCTTTTCATAATCAAAATCGTACAAGTCAGCAGCTGCATAAAATTAACAACAGAAAGATAACAGATAAGCGCCAAAGAGAAGGTTTAAGCATCAAAAGAGGTAATCATTTTAAACAGGATGGCAACGGTATAAGCCTACTTTCATCCATTTTAAATTTGATGGCATCTTCCGTGAATTTTTTCATCTTGGCATCAAGTTCGGCAGTTGCCTCTTCTCCCTTTGCAATAATTCTATCTATATCTTCATCTGTGATAGTGCTATCTTTGGAACTGAAAACCATTTCAGCACCAAACCTCACCATTTGCAGAAGCTCGTCTTTATTAACAGCTGCATCAAAAACAACGAAAAGAAAAAGTTAAACAAAAATCCAGATGCATTTTCAGAAGTACTCTATCCCCATGCATTGGAAAAACTGGTCTCACTCTTTTGCTCCGCGAGGCGGCCTTGCTGGATAACCAAAGCATCGAGAGCAAGCTTTTTATAGGCCCTCTCAATCACTTTTTCCTCTATGGTATACTGCCAAATTTATTTGAAACAATTAATAGAAAGGCAAAACATACTATATAACAGATCTTTGAAAAAGGATTCCAGAGCACATTTTTTGTTCCATTCAAGCAAATATGACGGACCTCAGTGCAGAAGCGGAAGACTTGGACTTCTTTTTTCTGCCCAATTCTATGAGCACGGTCCTGAGCCTGCAAATCAACTTGTGGGTTCCTGCAATACACCAAAGTATGTCAATTCACTTAATGGTACAGGCTAAGTAATGGGAATCGAAGTATCACTCACCAATCACTGTCATAAAGAATGACGACATCTGCAGTAGCCAGATTAATGCCAAGACCCCCAGCTCTGGTTGACAAGAGAAAGACAAACTTCTCACTTCCTGGCATGTTAAAAGCTTCAATCGAAGCATCTCGATCTTCCCCACCAGTATTCCCATCGATTCGACAGTACTTGTACCCACGAAACAGTAAATAATCTTCAAGAATATCCAGTAACCTCGTCATCTGTTTTTTTTTTCACAATAAAATATTATCATCATTGAGACCCATGCCAAAATGACCCAAACTATACAAACATGAGAGCACAGCAGTTTTAAAAGGAAAAGATGCAAAAAAAAGGTTAACATTTGGAGAATTTCATACAGAAAGGGTTTCACAAGGTAACAACCTGTGAAAATATCAACACCCTGGAATCACGTTCTTTTAACTTTGGAAGCAACTTGTCAAGCAGAATCATCTTGCCTACAGTTTAGCAAAGCAGATATGAAGTCAGGCGTGACTGCGGATACAGATGCAAAGAGTAAAATACTGTTCATTGTGTCATACCAGAATTTTCAATAAGATGCTCCGCTGTAGTATAAGGTGGTCCAGGTTCAGCGCCTTGAAACAAATACGGGTGGTTGCAGCATTTCCGAAGCTGCATGGCTATATTAAGGAGACGCTTGCGTTCTCCACCAGCATTTACAACTTCCAGATCTTTCTGCAGTAATGCCTTATAGTAGTGCTTTTGCATTTGAGACATGCCAACTTTGAGTATTGTCTCTTTCTTCGGCGGCAAACCTTTCTCAACATCAGATTTTAATCTTCTAAGGAGGAAAGGCCGAAGAACCTGCAATGCGCCAGATTCACAGAAAATAGAGATAAAACACTTGACTAAAATATTATTGTTTTTAAAACGGCTTTCAAGTCCAATGGGTTCCGACTTAACGAACAGTTACTTACATGTCCCACCATTATGAAGAGGAAAATTGATATACCTTGTGAAGTTGATGAACAACCTCCTGCTGATCATTTTCACCAGAAATCTGGAACCATTCATCAAAAGTCTCGGCAGAGCTGAAAATTTCTGGAAGCAGAAAGTTGAGAAGAGCCCAGAGTTCATGAAGATTATTCTACACAGACAATCACGCATCGTGAAATATTGTGAGTCAAGCAACATTGAAGTATATGGACCTCGCAAACGGAAGAACAATAATCAATGATCTATACAATAATAATGAGGGCGAAAGAGTACTGCACATGTAGAAGTATATATAAAGGCAAGATTCATATTCCTTTTAGCATTACATATCAATTACTGATGGGCATTCATATGAGTACTGCACATATAATGTGATGTCTATAAATATGTCTCTGAGATAAGTCTGATATCTTTAAGATCAGTCCAACAAAATACACTAGAGGACATGTATAGCACTAAATTTACTCACACATCATTTCTACAAGATATAAACAATGTCAAAGAAATCAGTCTAAAACAACATATTACCTCAGACTATGTTTACATTACCTGCAATGGTGTTCCGGTGATGAGAAGCCTGTAATTAGTATTATAAAGTCTCATCGTTTTAGATAGAAGAGAATTTTCATTCTTAATCCGGTGGGCCTCATCAATAATAATATAACGCCAGTTGAAACGACGCAAAGCAGACTTTTCCTTGATTGCCATTTCAAAGCTAGTGACACAAACATCAAATTTCCCAGCTACTAGCAACTCCTCGCGTATATATTTCTGCACGGGTGAGAAGTTATAGATAATAAAAGCAGATTCTAGGAAATATCAAATTCGATATTAGACATACCCTCTCGTCTTGATTTCCAAGAAGCTTTACAGCAGATAAAACAGGACAGAACCTTTTGATCTCATTCATCCAATTACCCAGTGTAGACTTTGGAGCGACAACCATGTGAGGACCTGTGATCCCCTTGAATTCATGCAAGTACGCCAGCAAGGAAATGGTTTGCAGTGTTTTGCCAAGTCCCTAATCAGAAATAAATGAAATATTCAATCAACAGAATCATATATGAAACTAAGGGAGAAGACAAAAGAAAAAAAGGCTGCGCTACCATCTCATCAGCTAGAATCCCATTGATACCATTTTCATACAAGCGAATCAGCCAATTTAAACCGGCAAGTTGGTAATCCCTCAATTTTCCTTGAATGCCTGTAGTGTAAAAACACTTGATCATTATTTATCACAACGTCGTCAAGTTAGTCAATGGCGCGCCATGGCGCGGCGAGCTCTTTATTTGACAATTATGGATCGGGCCTCTCATGGGCCTTCTATTTTAAAAAATAAAGATAAGAGCAATCATGAGAGGATAATAATAATAGGGTTAAGTAGTAACCCAGCGAGCTCTCTCATCTCCACCTCTCAAACTTTTTAGTGACATATTTTGGACGTTGTTGTTATATAATGCTCTTATATATTTTGATTTTCAATATGGAGCACGTCGTGCCATGCGCCGTGCGACATGGCTCCAGCGGATCTTCACGCCATAATGCCCACGTGCCACTAACTACTAGAAGCTACCAATATGGAGAGTAGGGTAAAATAACTAATAATAGAAGATCAATCATAATAGATAAATGTACAGAAAATACAAAATCATTCAGCCAAATGCAAATCAAATGAATCACAATGATCGTCGGAAGTTATTCAATACTGATTCTTTCGATATAGTTCACCAATCAGTATCACCAATCGAGAGACAGGAACCAGAACTTTAAAATTATCTTACATGACGGTTGTGACACCAGCCTCGTAGTATTTTCAGAGCCAGCAAGAGCATTTTCTTCCTCTTTAAGGTACTCTTCATCTTCTTCCTCTTCGGT
The DNA here is from genome assembly GCA_027422505.1 of Craterostigma plantagineum. Lineage (NCBI taxonomy): Eukaryota > Viridiplantae > Streptophyta > Magnoliopsida > Lamiales > Linderniaceae > Craterostigma > Craterostigma plantagineum. The sequence goes on from JAPQWV010000040.1 coordinate 5,547,633, forward strand.
AACCTTCGATGCATGACGACCCCTACGAAACCATAATAAATCCCTAAGATTAAGAGATACATGAGTGAAGACCATTCATTCAAATTCCCACAACTAAGTGTACATAAAAATCACATAATATAAAACCTATTATCGACCGCCGTCAGGAAATAAAAAATTTCCATTCAAAAGAATCTGGAAATTAATTGCAGTTGCATATCTCGATTAACTACACGCTAGAAGCAGATATACTCACCTCCCTTTTGTTGTTTTCTCAGAAGAAGGGTGATCAGATTTGGCAAAGTGAGAAAACAACTCCGTCTGCTGCAATAGATATTGCAGACGGCCCTTTCCCTTGTTGTTCTGTATCAATACAAACAAAATTAGTTGAATGTTGTAGTAGATAAAACGATGTACTGAAAAATTCAAATCAGAACTCTTTTTTAGAAGGCACACCATGTCGGCATTAATAGCAGCATTTTGCGCGTCTAACAATTCTTGTATCTTCTGCTTCTTTATCCTCTGCATTTCCCTGAGCCTGGCCTTTTCACGCTTGGAAATTTCATTTGCATTAGGATCATCTTCCTGGAATAAAACAAAAAGGGAAAAAACATTTCACTTGCCCGGGAATCAATATAGCAAACTCATACATCTTCTCCAAGAAACCATGGTATTTTATAATTAACCTTCATAAGCAACCTTCAATTAGAGACAGGTAGAAGTTGAGCTAATTTTAAAGGCAACTCACAAATCCAAGAAGATCATGCCTGTAAACCACCATAAAACGAACCAAAAACACTACGGCTAAGAGACCTGTCTCAAGCATCCACCAAGTGAAGCCTACTCTGTAGTACTCATTGAAAAACGAACACAAAAACGCACACTAGTAACGAATTGAGAAACGTGATTCAAGGAACCAATCATGGGACCCACGCAGCCTAAAGCCAAAAAAAAGCGGCTCGAGAGCTTAAAAAAACTGGAACCTTAACTTTTTTAACAACAAAAACTAAACTTACCTCATTCTCTTCCTCAAAAACTTCCTCCATCGCGTCGACATCGTCCTCTTCATCGGACTCGTTGGCTGTCCTCGCAACAACTTCGAGCTCTTCTTCATCAACTTCTTCCTCGTTCGCCCGATCGCCGACGGCCTCTTCCTCCGACGACGAATCGTAATCCGAATCGTCCGACGGCGAGTTCTTCTTTCGCGAGGGTTTTGCCATTTCGATTCTCTTCCTTTCCTCCAAAATTAATTTCGAATTTTGATTTTGACCGACTGTGAGCTGAAGAATCAAGTCAAGTGTTTATCGGTCAGTGAATGAGAGTTGACTTGCAAGTGCTGACATGTCATTTTGAGCTACTTAGGTCCTTTCAGAGTGGTGATGGGCTTTATTTGGGCTTCATATTGGGTTGGGCTTTGACGTTAATCTAATTATGAGAGATTACTACACCAACATCCTTGAAAAATTCCATAATTGTCATGAAGTCCTCCAATTATAATTAATTATAAATTACACAATTATTTATCCTTAATGCCGTCATTAACTTGCAATAGAGGCGATCTTATTTCTCGAATCAGCGAGTCGAAAATCTATGGCCAAAACATGCTTACGCAAATCGATGGAAGAAAGAAGATATTAATTTATTGAACTTGGTTTGCCTTCCGATTGAATAATGCATACGACGGTGTTATTACATGGGATCGAAATCGAGGAGAAAACTGTTTGTCAGCGCAAAGTTTGCAATATTTTAATTTTTATATAAGATGGATACATTGTATTATATTGGTAGATTAGATAATAGATATGATGATGAGACCCACTTTTGTCCTTTGTTCAAACCTTCTCTTATGTTGCCTTATCTTCATTTGTCGAAGAAGCTCCAACGTCGTCCTGCAAATAAACAATGCAAAAGTTGAGATCTTTGTCCTAAACTTTGAAGTAGTTGGTAATAAGAACAATAGAACATACGATGTAATAATACCTTTTCTTCTTCAACAGAAGAAGTAGCTTTAGCTTCATCGACAGGCACGGTAATAACCTGATCTTCTGCAATAAATCGACAAGAATAACAAAAAAAAAAACCAAAAAAGTTATGCAAATGAGATATCATTCAATATATGTAAGCGAGTTACAAACATATTTAGGAAAAGTTCAAACCTTTCTCTGCAAGCTCATTCTCTTTTTCACCATCAACCTTGACATTCTCTGAATCCTTCTTCTTATCATTCCCATCTTGTTTTTCTTCAATTTCCTCAGCCTCGTTCTCTTTCTCATCATCAACCTTGACATTGTCTGAATCTTTCTTATCATTCCCATCTTCTTTTTCTTCAATGGCTTCACCCTTGCTCTCTTTCTCATCATCAACCTTGAGTACATTTTCTGACTCTTTCTCATCATTTCCATCTTGTTTTTCTTCAATGGCTTCGGCCTTATTATCCTTAACATCATCAACCTTGAGTGCATTTTCTGAATCTTTCTCATCATTTCCATCTTTTTCTTCAATGATTTCCGCCTTGTCTGCTGTACTATCATTCTTGATTATTTCTTCCTCGTCCTTTTTGTTCCCTTCCTCTTTTCTGATCTCCTCATTAAGAATCACTCCTTTCCCTTCTCCGCCATCGTTCTTGATAGATTCAACCTTCTTAGCCTTTTCCTCGGCGATTATATCATATTTCGACGCATCGTTTTTTACAACAACAACCTCGCTGCTATTTTCGGGGCTCTTATTCTTGCATTTGCAGATGACGTTTTCTGTTGTTGCAACTGCGTGTTTAGACTTTCCACAACCCATATTTTTCTTTAGGCGAAGAAGATCGAAAGAGAGAAAAGGGAATAAGAGGAAGACGAAGAAAAATCTATATCAGGGTTTTCTTTTTATTATTATTTTTTTTCTCCCTCTGATTCTCTTTGGAAATGCGATGGAGGAATTGGGTTGTGTTGTGTGTTTAAGAAGGATTTGGACGGCGAAGAAAAATGTAGCTTTTATGAGACAATGGATATCTATTAATGCATGCATGGTGTTAACGTTATTTTCGGTATACTAGAATCATATATAGGCAGCTTTGAAAAAAAAAAAAAAGAATCATATGTAGGCAGCAATAAATTTTTTTCACTGTTTAGTATAAACCAGAGATTAGAGCTCGAGTAAATTTAAATTTGTTTTTAAATTAGATAAGAACTATGATAATATGGATTTCAAATTCATTATTTGAGCTAAACCATAATAAAAGTAAAAGCATTGGTATCATCCTCATGCGATGCCAATAATTAATCCGGCAAAAAAGAGATTAAAAAATGGTGTTGGAAAGATCGAAGTTTCGTAAATATATTAATGTTCCGACGACGATAAAACTTATGAATTCTTCCAAAATTTAATAATTTTCTGCACTTGCTTTTCATTTTGTATTTTCAATCAACCCTAACATTTGTTCTATACCGGTTATCGTTGCACGAGATTAGATATTGAAAGGTTATATTTCGCCACAAGTTTTTGCATTTTGGTCTTCTTTTAGACGTTTTAGATGCCATTGATCATTTATTTTGATGATTAAATGGGGATAAAAAAACTATTGCAAATAGAATAAGTAGAGGCATTCAATTAGTTGCAACGTCCCCAACTGCTTCCTCCTAAACAAACGCTGGCCAAAAGAAAGAGTTTAGGTTGCATTGATTATCATAGGTTGGTGTTCCAATAAGATCCACAAATTATATGAATAGAATACAGTAAAATCAAATGACAAAGTAATGCAAGAGACTTCATTTTTTTCCCTTTCATATTAAATAGTTGATGAATTAGGAGAGGCAAACAAAGTCCTTTCTTTCGATGCGCTCGAGAATTTCTTGACCAAGCTAAGGAGAAATTGCCTATAAAAACTGCACATTTCTCGCCAGGTTTTTCACCAACACACACAAACACGCACTAATTACAACAATTCACAACACACAATCGTCGTGTTCTCCGCCACCACCAAACTTTCTTCAGATACATTTCATATTTTTTCCTATTTCTGTGTCATCTCAAAAAGATATCAAGATAAAAGATGGCTTCTTTTACCGTGTCCTCATTCACTCCTATTTCTTGCTCGTTCAAGAAGAACAACCAGGTAATTACATTTTGAGCTAACTCGTCGATCGTTTATGGTTTAGATTTCGATATGGGTAGAGTGAGAGCTGCTGTATGAAAAATAACAAATAAAAATCCGATCTTTATTTTACATATTGACTCCATAATATTCAGGTTTCCCTTTCGTCCAACGGAAAGGCGTTCACATCCCAGAAATTGTCGAATCGTCGGTTCCAAGTGTTGTGTGCAGTAAGTAGAATCAAGAACCATCCTTCATTATTCACCCTCTGTATTTTGATAACAATCTATGATTAAAAAAGAAAAAAAGGAAAAAAAAAAAAGAAGAAACTTGGTTCATCTTTAGTGTGTTTTGCTCATTCTTAGGCCAAGGCGGAGACAGTTCAAAAGGTTTGCGAGATAGTGAAGAAGCAATTGGCTCTCCCCGAAGATCGCGACGTTAGCGGAGAGTCCAAGTTTGCCGCGCTTGGCGCCGATTCTCTCGATACGGTACGTCCTTAGGCGTCGAACTTTTGACCATAAAATTAGTGTTATTCATCGTTTCTATAAGGAAAACGTGAAGATCTTATAGTAGATGAAATTATCCTCTACCGAAATTTAGAAGCAAAAAACCTCTTATATATATAGCAACGAGACCCTGCTCAAATAAGGGCTCGAATAGAGAACCCTCTTTGAGCACCTGGGCTGCTACATTTTTCAAAAACCGTTTTGGTGAATGACTATTTTCTTGAAAAAAAAAACTCCCCGCTTAGCATAATAATGCATTAAAAAGGCGTTTCTTCTTGTCCGTATCGATGGTGTGGTGTAGGTGGAGATTGTGATGGGGCTCGAGGAGGAGTTTGGGATCAGCGTCGAAGAAGAAAGTGCGCAGAGCATCGCCACCGTTCAAGACGCAGCTGATCTCATCGAAAAGCTCTTGGAGAAATAACTGAATAGCCATATCGATCGATCATAAAACATTTCGTTCTATTATACTGCTAGCTAGACGTGCTTTTCACTTGCAATGTCTTTCATCTCCTCGTCCACCTAGCTAACAAATTCTATTGCTTGCTAGACTGATAGCAACATTGCTTTCTCTCGATTCACATGCTTCTTTTTTTTTTTGCCTTAAATGCGGTGACAGAAAACAAGTACAACAAACGTTTTTCATGGCTGCAAAGTAGGTTGATGATAAAGATTACAAAAAAAAAAAAAATCAATTTCCATGAAGTCGATTTGAAGACAAACCTCCAAGCTCAGCGTATCCTCTGCAACTCCTTAGCCACACGCGCTGAGGCATCTGCGATGCTTCTGATGTTGGAGCCTCTGAGCCGCAAAACGTGAGCTTCGACTTTAGCCAAGTCCGTACCCTTAACAGATAAAATCATCGAGTGTAATAAATATTGGCGGCAAGCAAAGCCGAGCGCATGCAACATTCTTTCCACCACCAAGTCCGAGGAGCCACTTGCCTCGAAAAACAGAGCAACCTTATAGAGAGACATGAACAAGTTCATAGTAGCTTCGCGTGAGGATACCCTAAACAGCAGTACAAGGCATTCAGACGCCAGGTCAGCGATATTCGGCTCGTGGGATCTGCTGAGCTCGAGCAAAATCCCGACATTGCCGGCGAAGTCGTTTATGTCTTTGACACAGTGTTGAAAGTCTACTATAGTTTCTCCGTGTAAGAGGTTTGGCTTGTTGGAATAGACAGAGTTTTTCATTACGGGTCGTAAGAGGAATGCCTTGCAGAGACCGAGCGTTGGTTCGATGAAGTCTTCCATTTCCTTTGCACATACGAACTCTAAGAGGTTCCCGATCTTCCTCACCACTTTCAGTTCAGAGAGGATATCTGTATCGAGTTCTTGGGCGGATGCTAGTGCTGTACAGAGCATTAAGTTGCTGACGTTTATGCTCGAGAAATTGCCGAGGAGGAACTCGAAGCACTGAGACACCGCTTTCATGTGAAGAATTTCTGCTATTTTTATGTGGCTGGACTCGATGAGCATCACTAGGAGCTTCTGTGCAAACATAGGCATTGGGTCTTCGTCCTCGATTAGAGAAGGGTAGAGAGGAAGGAAGTTGTTGTTTGCTACCGACTTGAGATCTTCTGCGATTTCTTCTGATGACTCTTTGAGGAGAAGATCTGTTGCGTCGAAGAAAATCTTCAAGCATAAGTATCGAGCATTTTCGTCCCTGTTTCCCTTGTATAGAGTGGCGAGGCTGGGGAGGATGTGGCGGACGAAGATGACGACGTTGCTGGTTACTGCAGATGGCTCCTCAGAGATCGATTCCAAGACTCGAAGTAGAGTTATCTGAAAGTCATCCCTGCCCTGCAATAGAGGAGAATACGAATGTATGTCCATTGCTAGTGAAAAAAAAATTGAAACTTACTTTGGGCGAACATATCTTCTACCTGGAATGATACTTCACTGAGCTTGAGTAGATCTGAGACCAATTGTATAATCTGAGGACTAATTAACAAATGCCTGATGGAAAAGCTCCCCAAAAGATGGAGAACCACAGGGAAAAGGTGGAGATTGGTCTTTGGAGAGTTTCTTCCTATGATACCCATAACCACGCCAGGGCGCCTTCCACCCATGAGCTGTTGAATATCACCTGTAATATCTTTCATCATACCCGGGACACATGATGCTACGATGCGTGTAAACCCTTCTAGACATTGTCGAACGTACTGGTCCTTCCCTTTGGCAACCTTGTCTACAGCCGAAAGTAACCTAGCATTGCAAAAGAAGTGAAGCAAGAATCTTCTCCCAACTCTACAAAGCAGAGCAACAAAGAGGAGTGTCTTTCCTCTAAGGACCTCACTTCCTTGATCGATAAGAGATACAACATTAGGGACCAGATTCTTATCTTCTATTAAGGGACGAACATAGCGCTCGACGTTTTTGAGAGAGTGGGATCCGAGCATGGCTACGTTCAGAAGGTTCAAGCAGATTTGTTGCTCACGTTGGCTGCCCTTGAATATGCTGGTAACAATGTCCTTGAGTGGAATTTTGTCGATGACATGTTGAATGTACGATGGACTAGAACGAACAAGACGGACAAAACAAGATCCAGCAGCGAGCCTCATGCTTTCTTGTCTCCCTGGAGCCCTAAATATATAACAGATGTTGGTTATTACGTCTTGGCTTGCGAAACGGCTTCCCCAGTATCCTCCATGACTTGTTATGTTCTCGATTGTTCTTAAAGCATATAACTGAGTCAGATCATCCTCTCCTTTCCTCAGAAGAGACGAAACCATAGAAATCAACGAATTTGGAACCTGCCATGCCACAATATTGAGAAACTTGAACTTAAAAAGCAATAAGACGACGAGTAGCACACAAAAGAATCATGTATACACCAGATCATGCATGTAATTCCAAGAGAGAGACAACAATACTTTGAGACACCAACCTGCCAGGCAGAAGATGGTCTGTGTTCTTTGGATTGTGGCTCTTGGGGATTGTTATCCTTATTAGGATCGTCCAGGGTAGATATGTAAAAGAGCAACTCTCCCAGAGCAGCCATTGAGAACCTTCGAACTTTTTCTTGTTTGTCTCTAAGGCCGTTGGTTAGAGCACTTAAAATTCCAGAGTTCACTAAATCATCTCCGATGAAGGTTGCATGGCGAATCAACAGGCCAATAAGTGATGCAAGTTGAACGCGCAGAGCCGAAGCCTTAGACTGCCTCAGCATTTTGACAAGAGTAAGCATTATCGGCCCATTGGTCAAAACATTGGCAGCATCCACATTAGTGCTTAACATCTCTAGGTAGCGTATAACGTTTTGCTTTTCGACAGTAACATTTCCATTCATGATACTCACGATTCTGTTATGCATAACATCTAATTTATCCTTGGGCATCTTCAGAAAATCAGAAACAGGTAGCGCTTGAAATGGAAGGGAAGGCACTGCATCAAATCCATTGTTAAATTTCCTTGTAGGCATTACCGGCCTAACAGAGAGATCGGAGGAATGCCACAGTAACTCTGAGAAGTCCTTAGAAGACTTCACGTTATCAAAGTCAATGGTACGTCCTGAAATATCTCTGGCCCTAGGTGTTTTCAGTTGAGGACTGGCGCTGGGTGGCGTAGCTGCCACTGGGCTCACGTCCATATCTTCTGCAAACGAAGACTCTTCTTGCACTTTTGATTCTTCAGAATAAAAAGCATCAGCCACGTTAGATATGCCTGCCTGACCTTTATTGCTATTTTCATGCGCGTCTTGGCATTCATGCTTGCTTGGTGTTGATAACTTATCTTCGGAGGTGACAGATGCTTCACCAAATCCATCAGTTTCTTCATGTCCCTCATCCTCCGGATTCTCATCAAAATCAAGTTCCATGTCATTGTTTTCGATTTTGACTTCATCATTGTTTTTAGAACTATTAGGTATTGGCCTCCTATAGTTCTGCTTCTCATTTTCCCTTTGCATATTTGATTTGGCAATTCGTGATAGGCGTAAAAGATTAACTCCAGCAGCATTATTTGGAACACCCTTGTGCTGCTTTCCATCAGCCACCCTCCCTGCTGGCTTGAATTGGTTTCTACGACCACTAGATACGACCCCGACGGGAGTTTCTTCGCCTTTCACCCGATTTTCGTCTTGTTTAGTATGACCTCTTGAATCTTTTCCACTAGTAGTTTTCGGAGGGGTCTTGTTTCGAACAGGTCTATCTCCATTTCTTTCCGTAATTCGTGGTTCAGAAAACTGCTCGATCATTATAGAAAATGCCGGCTGAGGAGGCAATGTCAGCGAGACAAATTTTGTCCTCCAAAAAGCATGGTCGCACAGCTCGGGCCATCCAATCCTTTCAGCTGGATCTTTTATCAGCAAAGAATTTATTAGATTCACAAAAGGGCGGCTCGGATTTCCAGGTAGAGGCGGCATTGCACCGCCGAGAATTGATTCTGCCAACTTGGTAAATTCCTTCTCAATAAACGGAGGCCTTCCAGTGTAACACTCATATAAGACACAACCAAGAGCCCAGAAATCAGAAGCATAAGAGTGGAGACCTCCATCCTGAAATAATTCAGGAGCCATGTAGCATGGAGTTCCACGTCTTGCCTGAGGTAACTACACAAGGAATAGAAATCACAAAAAGAAGATTAAAACGTGTAGAAGATAAAATTGCAACAAAGAAAGTCTCGATTCCAGAATCAAATCCGCCAGTAATATTCCAGTCCCTAAGAAACAACATAAAGAAAACGAAATGCGTGTACCACTTGGGATGGAGTTGCAGATATGTCGCTTAATTTCCTAGCTAGCCCGAAGTCACACAGCTGCAAGTGGAAGTCACAAAGCTTTTAGCAGGGTGGTCAAAATATTCCACAGATGAGTATGGATAAGGAAAACTGACATACTTTTGTACGTCCATTTTCATCCAGTAGGATGTTTGATGGTTTTAAATCACAGTATATAATTCCCTTTGAGTGCAAGTACCTGGTATATGAGTTATACATAACAGTGTCATACTAACGAACCAGAGAATGATGGAAATGTTTGAAACTTACTGCAAGGCTGTGACAAGGTCATGAGCAAAATCATGTATAGAATCTTCTGGAAGCTTTGTATCCTGCCAGTAAAGTCACGATTCTTAATTTGATAGCTCGTAAAAAAGCCAACAGCAACTTGTAGTTGAAAGAGAAGGAAGGGGGAACGTTAAGAGATAACCTATTGATAAAATTTTTCATGTACACAACAAACCAAAATTGCAGTTCTGTCTACCCCATTTTGAAGCCATAAAGAGAATAATGGCCAGCAAGATATAACCAACTCTCACGCTCATGAAGTACTCAATCACAAAAAATCATGAGGCAAATTTTCAATAATGCTATCGTCCCACTCGAGAAAAGCATTCGAATATAAACTTAATTCCAAAGGTCAAGGCAGAGCAAGTGGTATTTTATACGAGATGTACATAGATCATACTTGAGCAGAGCATGCAGTATGAATTGTGATGAAGTATAGTTTCTATTGCATCCTGATGTTATATTTTTAAACATATACTGAAGAACATGTTGAGCAATGCATCACCTGTTGCAACAAAGTCAACAGATCTCCTCCTACACAGTACTCCAAAACAAGCCACAAATGAGCTCTTGTTTCATACCTGCAGTGGTGACCAATAAATCCATCATTCTAAATTGATACCATGTAACAGGTGAAGCACCACAATGGTAGGATGATATAAATGCTTTTTGAACAAATGGAAGAACCTTCCCATCACTATATTTCTGTAAACATTACCACGAGTAGAACTTCAGCACGTTAGGATGGTTTAGAGTGTGGAGAATTCTCACCTGCAGTCAGAAAAGGAAGAAAAATCAAAGATTCTGCACAATTACAGTCCAACACCTGAAATGGTTTTGGTTAAAATTAACTATATTATGTGCATCTGAGCTCGAAATCAACACACCCGGGCCTCAATAAACAGATCAAAACGGGGTATGTAAATTTAAATTACAATCAAACAGATAACAAGGGATAAACAACAAAAAACTTAAAAAAAGGCTTACTTCGTGAAGAACTTTGTTGCGGTGAGACTTATCAACGCTCTTAAGCGCGAAGTATTCAATCGTCCTTTTCCTTCTTCCTTTGTACACAGTCTGCGATTCGCGAGAAGATTCACCAAAAACCAAAAGCAAAACGAAACAAAAAATCGAGCTCAGCTCGAGCCAGCTGAAACTAACATTCGTGATATAACTGATCTAGATTACCTACCGAGTATTTTCCTTGACCTATAGCTTCAAATATATGGTAGTCGTTCATGCTTCCGATGCTCTTCCAAGTTCGTATCTGATGCGAAATGAAACAAGTGTGGTGCGTGAGAGAGAAGCGCGGATAGAGTAGGACTATGAAATTTTCAAATTCAGGAGATTAGATTAGAGAAAACGAGGAAACGGAAAGTTGTGGGGTCAGAGCGGAAACAACGTAATAATTAATGTACATGTATTTTTGGGGGCAAATGGAATTGTTTAAAATCAAGTGGTAAAGATGTAATAATGCTCGAAACAATTGCTAGCCGCCGCACACGTGTCAACAATCAAAATCAGATAGTAAATACCATAAATAAAAAAGAACCGATCTATAAAAATAAAAGGGAAGCTTTTTGTTCAGACCCTCCTAAAGTTTGTATTTACCCGTCAGATCCTGTCAGAAAATTGTTAAGTTTAAGGGACCTACTTTTTGTAAAAACCGAGTAAATGACCCAAATATAGACTTTGACGAAAATACCCCTTGCCCTTTTTTTCCAGCGAAATTCACGACATGTTCTTTTGGTCTTATATGAAGCGTTACTATTACTTCATTATTTGTTACACAGGTACAACATATTATTATTTTAGAAAACAAATACGTTATTTTTCAACAATATTGTGTTACTTTGCTACTGCAAAACGTTATCAACATAATTTTTTTCATTTAACGATCGAACTCATTTTTCTTACACTGAATCGAGCACAAAAAAATTCGATTGACCCATCCAACCGATCCGACATGTCATGTTGGATTAATTATGATATTGAAGATGCACGGGGTAGGTATTGACCCATCCAACCGATCCGACATGTCATGTTGGATTAATCATGTTCGAAAACATAATGGTAAATCATATGTAGATGTCGACATAAATTGCATGTAATCGGTATAAATTCGAGGTACCCATGAGAAATCGAGGTCTATTTTACTTTATTGAGTCAATAACGCCGAGATTTATGCAGTACAAATCGAGCTTGAAGTTTTTTTTAGAAGGATTCGAGCTTGCAGCGAAAATCGCTCGTTGGAGAAGACGATGGCAAAAGCTTGTAAATTTCGCATCTGTATATGTCATATCGCATAGTTTGAGTCTTTTTCTCTAAGAGTTTTTGAAAAGTAGATCCTTAATGCTAAATGGATCTTTATTGGGGCTTGAACACTAGTTAAAAATGTTATCAGGGCCTGACTCGTAATTAACCCAAAATAAAATCACCTGCCCTAACACCGAACTAACACTGCAAGTAGGAATCTTCATTTCATCGCTTACCAGACTCACAGGGGTGCTCTGAGGTGATTATGTATTTATTATTTAATTTCAGCTAAACTCCGATGCATCTGTTGAGGAAAAAGCTCAGATCTGCTTTATGATTTGATCGACAATCGGAGTTTATTTTTACCCTTACTCGTTTTTGTCGTTAGTGTTAGCTTGATCGGAACTGGTTTTTGTTTTTGATTTTTTCTTTCCTGAAGCGGTTGAATGAGTTCTAATTAGCCGTGTCGTTTCCTTTTCAGATCACATCGAAACGATGTCGAAGGCTGTAGCAGTTCTCAACAGCAGCGAAGGCGTTAAGGGGACCATCAACTTCTCTCAGGAAGGAGATGGTAAATTCTTCTCGTGAAAGAAAAATGTCATCTTCATAATTAGTTTATGTCAATTGGGATTTATGACATACGTTTGGTTTCTCCATGATTCAGGCCCGACTACAGTGACTGGGTCAGTGTCGGGTCTTAAGCCTGGCCTCCATGGCTTTCATGTTCATGCCCTTGGAGACACCACTAATGGTTGCATGTCAACTGGTAAATTCAGTGTACTTATGGTTCTGTTGAAATGTTAGACTGATTTAGGTGTAGATTTTTATGTCTACTTTGACCATATCTTGGCAGCTAAGATTCTGTTGTGTTTATATTATGTAAAGGACCACACTACAATCCATCTGGAAAAGAGCACGGCGCTCCTGATGACGAGGTTCGCCATGCTGGTGACCTTGGTAACATCTCAGCTGGAGAAGATGGTAATAACCTTGGAACTTTGATTGTTTTGGCTCTAGTGTTATGGTTTGTGTTGGATTGTATTTCCTTGTCCTTACGTACGTATGTGCTTCGCCATCTTCGGTTTTTGGGTCGGTTCATTATTCCTCATAGACCATAGGTGAAAGAAGGATGTGCTGCAAACTCACAACTTCTTTTAGCTTTTGAACATATTCATCAACTCAGAATTATATGGTGTGACCCGCCAGATGGGCAGAATTTATATGAGATTTGGCTCGCTGATTTGACGTTTTGTTGAATTGCTATAATTGGTTTGGCTTCTTTTCTGCCCGTTTATCTTCGCAGGCACTGCTACTTTCAACATTGTCGACAAGCAGATACCACTCTCAGGACCGCATTCCATTGTTGGAAGAGCTGTAGTCGTGCATGCTGATCCCGATGATCTTGGAAGGGGTGCGTTTCTCTTTGTTCCATTCTCTTAATTATGAATCATCGAGCATGTTATAACTTATACTTCTGCAATATATGTTAAGAAATCACATTTCGTAAGCTACTGAATGGCTTGCTCTGTTTTGTACTTACGAGTTTGGTTGTATTCACATGACCTGCAACTGCAAGTAATTCACAGAATTATGTCCAAGAGAAATCAAGTGATCATGTTTGACCATGTTACCCTAGGAATTCGGTGTTGCCCATTAAATTGTAAAGATAATCATATCGCCTCGATCTCTGACCATCAGCCTTATAACGAGGATTCCTTGTGCTGTCTATAGGTGGACATGAACTCAGCAAAAGCACTGGAAATGCTGGTGGAAGAATTGCCTGCGGTGAGTGTACTTTAAGATTAAAACATAAAAACATAATCCACGCACGTCGTAACTCGTAAATAATGGCTAGTACTGATTTGCACAATCTTCATGCTTCAAAACATGCAGGTATTATCGGCCTTCAGGGCTGAAGAGCTTTTGGTATTTCGCTCGACCCATGTCGTCCTTTACCTAAGATGCTTGTTATAATCAATACTTTCGCGTATATTTCGACTCTAGTGTGATCCATAAGGTCTGTAATAAACCAGATATTCCTCCAGTTCTCTTTGGGAGCATTTGAATGCCTTGTTTACATACTGCTCTTGCTCAACGCTGAATTGGAGGAATGCTTTGAATATGCATTTCACTAGCACACTGTAACGTCTGAAAAACCATATATCGATAACAAAACAGTTTTCATATCGAAAATTACAACGACAATAAAAGATTATTCCAAGAATGTGAGGATGAACCTATAAGCTATAATCAGCAAATAACCAAAGGTGATTGTAGCAAGCTTCTGTATAAAGCCTTACTTTTAACTCACGGGCAACGGTTTCAGCCCGCCATAAAAGATAGCAGACCGATGGCTCGATTGGGCTAGGCGAGCTAACTCATGAGTGACGGTTCTGCGAAGAAACAGCACTTCTCGTCGATTTGAGACGAGCTTTCCTACCCTAACAAATCACTCCGGCAAACCAAAGAACAGATCAGTGACAAAATGCTACGAATTCCCCTACGATAGTACGCTGTTTCAAGAATCAAGAAAAACCAATCAAAAACTAATGTTAATCACCCACAAAAATAATAGTAATACCTTGCCCATGCACTTCTCAAGGTGAGGAGCGAATCGACCAGCCATAACAGACCTTCCACAGTTCATGCATTCGAAGATCTCATTTGCAACGGTGGGGTGAGTTTGCCCGAATATATCGACAGCATACTTTCCGTTCGATTCGCGGCCGCTGTGGCTTGGATCGGACGTCCTTGTTATTGCCTCGGCTGATAACCTCATTTCCTCCTCGATTTCATCCAAGTGATGGTCGAGGCCTAATTTAGTTATTCGGTGAGATTCTGACGCAACGTCGAGAATCAGAGAATCGACGAGGTCCAAGAAGATTTCCGATAATGGCTGCAGCAAAGAGAAAAGATGGTTTTATCGTTCGTATTGCAACAGATTTGGAGCCACGAAGATTATCCTTTTCGCAAAATCACAAAATCTATCAAACAAAACGAAACGAATCGCGAGCTAAAAAGATCGTAGAACTTTTAGGGTTCCATCATTAAATCGGTTACAAATACTCGGAGTTGCCTCATCAAGCCAATGTAAGAAGGTGCAAGAAAATTCCTGGTCCAAATAGTAACCGTCGTTCTAACAACAATACAGTATTCGAACATATTGTCCACAAGCAAAATGGCAAAACAAATTTGAGACAATTGATATCGGCATATAGACAGAGAAATCAAGCGAAAAAAATTAACCATAACAAGCTAATTAAGTCACCTCGGATTCGGTCACTGTGTTATCCTCTTTGGGCATTGACATCATTCGTGGTTTAAGAATGAAGTTACAGCAGTATCAATATTCCATCGAAGTACCTGAATCACAACAAGGAAAGATAAACAATCCTCGAGGGAAGTGAAACGATCTATACACAAAATGGATATACTGGCACACAATTCAACCAAATGTTTCGATTGCAGTTTGTGTTCTTCAATTAACACAATAGCTTTGCCCAAACACCAATTGAAACGTGTTTTCGCTTCCAAAATCTAACAACTCTAAATCAGAAACGGGAGAATTCGATCCCGGTAATTCTTATATCCATGAAGCAGTGACGAAAACATGAAATATGCACCTATGAATCTAGCTCAAGAAAATCGATCTGACAAAAAAAAAAGATCCAAACGCCATAGCCGAATCAAATTGGAGCTTCGCGAAGTACCTGATCTGAGGGATGAGCTTTTGAAACAGTATGTGCTACTCTGTTTAGCTAGCAGTGTGCTCTTTATTTTCTTAACATATTACTCCCTGCCCCAAAGCGGTTTTGACATTGGGAGTTGGCACGGGAATTAAGAAACTGAATATTTTAATAAGATAGTGTGATAAAAAAGTAAAAAGTGTATATTTTTGGCACGTCTCTTAAGAATATTTAATATTATTATCTATACTATTTATGAATTGTCAAGGGGACGTAAAAACTGTTTAATTTGGTCTAATTTGGTGTATCAATTACACCAAAATTTCAAGCCAATTGGGTAGTTATTTAATATACAGAAAAAGGTCAACCGGCGTCAGCCCATGATCTTCACAAAATAAACGGCGCATGTTTCGAAATAAAACTACCTCTCCATGCTATAAAAAAAATAGAACTGTTATATTATTTCTCATTTACGATTTTAAAGTGTTAAAACAACATGAAAAAATATTTTTATATTTTATATAGTGCAAACGCGTGGAGTGTGCACTATATACTAGTATTGATTGTTTGTGATAGTTTTTTGCTAAATAAGGAAATGTCTAAAAGATGTGGGGCGCTCGATTTAGTAAAATGTCCAAAATGGTTTGGGACGGAGGTAGTATTTTATTTTGTGGCCCAATCATCACGTTTTGGGCCTCGAACGAATATTGCTCATAATTAATTAGCAGATTAATTTCACTCTAGAATTTCAAATTATAGAAATTCTTTTAATTACATACATAATCATCGTAGTACTAGTACCCCATATTCGACAGCACCGAGCCGTTAACACGTCCATATTCATCTCAGAAGATTTCACAGCTTATTTCCTCCGTCTTCTCACTATAAATAGGAGGAAGAAAGAACATTAGACAGAACGGCAAACAAATTAAGATCGATGGCTAATTCAGTTCAGAAAACAGAGGATGAATGGAGGGCAATCCTTTCCCCTGAGCAGTTTCACATCCTACGTCAGAAAGGCACCGAGTACGCTTCACCTCTTCAATTCCTTCTTTTTTAATGCATATATATGTTTTCGATAGCTGTGCTATAGCAAATCCACGATGCCATTGCCGTAGATGATATGTAAGAAATTGGACAGGCCTCGCGGACAGGGCATTACGACAAGTTCTTCGACGACGGCGTCTACAACTGCGCCGGCTGCGGAACGCCTCTTTACAAGTCCGCCGCCAAATTCAACTCAGGCTGTGGCTGGCCGGCGTTCTTCGAAGGCTTTCCCGGCGCCATAACTCGCTCGGTAAGCACCACACATTAAGCTTCTTCTTCTTTGGTTTTGTTCGAGGATTAGTTAATTTAATGAATGAGGCTGACTGTTGTTGCTGTGCGGTATGCCTACCATGTGTTTGTTGTTTTGTCTCAAAAGCCTGACCCCGATGGAAGAAGGACCGAGATAACGTGTACGGCCTGCGGCGGACACTTGGGCCATGTTTTCAAAGGCGAAGGCTTCAAAGTGCCGACCGACGAAAGGCATTGCGTCAACAGCGTGTCCGTCAAGTTCGTGCCTGATTCAGGTAATGGCTCAGCCCCAGGTTCTTAAGTGTGATTTCAAGAAAAACTGAATTGAAATTTGTTTTGTTTGCATCTTGAATGATGATTCTGATATGCTTTTGCAATGCCTTTTGTTGAATAATGGGTGGGGTGTAAATGATGCTTTTGGGTTTTCTTTCCTCAGCTGCTCTGTTTTTTTTTTTTTTTTTCCCAGCCATGAGCAAAGCCAACAGATTTCGATCACTCCAAACCAATAACTTGCTTCATAATTATATTTTGGCATCTTCGTTTAGCTTTTTGGCTTATATTTCGATTCTAAAAAGGGTTCATTTGGGTTCAGGAATTATTAAGTAATTTTCAACATAGTTCACGTCCCATAAGGTTTTAAGTTAGGCAGAAGGACCTAAGTACCGAAAATATAAGTTTGAAGGACCCATGAGATAAGAAATGACGATCTATCCTTCATAGTTGCAAAAAATTACATCCATTTGCCATCGTCACCTCATTCGATTTTGGGTTGCTGTGAGAACTCTAGAACAGACTGAAATCTTACTGTTAAGGTGCAAATAAAATGGAATCGACTTCGTTTCCTCATGGTTAGTTATAATAAACGAATAAATTGAAGTGTTTAGTAATGATGAATTCCACTTCGAAAAAACGAGAATATAAATGGACAAAGTATCGAATTTAATGGTCGATTAAGACAAAACTAAGTGAATTTTATAATGGGTCTTAATAATGAACTAGAATTATTGAGTTTAAGAAAGAAGTGGTGAAGAATTTTGAATCAAAATTTTTTATGCGATGTATATTGAAGATTTTGTGAACACGATATCTGGGTAAAAAGTCATGCAATTTAAGTAACCAATGTAGCAAAGGGAGTAACGGATACGACTAATAAAGTAACATATATAACAGTCATAATAACAATTATCATTGAAGAAAAGTAACAACTGTTGAATAACAATTCTTTGTTACGGAAATCACCAATGACTCTAAGAAATGGTGAAAGTCGCAGAAACGTCGACGTTATTAGCCGAATTAGGTTAATTAGGTGAACTATTACTTTAAACCCAGTTCGAAAATCTAGTGTTGGAATGTCAGCTTTAGTTGTCGAAATTGAGAAATAGTCGACCCTAATCTCATGTAATTGAACAGTCCCTGAGTAACAAAAATATTAAAAGGTTATAACAATTTTGTATTTCACTAATACCAAATAAAAATTAAAGTTAGTAACGAAATAGTTAATTAAAATAACATATTTTTCACTAAAAATAACATATCTGGAAAATTATTATTTTAACAATAAAATCGATTTTTATTGACAAATTTTACAATGCACATTCAAAGTAATGAATAGGGTTCTATTAGTGACAAAACCCCCCCAAATCGATAACCCTAATCGAAGAAGCGATTGAGCCATCCTAGGAGCTGGCGACAGCCACGAGCAGCGACTACGAGCGTCGACGACCTCGAGCATCGAGCCACCCCCAAAGTTATTCGAAGAAATTAGCGACGACGACAATGGCGAAGAAATCGAAGAAAGCAGCGAGCCATCCCACGAGCAGCAACGACGAGCAATTACGATCACAAGCTGCGAGCCATCCCACGACGACAATGGCCAGAGATCGAAGAAAGCAGCGACGAAGAAGGAGAAAATGTCGAAACAGCCGAATGGTTCTACTGAAGGGAGAGCCATCCCACGACCCTGATGTCAACCTAGAGATTTCGTTGAAACTGTCGTGCCGATTGATGATGGAGCAAGCGGCGAGTATAAGAAGGCGGTTCAAAGGACGCCATTTGCTTCTTTCCTCCGTATCGTCCCGTCCGAGATAGGAAGTGCTAGGCTGGTGGGTATGATGGAACGATTTATCCCGGACGGTAAATTTTTTAGATTCGGGCACGATACTCTAATTCAGTTTTCCGTTTTAGAGTTTTCTGTGTTTATGGGTTTAAGGGTGAATGGGATGTATGTCGACTTAAATCATAATACTGTGGTGAAGGATGTTGAGTTTGTGAAGAGGTTGTTTCCGATAAATCTCGACTGTTTCGAGATGATGTGCTTGTGAAGATGGGGAATTGAAGAAGTTGGGGGATAGAACAAGCTTAGAAGACTTCAGTGGAATGTATATTGTGTTAGTCTTTATTTGTATTGTATTCCCCACGTTGAACTACTGTTTTCCGTCGGTCGTATTTGAGTACATCGACCGGTTGGACGAGGTAAAGGACTACGCCTGGGGTAAGGCAGTCAATTCTTTCCTGATGAAGTCTATCTTGCAAAATCACAATACGTAGAAGGTTGCACCCTCGGATTAATGGTAAGTCATTCCTTTCTAGTTTAATGCGTGTTCTTCATATGTGAGTTCTTCACTTTTCCATGTTGTAACTGTATATTCAGGTTTGGGTTTGTGAGCACACTCCCCGACTGATAAAGCTCTATCGATTACAGGCATGCCTCGTTTCACGAGGTGGCGGCCAGCCGAACAAGAAACGGAGCAAGCTATTGAGTGGTAACCTCTCGAAAGTAGGAATCCTCACGTTGTCGGTTAATGTGCGGAACGCCTCATACTCGTTCCGCCACGCATAGATCGGGTTTACTACCTCATCTTCATTCAACAACTCAATACCTTGCTCCATTTCTTGTTCGGCTGGCCGCCACCTCGTGAAACGAGGCATGCCTGTAATCGATAGAGCTTTATCCAGTCGGGGAGCGTGCTCACAAACCCAAACATGAATATACAGTTAAAACATGCAAAAGTGAAGAACTCACATATGAAGAACACGCAATAAACTAGAAAGGAATTACTTACCATTAATCCGAGGGTGCAACCTTCTACGTATTGTGGTTTTGCAAGATTGACTTCATCAGGAAAGAATTGACTGCCTTACCCCAGGCGTAGTCTTTCACCTCGTCCAACCGGTCGATGTACTCAAATACGAACAACAGGAAACAGTAGTTTGACGTGGGGAATAAAATACAAATAAAGACTAACAAAATATACATTCGACTAAAGTCTTCTAAGCTTGTTCTATCCCCAAATTTCTTCATTCCCCCATCTTCACAAGCACGTCATCTCGAAACAATCGAGATTTACCGGGAAACAACCTCTTCATAAAATCAACATCCTTCACCACAGTTTTATAATTCAAGTCGACATACATCCCATTCGCCCTTAAACCCATAAACACAGAAAACTCTAAAACGGAAAACGAAATTAGAGTATCGTGCCCGAATCTAAAAAATTTACCGTCCGGGGTAAATCGTTTCATCATACCCACCAGCCTAGCACTTTCTATCTCGCACGGGACGATACGGAGGAAACAAGCAAATGGGCGTCCTTTGAACCGTCGCTTGCTCCATCAAAATTCGGCACGACAGTTTCAACGAAATCTCCGGGTTGACATCGGGGTCGTGGGATGGTTCTCCCTTCAGTAGAACCCTTCGGCGACATTTTCTCCTTCGTCGCTGCTTCGATTCTTTGGCCATTGTCGTCGTGCGATGGCTCGCAGCTCATGGTCGTCGCTGCTCCCGGGATGGCTCGCTGCTTTCTTCGATTTCTTCGCCATTGTCGTCGTCGCTAACATCTTCGAATAACTTTGGGGGTGGCTCGATGCTCGAGATCGTCGCCGCTCGTCGTCGCTGCTCGTGGCCGTCGCCGGCTCCTGGGATGGCTCAATCGCTTCTTCGATTAGGGTTATCGATTTGGGGGGTATGTCACTAATAGAACCCTATTCGTTACTTTGAATGTGCACTGTAAAATTTGTCAATAAAAATCGATTTTATTGTTAAAATAATAATTTTCCAGATATGTTATTTTTAGTGAAAAATATGTTATTTTAATTAACTTTTTCGTTACTAACTTTTAATTATTCGGTATTAGTGAAATATAGAATTGTTATAACCTTCTAATATTTTGTTACTCACGGACTGTCAGTAACATGAGATTAGGGTCGACTATTTCTCAATTTCGACAACTAAATCTGACATTCCAACACTAGATTTTCGAACTGGGTTTGAAGTAATAGTTCGGTATATACCTAATTAACCTAATTCGGTCAATAACGTCGACGTTTCTGCGACTTTCACCATTTTTTAGAGCCATTTGTGATTTTCGTAACAAAGAATTGTTATTCAACAATTGTTACTTTTCCTCAATGATAACTGTTACTACGATTGTTATATTTGTTACTTTATTAGTCAGACCTGTTACTCCCTTTGCTACATTGGTTACTTAAATTGCATGACTTGTTACCCAGAATTGTGTTCACAAAATCTTCAATATACATCGCATAATAAATTTTGATTCAAAATTCTTCACCACTTCTTTCTTAAACTCAAAAATTCTACTTCATTATTAAGACCCATTATAAAGTTCATTTAGTTTTGTCTTAATCGGCCATTAAATTCGATACCTGGTCAATTTATATTCTCGTTTTTTTTGAAGTGGAATTTCGACATTTATTTCTTCTTACACTTTAAATTACTCGTTTATTATAACTACCCATGAGGAAACTAAGTCGATTCCATCTTATTTGCACCTTAACAGTAAGATTTCAGTCTATTCTAGAGTCCTCACAGCAACCCAAAATCGAACGAGGAGACGATGACAAATGACTGTAATTTTTGACAACTATGAAGGATAGAATTATCATTTCTTATCACATGTGTCCTTGAAACTTATTTTTGGTACTTAGGTCCTTCTGCCTAACTTAAAATCTTATGGGCCTAAACTATGTTGAAAATTACCTAATAGGGCGTGAACCCAAATTAACCCATGATACAATTACAACTAACAATTATTTCTTTTCTATGGAAAGAAAATTTTGAGTATCAAATCAGTTGAAATTTATCTCAAGATAGATAGATGCAATAAATGCTGCCACTCGTAAGCTATTCCGTGATGACTTTCTTTCGTTCTTTTTCTTTTGCTGTAGTAAATTAGTTTATTGCGCGTCTTTTTCTCGTTCAAAAGAATGTACTAATCAAAATCATGTTTCCATGTCAAGCAATAGTTTGTGTAGTAATCATGATTTGTGCAGTCCTCTTTATGGAGAAAAGGTATATTTATATGTGCAAGTTGCAATTAAGATTTAATAATTGAAGATTACTCTTATTTTTTTATATTTTTTTTTTGGTAAAAGAAGATATAATCAGAGCAGGAACAGAAAAAGGAAATTACGTGAACGTTTAAAAGGTTAGCCAAGCCGAGCCAATAAGCCGATGATATGAGTAAACGGAAGCTAACTAACGGCAGAAGGTAACGGCTGGTAGTCAATTAACAAGATGATTAACGGCGTAGATGACACCGCTACCTGAATCTAATGAACATTAATTAATAAGTAACAATAATGACATCATATTTATTTATTTAATATGGCGACAAACGTTTCCAGACAAATAAGTAGGAAATAAGACATCGTTGAAACATTCGCTCTAAGTTAAGTGGTTGTGGTGTAGTTGAGTTTTGCAAGTCAAAGCTACACTACTGTACGAATTAGATATATAAATTATCAAAGGACGTAAATTAGGGTTGAATACAAACGTCGCACATCTTATAGGCTTGAACCCAAATGTATATCCTAAAGGATAGGGCCCATATCGTTGTTGACGCGACTATAGTTATATGATAAAACGTTGTGATCGAATATAATTACGATTGTGCTCGTAAAATTATATTTATCAAATCACATCATTTCGTATGCCATGCAAATGATATGATTTGCCCATGGTTTATATTTTATTTTCTAGAATTATTTCCGCAAATATGATAAAAGATATATAAAAAGAAACGTCAATCAGAAGTCGTTGTAGTTGAGTTGTAACTTGTAACTACCTTCTCCTCACAACAGCCAAACCTCTTACATTCACAAGATACGACATAGAAAAGGCTATTGAAAGTTGTTCGTCAACTAATCTCAAACAATCACTACCAAGTACAGTCTTTTGTCGTCTTTTTTTTTTTTTTCGATTTACGAAATTTTTATAAATAACAGAAGAATATATATATAAGTACGGGCAATTTGATATCAGGCCCCAATCTAAGCTTCATTTAGGTTTCAAGCCCCTGTCAGAAAATTTTTAGTTTAATGACCCGATACACTTAAGTATTTTTCAGTACCACTTCATGGACCTGTAGTACAATTTCATGAACCTGCAGTACTACCACTTCCTGTACCACTTCATCGTTTTGCAGTACCACTTCATGGTTCTGTAATAACACAAAACGATAGTACGATATCAGTTCATATACATAAATTTTTAGTCCTTATCTCTAAATTTTACAAAATCGGGTTCTTAACCCTAACAGTTTTTTGACAGGGACCTGAAACCTAACATAAAACATCTCCTGGGTTGTGAAACTTAATTACCACTAATAAGTATCGTTGAAGTGGCGTCGCATTCATCATCGATCACATGTCACAAGGGTCCATTTCATGTTTCGGGCCTACGTTATAAAGTACATCCAAAACTTATAATGTGACCGATTAAATTAATTTTATTTTATGACATGTATATCTACCACAGAATTTAAAGGCCCACATGTGAGACATGTCGATCGATTATGACCAAGGACAAAGAAGCATATGACATTAATTAGATGGTATTTTGTGAGTGATTATTCTAATTAGGTCATCTTTGAGATACTAGGTTTCATATATCTAGAATATAGCTAAGCGTACCGACAGTTAATAATCAGAAAAATATATTCTTGAACGATACAGTTGGCATAAGAAACCTTGTTTTTTCGTATATATTAATGATATTTTCTGAATCCTATACCAAAGTGAAAATTCAAGATTCATGGAATCAAAGCGCTTCTATAATATAATAGTACTCCAAAAGAAGCTTCAATGATGCTTCTGAATTAAATGCGACGCTCTTATCCAACCAGACAAAATATAAATAAAAAAGTCTGAAAGTACAATAAATAACGTGTCATTGCACATGGCCTTTTCTTGTCTAAGCTCATCAAATAAATATGATAATTCAACTGCAAAAAACAGATCGATTGGGTACAGTTGAAGCTCGAAAAACCGAAACTAAAAAACAAAAAATTGCATATAAAGAAAGAACAGATCTGCAGTAAAACTTCCAAGAAATTAAATGATACCGTTACGCGTACACACACTCAAAATTAAATATAAAAAACATCAAGTTTCTCCAGAAGATCAAACGTGCATAACAGCGACATCATGCAAAAGCTTAAACGTTAAATAAAAATTAGATCAGTCAAACCTACACGATCAAAAACAGAGATTTAATTTTTCTTTTCTAAACTTTCATTGCTGACCATAATATTAATTAATCTTATTACTATTTACTACCACTCTGCATCATAGAGTTCTTGCAATGCGCAATGGCACCTTGGATGGCACTTTGCAGCTCATCCATGGACGACGAACCCGACTCCAAGCCCGACCCGACCCGACCCATCTGCATGAAACCGAACCCGCTCCGCCCATGGCTCGGCGACGACCCCATGGACGATGGGCAGCTCAGCGTACAGCTTCTTCCTCTCGGATACCTCAGATTCCCAGAGAAAGAGTGCGAAACGACGTCGTTTCGATCGAATTTCTCAGCAGTTTGACGATAATTGTTCGAAATATCCTTTTTATTACACGCCGAACTTCCCTTCTTATAAGTGCAGAAAGTCGCGTTCGTCGATCTCGGCGCCGCCGCCGCCGGTTTCTGCTGCTGTTTCGGCGGCGACAGCTTCTCGTAGAGAGGCTTCACCTTCTTCAGGTACCTGCGTATGACCTCCTTCGCCGTGGAGCTCACGCGCTTCACGGCGGCCGACGACGAAGACGCGGCGGCGGCGGCGGTGGAGTTCTTGTTTTCCTTGCGGAAGACCGACGAGAATCTCGAGAGGGAGAAGTACTTGTTGTTGTTGTTGGACTGATGCTTATTATTTCTCTGAAGGAGACTACCGCCGCCGTCGCCGTCGTCGTGCGCGGCGGCGTTGGTGTTACTCAGAAGTTTGAACTCTTCGTTGTCCATGACGGAGCTCGGCCGAGAGGAGTCGCAGTTGAGGAGGTCGACGGTGGAAGAGGAGGTGGTGGAGTCGGTGGATTCTCTCGACGCGGTGGTGGTCGCGTCGGAGGAAGACGACGTCGACGCCGACGAGAGGAGGAGGGTTCTTACCATGGAGATTCTCTGCGATGGGTGGAGCGGCAAAAGCTGGCCCTTGTAGAAGAGCTCGTCGGCGGGGCAAAGCGCTGCATCGGAGGATTTTCGAGGAGAGAGTGCTACGGTGAATTCGAAGTCGGAGGAAGAAGAAGAATGGGTCGGCGACGACGGCAGTGTGTGGGATTTCACGGTGGTTCTGCGGCGGTGGCCCATCGGAGAAGGTGGTGGTGGAGAGAAGTGCGAGAAAATGGAGAGATGTATTTATTGCGAATTTGTTGTTATATATTGAAGGGCAGGCAGTGAGATGATGTTGTGGATCTTTCTGTAATATATAAAATAGAAATATTTATTTAAATAAAAGACAGAGATATATATGAAATGAAACTGATGATTGATGGTGTTAAGTGTTAACTAACTATAGTAATCCATAATTGAATAAAACACCTATCTGTACAGAAGGGGACGCTTTTATTATAAGATGAGTTGGCATGTTCTTTGATAATGAATTATTTTACACTGACTATAATGTATATACCGACTAAATATGTGTCTATACACTTATTTGTTTCTGAATAAAACAGGGTTGGATTATTTCTTTCATAATTGAGTTTGAATAAGTTAAAGTAATAAATAACATATATTGGGTCCTGCCTTGTATATCATTGCAGTGCTATCATAATTACAAATATATGTCGAAAATAAATTCCAAAGTATCACTGCATCGGAGTTTGGAAAAGTCACATGCATCCCCATTGATTCACCTTCGTACTAACTTACCATAAAAATTATAAATTTTAAATACAATATAATAACATAAACTTATATTACTGGCATTTTCATGTAGTCACATGCTTTGCGATGGCCGGTTCTTGCTAGGTGTCACGTGATTAATCGTGCTACATGGCGTGGACCAAATGATGTTTAAATTCAACATTTTCTTATTTAATTTCTATAATTCCTCATTACCTTATTTTACTTATACATACGTGACTCAATATTGTCGCTATTAGTAAAAAAAAAAAAATTGCATTGATTATGCATGGAATCCAGGGTGGCGCCTACGATATATCCATGATTCCCGGATTATCATAAAAATACTGTCTAAGTGTCGCAAAATAAAATTCTATGATTGGTTACTACATTACAATGCGAATATTCACATCAAAATTATGGTATCAATATAATCATTTTTTTTTGTAGCTACAAGTAACAAGATTATCGTTATTGATGGGTTGCAGAAAGTAAGGAGACTAAAATGTAGTAGTGCCATAGTTTTCCTAAATATAAAGGTCGATTATCATAATATATGATCATGAAGGACCACAAGAGTAAAATCTATTGCAAGATATGTACTTTGCCGTCCTTCTAACTGCGGAACGGTTCATGTCTTTATTACATATCGAAGGGACCATCCGCCTATTGCAATACTTAATACTCCCTCCGTCCCAAAAGTTTTTGTACATTTTACTAAATCAGACGTCCCACTTTTTTTTGTACATTTTTTTATTTAGCAAAAAAACTATCACAAACAATCAATATAATAATATTAAATATTCTTAAAAGACGTGCCAAATATACACTTTTTTACCTTTTTATCACACTATACTATTAAAATATTCAGTTTCTTAATTCTCATGCCAACTCCCAAATGTTCATAAAGTTATGGGACGGAGGGAGTAGATTTCGAATATTACCTACATAAATTATTTAGGAAAATTATGCTTAATTTTAATGGGCCTTATATGCAAAAAATAGACCCATTTATCCGGTCAATTAGTCCATTAACGTTGCAATTCAATGGAAGCTCTCTTATAGCAAGGCCAAGTCCATGTAATAACGTAGCGAACTGAATTTCCCATTTGTTGTGTTTTCCATATATGATTTTGCTTGCGGTTACAACTTACAAAAGTGCAACGACAACAAATAGGAAAAAGGTAAAAATATATCAGCTCATAGCTGCTTTGGGAGCACACACACAAGGTTTAACGAGGCGATTACGATTGAATTTCTGAATTTCGTCCCCATTCCCATTCACGAATCGGTTTTCGTTGTACCGCTTTGACTTCGAAGGTACACCAGTCAGTTGGAATCAGTCTGATTTTCAGCTGGGTCTAGAAAAATGATGGTTTCACTCGAATTTCACTTGTGCATGTGATGGGCTGAAGTTGAATTACTTCTTTTTTGGTGGGTTTTCTTTGTTTTATTTTAGATCTGTCGAAATTGAGCTCCAATTGATAAAGTTGTTTGAAGCTTTGGAGCTGCCTGCTGTTGAAGATCGAAAAAGGTATATTATATTTAATTAGGCGGTGTGTTGAAGTAGAAAAGTGTATCAGAGGTGTTAAGGTATCAAAATTGAAAGGAATTGTGGCTTGAGTTGCGAGCCTTTTGGAAAGAGAGGTTCTAAAATGATGGAAAGTGAAAATTCGGGTTCGAGTGACGAGGACAAGCCATTGGCAGTGATAAAAAAGAAAGTGAATAAGAAGAGAATTCGCAGTGACTCATTTGAGAATAAGAAAGATGATAAAGATGTTGATGTGCAGAGTAGCAGCAGTAAGAAAAGGACTGGGTTGGATTTGTTTGATTTCGATGAGTATGACGAATTCGATACTAAAACGGTGAAGCGTGGCCATTTCGAAGATGGAGTGGAAGCAGTATTGGTAGAAAAGGGTAATGGGAAGGCAAAGAAGCTAGGAGTCAGCTCAAGCAAGAAGTCAAAGTTGGATAAACAGAAAGAAAGTGTGGACATTGATGGCTCTAGAAGTCGAAAGAGCAAGGGAAAAGACTCTGATGACATGACGAATAAAGGGCTGGAGTTGGAGGGGGGCGATGAGCCGATTAGATTGCAGGGGAAGAATGGCTTATTGAAGGTAAGGATGGATCAGAAGATAAAGAAGAAGAGGAAGAAGAAGGGTATGCCATCTTCTGGCAAGAGTTATGACTCTGAGGAAGTTAAAGAACACACTGATTCTGAGAGTGATGACATTTTCAGGAAGGACACGTCGTATGAATCGCCAAATTCAATGAGAAGAAAAGATGAGAGGGACACAAGTACAGAGAAAGTTAAAAAGGGAAAATCCAAGAATGTAGGGATTACTGAGAAGCAAATGTTGCGTGAGAAAATAAAAGAGATGCTGATGGAAGCTGGTTGGACTATTGATTACAGACCAAGAAAGAACAGGGATTATCAGGATGCTGTGTACATGGATCCTAGGGGAATAGGATATTGGTCTATTACTAAGGCTTATGATGCCTTCAAGAAACAGCTAGAGGAAGACGACGATGAAAGCAAGCGAAGCGTAGGCTCCACCCCGGTTAACCCGTTGCCTGAAGATCTTGTGAATAAACTTACGAGGAGAACCAAAAAGAAAATCCAGGCAGAAATGAGAACAAAGAATAGACACGATCCCATGATCAAAACTGCAGAGATGTCTCCTCAAGCAGAGTCTTCAGAGAACTCAGACAGCGAAGAGGAAGAAGAGGAGCCCCTCAGTTTCTTTATGAAACAGAAAAATAAGACACAAAGAGACCAGTCTCGTGGAGTTGATCGAGAGACTGGCGATGATCCATGTAATATTTCAGAAAACGGAAAGCCCAGCAAACTTAAGGTTGAAGAAAAAGCTTACAACACCACCGAGCCTAACACCACTCGAGGAGGAACAAATGCATTAACTGCCAGCAGATGCACACTTGTGGTTCGTAACTCGAACAAAGGGGAAGACTTTCAATCTGATGGATATATTCCATATAGTGGGAAAAGAACGATATTGGCCTGGGTAATTGACTCTGGCACTGCAAAGCCTGGCGAAAGGTTGAAATATATGAACAGAAAACGATCTCGAGTAATGCAAGAAGGTTGGATCACTAGGGACGGTATCCACTGTGGCTGCTGCAGTAAAATACTTACTGTTTCGAAGTTTGAGGTGCATGCTGGCAGCAAATCTCGTCAGCCTTTCGAGAACATATTCTTGGAGTCGGGCTCATCTCTATTACAATGTCAAATTGATGCCTGGAATAAGCAAGATGAGTCGACTGTTCGAGGTTTCCATAATATAGGTGCTGATGATGATGATCCAGACGATGATACCTGTGGTATATGTGGTGATGGTGGAGATTTGATGTGCTGCGATAGTTGTACGTCGACGTTCCATCATATGTGTTTGGGAATGAAGGTACTTTTCCCATAAGTGTTTTTAGTTTGTGCTAAGTTATTAATGGAATAGCATAATGTGATTCTAGCATGTGGACATTTTGGTTATGCACTCTCTCTCTCTCTCTCTCTCTCTCTCTCTCTCTCTCTCTCTCTCTCTCTCTCTCTCTCTCTCTCTCTCCCTCCCTCCCTCCCTCCCTCCCTCCTCCCCCTCCCTCCCTCTCTCTCTCTCTCTCTTCTCTCTCTCTGACATAAAGGAAGAGAGGTTGCTGATATATTTATGTAGACATGAGATATGACAAGAGTACATGCCATACAAAATCACGATATTCTTGTTAGCAGTACAATGCCTAAAACCTGCGCGTATAGTAATATTTTTGTCGTAACATTATAAACGTGCGCACATACATACATATATATATATATATATATGTTTGTATATATTGTCTTGTTTGGTTGTCTAATTCCTATCTTGTTGCAGACGCTTCCTTCGGATGATTGGCATTGTCCTCACTGTACTTGCAAATTTTGTGGAAAGTTCGATGCCAGCGACGATATTAATGATCTGCAACTTAGCCGCTGCAGCTTCTGTGGAAAAAAATGTATGCTTTTTCGGCTTGAAAGTATCTTTCATGTTTTGCCTCCTATTTCTTCTCTGCTCTCAGATGTATAAAATTAGTGCATATCATAGAATAAATCAAAATTGAGCCATAATAATTTTATACCTTGCGCTATACAGATCATGCATCATGCAGTGAGAAGGTCAGTGAGAAACCTATGAGTGCAACCTTTTGTGAACTGACATGCCAGAAGGTATTAATCATTAATTTGCTTTGCTGATTTTTACGCGCAAAATGTTACTTTTGCTACTCTGTATTACGTCTGTATAAGCCTTCCCGATGCCACATTCATGAAGAACGTTCAGAAAATATTGATCGGGCAAAGAGCTTAGTGCTTTATCGATAAGGATCACCTATTGTGTTGAGTCGTAGAGTTGATTATGCGAGAAAATTAACATATGATGCGCCAAATTTTATGACATAAATATATTACTAAGTCTAACAAAAACATTCTCTTCTTTTTTCTGCAGCTCTATGATCATTTTCAGAAGATCATTGGAGTTAAACGTGAACTAGAGGTGGGTTACTCGTGGTCTCTTCTTCAAAGGACAGATGTGTCTGATACTTCTGTCCACGGATTCACTGACAGAGTTGAATGCAACTCAAAGCTGGCCGTCGCGCTATCTGTGATGGATGAGTGTTTTCTCCCCATCATTGACCGAAGGGGTGGGATAAATATTATAAAAAGCGTTGTTTATAACTGCGGGTAATCCATTTAAACTTTAGCAATCAATAGCTTGGTGGTTTTCCTTCATCTTTATTATTTTCTATAGAACAGATGATCAATGATATGTTTGTTGTATTGTAATCATGTAGGTCGAATTTCAACCGCCTGAATTTTGGAAGATTCTACACGGCTGTTTTGGAACGGGGCGATGAAATAGTATGTGCTGCATCGATTAGGTAACGAGAATGGTCTTCATAATTTCATTACCTCCCCTTAGACTTACACGAATAATTAAACCGTCGTTTTTCTTTTTGTCTTTTTCTTTACTTAAGGATCCATGGGACAGTGCTCGCCGAGATTCCATTTATCGGTACGCGCGAGAAATACAGGCGTCAAGGAATGTGCTTGCGCTTTTTGTCCGCAATCGAATCCGTAAGACGATTACGCGCCTTACTACATTTATCTGCGCCATTTTTTTTCTATATACGAATCAAGTCGGATTATATTTTAATTATTTCATTTGCTATTAATTCCCAGGAGCTTCGTTCTGTGAAAGTTGCTCAGTTGATCGTTCCCGCCATAGCTGAGCACACTAGCACGTGGATGGATGGCTTTGGCTTCCGTGGACTCGGCGATGCGCATCGAAGAGAACTAAAATCTCTTAACTTGCTGGTTTTTCCTGACACAGATATGTTGCAGAAGCAGTTAGCTGAGCCAAAAAGTCCCGAGGGTTAGCGAGCGATTAATTGCGCAATCCTTCGATTTTATTATTATGAATAATAACAATTCCTTTCCTTTTTTAATTCGTTATTCTATCGAAACTGCAGCCGCGAAAGAAGATTCTGAAGCAACGAAAGAGCAATCGCACTCCCCTGTTTCAGTTCAAGAAACAGATATTGAAGCTGCTAAGATCGACGGCGAACCTTCTGATCCCAAAAAATTATCCGCCAAAGAAGACGGCGCGTCGAAGATGGCAGTGCAGAATGTGCAAAAAGAATCGCCATTATCGTCGCCTGGTTTGGTACCTTCTCCTTCCATCCATGGTGAAACTCATGATAATGCATCTTCAGGCAATGGTACGAAAAGCAAAGTCGAGGAAGATGATTAGCGCTACTAACTGTTCAACGGCAGCCTAGACGTCTATGTTCTTGAAACACCTGAAGAAATGGTATGGTGCTTAATTGTTTAGAGGTACTTGATTTGGGTGGTGAAGCTTATTACAGATGGATAGAAACTTGCTATGATTATATATGGCTTGAGGGTTCATACTCAGGTGCTTGGTGATGGTGTTTGAAGGCATTTTGTGTGGGGAGTTTTTGAAGTTTGGAGAAGATGAAAGGTGTATATGTACTCCAACGTAAAATCTGGGGACCTAATTGAAAAATAATTAGATATTGAAACTCTTTATACATTTGCAATTGAGTTCCACTGATTGGAGAATCCGTCAAAGGTGACACAGAAATAAATGAAACAACTTCGAAAAATTGTAATCACTAATCACACAACATTAAATAGAAGTTCCGATCAATTTAATATCCATTACTGGAAAGATTTCGATTTTCGCAGTTTATGGCTTCTTGATTGGGTGATTGTGCCCAATCTCTAACAAGATTGTTCTAAAACTTTAGGGTCTAAAAATGAATAAAACTTAGAACTGAGGGCTGAGTTGTAAAATCAGTTTACCCATATTAGAGGAGCTGATCCATAATCACAGTACTACTATTTACATTTCCTGTCGCTTGAACCTGGAAACCAATTCGTCTTCTGTACTGGTTTTGAATTTTGATGGCCTTTCTTCTGTAGGGTTTCTGATTGGCATAAATCACTTGTAAGTTCTAAGCAAAATTCTCAATAATCGTAACCTTTAGTTTCTTTGATGTTGAATATCTGTCGGCTGTTTTTGACTGTCAATTTTTCTCATTCCTCGGAAAAAATGGTGATTGAATGAAAGCTGTAATCTGAGTATTGAATCGAGATTCCTCGAAAACCGGGGTTAGGTGGAAGCTCAAAACCTTCTGTTATTCATTCAGCGACGAATTGGGTTTAGTTACGTTCAATATGTATCAACCTTTTCAGAAGTTGTCATCAATTGAAATCCTATTTGATTAATGTGAAATAGATTCCGCGTGATATCGATCTAATGTTTTTTATGGACATCTACGATGCACAAGTGGTTTTGGATAGTCGAGTTTGGTTTTTGTCTGATTATTTGTGGTTTTGGTGTTTATCTGATGCTATTTGTCATTTGGTGTTTCTCTGATGAACTTGTAAGCTTTACATGTTTTCACCTCTGCTACCTCGTATCAATTTGGATTTATAAAAGGCGACAAGGCGTTAGTTTGGCTAGCCTTTGATTCAGCATTTCTAGTACAAAATTATACATGAATTTTATGGGACGGAAAATGTGTATCATTTAAGAATATACGGAGTTCAATTATACTATGTCGATATTGAATTGTATGACAATGGTTTAAAGACTTGCCTCATGTTACATGTATTCCCAACGCCCGCCTCGTTCGTTGGCAGAACTGATTTATTTTGAATCCATGATATGGAATGTTTTTTTGGGTAGTCTTGAAGGTTTAACCTCTCGACATCTTTCTGTCGCGCATTGATTTCTCTTCTTAAATTTTAACCTTTAATTGCCCATTTGAAGAATCTTCTATTTTTTTACTCATTTTGCAGAGTTTAGATGACCAGTGAAGCTCAAAATATCCTGATGAATATCGACAATCCAACACAAAATGAAGAAAGCTCAAGTGGGCTGTGCGAAAATGACCTAAAATTGTACCCAGTCTCTGCTAACAAGTCAGGTGAAGGCCGGCCTTATGCACCTGAAAATTGGCCAAATCCTGGCGACAATTGGAGGTGGAAAGTTGGAAAGAGAACAGCGTTATCGGGGTACTATGTGGACAGATACATATCTCCTCCAAGCCACTTGTGTCGCCCTGGATTTGCCACAAAGTATGCCAGCAAGCTCTCGCTGGAGCATTTTGTCCGCGCAAACTACCCAAACGCCGACATAGAAGCCTTTTTTGCTTCATTTAGCTGGAAAGTCCCATCTCGTCAAGTTAAAAAGTGTATGGCATCATTTCTATTTCTGTTCCTATCTCCAGTAAAATGTTGTTAAACTCTTCATGGTTATTTGGAACTAGGAAGCAAATTAAACATTATTAACTTGCTCACCGCGTATATGATGTTTACAGGCGATTTGAAGCTGTTGAAGAGTCCAGTAGATACTGCAGTAAAACCTGAATCTGATGCGCCTAACAACGAGCTTCGTTGCAAGGCTGGTAATAAATTGTGTAGCAGCTTAGATGCTGAGAAGATGTTCATTCAAGATATGATGCTCTGCGATATCTGCTGCAGCGAGCCTTCCTTTTGCAGAGATTGTTGCTGCATTCTATGCTGCGAGGAAATCGATGTAAGCAGCGTTGGCTTCAGTTATATTAAATGCGAAGCTAACGTCGATGGCTATGTATGTGGACATATGAGCCATATTGAATGCGCCTTACGCGCTTATATGGCTGGAACACTCGGTGGGACCATTGGTTTGAACACTGAATACTACTGCCGTAGATGTGATTCAAGAACCGACCTAATTCCCCACGTTACAAACGTTCTGCAAAATTGCGCGTCCATTGATTCTCGCAGCGAAATTGAGAAGATTCTTCAAGTTTGCTCATGTCTTGTTCGCGGGTCAAAGAGAATACAAGGGAAGGACTTGTCGCATCAGATCGAATCGGCCATGGCAAAGGTACCCCCTATTGAAAGAGTTTAATGAACGCGCTGTAGAGCAATCTATTTTTCTTTTTCTCGATTTTTTTTAAACACCCTATTGTGACTCGATCGATCATCTGATGCTTAATCAGCTCAAAAACGGAGACAGCCTCAAGGATCTTCTGAAGAAAGAACTCCCATCTGCAGTTTCTGGTGATCCTTTCGTTCAGCGCATATTCTATTCTCGGACTTACTTTTTACATTATACGACTGCTCAACGTAATATAACGGCGCAGATCTCCCGTCGTGCGCAAACGCTGCGACGACAAACGACGCGTCGAAACACTGCGAAATCGAATTGCCTAAGCTATCTTCGAAATTCGACCCGAGAGTCGAATCCATAAAACTCGAGGAAGAGGTCGACGCTGTTCTAGAAGCTTTAAAAAAGTCGCAACATACGGAGTATTGGCTCGCGTCTAAAAAGTTGTCTGCGCAGAAAAGCCACGTCCTCAACCTCTATCAACAGCTTGACAGGGACAGAACTAACCTAACGAGGAATACTTCGCCCGAGGACGCTGATTGTTTGCTCGACTGCGTGTTGAATAGGGTGAGTCGAATAAAGGACGAAGTTGCAAAGCTCAAGGAAATGGCCGAAGTTGCGAAGGGATTCGGGCGAGTGAATAAGCGTACCCTCGACGAACACTTCGGCCTCGCCGACGACAAATGATTCGTGCGCTTTGTGTGTTTTTTTTCATCTAAGATTTTACTTTCTGTTAGAATTTGTTGTTGGTGTCACCTTGATTTTGTTATTAACTCAAAAGTGAAATGAGATGATAGATTACAACGTAGTAACTAGAGCCGGCAATTTGGCCCGCCGCCAGCGGGCCCCCCGCCCCGCCAAAGGGGCGGGACGTGCCTTGATTTTTTAGGCCCGCCCTGGGCGGGTAAGCCCGCGTGGGCGGAGGGCCTAGGCGGGGAGGGGCGGGTAAGCCCGTGGGCTGCCCGCCTATAAATTAAAAAACATTGTACCCTCCGTCCCAGCAACTTTATCACATAAGTTGCTGGGCACGCAAATTAAGGTGATATTATTATAATAATATATTACAATGAAAAGGTAATAAGTTAACACATCTTTTAAGAATATTTAATATTATTATATTGATTGTTTGTGATAGTTTTTTGCTAATAAGAAAAGGTGATAAAATTATTGGGTCGGCCGAAATGAAAAAGTGTGATAAAATTATCGGGACGGAGGGAGTATTATATATTGGGCTGGACTTCGGATTTGATGAATGATGATAAATATTAATATTGGGCTGCAGCTAAAGCCCATAAAAATTATACATTATATTATTCATCCATCAATTTATATGGCAGATAGCTAAGCCCGTAAAAATTTGCTAAAGCCCATAAAAAATTGATTTCAGTTTATCTTTTTCTAAATAAGCGGGCGGGCTAAGCCCGCCAGGCCCGTGGCCCGCAAGGGGGCGGAGCGGGCCTCAATTTATCCCGCCAGATGGCGGGTATACCCGCGCCTGCCCCGCCAACTGGCGGGCTCTTGACGGGCAGCGGGCCGGCCCGCCCCGCCGGCCCGTTTTGACAGTTCTAGTGGTAACGAGGAGAATCTGAGTTGTGCCGTTGAACGTTATGAAAATTAAAAGTAAGAAACTATAATGACAGAAAATTACTCTGTGCATCGCAAGGGGGCAGTCCTAGTAATATTTAATTTCTCTTCTGCTCATTGTGGTAATAAAAACTATAAGCTCTTTGTAAACCTTAATGTGTCTCATATACGTTTTTCATAACTTAGATTACATGTACAAGAAGAAATAGCATATTTAGTAGTGACATAGTCAGAAATTATAACTCGAAAGATTCGAAAACTTGCTTTAAAAATTACGTTTTCATAACATTTTTAGTTTATATATGAAAATAAATTTTATAATGCAATGGAACATATTTTGTTTAAATAAAAATAAAATCCAAATTATTTAAAATAATTCAAATGTTAAAATGTAAATATACGTCTTTTTACTACTAATTTAGATTACTTTTGACCGTTTTGTCCCAGTCGACTTCTTGGATATTGGCTTAGTTTTGGAGTTTAGACTAGGATTCAATTTTGTTTTAGTTATGATATTGGCTTTGTTTTATTTATATTATGATTATTTTGATGATTATATAAGGAGAGAATTTGAGGGAGATAATATTATTTCTATATTTTAGTACATTTTACAATGTAACTCATAACACCTATTTATATTAAATACTCTAATATACAATTTAGTCATCTTATACAACTCATGCAAAAATACAATCTTTTAATACACCTCATCTTATCATAAATTCATGAGTCATTAAATATTCCAAAAATATCCACATTTTAATCACATAATTATGATGCTTCATTGTGATGATTCATAATACAGTCATAATACTCCCCCTTGGATGTTATTGGAGGTTATGGGACATTGTGAAGTCATTGCCATAGTCGAAGACATATATACGGGGCGGACCCAGCCCAGGATGAGTTGGGAGTGAAGAATAGTCAAGCCCACTAGTCCATATTATCATATCTAAAAATAGTAACAAAAAACATCAAGAAGATTCGAACTCAGGTCTTACAAATAAGGATTTTACTGCAACTCCAACAACCACTGGACTACAACCAATTCTCTAAAAATTATAACGCATATACGTATTTAATCTAACAACGGCCGGGGGGTCAATGGACCCCCCGAGCCCCTGCATATATAAAGACTTCACATTACCGTTTGAACGACCACGAATTATCACGAGATATTCCGAGCGACTTCGAGCGAGCACCAGTTTTTTTTTTGGCCTAGTATTTTCAGTTTGCAAAAGTCTAAGGACTTTGTAGTTTGGTAGAATCTTTAGATTCGTTTCTTTTCTACGCTTGATCTTTCTGTCATCCATCTTTATAGTGGAATTTCGCCCTGAGGCACGTAGCAAGTCAACTTGCTGCAAAATTTAGAGCTCGTGTCTATCCTCTTTATTTTACTAAGTTCTTTATAATTTGCGATGTGCTTTTAGTGTTAGGTCGAGTGTTACCTCAATATTAGTTCCAACATTTAGGTTATCAATTTACACTTAGTGTACATCCATTTCGGAATCCCACTTCACAGTCTTTCCGTTGCCTTATGACTTTATGGGGGCAGAACGCTCCCCATCTCTTACACGCTCTCCCTTCAGTTAGCCAGAGAACGAGAGGCTGGAGTGAGCTAGGAGAAGTGAACGAAGGACTAGTCGAAGAACATTGTAAACCAGGCAAGAATTTATGCGGACTATGTTTTGCTTTTGGCTTTCTTTTATTTGAACTCTCGAAGTTAATATTAGTCATGTGCCTGTGTTGTTTATTTCGTTTCTTCAGCCCTTCTTTTCCGGGGAACCATAAAATTCAACTTGAAAAAGACACATAGAGACAAGAGCATATGTTCAATCCAAAAGAACACAGAGCTCTCGTGGAGATCATAAAATATAATTTCAAAAGAACACAGAGAGACAGGAACATATGTCCAATCTAAAAGAACACATAGAGATTCGTGACATATGCTGGAATCAAGTAGGAATAATATCCATCTATCTATCAAGCATATCTCAGTCACAAGGAAAGAAGGCCAACCGCCTTAACTAAGATGTCCGAAAGGGAAGCAAAAAAAAAAAAAAAAAAGAAAAGGTGTCAGTTTTCTCAATTATAGCCCCTCCACGAATCACTTCCGCAAGGACGGAGCATGCCGGACCATGGAATCAAAGAGACAAGGCCCTCGAGTGGGTGCGTGGGTGCTCACATGGGTGCTCACTTCTTGGGCCGTTGCATTTTCAGCTTTCATGTCGTAAGAATACACTTTGTCAAACGTTGCAAAACGAAGAAGCCCTCCATTTGTGACATTGAAACCCCAAACCATTTCGTTATCGCAAACTCTTCCCAACAATTCGCTAAGTTGTTTGCTGCTAAGTACGCTTTTTCAACTTCGCTCCTCGCCATCACTGAGGACCCACGCAGAGAATGTGACCGTCTCCTTCAGCTTTGTAAAGCAAATAGAATTCACGCCTTGAACCCACTTGAAAACCCCAACATTAGTATCGTACCGGAGTATGTCGTGTCTTACTTCCACGGGCAACTCCAATTTCCAATTGTTTGGGCTGAACTAAATTTGTTAACTGATTCTTACTTGAGGAAAATGACACTAACATCAAAACAAAAAAAATAAAAAAATTCCAACCCTAATTCAAAATTTGAAAACGAACAACAACCTCCTCAAGTCACAACTCACGGATCAAGTGCACTCAATTCGCCCTCTTCACTCCAAACGCAACCACCGTGGCCCGTGGCCGTTCACATCTTCGCCGGAGTTGCACGACGGAACTAGAATTTGTAACTTGGGGGAATCGAAAAATGTTCAAACAAAATAATACGAAAGGTTAGGTACGTGGTAAAATTGTGAAGATTTCTTATATACGTTTTACATAATATGTTTAGTATATACTGATAATAAATTGCGTATCGTAATAATGAAGAAACAATGAATAGATCAAATTATACATTGAAATCATATGAAACGTCTAGTTCTTCGTATAATCATTAAAATGTTTTTTTATACATTTTTAGCATGTGTATTACATATTGTTATCAATGACAAAATGATACATTGCAACTTAGGAATCGAAGAATAAATCTAAAAAAACAATAATTAGCAGCGTATAGCCCGTTACCTAGTCTTCAAAATATCTTATATACGTTTTGGATAGATATTTAGTACAAAGATGAAAATTAATTCCATATTATAATCAATAAATATTATAAGGTATAACTTTGTAGACAAAATAATAAAAACTTGTAAATCTTAATGTGTCTTATATACGTTTTTCGTAACGTATATTACATATACAAGAAGAAATAGCATACTATAATAGTGACATAGTCATAAATTATAACTTGTAAGAGTCGAAAACTGCTTTTAGAATGACGTTTTCATAACATGTTTAGTTTATATATGAAAATAAATATAATAACGTAATGGAACATATTTTGGTTAAATAAAAATAAAATCCAAACTATAACATAATTCAAAATGATAAAATGTAAATATACGTCTTTTTACTACTAATTTAAATTGCACCTAAATACCTTTTTGTATTTACGGAGATTATTCATCATAAAATATTAAATAGAAGTAAATTAATATAGAGAGCAATTACATTAAATAAATTAATTTATTAAGTTATTAGAGAATAATTATATTAAAAGTATTAATATTAATAAAATTTAATTCGTTTCCTTAACTTAAAGTTAATTCTTGAATAACTAAAATCCCGAATATTAGTAGATACATATCTTTGCGAAAGCTCAATGCCACGAAGCGCAATTACACCGATAATTTTCCTAAATTTAATTGGAATGGGCCTATGTATAGAAAAATATCTTTGCGAAAGCTCACTGCCACGAAGCGCAATTATGCCAATAATTTTCCTTTCGACCGTTTTGTCCCAGTCGACTTCTTGGATATTGGCTTACTTGTGGACTTTAGACTAGGATTCAAATTTGTTTATGTTACGAACTATTTATTATGATTATATACTATTAAGATTTTATTTACATTATGATTATTTCGATAATTATATGAGGAGAGAATTTGAGGGAGATAATAGATTACAACGTAGTAATGATGAGAATCTGAGCTCTGCCGTTGAACATCATGAAAATTAGAAGAAAAAGAACTATAATGAAAAAAAATCAGTTTAACGTCCTTGGGAGAACTCTTCTATTAGTTCGTTTCTTTTCTTTTTTTCTTCAAAAAAATCCTTTGCATATATTTACGAGGAGAGAATATCAAGCATATGATGATTTGAGTAGGTTAGGCTCATGCAAGAAGTCTTGCTTTCTTCTTGTCATTCATTACATACACCTTATCATATCATCTCATCTCATCTGCCATTCTCCTACAAACAAAACAGTATTGGATTAGAAGATGAAACAACCGATTATTACTACTATAATCTTTTCCCTAACAGTTCTTGCATCATCATCTTCAATGGCAGCAGCAAACTCATTAACAGATGTTCAAGGATGCTCAGTGATGGGCATAAACATAAGAAACTGCCTAAGTTATTCGAGCCCAACGACTGCTATTTCTTGCTGTGAAGCTCTCAATCGAGCCATTCAAGCGGGATTCTACTGCATATGCGCTTTGATAGGCCAACGTTCGGTCGACGTTCCTCTGCTCAGTACGTCTCAGATTGCTCTCACTTTCTCCAACTGCTACTTATCCCTTCCACCTTTAACAGATTGCCATGGTTAGTAGTAAGGTTCCCCAGTTTGCCTTTTTTACGTATATTGTTTTTCGTTTTTTTTTTCGCCTGGGATCTGATGATGTCTTGATTTGAAGTTATGGAGCCGAATCCTTTCATTACAACGCCGAGTCCTTCATGGCTGAATCAGACGTTATCTCCCCCACAAGTCGATGGAGGCGTGCCTGAAAATTCGACAGAATCCGAAAGAAATGCAACTACAAACAGCAGTTCTACTTTACACCAATCGAACTTTCCGACTGTAGCGGATGATCATACATCAAATGGTGTAATAAAGAAGGATGGAGTGTTGTTCTTGAAGCTATTGTCTGTACTTGGACTTCTTGCTAGTATTATTACTAGTTCATAGCTTGAAATCCCATTATATATTATTAGCAATGAGTGCACGCAGAAAAAGCTCGATAACACAGCCCAAAGATTCCCAAAAAACAGCCCAATCGCAGAGATAGGAAAAGGTACAACAGTGCCCAATCGATGCTATATTGTTCGGAATTAAAGGAAAGAAAAAGAAAAACAGAACGCACGTTTGGGATCTTCTAAGCACCAACGACTTCAGTTGGTTCTGCAGTCGACTCTTCGGCTGGCCTATCCAACTTCACGCCAACATCCTCGCTGTAATCGCCGTGGACCTGAAGCACAAAAATAAGGATAAATTCCATTGCATTGAAAGCGGGAGAAAGAAAAGGGACTGTAGAGAATAGTATAGCCTTACGTCCATTAGCTTTCCAAGGTCGAATTTCGGTGCTTTCAAGATCTTAACCTTCCTAACGTAAACATTCTGAAGAGGGTATATGCCTGAAGTTGCCTTCTCAATCTCCTTCCCAATTGACTCGGGGATGAACTTCTGCACCAACTCCTTGAGATCGCACGATTGGGCTTGGTTGACCATGATCTCACGCATCTTCCTTCGAATCTATCACAAGAAAAAGAAAACAGGGGAATGATCAAAATATTTTTGAGCTGAACTTACGTATAAATCACACAAGGAAAGAAATGTTCACCTGGCGTTTCTGGCTAGACTGTGCATAGCAAGTCTTCTTCTGTTGGTTGGCGCGCTTCTTAGTGAAGGCAATGCAGAACATCCTAAGAGTGTAGTTGTCTGTTGTCTTGACGTCGACGTGGGCTTCGATCAGAGATTGCCACTTTTTTACGAGTGATCGAAGCTTATCAGTGGTGAAGTCCATTCCCTACAAAATCATTCCCAAAACAGTAGAACAAAAGTACGAAGTGGAAAAGAAAGAGAGAACTTTATGCTTGAGAAACTATAGAATGCATACCCAGAAGTTTGTGAGGACATTTTTTCCCTGAACATCTTCGGCTCTCAAGCGAATCTTTCTGAAAGCATGATCCTCGTCGCCCTGAAGGTCAGCCAAGGAGACTTCAAACACGCGGTGCTTGAGTCCTTCTGAAGCAATCTGACAAAAAGATTAATCACTACCACACATTAGCAACTCAAAACCAAGTTAGAATTCATTACCGCAAAACAGAAACCAATTTCCCTATTGTGCAAATATATGCTGCTAGAAACATTTAACAGTAGATAGACTACGGTGAATATAAGATGAACGAGTTACATACATAGCATACCATGAGATACTTGGTAAACAATTACCACATAATAAGTACTTACTGAAAGCATTCAGCTTCGGGAATCTAGGATAATGCATAAAATAAGCACAACTTCGAAGTGACTATGTTTTTCTAAATTCAATATATCAAGTCTATCTCATAATAGAACAGAAGAACGACAAAGAACGCAAGTCAAGTAACAAGAAAATTAAGAAAATGTAAATAATTTCACCTTAGTACCCTGAGTACGAGACACTAAGGTCTTGCCAACGTTCCTTGTGCTGAAAATAGATGGTGCTTTCACATCATACCAATCCTTCTTCGCAAACGGATCGACACTGTTAGCATAACATTACAAGCGAATAAAACAAATGACGACTAAAACACATCCTCATTTCAAAATCACGAAAAGGGAAATCCAATAAATACTCACGCTTTCTTCTTGCCTCCCTTCTTACCCTTCGAAATCCTCTTGTTCTTCCTGTCCCATACAAAAAAAAAAAAGAAAAAGAAAAAAATATCAAATAAACCCAGCTTCCAAAACGATAAAAAAAAAAAAGAGAGAAGAATCCTTTTTGCAGGATAAACAGAGGCACGAATTTTACCCAACGGCCATGATGCTGATTGCTGATGCCTTCAACTCTGCGCCGCTGCTATATCTGGAGCTGAACAAGGTAACCCTAGCTTGCTGACGCTGTGTTAATTTATACTGAGAGCATTGTATAGCTTGGGCTTCTCACAAATTCTTGTTAATCTTTGGGCTAAAAATGCAATCTTTTGGGCTTTCAGTATGTCTAGTAAGCTTAAACCCCACAATGCATTTCATCGACTGATATCATTACATTAACAAAAAACAAAAATTCATTATTACAAACATAGACATTTAAAGTTCATGTGACTAGGAGGTCGTCAGGCTTCGAACCCT
Source organism: Craterostigma plantagineum (assembly GCA_027422505.1). Classification (NCBI taxonomy): domain Eukaryota; kingdom Viridiplantae; phylum Streptophyta; class Magnoliopsida; order Lamiales; family Linderniaceae; genus Craterostigma; species Craterostigma plantagineum. The sequence goes on from JAPQWV010000040.1 coordinate 5,590,801, forward strand.
ACCTCCCACATGACTTTGAGAAAGTCCCCATGGGCCTAAGGCCCATGACTATCGTTGTTGGGTGGGTTTGAGACGTATCCATCTGACCTCGGGATTAGTCCCACCTCTGGAGTGTGTGGCGGTTAGCCACAGTAGGGCTGTGTAGGGATACCTCGAGACCCCCCCCCCCCAAAAAAAAAGATAGACATTTAAAACTCGTGTTTCCGACGAGGAATGGAAAGTTATATTTCAGTGTTCGAAAGAAGTTTCTCTGGCCAGTTTGCCTGCTCTTTCAAATCTTTTCCAAAACCTGAAAACCGCAACGGTGGTGCCTTATCCCAAATAAAGAGATGGAGTTACCTTCCTCCGATAGTGCAAACAACTATGGGCTCGCAGACAATAGCTTGCGAGCTGCCGCATATTCAGTGTCGAGGATGAAGTACCATATTGCTTTCAGCTACTAATTTTGCAGGTGCAAATCTCTCTCTCTCTCTCTCTCTCTCTCTCTCTCTCTCTCTCTCTCTCTCTCTCTCTCTCTCTCTCTCTCTCCTCGAAATCTATTCTTCAGTCGCATCACATAAACATTCCCACGAACTGAACTCCGAAGCAACCCTTCTGCTCGAATTGGATAACGTTTGCTCGACGCTGGACATCTCAAGCCCGCCCTTCGAAAACGACTCCTACACAAACTACATAAACTTCCTCCATGATCTCCTCAGGAACAGCGCACCTCTGTCCAAGGCGATGCAAATAGAAGCAAAGCCCATCTCCGTGTGTGGAAAAGTGCTGATGATATACCTCGATTGTAGCTAGTCGGGCGGTAATAATTCTCCAGGAGAAGCAGCTACAAAACCTGTAATAGTTCAAAGTTTTCTTCCCTTTCGCTCGGCGAAAAAGGAGGAAATGGCTGCTCGGGCACCATTAGTTCTCTCTGCAATGCATACCTTAACTTGGCTAAGGAGGGATTCGTTTAAGAGGTACGCTTCGAAGTTATTTCCATCGTTGGTCGATATGGTTGAGATATATTTGTAGATCAGAATAAGAACAGGGAAAATAGATTAAAACTCACAAAGCGTACAACACATTCTTACATCCAACAACGCATACCAGAATGAACATCAAATTTTACAACAAGCTCACATAATCTTTACCAAGATTGAATCAAACGGATATCGTGGAAGAAAAAAGCTTGACTAGGAAGAAATAAATGTGAAAATGGACCGAGACATTCAAAAGGTCCTTGTAATAATCTTGAAAGCATCCTACGAGATTTGATCATCAGTGGTGTTCAACGGCCGAGCTACGCCTGAATAGGCACCGATGATATTATCAGTCTCACACTAAATATCTTGTCGACCATGAAAGCTGATATGCTATGCATCTAATACCACGAAGAAGCGTACGCTAAGGAAAGAACTTAGCGAGTTAAAGCTATGGAAAATAACCTGTGACGTTCAGAAATTGAAGATTTAATGAGCTCCTGGCGCATCCCTCATGCTTATATTCACGCTGTTTCGCATCGTTCGCCTACCGATTCCAGCATTGCCTTTCGTCATCATAGCGACGAATTCACCGTAGTCAATCCTTCCATCCTAAGCGATTTTTCAAAAGTAGATTAGCGAGCAATCTATAGATTAAGGATGCAAGAAGGTTAGAAAGATTGAAAAATAGTCAGAAACGATACAAATGAAGCCTTGTTAGAGTACAATAATTCTGCACGTCCAGTAACAACAACTCCAAGGATGATTAGCCGAGTAAAACGTAGAGAAAACGATATCATTCATGGGATATATGACCTATCAGCTATCAAAACACATGAAAGGTCAGCTTTTTCCAGTAAAACCAAACTTGTTACTTTACAAATACCACATGCAAGTATGTTAGCGAATCATCAACTAAATGAGGTACACAACTTTCGCAAATTCACAGCGACTTACATTATCTTGATCAACTTCTTTGATAACGTCTTCAAGCAAGACGTCTTGCATGTTATGTTCTACGCAAGCTTGCTGAAGTTCGTCGACTGTAATGTACCCACTTCCATCTTTGTCAAAATATTTAAATGCTGCCACAAGATGTTCCTCACGGTCTAGCTTATTCAGGTGAATGGTTGCAGCTATAAATTCACCGTAGTCAATGGTTCCGCTGTGATCTACATCAGCCTGCAAGCATAGAAGGATCTCAGAAGCCGTGAATCTAAACAAGGAAATAGATGAGTATAAGTAATAATGTCATACAGCATCCATAAGATCACGTATTTCTGTGTCCTTCAATGTGGATCCATATTTTCTTAAACCAGCTTTTAGTTCATCGAATGTGATTGCTCCGCTATTGTCGGTGTCCATTGCCTTAAACATCTCCTTCAGTCCCGCGATCTCTTCTTCAGACAAGCTTTCAGCAATCACCTGAAGTAATCGAATTCACCCCAGATAGTGAATTTGCTCAGTTTTATCATGAGTGCTAGCGAGAGAATTGTAAGTGGCTACAATGACTTCGACTGTCAGCAGCAAAATCTGAATAGATTATAGTAACCATAATGTCAGCAACAATAACGTACCCGTAATGCCATTTTCTTTAATTTATTCATCGCAGAAAATTGCTTCAGACGAGAAAGCACTGCTGCATCAAGGGCCCTATCAGGGGCAACACCGTTTTCACAAATCCAAGGATGACCTAAAGAATGAAATGCTTGTCACCGAAGAGAAACTCATCGCAAAACAAACAAGACATCACATGTTTTCATATGGTATAGTGGTCAGCTAGAATTATAGACTATGAACATACATAGCACTTCATGAGCAGTCAAACGTTCTGATGGTTGCATGCATAACATCTTTCTTATGAGATCCTTTGCGCTTTCTGATATTAGGGGCCACGGTTCAGATTCAAAATCAAGATGTCCTTTGAGGACGGCATCAAATATCCCCTGCTGTGTTTCTGAAGGAATATCCGAAAAAATCAGTTTTCGGCTGAGAGATATGAAGGAAAAAGGCTTATACAATGACAAATGCTTACCAGCCCAAAAGGGAGGCACACCACTTAGCAATATATAAAGTATGACCCCTGCAGTCCACACGTCAGCTTCTGGACCATAGTGCTTCAGAAGGACCTCAGGCGCAACGTAATAAGGACTCCCAACCACATCAGTGAAAATCTGACCTGTACATTGGAAACTAAACATTAGAAACTTACTTTGCAACTCCCAAATGCTTACGACATCTCAAAACGGAGAGATGAGACTTTTTACCAGGTTTGAAGAAAACAGAGAGTCCAAAGTCAATAGCTTTGAGAGAGAAATCATCATCCTTGTTAACCAGGAGAAAGTTCTCTGGTTTAAGGTCTCTATGCATCACCCCAAGCGAATGGCAAGCCTCAACAACTCCCACGATGATCTTTGTCAGCTCGGCTGCCTTCCTCTCAGTGTAGTGACCCCTTTGTATGATACGGTCGAACAATTCACCGCCCGCACACAGTTCCATCACTATGTGTACATAAACTGAGTCCTCATACGCCCCCTTGATTGAGACAATGTTCCTATGACCAGCCAGATGGTGCATTATCTGAATCTCCCTCCTTACATCCTCAACATCTTCCCTTGAAATCAACTTTCTTTTCGTAATCGATTTACAAGCATACTCGATGCCAGTGGAGATCTCCGTGCAGGCAAAAGTAGTGCCAAACTGTCCTTGGCCAAGCTTCCTCCCGAGTACGTAAAGATCTCTGATGTTAGGAGTCCTATGGCCCAGCACAAAGTAAGGCTGTAATGTGGTTCCACGGTTCATGTTACTGTCTTTCTTGGGACTAACAGCTGGTGCCGAATCGTGGTGATCCTTTTTGCAGTTAGTATTTTGGGTATCTTTAGAGAATTCTTGAGCAATGAGATTCTGAGTGGTCAAGCTATCGGGCGAGTAATCGTTGGAAGAATTGGAGCGTGCAGATGATGACTTTTGCTTGGAGTGCTCTTCAGGTTCATAATGGGCCTGGAAAGGTTTCGCTCCAAATGATCCGCGGCATGTATTGCCCATCAACAACCTGATTTATCCACCTTTTGTCGCCCTCTGCTCAATTGCTATGAAGCTTTTTCGCAGCTACTAAAAAAGTTCTTCGAAAAGAAAGAATCTGTTGAAAAAATGGATACACAACGAACTATAAGTTTCTCGAATTAGCAAAGCAGACACGCATATAAAGCAGCACAATGTCCTCAGAGAGGTAGCTAAAAGAAAAACAAGCTCAAAGAAGGAGGAAAGGGTGGAGAATAATCAAGTATCTCAGAATCTGATCTTCTGATTACAGCCAAACGTAAATTAATCAACAACCCAACCAATAAAGGAAAGAAACTTAAAAAAAACGACATACTACACAGATCACAACATGTCACATAACTTAAAAAGCAAAACGAAATAAAAGAAACAGAAAAGAAAGGGAGATCTGGGCATGTCTCAGACAGACCATTCGCATAAAAGGGATAAGAGGAGAAAGAACAGAGTCAATGTTTTGTAAGAAAATACCAAAAGTGGATCCACCAAGGAGCTGCCTTTAAAACCAGGAAAGTCTTATATTATTATCCCGAAAAAAAAAAAAGAACGGAAAATTATCTATCATGAAAGGAGACGGAGACAAAAAAGAAAAAGAAAACAAACAAAAGGTCATCGCCTTCGTGCGTACCTTCTCAGGTCATTTCTCTCTCACGTTCGAAGAAGATTCATATCTAAGGCGTTGGATGATGATTAAGATTCTCCAGCTAAAAGAGAAGACCATCCATCCCAAAAGATCTCAGTCATACTTCTCCAATTTCCATTTTCTGTTTCTTTACAATAATAATATAATAGTCAGTCAAAAGGTTTTTCATTACATTCATATTCTCGAACGTTTTATTAGACATAAATTCGGCATCTTTGATCGATCGTTGAAATAAAATAAAATGACTGTGCATTGTATCTAAATAAAATAAAATAAATATTGAATAGTGTATCTTTTGAGAAATTGCTCGTCACTTAAACGACCACAATGACCTACCTAGCCCCAGTGGCCAATGCCCAATATTGACTTATTCAACCCAAAATTGAAATTCATGAAGCCAACTCAAAATTCCCTTCATTTATTACGACTCGAAAAGAAAATTTATTTAATTTTTTTCATCATCTTCATCTGTCGAGCAAATATCTAGACAAAACAAGGCAAACGTCAGTTATATAGACGAAGCGAAAGACAATTTTATCATCAAAGACGTTTACAGCAATTTAGTAGTAGCATAAGATGCGTAGGGTGGAATGGAATGTATACACTGTGATTCTCAAATGCGACAACGAAGGCATTCATTCATTCATTCATTCATTCAATGCTATAACGTAGTTAAGTTACACAGTGTCCATATATGGTCTTCACTTCAACGGTGGCGAAAGATTGAAAATAAATACCCAGAAAGGAATCATAGATGGGGATTTCCCAGGAGTCGCTCAACAGCTGCGTGAACGTTTCCAGCGGTAGCAATGAGAGCTCTGATGTTTTCTTGGGTGTCGAAGAAGCCCATTTCGCGAAGCTGAGACAATTGGGTTGCATAGCGTTCTTCGGGGGGAACTATGATGAGAAAGGGTATGAGAACAGTAGTTAAGATTGTATGTAATATAATACTCAAATCAGCAGAATTTATGGAGCCAAGGCAAGGATTTTCGTTTACTAACACTGACCATCTGGGGCGTTCGAAGGAGCTAAGCTTCCAGCGCCAAGTCCACCGAACATGTTCATCAGCATGTCCAGACCCATGCTATTTTGAGCTCCTGCATTTACATAGTAATGAATGAATCATTGCCTTTTTTTTGTGATTTTGAAGAGACGTATTTAGCATTTCTCAGTACCTCCGCCCAGACCAGCACGAGCTCCTTCCCTGAATTGAGGAGAAGGATTATGATTTTGCCATCGACAAAACGAGGGTAAGAAAGCATAGCAGTACGAATTTCGAGTGGACATTATACGTATATGAGACGGATAATCCACAGGCAGATAGTTTCTGCCGTGCTTGGACACTATCAAATCTTCAGCGGGAAGGAAAAACAATGACATGAAATGCAAACGATAACTTCCACTCACAAGTTAGATGCCTGTGGACTAAGTTGGGAGAGCTGCCGCTGCAAAGCCATCATTTGCTGAAAATAAAATGTCAATGGAAGTTAGTAAGCTGAAAATAAAATGCGAATGGAAGATAGTAAGCAATAGAGGAATAAATCATTAGCAACGCAAATATAACCACGGATGAATGGTGGAGGGATAAAATAGTTCCGGACCTGCAAGGTTTCAGGAGAAGTCAACTGTCGAAGTGTATCTGGGTTCTGCATCATCTCTCTCAATTGAGGGTTCATATCAAGCATGCTCCGCAGTTGAGGATTCAGATTCATGATCTGCATTTCATCAATTTAAGCAGAGCTTTTATCTAATGAAGCTTGAATAATTGCAGAGCAATGGTATTAGTACCTGATCCATGTATTGGGGATTAGACAGCAAGCTCTGCATCATCTGAGAAACAGCGGGATTTTGCAATAATTGACTAAATGCAGCGGGATCTGGCATGCCCATACGCCCCAATTCAGGAATGCCCATTCCTCCCAATCCAGGAACTGAGGGGGGCCTTGGATCGCCAGTTGCATTGGTTCTTGCAGTAGTATTTGTTTGGGGACCACCTTCCGTATATAGAGAAGATTCAAAAGTCGTAAGATTGGAATTTAGAACCATGTTCATGCATGATGAAATAAAGAATATATTGATAGTGATAGACTGATGCCATATCAAATTCATCGATCGAAAAGGCTTTTGGAACTACTCAACTTAGTTCGAAAACTAGCCAACCAAAGAAACCTTTTAAGGCATTGTGATGATAGAATAGACCTAGACCAGCAAAAGGAGATATTCTCCACACATATGCAACAGCACAATTTAGTAAGATGGTTTCATAAAGTCAACAAATCGACAACTTACCCGTACCACCCCATGGATTAGGCAGTGGATTTGCATTAGGAACAGTGGCCCCAGCAGTCTCTCCAGGTTGAGCGGGAGAAGCATTCGATCCATTGCTATTTTGGACCCCTGCCCGATTCCCCAACAAAGCTGCAAATGGATTCGATCTCACATCGTCGGCAGCAGCAGCATTACCACCCATTGTCGTTGCGTTCAAAAGGGGCTCTTGAACATTTTCATACATGCGCCTGAGCATATTGAATCCTTCGGGAGAAGATTCAATATTACTCATCGCCCTATCCGTGTTGCGCATCATCTCGCGCATCAGCTCAGGATTCCTTGCAGCTTCCAATGTCTGCCGAAGGATGCTGGGGTCATTGAGAACATGAGAAAGTTCAGGATTTCTGTCAATTATCTCGCGCATTTGAGGGTTACTCATGATTAAGCTACGCATAATCTCAGGGTTGTTCATTAAGCTTTGGATGGCGGGCATGTTCATTATTTCTCTCATCATATTAGGGTTCTGTGTAAGCTGCTGCTGCATCTGTTCAAACTCGGGAATCCCTGCACCGAATAACCCAGGGGCCGCTCCGCCGCCAAGTGCGCCCAAGCCAAGCTCTGGGAGAACATTTGTACCTGCACTAGCCACGCCAGAATCCCTGTTGTTGGCGCCAGCATCTCCACCCTTGGGGCCGGCACTATTTACAGCAGCAGAACTCCCACCGCTCGTGGGAGATGGGGCAGATCCACTAACCATATGGACTGTGTGATCTTCTTGCAAGCCTGAGAGAGTAGAAAGGAATACCAATGGAAATGTGTTAACAACAACGATAAAAATCACTTGTGAGTGCTAAAACTACATTAGTCTCCACAGATGAACGCCTAAAAGTCCTCAAATCATGTTACACGATTCATCGATAAGGAGGATCAACATACCATAGCTGGCTAGGGTTTGATCGTCCTTCAAGATGCGACCTTTGTAGATGAGACGCTGCCTTTCAGCTGGAACGTTATGGTTCTGCGCCAACAAAACTTTAAATTCCCCCACCGTCGATTCAAGGCTCGTCCTCACCGAGAATTTAGAGCCGTCGGTGCAACGAATCTTCAGATTCACCTGTTCCTGCGCGCCTGCGCCGACGGTCGAGTCACCCTCACCACCCATTGATTGATTTTCTCCCAAACAAATCGAAAGCCCTAATCCGAGTAGCGCGAAAACAAAAAGGCAGCTCTGTTCCTCTTGTAATCAATAGATGCAATATGCTACACCTATTACAAGAAGGTTATCGTCGAAAAAAAACCACAAATGAACGCCGCAGGCCGATCGATCGATTGATTACTTGCTGTCGACGAAGAAATTGGAAAATGTTATTAATAAATGAAAACTTTCTACGCAAGAAACAGGGTCGGTTCGGTTCGGGCACGAACCATGGATAGTCCACCCTTCCATGGTCGTACAACGCATACACTAACGACGCGTGAATGGAGGACAGAATAGTCATTTAACAATCACCACTTATCTTTCCTCTTTTGTGGGCTTATGCGATTCCGATGAATCGTGAAACAATGTTATTCAATCCTTACATTTATGGCGTGTGAGCCTCTTATAACTAGAGATTTGATTTTCAAGAAATATGGAGACTTTTGCTATGGTGCCAAAAAAAAATTTGAAATTGGTAATATGATTAATTCCCTCGAATACACATGATGCTCAACTTAGTGCGACGTGAACAATGGAAACCGTAGTTGAACTGAATATCTACGATTCCTCGTCATGACATGCATGTCGTTCTAACAAAGCCTATTATAGCTTCTAACGTCCCTTGGAACAAAGAGAGAAACGCCTGCGTATCATCACATCTCACTCACACGCATCAGAAACCAAACTCACCACAAAAATAAACTTGCGATTATTCCTAAATCACCACCGCTCTCAAGAACCACTAATTAATACTACATTAATTATTCAGCCGCCAACAAGAAGGAAGATTCTCTAATATGCTAAGGTAATACCTATACTGTCCCAATTAACCATCGCCTGTTTCTTACCAGGAGACTGCGACGTGCAAAGTACGAGGAATTGTCTTTACATTAACCGAATACTTGAGAAAAATCCGCCCTATGCTATGCACAAGATAGGCGCCTTCCTTTGCCTGCATTTTCAGGCACTATGTTGTCCAAACTTGCTTGAACTTAAGCAGACATGGACTAGGCCTATAAATAAATAACAACTGCCCCGAATGATTTCGCTCGATTTATATCGATATGATGGGAACCAATACTACCTATGTTTTAGCGATGATAGTGTTCGTGGCTATCGTCGTGGTTCCTATCACGGGCGGTGATGGTGGGCCCGCGCCCGTTTTCTTCCTAGGCGATTCGATAGCAGACGTCGGGACAAACAACGACTTGAACCACAGCCACCTCACGTCCAACTTCCCGCCCTACGGCGTCGATTTCTCGGTTAGTATCATGTTGAATGACCAATTTATCTAAAGAAAACTTAAGTTCGAAGGGAGTGTGTTATATTTTATGTATATATTGTTTTCGATGTTGTATACGAAATTACGATGCTATATGCCGTTCGATCCGTCTCGAAATGTTGATTAAGTTGCTTTCTGCTCTGTTCAGCGAAACTTTTCGGGCACAAGATGAGCCCGAGGCCATTCCTCTTCATGCAGACGCTCGATTCCCATCGCTTCAGACGACATATTATCAAAGGCATCAACTTCGCCTCCGATGGGGCCGGGATTCTCGACACGACCTTCCAAAACCTGGTGAGAGCCATGCAGAATACGTGTAATATATTAATATGTATTAATATATATATATATATATATATATATAGAGAGAGAGAGAGAGAGAGACAAATTCGCCTATCACCAATTAATTTTAGGATGAATCCCTCAATTTATAAACAGTATTATGCGTTTTTCTGCGAACAGACAGTGGTACCTTTATCCGCGCAAATTGCCCAGTTCTCCTTGGTGCAAGGCAACATGACGTCAACGCTGGGCTCGACCAAAGCCGGAGAAATCATCGGCAAGTCGATCTTCTTCATCACCGTCGGCAGCAACGACATATTCTACTACTTCCAAACCCTTAATCAGACGCCCGGAGATGAGTTCGTCGGCTTATTAATGTCCGCATACTCCGACCACATCACCGTAAGCATCATCATCATCTTCTTCTGCGCGTCCTTGCTTCGTGTATGTATTGACTTTGGAATAATTCGCGTTAGAATTTGTACAACCTCGGAGCGAGGAAATTCGGGGTCGTAAGCGTGGGGCCCATCGGATGCTGCCCGGCCAGCAGGTACGCATGGAAGAACATCACGGGGACGGAAGGATGCTTCGAACTCATAAACACGCTCGCCCAGTCGTTCCATGTGGCGCTCGACGCACTTCTTCGCAACGTCAGCGCGAATCTCCCCGGGATGAAGTACGCCCTGGGAGACACGTACGCCATGACTTGGGACGTAATAATCAACGCGGAGAAATTCGGTAAGAAAAAACAAAAGAAAGTAGTGAGTTCTTGGATTCCCATTTCGCTAAAATATTTTTTTCGTTAGGTTTCGAGAACGTGGATTCGGCGTGCTGTGGATACGGAGATTTCGGGGCGGAGCGAATGTGCGACCCAAAGGCGCCACTTTGTGAGGAGCGACGTGCGTACCTTTTCTGGGATATGTATCACCCTACGCAGAAGGCGGCAAATTTGGCGACTCAAAAGCTCTACGATGGAGACTTGAATTACGTGTACCCTTTTAACTTCTCTCAGTTGCTGGTTGACTAAGGCAAAACGAGGGGGCGGGACGACTGAAATGAATAAAAATGTTCTACTATTTGTGATGTGAGTTCTTTCTCGAGGGTTTGGCCTCGATCTGTCCGAAAGTAATAAGATTCATACGTATGCGTTTCTCCGTCACGGTGTTATCGCGTGTACTCGATCCCATATATCGTCTGCAATAAGATATTGAGCTGATCATCGTAATAGCAGGAAGAACGACTCACACTAACGAAGATACTTGATAGATTGTTGGCTCTCTATCACGGATAATCCTTAAAAATAACAGATAGAATGGCTTGTATTAGATTTCATGGAGATAAATAAACTAAAGAGGTAACTGTGTTTCGTACAAGAGAGACAACGCATAAATCAGCCGTATAAGATTTCATCACCTACACGAGGACACTGATTTCCCAATGCAAGGCTTGCAATAATTGGTACATTGCTGGATCATCAACCCTATAAAACTGGCATAAGCAACATGAACACACTGCACCATTTCATTTTTGCCTCTGTGCAGCCTGAAACCAAAGAAAGAGCAAGTTATGGGGTGGGAAACTACATCGAAAAAGGATAAACGTTACTTCATAAACCAAAAAGTACACATTGAGAAGAATCAAGTGACACTGTATCTAACCTTTTTCAGCTTTTCAAGAACTGACTCTTCAAATGCCTGATACCCAGCACCAACAAGATTGACCTTCGGATCATCAGCTGCTTCACTTCTCTCAGCAACGGAATCAAAAGGCGATGATGAAGCGGTTTTAAGAGGCAAAACAAGGAGAGGATTCGAAAGATCACCCAAAATGTTTCCAGTAGCAGCAGAAGCGTCGTCCTTAGAGCCCATGACAACAAGGGCTGATCCTCTCTTCTTAGAACTTTTGATGACTACATCTTCTACTGAACCGAACTCCTGAAAGATCTCCTTGAGTTTCTGGGCTGTGTAGTCCTCACCAATCTTCTCCCACGACACTTTAAGCACCCTGTCTTTATCGAGTCCACTAGATCCACCGTCGAGCCCACTTTTCTTGTTCGATTTTGCGTCTCCCTTAAAAGATGCTCCCACATCGGCTGACTTCTGATTGCTGTGCATAGCACGGATTCTTGAAATCTCCTCCTTCAGCTTTCGGGAGATTCTCTCTTCCTCTTCACGAGCTTTAGCAGTGGGGTCCACTGCAAAAGCGTATCGTTCTCTATCTTCAAGGTCTGACATCATCTTACGTCGCTTGAGATCCTGGCGTCCCTGGCGTTGAAGCTTCTCTTGCTTCACTCGTAGGAGATCATCGAATAACTTCCTTGCCTTTTCATCCTTGAGAACCTCGTAAGATGTTTGGAGCTTCAAGAAATTAGCATGAGCCATTGGGTCATCTGGCCTCTTGTCAGGGTGCAATTCTCTCGCCTTTGATCGATAAGCTTTGTTAATCTCTTGATCCGAGAGCTTAGCACCTTCACTCCCCGAAGGCAGGCCCAGAACCTCATAATGATCGACTTCGATGTCCATCCTAAGTTTAACAATCAAAAAGAGATCTTTTAACCAACGACGAGCGACCTTGGGATTCAAATAATCGGATCAATGAGAAGATAACCTACGAAGTCCTTTCTAGACCGCAGTACATGTTTATCAAGTCTAAGCACTTCAATTTGTCGTATGATTTTTGACAGAACTGGTTAATACGACTCAAAAAACTAAAATAAATCGAACTCTGTAACTTCCAATCCCAAAATCCATAACAACAGAATTAAAAAACTAAAATCAAAGAAAATTAAAGCTCAAAGAGACAGAATAACACGACAATTTTGACGATGTTTACACCTGAAGAAAGACGATTGAGGCTAGGGCTCCGACGTTTCCCAAAGTTTGGACACCTGAAAAGCGCAACGAATTAAATGTCGGTGATTAAAGCGCGAACAAATAGTCAGCGACGGCGGCTGAGAGCGGCGCAGTTGGGCTGCAACAGTGGGCTTCCAAGGCGGCTGAGAGGAGAGGCTACGACGGTGGACTGGGTAATTTGTCTTCCGTTCATTACCAAGTTAATTTGTAGTTTCAATTTTAATTTTTACTACGTCACGAGCGGGTCATGAGGCGGTTATCGGATTCATATAGACCCGCTTCCTATATATAAAAAGAAAAGGTAGCTGAGCTCCATTAAATTGCTCGGGCGAAGCGGGTCGGGCCTTAAGACAGGTCAAACCCGCCCGTTGCCTTGCCGACCCATTAAAAATCGTTGCGATCTTTTTCCCAATCTATTATTCCATCTTCTGCAATCTCTGAACCATCGTGAACCCTATACGAAGGTTAGTGCGCAGGGGTATTTCAGCTGCGATTTCAGCTCCTCCCAATCGTTGATTGAGGTTTTTCCGGCTCGATTATCTTCTGAATAGATTGCTTTTGATTGATGCAGTGTTGATATATATAAAAAAATGCCTGAAGAAGGACGAGTGCATCCAGATTGCAGGAACGCGTCAAATCCATATCACGAGTGTACTGAATATTGCTTCAAGATTATTGCTGAGGCCAAGAAGAAGGATAATACTTTTGACGAAGGTACGGTTTTTACTAACCCTATTGCTTCGATGTTACGAGAAGCATTTTTGGGGAATGTATATATCCATTATTCGCAGCTTACATTTTTTTATGTGGTTGCTTAAACAGTAGCCAGTTTACATACTCCGTGGTGCAATCATCGTTTCGCTACTCACTTTCAGTCGTTGCTGAATATTGATATTGTTTCTTCCATGGACTGTAGGGTTGAAGGCCAATAATGAAAATGAAAGGTCGGATGTGATTGCTGGTACTGCTCAGGGAGATGACTCAGATGTGGAAAGAGACGATGTTGATGATCGCAGTAATGAGGAGCCAGGCGGTGGTAGTGGAGAAGACGTGGCAGCGACCTTGGCTAATCTTACTGGAAGGCAGAAGAGGTTGTTCGAGTTGCGGTTAAAGATGGTAATGATGGTCCAGAACCTGAAAGCTGTGCAGATAATTCGCATATTTTGCTTGAGAAGCACATTAAATGTATTTTGCCTTTGAATAACATGTGTTGTTAAGTTTCGTTGCGTGATCTATATCAGTTTTGTCCTGATTTGTGCAGAACGAAGCTAGAAAAGCCAATCAGACCGCAATGGTTGCAGAGAAGAAGAGGACAGAGGCTCCATCCGAATCTAGAGGAATATCCAAGCAAAAATGGCTCGAGGAGAGGAAGAAGAAAATTGGCAGGCTTCTAGATGCCAATGGATTGGACATGAGTAAAGCTTATATGCTCGACACCCAAGAATCGGCTCAGGCAAAATATAAGAAATGGGAAAAGGACCCAGCACCTTCTGGTTGGGATGGTATGCTCTGTTCACCGTTGCTTTTTTTATTCTCCGACGTTTTGGTAGTTGAATCTTCTTATGTGTGCGTGTGTGCGTGTGTTTGTATTGCTAATTTTCTTTAATTCCTCGACATCCATCCCATTCACATTTGATGGAATTATGGTGGCCTATATCTTTTTACAGTTTTCAACCAAAAAACTCTGTACAAAGCATACAAGAAAAGGACGAAGAATATCGACGTAGACCTCGAGGAGTACAACAGAATGAAAGAGTCGGATCCCGAGTTCTACAGAGAGGCTTCAAGTCTTCAATACGGAAAAGTAAGCATCACCTTTTTTCTTAGGCAATTGCTCATCTCTCTCTAAACTAAATATTATCGTTGTTTACGTAATAATTCTAAAATCACTATGGTATTTGGATCAGACGCCAAAGATCTCCGAGGATAAGATTGAGAAGATGGTCAACGAGCTCAAGGCCAAGGAGGAGAAGGCAAGATCCTTCAGCAGGAGGAGAAAGTATCGCGAAGAAAAGGATATCGATTCGATCAACGAGCGTAATGAGCACTTCAACAAAAAGATTGAGCGAGCATTTGGAAAGTACACCGTGGAGATCAAGAACAACCTTGAGAGAGGAACTGCTTTGCCCGATTAGAACGGCATCAATCTTGAGAAAGTTAATCTGAATATGTAGAACTTGCTTTGTAACGGTTTCTCCTGAAGATGTTATCAATCATTATGCTTGTTGTGATGAAAAACGTGTGGTTTCTAATATCATGTGCCCTCCTTTTGCAGGAACACTTGTCATTAAATTCATAATACATCGGTCAATTTGTTTTCCATTCGACAAATCATCACTTGATTGATAAAACGAGAAACCCCCTAAGAACTTCATTGCCATGGCGGGTGGGAGGGGAACTATTAAAGGGTTCGACTCAAAGCTTCGACACGGGCAAGCCTGGAGAATTTGAGACGTTAGCTGATGTTTATTGACACGATATAGCATCTTTTTTGTTTTGTGAATCGTAAAACGACAATTACCTAAAGCTTTTGCATTGACGATGCTTGGGCATGCGGCAGGTGGTCGAGAATTCTCGTCCAAGAACTGATCCACGCGGTTCGGGTCGCTCCATATTGGATATCCTTTTATTTTCCCCTGCAAGCATGCACACGCAGTCAGAAAGGAAGAACACTGGTTGATCAATAATAATAACTGACCAAGAATTTCTAGATTCTTGCAACTGCTCAAGAAGGGTAGGGTAAGAACTAAGAGGTGATGATAAATAATGGACAAATTTGGACTTCTGGTTTGTTAATTTTTAAGGTAACGCACCAGAACGTTCAGCGCGGCAAGTGTAGCCATTCCTTCACGAGTCCACTGTGCACATAAGAAGCATGTTGTATGAGTATTAAATGTAGTTGTTGCATGTATCTTGTCCTATCTATATCGGAAAAGAAGGAAATTATCTAACCATCCATTACCTTAGAGGCGGAGGCTATGTGAGGCACAACTATAGCATTCTTCATATCGGCTAGCCCAGGTTTCATATATGGCTCATCCTATTCGTGTTAATACTTCTTAGCTTTGTGAAACATGTTGGAGAAATAGAGGATAAAGTGAGATTCACCTCAAAGACATCAAGCCCAACTCGGAACATGGGGTTCGCTTTCAAGTGCTCCACCAGTGCAACTTCATCAATCACAGGGCCTCTGCTGCAGTTGATTAGGATGGCATTCTGCATAAATCATTCGCCAGACAAAGTACGTACAATCAACATCATACGACGCTCTTGGGATTTGTATGTGTGTTACGTAGATGAGTTTAACCTCCTTCATCTTTGCAAGCCTCTCCTTGTTGACTAAATGATATGTTGTCTTATCCAGCACTGGATGAAGACTTATCTGTAAGAATGTTGTGTACTTTTAGCAATATATATCACATAGATTATATCATGCAAAATTTGGGAGGTGACGGGGGCTTACTAAATCAGCCGTCTGAAGAACCTCTTCCATCGACGATGCCCTCTTCCATGTTACGGGCTCTTCACCATTGGCTTTCAGGAACTGCCCATAGGCTGCAAATTCAACATACATCAAAATCTGTTATCAGTCTATTGGCCAGAAGTACCGGCGAGATGGTACACATACCTGTGACAAACTTCTCAAGGCGAGTGGCTTGATACAGATCATAGTAGATCAAGTTCATTTTGAAGCCTTCAACCTATTACAAACAATGTTAGTTCCTTCTTACCATGGAATAAAATAATCCACCGAGGAAAAAGAAGAAAGAAACGAGAGTTACCATCATTCTAGCGTAAGCAGATCCAATTCGACCTGCTCCAATCACGCCAACTGTTTGTCCCTTAAGTAAGTTCCCGACAAACCTACAAATGGCGATAACCAGGATTAACATACCGAAATAATCGAGGAGTCCATGAGCAAATGCAAGTGGTTGGTCGCTTTAATAATTGGAAACAAGTAAAAACGAGAAAAATACAAATGAGGAAGCCATCCATCGTATAAGCCAGCCCTCATGAACTCATCAGCTTCAACGATTCTTCTCGCTGCTGCTAGAGACAGTGAAGCAGCTAACTCAGCTGTGGTCTCCGTAAGTACTCCCTGATCGAAAGCATAAATCATCATAAGTTAGATGACGCAGTTCATGTATTCTACAACATCACAATGGCGCAGGTTCATCTGCTCTGCTGAAACAAGAAGATCATATAAAAGAACGATAGAGGAACTCACAGGTGTATTCCCAACAGCAACCCCATATTTATTAGCAGCATTGACATCCACGTTGTTGTACCCCACTGCCATATTACTGAATGCTTTACCTCCTGCTCTGCTCAACGCAGAGAACAAAGTTTCCCCCCAATCCTCAGTCAACTACATAAGAAAAAGACGACAGAGAATGAGTCGAGCGAAATCGACATCCATTCATCCATCATCTAAGCACCACTAATTTCAAATAAATTTACAAATCGCGCGAACTTCACTCACCTGCCCGATGACTCCATCGCACCTATCGCCGATCAAGGAAAGGATGTCCTCAACGGACAGTATGGTCTTCTTCTCCGTGCATATCTGCAAGAAACGAATCGGTCAACTGCGAAACAAACTCGCAACAACAAAAGGCTCCATGCATTAGAGCTCGCGAAAAGCTGAGAATTACTTCAAGACGGCAGCCTTGTTCGGTCAACAAGTTCATCCATCGCGTCCCCGGCATGGGCTTGGTGCTGATAACTCTGTACTTTCCATGGGGATTGTGGACTTCAACTTGCAATGGTGCCATTTTTTTTTTTTCGCAAAAGGAGAGTGAGTGAGCGTAGTAGCGTCTCAGTTGTAAAGCTTGGTTGGCTCTCCGTTTTTAAATACAAATAAAATCGTTACGGATTCGGTGTGGAAGCGACCACCGTAAAGATTCCACCAGCGAGCGCCACGTCAGCGTAAGGCTCGTACCTTAGCGAACCGACGCGGACGATCTCATTGGTGGAGTGCTGAGTGGCGCAGCAGCCGATTGTGTTGTGGATTTTTAGTACATTATCGGCCTCTCGTTCATCGCTGTTGGGATAATAGAATTTTGTGGCCATTAGAAACCTTTCATTTCCCTCGCTAAATTACAAATCGTTAGCTCGTCATGAATTTTCATTTAGGGCTGCAAAAGAATCAAATATTTTCGATTCGATTCGCGATTCGATTCGGAATATTCGTATTCGAATTCGAATATTCGAATATCGAATACGATAGTTTTTTCGATCCGAATAGTCACCCATTACGAATGCGGATATGTCGTTATTCGATTCTTAAAATTCGATTCGTTTTGAGTTATGTAGAATAAAATATTATATACAGGTATTATGCATAATTATATGAATATATCGTTATTCGATTCGTAAAATTCGATTCGTTGGAATTATATAGAATAAACATCAATTCGTTTAGAATTATGCTTAATTAACATGTATTTTTTTGGAAAAATTAAAAAATTTGAATATTCGCGAATCATTTCGAATATCATTATCGAATTGAATCGATTTTATGATTTGTCACGAATCGAATACCGAATATGTACATCAAATATAACGAATTCGAATAACAAATGCAAACATCGATTCGGTTCAGTTCGTTTGCAACCCTATTTTCATTCAAAGTTATTCTTTCTACTCAACTCACCATGAAATATGGACGTGTAATTGTGCAAGGCCCACGTAACAAATGCAGATTTGGGCCACCTCTCAAATCTTAATAGGTTCAGCAAATAAGTCCTTTGAAATATCCTAGGGGAAACAAACGAAGAATGAAAACAAGATTCACTATAACCTTCATCTGCCAATGTTTTTTGCTTCATTCAGATTTCCCTTGCGAAGTTCAAACATGAGAGCAAGTGTTGCCCAGCTTGGTCGATGAAAAGTCGAAAAACATTTTGCGGCGAATGAATCGAACGTATGTTATTCCTGGCGTTTTTTCCCGACGTCGTACAGTATGCATGCATCAGCAGCAGTCTTTATCTGCCAAGTGAAGAGGGTATAAAGTGGATGCCTTAAGCATAGCCAAGATAAATGATATAGAAGATGGTTAGGAGAGAAACTTGATATACCTGTATGACATTGATTATTTGCTTGACTGCACATCCGACAAGAACAAACGCTAGTAATACCAAGTAAGGCCAGCTTTGTGTAGCAGCGTGATTTAGAACCTAACAGGGAAGGGAAAATGTTGGGTGTGAGAAATGGTGGGGAGTTGCATAAACGGAAACGAAAAAAAGGCACCATCAAGAAGACGAGGCTTACATCGCCAAGATTCTCGGTTTCATTCTTCGCCAGTAGAAATAAAAGGATATAGAGAACCTTCCAAGTGAACCAGTCGATAAGTCTCAGCGAAGCCAAATATGATGTTAAAGATAAAAGAAAAATGAAAAAGACAGGCATATCTCTCGAACTATAGAATAGAAGAATCCGTACCTCACAGGAGACACAACAATAGCACATGAATTTCCGATTCCCATAGTATAGCCTGAACAGCCAGCTGCTGCTATCCTTCACATCCTTGTGACTGCTTTTCCCGACCAAAAAAGAACTGCGGTGCAGAATGAGCAAGTGAAGATCAATTAAGTTTTTCCAGAAAAGAGCAAGATGAAAATCGTGTGAAAGATTTCAATTGAATGGGACCAAAAGAAATGTTTTGAGAGATTGTGTCTACATTCTCGTACTATTTGGCAAGTACCTATACATTTGCAACCAGTGGCTGGCAATGTCCAGAGCAAGCAATGACAAGAAGATCAACCCAGGTCTGGAATTCAGCACTTGTTATAACTCATGTTGTATCCAGTAAAAAGGAAAAATCGAGAAAGAAGTGAAATTACCTATAGACTTGGGATAGAATGACTAAAAGGCAGGCAGTGCTTATCCTGTAAATCACAGCAGACAAGCAACTCATTTGTGAGTCATGACAGCAGAAAAAGAAATGCAAACAAATGGTAGTAGTAGTACCAATATCCTTGCATATACACTAGCGTACAATAAATTTACCTGTCAGTCACCATGTCAAGAACAGCCCCAAACGTGGAAACTGAGAGAAAAAAGAAAAGGAAATAGAACATATAAACAGAAACGATTCGCCAGAGATCAAAAGTAAGAAGATGAACATCATCCAGCCAGGAAAGAGAATAAATCCAACCTTGATTCAATTTCCGAGCAAACCAACCATCCAATGCATCACATACAAAACTGAAAAGCAGAAAATATGGGCCAACCGTTGCACGCATGCATTAACTAAGAAAAGAAGATTAATTTCTACAAACATGATTACTCACCTAACAAAATATAAAATGGAGAATAGGTACTTGTCCTTGAAGCATATCGCAAAAGCATAGCAATTCATTAAAATTCTCAAGTACCCTGCCGAAACGGTGATTGTCAAAGTGATCAGAAGTGCCAAATTGTATCATATAATCACGGTAACAGTACCCAATTGAGGAATCAAACAGTTACCAATTATGTTGGGAACGTATAAGTAAACACTGAGTGTACTAGGTCTTGATCTTTCAGCCATCATCGAGGTGAAGTCGTCAGGTAAATATCTTATTGTCACCTAGCTCATCCGCCAACAGTAGCGTAAATATCCTGCAAAGTTATAGCGTAAATTACACGCAAAGAATTATTCCCACAAACATTATCATATTCACATACTGCATCATAAGTAAAAGGGGAAACAACAGTTTTCTATTTGACGACTTCTTCTTAAGAATCTACCGAAAAGTAACGAAACACACAGCTTAGTCATCGAACCAAAACGCTTAAGATCTAAGATCACCTCAGCTCAGGAAATACAATTAAATAAAAAAAGCATTCATTACAAAACAAACACTACCTCCAAGAGAAGAATATAGAACAAAATACGGCGATGGGGGTTGCTCTAATATGCAGCTATTGCTTACAGGCACCGCCACGACGATGATGACGTTATCAGCGACTTGGGATTAGGTGAAGGGATTGTAAATTGGGATTAGCATGCGAATAGAATTTTTGGGAATTTACAGAAAAGTACCAAATTACATAAAAAGTTGCAAGCCAGTAGTACCCTATCAGATGTTTTTTATACTGGATTACTATTCACCGCCCCCTTTTTCCTAGTCACCGCCCCCCAAAGGGCTGAAAAAAGACGTTTTGCCCTTATGATATTTAAAATAATTTAAAAAGAGAAAATTATAATAAACAATAAAAATATCTATTTAAAGCTCTGTCCAGACAACACTTTTCAAATCACATATCGAAAATCAGACAAAAACAAAAAAAAATACTGAAATCGCAATGGATCGCCGACAGGGACAAGGAAAGGGAAATGGCCTATTTTCACGACTGGTAAGCCAAATTAACGTAAAACATTGTTCGAATTTCGGCTCAAAAAAAAAAAAATTCGACCGAAATCAATTTTCGGTCATTGCAGTACTGACCGAAACATAACTTCGATTAGTACTGTGACGACCGAAAATTGATTTCGGTCAGTACAGTACCGACCGAAATCATGTTTCGGTCGGTACAATACCGACCGAAATCATGTTTCGGTCGGTACTGTACCGACCGAAATTATATTTCGGTAGAAATTTTTTTCTTTTAAAATCTTTTAGTTATTTGGATTATTTATTTGTATATTTTATTTGGATTATTTATTTTTATTATTTATTTTGGATTATTTATTTGTATTATTTATTTGGATTATTTATTTGTATATTTTATTTTTATTATTTGTTTGGATTATTTATTTATATTATTTATTTTGATTATTTATTTATATTATTTATTTTGATTATTTATTTGGATTATTTATTTGTATATTTATATTGGAAACGGAATAAATATGCAAACAAATGTTGAAAACATATGGAAAATCCGTCCGATACAATAAAAGATAAAAAAAACAATAGCAACAGCGTCAAGGGGCCCGGCGCCACCGGTCGTTGATGTCATTCAGCCTGTCTCGGAACTCGTCCGTACGCGCCGTTTCACCACGATGCAGACTGGCTAGCATGTCCGCAGTCAAACTGTACATCGTGCTGTACCACTGCACATAGCAATAATACGTACGATTACACATATAAATATAAAAAAAATCGACATAAGATTTAATTACGTACGTAGTCGGAGTGGCTGCGCGGGGGTATGCATGCCGTTGAGGATCCCTGCTCCGTCGAAAGCAGGCGAGGATGAGAATGCATCTCATACCAGTCCATGTACCCTCCAACGGTTTCACCAGGGTACTCCGCGGTGGCACGATTGAGGTACGAGAGGTTGAGGATGGAGGCGTACGGGAACTGACGCCAAGCATGTTCTGCTGCATCGACAGAATGATGCACCTTATACATCGTCGGGTCTGCTGGCATGACCGCCTTCCGTGGCGGATTCGTCGGCGGCGGGATGACCTGCACGTACCCCAGCTGGCGCAACACTCTTAATTTCTTTTACATATTTTAAGACACGACATCGCCTGTCAGTTTACAGAGGAGAATGGAATTACCTGAGGAGGCTGGTGGCAGATCGTCGCCGGATGACTCAAACGATGCTCCATCATCCGGCACATCATGATCCGCATGCGGATCGTAAGCCGCATATACGGACTGCGAAGCAGCTGCTCGCTGCCGCCTCTCCTCCAAACGGAGGGGGTCTACTGCTTCCTCCGGGTAGGGTCTTTCCACCCTTAGTCTGTAATTAAAAGATTTTCTTTAAAAAAAAATTCGACCGAAATCAATTTTCGGTCATTGCAGTACTGACCGAAAATTGATTTCGGTCAGTACTGTACCGACCGAAAATTGATTTCGGTCGGTACAGTACTGACCGAAATTATGTTTCGGTCAGTACTGCAATGACCGAAAATTGATTTCGGTCGATTTTTTTTTTTGAGCCGAAATTCGAATAATGTTTTACGTTAATTTGGCTTACCAGTCGTGAAAATAGGCCCTTTCCCTTTCCTTGTCCCTGTCGGCGATCCATTGCCATTTCAGTATTTTTTTGTTTTTGTCTGATTTTCGATATGTGATTTGAAAAGTGTTGTCTGGACAGAGCTTTAAATAGATATTTTTATTGTTTATTATAATTTTCTCATTTTAAATTAATTTAAATATCATAAGGGCAAAATCGTCTTTTTCCAGCCCTTTAAGGGGCGGTAACAAGTAAAAGGGGGCGGTAAATAGTAACTCCCTTTTTTATATGTAGGCACCTATTAGCATAAATTTTTTATACATTGGTATCCGTCCCGCCGGAAGGTACGTCATATAATACCGTTAGAAATGTATTGTGGTACATAATACAGTTAGAAATTGTACATCATATAATACACTAAGATGGCATATAGAAACGATATAGGTACCATATAAGACAATCCCCAACCGATACTCATCATGCATACTCAAACTCAAAATGAGCAATTCTTCTCCAACCGTTAAACTCATTCTCATACTCAAAGATTGTTTTTGTAATACTCTCTGCCACATCAACTTTTACACCTTTTCAATGATACCCCACTTATTTTCCAAATTATTCAAAACAATATTTTTAGTTATTATATAACAAATGTAAAAATAAATAAAAAAAAAAACCTTCAGTGAAACAGATATAGGCTTGATTACCAAAAAACACTTTCTATATACTTTTTTTATTTGTTTATTTTTATATGAGTCTTTACAATTAAACTAAATAAAAGGACTTATATGTAAATATCAAAATGCAAACACATTGGGGATGGGGAACGCATAGATGCGTTGGTAACTTGGGATGAGGAAAGAGAAACAGTGAAACGCATTTTTGGGATTTTATTTGGAGTACGGTTGGAGATGCTGTAAGTGTGACGTGGTACGTAATACACATATAAAAATGTCGTCAAGACTGAAAAATAGTACAAACAGTCAAAAGGGTACTTGTATAAAAAAATTTCTGACATGAATACTAACTTATAAATTTTAATATAAAATGGTATTTTTACCTAGATTCACCTAGAATTTTCCGTCAGGAAATTAATTAATTTTTAAATATATAAATAGAATGCTGACTCTCACTCACTGCTCACTTTCTACATAAAAGGCCCGCTAAGCAGTTCAAAGCCCAAAGAATTGGACAGCTCAGCATTGGAGTATATATTAGGCAGCCCAATAGTGTATGTAAGATTGTTTCAGTCGAAGTGATTTTGCACAATTCGACTCATATATGATACAACAAACTAAGCCTCCTTTGAAGCGGAGGGAGCCTTCTTCGCAGCCTCTGCAGCAGCCTTCTCTGCTTCGATATCAACAACAACGGCATCGATTTCGGCTTCTTCAAGCTCCCTCAGTCCATGTTCTTTAGTCATCACAGCAACTTCGATATTCTTCCCTCCACTCTCTACAACCTTTCACTCATCGAAGAAAGAAAAACCCGAGATCAAAGATTCTCGTCACTTCCCTTCATAACAAAGATTAGCAGCTGGGAATCTTATAGAATCAGTGACGTGCATGTATTGCAACGTACCTCGAGTAATGCTCGTATGGCTAGCTTCGCAGTTTCCTGGCCGGACGTTTCCTTGTAATTCTTCTCCAGAAATTCCCTTATAGAGTTTGAGTTTCGCCCAGTGGCATTAGCTTTCCACGCCGAGAACGTACCTGACGGGTCGGTCTGATAGAGCAGCGGAATTCCCGTGTGTGGATCGAACCCTATTATCAAGGTTGAGAGCCCATAAGGTCTCACGCCGCCACTTTGCGTGTACTTCTGCTGAAGACCAGCGATGTAGCGAGTGATGTATTCAACTGTTACGGGGTCCTCTACAGTGAGCTTATGGCTCTGGCATTCAATACGTGCTCTGTTGATGAGAACACGAGCATCTGCTTTAAGCCCAGCACATGCCAAGGCTATGTGATCGTCTAAGCTTGCTATCTTCCTCACCGACCTGAAAACGGGTAGGGTTCAAAGAATTTTGGCCCGACAATGAAGAGGAAATTAAAGATATGAAAAGAAGCTACAATAAACAGGGAGCGTCAGCTGGTGAAAACCACTCTGTATCAGGCCAAAGACTACGAGCATGTGGAAAGGTAACGACTGGTCAAAGAGCTATGCCTACATGCCCGACTGAATGACATTGGACATGGAAATACATCACATGGAAAACTATGATCCTCCTTCAATTGTTCGTCTACACTCGAATTCAAGGCGAAACTATTCAAACTGCTTGAGAATTAAAGGTAAAATTCAACAACGGCATATCTTCACTTGCAAAAATCATAAACTAATAAACTAGCAGCTAAATCCGCCGATCCGAGAGCGTATGAAAGCGAGGAGAAATTAGTAAAAAACCTCGAGTCCTGTAGCTTCGGAGTCGATTTTTTCTCGACGGCGAGTACGATGGTGTCGGTGCCTCTTACGCCGACGACGGCGTTTCCCTTCCGTACGGCTTCGAGAGCGTACTCCACCTGAAAGAGGTGACCGTCGGGGGAGAAAACCGTGATCGCTCTATCATAGCGTGCCATTTCCTCTTCGGCTGAACTCTCTGACTGAGATCGAAGTCCCGTTTGGGTGATGGACTTGTTTTTTCCAGGAATCAACAAAACAAAGGGTGGCGTGGGCTACAAGAAAGCGCTTACCTAACTATCAAAATCGTGTTTGAGGCTTTACTACTAATATATATAAAAAAAATATTAACGGGCCGTATTTGTAAAGCCCATATTCAGCTATTGGCCCAGTCCAATGACTATTGTAAAGCCCGTATACACACGCAATTTTATCGTCTTCCAAGACAAAAATATAGTTCAGTCTAAAGCAAATGTGACAACATTTGGGACTAATTTTCCAAGTGCCTATGCCACACAAAACATTGACAACCGAAATTCGAAATATAACCAAAATGATCCTGACAACTTTCGGCAAACCATTAGCGAATCCTAAGAGGACTTAAAAAAATGATACACTACTTGCTATAGGGATTGGAAAATCATCGAAACCAGCATGGAAGTAATGAATTTTTCAAATAATAATTATTGTTCTTAAAATATAATTAGTAATAATACACTGCTCATCGTTATTCGTTAGCGACCTACACTTTTCCATATTGGACATCAGCTACACCATTTGCCGTTCTTTTCCAAAAAGTACGTCCTTGGTATTTTTGTAGTCGTTCATCTAGGCTTGTTATGCCTATAGTTTTGAGTAAAGGATAGCGTAGCTATTAGAAATACGTTTAGATGTTTGGGAGACTTGGAAACTTTAACGGTGGGAATATTACGGGCAAAATTATAAAATGGATCACTAAGTATGTCAATTTTCGATTTTTTGGTCCCTATGTTTGCCAGCTACAAAACTAGATCACTAAGTATGTATATAGTAACAAAATTAGGTGACTAGTTACAAAACTAGGTCACTAATTATGTATATAGTAACAAAACTAGACCACTAAGTATGTATGTAGCTACAAAATTAGGTCACTTAGTGACCCAAATTTGTTACTGTTGAAAAGCATAGAGCTCAGTTCTGTAATTGACTACCCCTGCTATCAGCTCTATTAGAATTATTCTGTTAAAGTAGCTATTAAGTGATGGGCTTTAATTGTAATTGGGCCACGAATTAAGTAAAGGCCCAAGTATAGAGTATAAGTAGGTTTTGCCCTCTGTAATTAACAATATACTGAATAGATGGATTTTTCGCGCGTTTGATTTACGGATTGAATTCTCTGCAAGATTTCTATCTTCGTTTTCCTTCTTCTATGATTTCTACATGGTATCAGAGCTATTATAATCAGAGCTTCTTAACACGTCAATGGCGGAAGAAGACAACTCGTCAGCTGAAATAAATCCAAGAAATAATGCTGCGCCTCTGAGCTTCGACAATCCAATGTTCATCCACCCATCTGACACACCGAACCTCGACCTAACAACTGGAATTCTCAGAGGATCGGATAATTACAAGATATGGAGTATGAGGATGACTATAGCACTTGAAGTGAAGAATAAAATTGGTATCATAGACGGAACCTGTAAGTGTCCGGCAAAAGATTGGCCGCATTTTGCGCAATGGAAACAATGTGATGCTCTTGTCAAAACTTGGATCCACCGGTCTATATCAGAAGAATTAATATCAGGCATCGTTTACCATCAGAGCGCGTACGAAATCTGGAATGACCTAAAATTGAGGTATGATAAGATTAATAGGGCAAGATTATATGGTCTGTTTCGTGAGATTTACTCCAGCACTCAAGGCTCTTCCACTGTCTCCGAGTACTACAACAAGCTTAAGCCTCTCTGGGATGAATATGATTCGATGATACCATCACCTGCAGCAGAAGTTTCAAAGGAGTATAAGGATTTCTGTTCTTGGCAAAAAATGATGCAATTTCTTATTGGTATGAATGAATGCTATCAGAATATTAGGTCACAGATTCTTATGATGTCTCCCCTTCCGCCACACACTCAAGTGTATTCTATGGTGATAAATGAAGAGGCACAGCAGGGAGTCAACTTACAGGCTGCTAATAATGACTCATCCATAGCCCTGATGTCTAACCTTCCCTTCAACAACTACAACAATAATCAGTATGGAAAATCTGGTCTCATTTGTGACAATTGCAACATTGGAGGCCACACAAGAGAAAATTGCTTCAAGATCCATGGATATCCTCCAAACTTCACTCGTGGAGGCAGAAGAGCCTTTGGAGGCAAAAGAGGTGGAGGCAGAGCTAACAACATTATAGCACCCGAGATAAGCAATGAAAGGATGAAGGGGGAGAGCATGGATACTCAGCATGGATTCACACAGGAACAACATGCCCAGATTCTAAAGATGCTGGAAAAAATAACTACTCAGGATGATGCAAAGCTTGCTGGTACCTCAGCCACAGCAAATACCTCAGGTATATCTCTGTCCAATGCTAAATTAGGCTGTTCTTGGATAGTAGACACTGGTGCAAACCATCACATTACTTGCACTAGTGAACGTTTTGATCCAGCTGACATGAAGCCTAACAGAATAAGCAGTGTTAGATTGCCTAATGATGCATGCAGTAAGGTATCTTCATGTGGTACTGTTATCCTGAGAACTTAAGCTCAAGGATGTTCTATATGTACCAGAATTTAGACATAATTTACTGTCTGTGTCCAAACTGGTTAAAAATCAGAATGTGTGCTTAAAGTTTTTTCATGATCATTGTGTTATACAGGCAATCTTGACTGGCAAGATCATGGGGATTGGTAGGCAAGAGAATGGTCTCTATATACTCGAGCCAAATCCCAATGTTCTGCCAATAGAAAGTAGCTTAACCACTGATAGTTCATGTAATAAGGCCACTGATGAGTCTAGTTTTAGAATTATTAAGAATGACAATGTGTCTTTATGGCATTATAGACTTGGCCATATGTCATTTGGGAGATTTAAGTATATGAATGATTTACACTTGCATATAAATGATTCTATTAAATATTGTACTTATTGTCCACTAGCAAAGCATGCGAGATCTCAGTTTCCAAATAGAGAGATCAGTACTAATTCTATATTTGATTTGATCCATGTTGATGTTTGGGGACCTTATAGAGAGATGACTTATAACAATGAGAGATATTTCTTAACTATTGTTGATGATTCTTCGAGAGCTGTTTGGATTTTCTTGATAAAGAACAAAACTGAGGTTGTTGACAATCTGAGGCACTTTATAGAGTATGCTATAACTCAGTTTGGGACTAGAATAAAGGTTATTAGGAGTGATAATGCCTCTGAGTTCTTCTCACATGAATGCAATAACCTTTTTGCCTCAAAAGGGATAATCCATCAAAGTTCTTGTGCATATACACCACAACAAAATGGTGTAGTAGAGAGAAAGCATAGGCATATCTTAAATGTGGCTCAAAGCATTAAAATTTCATTCTAATGTGCCAATTAAGTTTTGGGGTGAGTGTGTGAGAACTGCAATTTATATCATAAACAGGACACCCACTCCACTTTTGGGTGGCAAGACTCCATTTGAGGTGCTCTATGGTAAGAAACCTTCTTACTCTCACTTCAAGGTTTTTGGTTGTCTTTGTTTCTCTAAAGTTCTTACACAGAGGGACAAGTTCCAGTATAAGTCTAGGCCATGTATCTTTATGGGATACTCCACTACGCAAAAGGGATATAAACTACTACATCTGAAAACTGACAGCTTCATTGTCTCTAGAGATGTTCAGTTTTTTGAAAATTCTTTTCCATTTATTACAGATGCTAATAATCTCGAAAGAGAAAGGTTTACTACTTGTGATAAACAGGATTATTATGATGATCTTGTCACTCCATATCAGCACCATGATGACAGTAATAGGATGGATCAAGCTGCACCTGATCTGCACCCACTGAAACAGAAACAGCAACTGAGGAGATCACAGCAATTCCTCAGACTAGTTCTAACACAATCAGATGGCAATCCTGAAGTAGTGGTAAGAAGATCAGGTAGAACTTCTAGACCACCTTTTTGGCATAAGGATTTTGTCTCTCCATATATACCACAGGCTAATGAGGCAAATACATTTAAATATCCTCTGTCAAAAGTAATCAAGTATGACAGAATTAATTTTGAATACAGGGCATTCCTTGCTTCCATCTCAAGATATTATATTCCTAAATCGTATGATGAGGCAAAGGTAGATAAGAATTGGATGGAAGCAATGAACTCTGAAATTAAGGCCCTAGAGTCAAATAAAACATGGAAATTGGTTGATCTTCCCCATGGGAAGAGTGTAGTCGGCTGCAAATGGGTATATGCTATTAAGTATAAATCCAATGGAGACATAGAAAGATATAAAGCTAGGTTGGTTGCAAAGGGGTTTACACAAAAGGAAGGAATAGATTATAGTGAAACTTTTTCACCCGTAGTTAAGCATGTTACTATTAGAACAGTTTTGTCCCTTGTTGCCATTTTCAATTGGCCTTTACATCAAATGGATGTTACTAACGCATTTCTCCAAGGAGATCTACATGAGGAGGTCTTTATGGCAGTTCCACAGGGTGTTAAGGATCCA
This sequence comes from Craterostigma plantagineum, assembly GCA_027422505.1. Classification (NCBI taxonomy): domain Eukaryota; kingdom Viridiplantae; phylum Streptophyta; class Magnoliopsida; order Lamiales; family Linderniaceae; genus Craterostigma; species Craterostigma plantagineum. Next base: position 5,620,318 of record JAPQWV010000040.1, read on the forward strand.
GAAAACAAAGGAAATCAGGTTTGCAAACTTGAGAAGGCATTGTATGGATTGAAGCAAGCTTCAAGACAATGGAATCAGAAATTCATCCAAGTAATCTGTAAGTTTGGTTTTGTCCAATCCAAACATGACTATTCTCTCTTCACTAAGCAAGAGAAAGATAATTTCATGGTTCTTCTAGTCTATCTTGATGATATTTTGATCACTGGAACTGATATGGTAATTATCACTGAATGCAAAAACTATCTTAACAATGTTTATCTGATGAGGGACCTGGGGGAAATGAAATATTTCCTTGGAATAGGGGTTGCAAGGTCTAAGAAAGGTATCTATCTAAATCAGAGGAAATATATTATTGATTTATTGAATGATACAGGGAAGTCAGGTTGCAAACGCTCCCACTCCTATGGAGCAGAACAGTAAGATTATCAGGGTAAAAATCAGGCCTGAAGATCCCATTCTTAGTGACATTGCTGGTTTCCAAAGGTTAATTGGGAAGCTATTATACTTATGTATCACTCGACCTGATATTACATACGCTGTACAAGTGCTTAGCCAACATATGCATGAACCTAGATTATCCCACCTTAATGCTGCATATAGAATCCTTAGATATCTGAAAGGTAGAATCGGACTTGGAATATTATTGTCTGCCAACAGTAAGTTAAAACTGGATGTATATTGTGATGCGGATTGGGCTGCATGTACCAATACCAGAAGATCTTTGACAGGTTATCTGGTGATGCTAGGAAGCTCTATTCTGACATGGAAATCGAAGAAACAGACACTGGTTGCAAAGAGCTCGGCAGAGGCTGAATACAGATCGATGGCCTTAGCTACTTCAGAAGCAGTTTGGTTGCTTGGCCTGATGAAAGATCTCAGAATTAACAATCTGTGTCCTGTGCAGGTATGGTCGGATAGCAAATCAGCGATTCTACTTGCAGCAAATCCAGTATTCCACGAGCGAAGCAAGCATATCGAAGTGGATTGCCACTTCATCCGAGATAAGATTGAAGATGGAACCATCAAGACAACATATATTTCGACATTGGATAAGCCGGCAGATTTGCTGACAAAGCCCTTGGTGAAATACCAGTTCGAGTATCTCCTTAGCAATATGGTGTCATTGACTTATATGATCACCATACTCATTGGTGACTTATACGGATTGAATTCTCTGCAAGATTTCTATCTTCGTTTTCCTTCTTCTATGATTTCTACAGTTACTATATATATACACTTAATGACCTAATTTTGTAACTGGCAAACATATTGACCCAAAATCGAAAGTTGACATACTTATGACGCAATTTTATAATTTTACCGAATATTAAGCATGCTTTACTAGAAAGAAGATTGGACATGTATGCTTGAATTTTGTGTGACCATCTCTCTTCTACGATTCCTCACCATCTTCATTCGCCCCGGAAGCCCTATGAATAAAGCTCAATAGACCCCATAATCTTATCATAGATAGATAGATAGATACAATCTTAGTAATGCTTCACAAACACGTTGTACTCAACAACTGCACTGCCCGAGGCACTGTCAAGCGATAGTGTCCTCAGCAGCGCATAACCACGAGCCATCCTAAACACACCCGAGCCACCGACTACAGCCAATTCGCGATGCTCGTGCATGAATGCATTGCGTCCCACCACGCTTAGCGTGCTTCCGTTGTACTCTTTGTTGGTAAACACGACATCAAAGCTCATATGATAGGCCATCTCTTGCAAAGAAGTGGAGCCGAAGAGCCCTTGCGCTCGGCCCACGGCCTTGGAGTCTAGGCTGGGCCCTTCGGTCAATGGATCATCTATGGCGGCTACGAGCCCGAAAACGGTGGGCGACTTGGCGGTGGAGTTCGCCTCGGCGATGGGTATGTTGGTCGCATTTGGTCCGCCTACTATGTCGTGGAGGTAAAAGTGAAGGTGGGCTGTCTTTTGCTTCTTGCTTTCGAGGTTCTTGATGAACCACCTGTATTTTTCGAGGGGATTGCTTCCTTTTCCTTGAACGCTTACTGTCGAACGAGCTAGGATCGAAATCAGAAACGCTGCTGCTATTAGCTGCTTCATCTCTCTGTCTCTCTCTCTACTCTCTCTCTTCTATCTCTCTCTCTCTCTCAGTTATGAAGGGTGGGTTGTATTTGGAGTAATCTTTTGCAACGGAGTTATACTGCTATAGTTCTCCTCCTTTTCAGGGCTGTAACTTGAAAAAGTGAGGAGTTGGCCCGCAAAGCATGGCATGTAATGATAAGATTAGTGGAAAAAGGGGTAAGAGATTCAATGATCGATCCAAACAAACAAAGTCGTTCAATCTTCTTATTGATACCATACCATATTGGATTTTATGGTCCAATATATTAACTTAATATTATTTATTTTATTTATTTAGTGTCACGTATGTAGTGGGCAGTTTCCATATCCCACTTGTGGGTAACTGCCATAGCAGTTTCTGATGGAGAAACTTCCTTCAGCTTTATTATAAATATGGAGGTCCCCTAGTCTTCTTACGTACGCTGAAATCCCATCAATAATAGCAGTAAGATAGACTTGGAAAACACCTCTGTTCCTTTCAACGTGACGGTTCTTCTCATCAATGGCTGGAGGTAATCCTATATCACTCTTCCGCATAAATTCCATGTTCTAAACTGCTGTAATTGTATGATAAGTGCATGCTTAGAACATATTTAGATGATTTAATTCTTACATATTGGTATCAGAGCATCTATGCCTTCAGCCTTGATATCATGCTTCAGTTTTTTGTTAGAGAAAATCGCTGTGTTAATTCGGACAGCAACGTTACATCTGTGTGTCTCTGGTCGCTATCATGGCCGACTGGCCTTGTGGTTGCATGGACAGTGCCGTTGGGTGCTTGCCCGTGATGGTGACTGCGCCGTAGAATAGCACCATTTTGAGTTCACACGTTAGGGTATTTCTCTGCAATAATTCTCAATTAGGTTTGTGTTCTTAGTGGGCCAATTCTCAGCCCAATATATATTATGTCTGCATTATGTGTCTGCATAATTGTTATTTAGTACAGATCCATTTTGCCTTTATTTGTGCTTACGTGTTTATGGACCATTTTCATGCTTATTATTTTTCATACTAGATAATGATTATTTTGCATTAAATCTGCATACTGTAAGCATGCGTATATGAATATTCTGAATTTTATTTCATCTATGAATATGCGTGAACTTTGTGAATATATTTGTATGTCGGATTTAATGATAATATTCGGTGATTTATATAATATTTTTCTTTGAGGATATTGCCACAGCAGTCCTCTTTATAGAATATTATATATTAAGTTTACGATCACATATAGTTTACGAATATTAATTGTGATCCAATTGACTGAATGATAATTCTATCCCACAGGAGTTTTATTATTTTTGTTGATTTGATTAGGATTACATGTTAGATTTTCTGATTGGCCCACAGGCATCGGATATTTGGAGTCTAACAGTGTTATCAATCTTTTAGTCTTTGAATCTTATTGAATTGATACTTAGCCCACAGGCAGCATCATGTCTATAGATTCACATGTTGTATGTTTTATAATTGTATAAAGCATTATCATTGTAGTCTTATATTTTATTTTATTTTATTTTTATGACGTGGTCTGCAGTTCCTGTTATTGTACCTACATCTTTTGAGGCTCCCGAGTTAAGGGGAGATAACTATAAAGTTTGGAAAGAAAAAGTGCTTTTGTACTTGGCATGGCATGACCTTGATTATGCTATAAGAAAAGATGAACCACCTGCATTGACTTCTGCTAGCTCCCCTTTTGAGATTGTCGAATACAATTCTTGGGAGAAGTCGAATCGGGTTGGCGTGGCATACATTAAGTCTAAAGTATCGCCAAGCATCCGTGGTTCTATCGATAAGCATGACAAGGTAAAAGAGCTCATGAAGGCTATTGATGAGCAATTTGAGTCTTCTGACAAAGCCTTAGCCAGTACCCTCATCATGAAGTTCACATCCATGAAGTTTAAGGGTGTTAGAGGGGTTCGGGAATACATCATGACTATGAGAGACATTGCGGCTCAGCTCAATGAGTTGAAAGTTGATTTTTCTGATTCTTTTCTTGTGCACTTTATTCTGAATTCACTTCCCGCACAGTATGATCCTTTTAAAATCTCTTATAACACACATAAGGAAAAGTGGTCTATTAATGAATTTATGACCATGTGTGTGCAAGAGGAGGAGAGACTACTGATGGAGAAAGGGAATGCTGAAACTGCATATATGGCAATGCACGGAAAGAAGAAGAAAGATTATAAAGGTAAAGGGAAAGCACCGCTTGCTCCTACTGCGAAGATTAAGAAAGAACCTAGTTGCTTTTTCTGTAAGAAGAAAGGGCACGTAAAGAAGGAATGCCCAAAGTTCAAGCAGTGGATGGAGAAGAAAGGTATTTTTTCTCTAGTATGTTATGAATCCAATATGACTGAAGTTGCACACAATACATGGTGGGTTGATTGTGGTAGTACAACTCACATTTCGAATGTGATGCAGGGTATGGTCAACCTAAGGAAGCCGAACAGAAGTGAAGAAGTCGTCTTTTCAGGAAACAAGTTGACGTCAATCGTTCGTGCAGTTGGCGATGCTTTTATTACATTAAGTAGTGGACATGTTATGAAGTTAGAAAAGACCTTTTATGTTCCTGGTTTTTCTAGAAATTTAGTTTCGCTTTCTAGACTTGCACCTTTTGGTTATTCCTTTTATTTTTCAGATTGTGGCAGAATCGATGTTTATCACAATTCTGAAATTGTTGGAAATGGTGTTATGTATAACGGTCTTTATCAACTTAACTTAAGTGAAAACGTCTGCTTTAATATTGAACACAATAAAGTAGATAACAAATCTTCTAAGCTGTGGCATCGGAGATTGGGACATATCTCCATTAATAGGGTTAAGAAGTTAGTTTCTGAAGGAGTACTTGATGCTCTGGATTTTACGGATTTCGACACCTGTATTGGTTGTATAAAGGGTAAACAAACCAATATCTCAAATAAAGGCCCAGCTAAAAGAAGCTCAAGCATATTGGAAATAATACATACAGACATCTGCAGTCCGGATTTTGACAGTCAAGATCAACGATATTTCATCACATTTATCGACGACTATTCGCGATTCATGTATCTCTATCTGCTCAATCACAAAAGTGAAGCTTTAGATGTCTTCAAAATATTCAGGGCAGAAGTAGAGAAACAATGTGGAAAACAAATCAAAATAGTTCGTTCGGATCGGGGTGGTGAATATTACGGTAAATACACAGAAAGTGGACAAGCTAAAGGTCCATTTGCAAGGTTCCTACAGGAACATGGGATCGTTGCCCAATACACTACACCAGGATCACCAAATCAGAATGGTGTGGCTGAAAGAAGGAATAGAACCTTGCAGGATATGGTTAGAAGTATGATAGCGGGTTCTAAGCTTTCATCTTCCTTGTGGCCTGAAGCTCTTAAGACGGCAGTGTACATATTGAATCGGGTTCCAACCAAGGCTGTCTCTAAGACGCCATTTGAGTTATGGAAAGGTTGGAAGCCGAGTTTAAAACACGTACGCATTTGGGGATGCCCAGCTGAAGTCAGGATTTATAACCCACATGAGAAGAAGCTCGACCCTAGGACCATCAGTGGCTATTTTGTCGTTTACTGTGAACGGTCCAAAGGCTATCGATTTTACTGTCCTTTTCATAGCTCTAAATTTGTGGAGTCAAGAAACGCCAAGTTTCTGGAGGAAGGATTGATCAGCGGGAGCGATTCTATTTTAGACCCTAAGAGTCGTGAGATCGAGATTCCAACGGAGACTACTACATTAGATCCACAGTATACAGTGGCAGTTTTACCTAATTTGTCGTTTCCCAGCCGAGTCGTACCTGATTTAGGCTATACAGTGGGAGAACCTTCTAGCTCAGGACAACAAAACGACATATCTGTAGAACCGCCTACTGTGAACACAGATATAGAGACTCCACAACAAGAGGTTGATGCTCATGTAGACACTGTTGCTCAGGATCTGCCTGAATTTCCGCAACATGAAGTTGTACCGAATTCTCATCAGGAGAATGTCGAAACAGCATTAAGAAGGTCTAGTAGAGCAAAAAGATCAGCCATTTCGAACGATTATGTTGTGTATTTACAAGAAACCGGTTGCAATGAAGGAGCCGAAAATGATCCCGAAACGTTTTCACAAGCAATGAGTTCTGAAAAGTGTGACTTATGGATGAATGCCATGAAAGATGAAATGAATTCTATGAAGGATAACGATGTATGGGAACTTGTTGAGTTACCAAGCGACCATAAAGCTATAGGTTGCAAGTGGGTCTTCAAAACTAAGATAGACTCATCGGGTAATATTGAGCGATACAAGGCCCGACTTGTGGCTAAAGGATTCACTCAAGTAGAAGGGGTTGATTACAGGGAAACATTTTCTCCTGTATCGAAGAAAGACTCACTTCGTATTATCTTGGCTTTAGTTGCACATTTTAATATGGAACTTCATCAGATGGACGTGAAAACGGCCTTCTTAAATGGGCACCTAGAAGAAGAGGTTTATATGAAACAACCTGAAGGATTCTTTTCAAAGGATCGTGAACATTTGGTTTGCAAGTTGAAGAAGTCAATCTACGGCTTGAAACAAGCCTCCCGCCAATGGTACCTTAAGTTCCACGAAGTTATTTCTTCATTTGGATTTGAGGAAAATATAATGGATAATTGTATATACCATAAGATCAGTGGGAGCAAAATATGTTTCTTAATATTATATGTTGACGATATTCTACTTGCCACTAAGGATTTAAGTATGTTACATGACGTGAAACAATTTCTCTCGAAGAATTTTGATATGAAGGATATGGGAGAAGCCTCCTATGTCATTGGGATAAAAATTCATAGAGATAGACATCAAGGTCTACTAGGTTTATCTCAAGAAGCATATATTAACAAAATTCTAGAGAGGTTCAGGATGAAAAATTGTTCACCAAGTATAGCACCTATATTGAAAGGAGACAAACTCCATTTGGATCAATGCCCTCAAAATGAACTCGAAAATGAGCAAATGCGCAACATCCCATATGCGTCTGCAGTCGGCAGCTTAATGTACCTTCAGGTCTGCACTAGGCCAGACATAGCTTTTGCCGTAGGGATGTTGGGTAGGTACCAAAGTAACCCTGGAATGGAACACTGGCGAGCTGCGAAGAAAGTAATGCGCTATCTTCAAGGGACCAAGAACCACATGCTCATATATAAACCAGCTCAAACACTAGAAGTGGTTGGATATTCCGATGCAGACCTCGCAGGCTGCACTGACACACGGAAATCCACATCAGGTTACATATTTATGTTAGCTGGCGGAGCTGTATCTTGGAAAAGCGCTAAACAATCAATGATTGCCACGTCCACTACAGAGGCGGAGTTCATAGCCCTCTACGAGACTACAATTGACGGGATATGGATAAGAAGTTTCGTTACTGGTCTGAGAGTCATGGATTCTATATCAAGACCACTGAAGCTCTTCTGCGACAACACTGCAGCAGTGCATTTAGCCAAAAACAACAAAAGAAGTCGAAAAACGTATATCGACATCAAATTCTTGGCAGTTAGAGATCGTGTTAAAGAAGGTCAAGTTTCGATCGAGCACATAAGCACTGATTTAATGTTGGCAGATCCCTTGACTAAAGGTTTGGCGCCATCAAGATTCAAGGGTCATGTTGAAAACATGGGAATTAGTCCTACTTTGGATGTATATTGAAACTTTTATCGAAGTTGTGATATTTTCTTCTTCAGTTGTATACATTAAGTTTTTCATTATTAATATCACATTTAGAGGACCTCGAAGAAACATATGGTTTATTCATTGAGAGCGCGTGTCACGATTAAGGGAGAGATGTAATATATTGTGGTGCATGGAAGAAAGGCTTTTGATAGATAAGAGCCGATCGCTTTGACTCGTATATTATATTTCTCAATGCGTATTGGACCAGTGGGAGAATATTGGATTTTATGGTCCAATATATTAACTTAATATTATTTATTTTATTTATTTAGTGTCACGTATGTAGTGGGCAGTTTCCATATCCCACTTGTGGGTAACTGCCATAGCAGTTTCTGATGGAGAAACTTCCTTCAGCTTTATTATAAATATGGAGGTCCCCTAGTCTTCTTACGTACGCTGAAATCCCATCAATAATAGCAGTAAGATAGACTTGGAAAACACCTCTGTTCCTTTCAACGTGACGGTTCTTCTCATCAATGGCTGGAGGTAATCCTATATCACTCTTCCGCATAAATTCCATGTTCTAAACTGCTGTAATTGTATGATAAGTGCATGCTTAGAACATATTTAGATGATTTAATTCTTACATACCATACTTCAACGTACCCCATTCCAGGCCTTGATTTCATCTTACCTGTCTCATCACATGATGCTGACGTAATTACGTTTTATCTTGAGAATACTGCCCATGGCTTTACGTCAGAGCTCAGTACGGTGAGTTCTTGGCTAGGAATTGCCAGAATTTATATCGATTTCAATTGGAAATTTGACATAAAGATTGGACCTTTAAAGATGATCAACGGAACGAATTCGAGTCAAGCCCAACTCCATCCAATTCCCTTCTTCAGTCCCCTCTCTTTCATCGAGCCTCTTAGATTCTCAATCTCAGCCCACATGCCGTTCTTGGCGTACATATTGGACAGCAAAACACAAACGCCGACATTCCCAGGCTCAAGCTCAAGCGCTTTTCGAGCAGCCAACGTGCCCAAATTGACGTTTCCCCTCTCACCGCAAGCACTGAGCAATGCTCCCCACGTCGAGACAGCGCAATCTCTGTTCTCCGTTTCTGGCATTTCATTGACGAACTCGAACGCCTTGTCCAGTTCTCCAGCGCGGCAGAGCAAGTCTACAATGCAATTGTAGTGTTCTTGCCTTGGGACCAATTTGTAGTTCCTCGACATGGATTCAAAGTACGCCATGCCAAGATTCACTTGCCCTGTGTGTCCACAAGCTGAAATGGCTGTTAGAAATGCTATTTCGTCGGGTTTTATCCCTTCGTCGAGCATCTCCTTAAACAATCTGATGACTTCTTTGCAGTCGCCAGCCCTTCCATAGACTCCCAACATCGAAGTCCACAAGACTACATCTCTTTGCCTCTCTTGAGATTCAAACTCCACGGTGTCGAAAACCTTTCTTGCTTTGTCCACTAGTCCACATTTTCCATACATTTCAATCAACAAGCTGCGTATGAATACATCGTTTCCAATGTGAACGGAGTCACGGATGACCTTCGCATGAATCTGCTTGCCCAGCTCGACATTGCAGAGCCCGGCGCATGATCGTAGAGCTGCAGATAGTGTAAAGCTATCAACTTCCAACCTCAAAGTGGGCATTTCCCTGACAGCTTCAAGTCCTTCGACCCACATCTTTGCCTCAGCGTAGCCTGATAGAAGCGCATTTATACACACAGTGTTCTTCACAGGAATTTCATCGAACACTTTTGCTGCATCGTCAACAGAAGGCAACTTCACATAGAAATCGACCAAAGCACTGCCCACGAAGACACTAGCGAACCAACCTGATTTCTTAACGTACGCATGCAGCGAATTACCAAAACAAGCGTCCCTCAAACGCGACGCCGAATTCAAAGAGCAGCACAAAGAGTAAGAATCAGTGTAGACGCCATTAGCGTGCATGTAGTGAAGAGTCTGGAGAGCGAAAGGGTCTAATCCGTTATGAGATAAATGAGATATGATAGAATTGAATGGCAATGGGTTTTGAGGGTTGAGGCATTTCAAGAAACTGCTCAATGTTTTCAGGCTGCCTTCGTCACGGCAAGCTGTATACGCTAATATGAGCTTGGTCTGAAGGTTCGGCGAAAGGACAAGCAAACCTGTCCGATATAAATGGGCGTGAAGTTTCTGAATTCCTCTGAGATCGCTCGCTTGACAGCAGCTCTGTAAGAATCGTGAGATAGAGAGAACGTTCAGTGCATGAGGGAAGCTGATTGGAGTGAACATATGCGATGTGATTATAGCTTGGGAAAGAAATGGGCCCTATCTATATATGCCCCCTTAATTCTCCCCAAAGATGAGTGGACACGGAGATTAATAAGAAACTATATTATTTTAATATTATAGTACACTTTTAAGGTAATTATTTTAATATTATAGTACACTTTTAAGGCATGGAGAGAGAAAACTTATTAGTGGGCACGCAAATTAAGAAGTCTTTTTTAATATAAATGGTGTAATTAGTTTAATTATTGAAATAATTTTTTACCAAAAATGGAAATGGGAAGAATTATGTGAGACGCTAGAAGTGGAAAGATGGGAAGAAATAAGTGGGACGGAGACAGTAATATATAACGTTTCTAAAGAAACTGAAGTCAGAAATAGAAGAAAGAAAAATACGGGTACAGTTAAGGACCCTCCAATTACTTGCAGTTTGAACCAAACTCGCTATTTACCACGTTGAATTTTCTTCTTGTTTGGGTTTAGTTTCCATTGAAGTGATTAAGCTGTGCATCTCAGCTTGTGTAGCATTCTAAGGAAAATGATTTATTCTTAGTTCTTGTCCAAACCTTCACCCAACTCTTTTCAGATATTGAATTTTCGCAGACTAGCAATCATAACGTTAGAAAGAACTCATATAGTTCTTTCTTTAGTTGAAGAAAGCAGACTACAGAAGATCATTGAATGAAATTAAGGTAGTGTGGTACAGTACACAGTAAAAACCCAACATGTTTCTGCTATATACCACATCGGAGGGAAGCCATAGAACAAGCTGTAAGTAAGCCTAACGTTAGCCTTTTTCTCTGCTCATCCGTCTGATTATTTGCTGCCAGCAATGCTGTTGGACGAGGCAGCAGCCTGGACGCTGTGAGTCGAGGAACATGCACTCGAAGAACTCCCACTCCCATTCGTTAGGTTCGTCTCGTTTCGAACGTCTTTCTTGGCTTTCTTTGGCTTCGACGAAGAACCCTGTAAACCAACGTTAGCAGTTTCACATGCAACTATGTATTTTTTTTGAGATTGCAATCGTAAAATGGGTTTCTATAACCTGCTCCGAAGCACATCCTGGCATCTTTAGCTCAAGGTCTGTCGTTATATCATTTGCATCTTCCCTTTTGTCTGCTCTGTTTTCGCTTTCAGAAGTTTTATCCCTTTTGTTAGGAGGAATGTGAGACCTAGAGCCTTGCTGCTGTACAGTTTGAGGGGCATGTTGAGTTGATTGTGGGTCAAAAATGGTGTTGTGAGTAGCCACGTAGGGAACGTAGCTCGAGCATGGATTGGCCACGACGGCTGGATTTTGGTTACCGTAGAAAGGGTATGGCTGTAATGATGGATGCATGGGAATTGGCGCGGTTGGTATAGGGACGGGCATTGGAAAGGGATAAGAAGATGGATGCATGGCAACGGAAGGATCGATTCCACCCCATGAGTACATGGATCTGAGTCTCTGTTGGTACTGAGAATTGAGGTTGTCGATGTCAGCCTTGAGAGATGCCTTCTCTTCCCTGAGATCATTCTTCTCTTGAGTTAACTGTGTGAATATAAGGGAGTAGTGAGGGATGGTTTAGATGTTTTATATGTGATGTATATGCATGAGCTTTGTTGGGGATAAGTAAAGAGAACACCTCACGGGATTCTTCAGTAAGCGCTGCATGGTCAGCTTTTAGTCGATCAACTTGAGAAGTCAGATCCTTCAGCACTTGGATTGTATCGGTCAGAATAGAAGCTTTGTCGTTTTTCGGTCTATCGGGATCTGCCAAGAGGGGGAAATGTGTGGTCAGAATTTCCCTCAGTTTTGACCGAGGCTAATAAGCATTAACAACATAGTTAAAGTTCAAAAAAATTCCAAGCGTCGAGTGAAAATCAAGATCAGTACATACATATTTTTTAGAAAGCGAAGGTACAGACGTAACAAATCGATATCGATACAACTCAGTTTACCAAGAGTGTTCCCTAACTCTGTGAATTGCTCGTTCAAACGATCTCTTCTCAACCTCTCACGGCCAGCTTTTTGAACTTTTCTGGCTGTTACGGAATCCTTAACTTCTGTTTCCATCCTGCTACATTGAATATTAAAATGATGAGACTTGAGGAAGTTTAAGTGCGTGTCTGTATGTGTGCTGGGAGGTAAACAAGTTAATGTCAAATGCCTTCTCAGCTTTCCTAGCTTGCTTCATGTTTTCACTGCATATATTAGACTTTGGTTCTCATTCAACATGATGCCTACTAAAACCTTTCAGAAGAAGCCACATTTACCAGGAAATATGTAAACAACCTTCCCATAAGCCATTGCTTGTTAATTCAACTTGGATTCAATCTCCACCTATTTTACGATAAACTCAACAATTATTTAGCTCACTGATACTAAGGTCATATGATCTATCCAAATCACCCTTCCAGCTATATCCAGACGAAAAGTAACCTATCGACTACCCAAATCTTCAATTCGAAAAAGGAAAAAAAAAAAACACATTTGATCATTCGTAGCTATAAATCCATAATAATCATAACGAAGCAACATTTCTACGAAGCAACATTTCTACGCAGTGAAAGGTAACTCCAAACTCGTTATACTCAATAAAGACGGACTAAATGAAGAAGTTTCCTTGCCTGGACGGATGGACGTCAGGCGGTGGCTGTAAACTACTAGGGTTCTCAATCGATTGAAAAATCGACTCCGAATCCAACTGCTCCATAGCCGAATATTCCCTCTCCCAGATTAATCGCCAGTCAGAATCAGAAATTAGTGCTCCTCTCTCATCTATTTCCCTCCTAGGATTCAATATCTCTTTTCTCGGAAGGCTCTTGCTTGCTATGGCTATCCTCTGCTTTGACGACGTGGATCTCCGCCTTAATCATTCCACGCGCTAGCTAGCCTAGCTCCTTTAGTTTATCCAGTTATTTCCTTGATACATGGCTACAGTTAATTATTTACGGAATAGCCCCTGTTGACTTTTTAGATGCACAATCAAGTCCAATTGTTTCTAAATTTGGGGTTCTCCGCTTCTATTTTGGCCCATTAAAGGTGTCGCCCATTGAGTAATAGCCCAGCCCATATATTTAAATAGATTCGTATTGGGCCTTAAGAAAAGGTTAATAGATAGGCCCAATATTAATATCTTTGGTAAGGTATCTAAAAAGCCACGTAGTGTATATACTGCGATGCTCCCCATTTTCCAATCAATCACTGTCGACAGTTCCTTTTCTCTACGCCAATCCACGATATAGATTATAGAGAGGGTAGATCTGAAATCCCAAAACCCTATCCACAAAGGAATCACTATTTTCAGTCTATCATCGATTTGTAGGAACTGGAAAATGTCTTCAACCTTCAGCGGCGATGAGACCGCCCCGTTCTTCGGCTTCCTTGGCGCAGCTGCGGCGCTCGTCTTCTCATGTACGTTTCTCGTCTCTTATCCGTGCTAGCTGTCCTGTTAACGTCAGCTTTTTTATTACTCTGACGTATCGAAAATGTACTGGATATTTGGGATTTGCTGCTTACATATGGATATTAGCTTCTGCTGCTACTGTTCTCATCGCCGTTTCTCATAAACCGTTTTTTGAGTTATGATCTGCGGCATCTCACTTTGCCGCCGTGTAAATTGCTATGCTTTTGGTGGAGTTTGCTGTGAGTAGCCGCAGTTTCAGCCTTCTCTGCGGTGTGAAATGATTTTGGCTGTTCTTTTCAGCCCTAGATCGTGTCCTATGCACTATGCAGTAACTTCTGATGATGCTACACAGTAATTTCACAAGTCAAATACCGTATGAGCTTGACGACTGTTCTCTTTTCCCACGTAAAAATGAAGTTTGTCTTCTTTCCTAGGCATGGGAGCAGCCTACGGAACAGCAAAGAGTGGTGTTGGCGTGGCATCAATGGGCGTCATGCGCCCCGAACTTGTTATGAAATCCATAGTACCGGTCGTCATGGCTGGTGTTTTGGGTATCTACGGTTTGATCATTGCTGTGATTATCAGCACGGGCATCAACCCAAAGGCCAAGTCTTATTACCTCTTCGATGGCTATGCTCATCTCTCCTCTGGCCTTGCCTGTGGGCTCGCTGGGCTCGCTGCCGGGATGGCCATCGGGATTGTTGGAGATGCTGGCGTAAGGTATGAGGAGTAACTGACCCTCCTTGGAGCTTTTGTTTCTGTTTCGCTGGCTTTTTTGTTAAGATGGATTTCATTTTTTTAGGGCTAATGCGCAGCAACCTAAGCTATTTGTCGGGATGATCCTTATCCTCATTTTTGCCGAAGCTCTGGCCTTATACGGTTTGATCGTTGGGATCATTTTGTCTTCGAGGGCTGGCCAGTCCAGAGCAGACTAGAGAAGAAGCATCCAATGACCAAATACATAATAAGCTTGTTCGTCGCCTCTCTTCTTTATCTATGTCACTCTTTTCACACTCATTTGATATATGTGATTAGTATTCGAGACGTTCTATGCGAATAAAATATCAGCTTCGTTGGATAATCTTCTATTTTGCAGTTGCAATGTTTCAGAAACCTGGTGTTATTTTATTTTGTCTCTCAATCACACACACACACACACACACACGCGCACACACAAGCACGCACAATATATATTACATCCTTACCTTGCATGCAAGCAGTGCGAATCTACAGGCTGATTATTCATTAAACGCATCCTCCCAACCTTTTCGATGCCAATTTTTTTTTGCTCATGAACTGACAACAGCAGTTACGGCATCTTTCACGTCGGGATATTTGAAGGTGAAACCGAGCTCTGTCGCCCTTTTCGGCAGCACCTTTTGTCCTTTCAAGAGCTGCAAATAATCATAACAAATAAGCTGGGAACTGCATAAGATGTGAATACTAGCTTAGGTGTGTGATGATATATCGTGTAGTAGTGAGATTCTTCTCCCCATATCAGACAAATTTGAAATGCATGGCTTTTTATTACGTATTGAAAATCTAACTCACCACAGAAGCGCCTTCTTTGAGGGCTAACTTGACGACAAACTCGGGGACGTGAAGCCAAGAGGGCCTTCCCAACACGGAACCCAAGCTACTGCACAGCTCCGACATACGAACTGGGTTAGGCGCCGTGCCGTTGAAAACTCCTGTTAGTTATTTATTATATCAGTTAAACACAAATCTGCTGGTAAGTAATTGATTTCCTCGTCGTCAATCAGTTTCGGTAACATGTCTGAATCCAGCAAAGTCCAACCTTCGTAAGATGGGTTGCATATAGCTTCGTAGAATAAATTGGCAAGGTCATCCACGTGGACCCACGAAATCCTATAAATCGCAGCAAATATGAATGGAACAGCATACGAGGAACAAGATAGTTTGGAGAAGGGAAGGGAATAGTTTTTCAGTGTGTGTTGTTTACCACTGCTTTCCAGAACCTAAAGGCCCACCAGCGAACATCTTGAAGCTGGGTATCATGTTAGCTGCAGGGATTCGAATGAGTTGCTTTAGTTACGAAAAAAGAATGTGATGATTAGGGTGGAGTTATTACAAGAGAAGAAACGTAAATACCTAAAGCGCCACCCTCCTTGGCAAGGATGATACCGACACGAATCACTGCAAGTCTCACATCTTTGTTGACTCTCCGGGCAGCAGCTTCCCATTCAATGCCAACCTGAACGACAAAATTATCCGATAAGTTAATTAACCAAAACCAAATATTTGGAATATGACTAGTTGTTCTCATGTGTGCCATTTACGATTGGCCTTCGCCAAGTAAAACAATCCATTATTACTTACCTCAGCAAGGTAGCCAGTTCCTGACGGGCACTTCTCATCATAAACGTCAGTCTCACTAGTGCCTGAAGTTATTTAACACAGCTTCAGCTACACTCATATTCTACTCGACATAAAACTTAACGCAATTAATGAATGATCTGAGAGGCATACCGTAGTAACCAACTGCATTCGCGGTGACCAATACCTTGGGCCGAAGTTCATCTGGTGAACTGTTGATTGCATCCACAACCTGCATGTTTCCAAATTTTTAAGTGGTCTTAGGACCAAAGGGAGCTAACTTCTTATAACTGAAGCTTGTCAAAGAATGAGGTTGAGATAAAGTTTCTGATGGAACTTGTGAAAGAACCTTGGTAGTGGCTTTAACCCTGCTATCCATGATCTCTTTCTTGACCTGCAACAGATTCGGCAGTTAACGCCATCTTTAGACAACTAAGAAACAAATAAAAATTTATGTGTAGATATCTAAATAAAGGTATTGGCACGGTGGACGGTACGTAAGGCCTACCTCAGGAGACCATCTTGCGGTAACTGGAAATCCAGCCAAGTTTACAACAGCTGTTGATCCTTGGATGCAGTTTTCCCACTCTGACTCCTCTGCCACTTGAATTCCTGGATAGTCCACGACTGCACATGCGCAAAAAAAGCAAAAGTTTACGTATTTTGGATTATTGTACATAACTGTCATGTCATCTGTTTTCACCGAGAGCAACGATCACATTAAAAGCTGCATTATTACCTACCTGGAAATATCGACAGGGCTTTTGAACGAGAGCGAGTCAAGATCCGAACTTGGTGATTGTCTGAAATCACAGGAAACATTGAAAACTGGGAAAAGTCCAGCAAGATACATTGAAAAAACCTATAAGAAACATGGATGCACAATGACTAGCAAGCTAATTTGTCTCAGAAAAATCAAGTTTTACTTCGTGTTTGTTTGTTCCATTGCTTCCCATAAATGATATGTAAGAGTGAAAAACAAACAGAAGGAAAGTTAGCCACTGATTCAAATTTATGATGGCTCATGCAGAGTACAATTTGATCAAGTTCGTTATCTACCAAGCAGCTGATTCCAAGTATTGAGATAGGACACTCCAATGTTGTGTAAATACCTGCATGCAATCTTTTCACCAATCTCGCACCTAGAAGCCCAGTGGCCCCAGTAATTGAAACAATCATCTCATTTGCCTTCTGCAGTAGAAACAAACAAATTATTTCCAGTAAATACTAGTAGAGTAGAGAATAAGTAATCGGCGCTTAACAAAGGATTTAATGTTTAACCAGCTTAACTAAAGAACGAAGACTAAGTAACATCGGAAACTACTAATGGCCTCGAAAGCGTGATGTCAGCTCAGATCGAGCTTGAACACTGGATTTGGGGTTTTGGGTAAAAGAAAGAAGAGATAGAAAAGGCGGAAATACGCCATCTCCCAAGTATATCATATGTCTAACAGAGTCAAGTGAACTTCTACCTGCTTTTCAATTGAGATGGCGAAAACGCAACTAATATAGTTAAGCTATTCATAAGACAAGACAAAATCATAATTTACATCCCAATCGATCAACGCAGGGTTTTTCCATATAATTAAAAAAACGGTAACGATAATTAAAAAGCACGAATCACCTTCTCAGATGGCGCAGAGTCGCTGCTGATGACGGTAGAAGTACTCATCTTCCGAACTATCTGTAGCTACACAACAGAAAAATCAACGCAACGATCGATCAGTCAAACATTCATCAAAGCGAGTGACGCAAATATAAACAAGGAAATCCTTTGGATAGAGAAAAAATCGAAGGAAACGTACAGAGAATATAGTTGGAAACCGTGAAGATGATTGAAACGAAGTCTTCGCCCAGGAAATGGTTACTGATCCCCAGCGTTGCATAATCAACTGAGGTTTTATGCTTCAGCTGAGTGTTGAGTGTTGACTGATTTAATGTCTTAATTACTACCATTAGGCGCTACATCCAAAATTAATAAACACATAATGGTAAAAAATAATGTAATAACAATAACAATAAACGACTTATCCGTCATTGTCGGCGTTCTGTTGGGCGTATTATATTGTTTTTCATTTAATTATTTACCATATATTTTTTGAATCTCGTTCGCATATCAAATTCATTATCGTCTTCATCGGCTACTATGAGACAGTTTCGAATTTATGTGACAATTTCGATTTCAGCGTAAATAACCCCAGAATTGCATGTTTGTCCAAGTCCGCACAAATTGTAGGATAACAGAAAATTCAAGCTTAACAGTCATCGTGATAATCAGAAAAAATATAATCAATTTGGCAAAAAATAAACGACATTATTAAACGCAGAAGTCAAATTACGACCTTGTGAACAACCACCACAAGTCTTAACTTCAGCAAGCCAAAGTTGACCAACGTATTTTAAATATGCAACCACGAAACTTCTTTCAAGCACGCCATTGAGGAAAAAATAACACACATCTCAGGTGAGAAACATTTCTAGAAGCAGTTTTGATTTTATAGTCAACGCTCGACATTATTTTTTGAACGAGTGCTTCATTCATTCTCTTCACGGCCGTAGTTATATATTATCTCAATCTGCAGAAAAAACACGAAATGAGCTGCGTAAGCGGGAAACGTAATGCGATTATAATCGAACTTTTACGGAAGACGAGCATGGAAATAAAATCAATTATAGGAAACTTGCAATCGAATAGCCAAGGAGATCACGTAAGAACAATGACAAGAATATCGCATGTTTACAGACAAACTCACGGTGAGACCCATTCTTGGAGTCGAAAGGCACATGCAGCGACTCAAAACATGCAGATACAAGCAACAACTCAAGACACACGGAAACGGATAGAGAAATAAAATAACAGAGAAAAGGTAAGACATGAATTGACTCTGGCAGAAGTGAACAATCTTTAAAGAATCTGTATCGAAGGGGGGTAGGATCATGAATACCATCCCATCCCATTCCCATTAGAACTAAAAGCCAGCAGAAGATATTCATTGACTCTGGCAAGTTTTTTAAACAATGAAAAGCGGGTGTTTAAGAAAAAGGCTTCCACACATACTGAACCCCTAAGCAACGTTATTCGAAGGAAAAAAAAAATGTCAAGCAAGTAAATCAACTACCTGCGAAGGGGGTGTTGGATTTCTGCAAAATTTGGTGCCACCAGGAGCCCATGGGACTGTTTATAAATGATAAAGACAGTTTCCATAGAACCAAGTTACATCTACAAATCCATTTGGATATTCAAACGATCAAACGATTCAATTAGCAGTTCGAGAGCTTACCTATGTAAGGATCAGGGTGACGCCACTTGTTATGTTCTGATTCACCAGCAGTGATCATCCGATCAATAAGCTCAATATCTTCCTGGAAATGTCCCAAATGATATAAACAACTCGACCAAAATCCACGAAATCAGAAACACAAAGAATTCCCCTCACGCAATCACATATCGATTCACCGTTATGGCATACAATCACTCCTTATAGCAAAATGTATCATCTCTCGAGCCAGAGTTAACTATTTGCTTTTTTTTAGAAAGGAAATCCACCTTACACTAGCAATACAACAATTAAACAGCACTCTGAGAATACAGCACCACCTAAAGGGTGACAATAGCTTAAATCATCCCACCGCTGCGCTACGAACGGTCGATCTTAACAATAAAAAAAAGCATAAAATTAGAGAAACCAACCACATGGCGATTTGCCTCGAACTTTTCTCTCAGCGCGTCAGCCTGGTAGATCAAACGAAATCATCAATCGATCGATATAAAACCCCCCGTTCAGCGGAAAGAAAACAGAAACACGAATACGAACTCATTACATCGGGGTAAAACAGATGACGATGTACTGCCCAATTGAGAGTGTCCTTGAGAGCTCGTCTGTAGAGGATCCTAACCCTCTCCTTCTGCGCAGCTCGCCGAGCTAGATACGACGCCGTAGCAACGTTCATTTCAGTTTCCCCTCCTTTCGTAGCAATGATCAGTTTCTCCGATTACCTCAGGTCTCTCTGCTGCCGAAGGTTTCTACAGCTGATTCCATCAACCGTACGGCGTCGTTTAATGTTGGGCCTTCCAGCGCTGTTGGGCCGAACAGATATGTGGTTTGTGGCCCATTTAATTGGGCCTCACTTTTCAATACGGCTTTGTTCTCTTTCAATGACTACATCAGACTTGGTAACCCGAAATACATGGAAATATCCTTAACCTGAAAAAACAAAATAAAAATAAAAATAAAAATAAGAAAAGTTCTAATGGGATGTAGACAGCCGATCATTCACAGGCCAGTATTATTTTGGTCAAAATTTAGGCCCCATCGTCAGTTTTATTTAGGTTTCAGTCCGTGTCAGAAATTTTTAGTTTTAAGGACCCAATTTTATGCGGTACCACTTCGTTGTTCTGCAGTACCACTTAATTGTTTCAGTACCAGTTCGTTGTTCTTTAGTACCACCTCATTTATCTGCAGAAATAATGAAGTGGTGCTGAAGTATAACGAAGTGGTACTGCAGAACAATTAAGTGGTACTGTGTAGTGGTATTGCAGAAATCGAATCCTTAAAACTAAAAATTTTCTTACAGGGCCCGAATCTGAATTTAAAACTTCAATGGGGTATGAATCATAATTAACACTATATGTTACAAGTCCGTAATCATGTTTTAAACATGTAATAATCTTTTGACTGACATAGGACGAGGAAATAATGTGCATTGGTATCCATAATTGAACAACAATCATCTATTCCATTATCATATAATAATACAAGCTACATTTCTTATCAAAACTAAAACAGTAGATATAATTCTCTCTCCTCTACGAAAGCGACCCACCCACCCATGGTCTTTTATTCTAAATTGTAATAATAATTTAAGGGAATCTCAATTCAATTTAGTTCTATGAGCAGGGGTTGGGTCATCTGAATTCTTCTTTTCTGCTTCGTCTTCAGCTAGGTGAGCTATAATCAGTCAAAATTCAGTATTTTTACGAGGAACCTTTCGTCGTCGTTCTTGGCCCTTCTCATCTTTAACCGATTCTTGAGAGCGATCGCTTCTTCTCTTTTTCTTTCAGATAAGATTTAGTTATATTTCGTCTGGGTTTTGAGTTTCGGACGACTGAGTTTTGGCAATTTGGGATGTTTATTGAATCTTTGCCTTTTATACGTAAGAAGGTTTTAGAATTTCGATTGGCCAATTTGGAAGCTTTTCATGGTTTTTGGGAAGATTTTTCTCTCCTAGTATGATCTTGAATTACATGTTCTTGTTGATGTAAAATCATTACAAGCCAAATTCATCAAGATGAGATTTTTCCATTGTTTTGGATATGTTTTCTGTAGTAATTCAAACTTCAAACGCTATCATCTGCAATTTTCTTATACTCAGCTGCCCATTCAAAGGGTAACAAAGGGATATGGTTCTTACATCACCATCATCACCATATCTTTCTCTATCGCAGGTTTCAAGAATCCCATCTCATCTCCTTTGCCCTCTGGAAATTGTTAGATCATTTGGGCTTCCATTAAAATGGGTTCCGAAGGTCCTACCCCAGCAGTAACAATTCATGTAACGGGCTTCAAAAGATTTCACGGCGTGGCTGAAAATCCAACGGAGACAATAGTTCAAAACCTCCAAGATTACATGAAGAAAAGAGGCTTACCAAAAGGGCTTATCCTAGGTAGTTTTACTGTCCTTGAAACTGCAGGGCAAGGCGCTATCGTGCCTCTGTACCAAACGCTGCAATCTGCTATAAGCAGAGAGGTTAATGCCTCCGATGCTCAGAAAGTTATATGGGTCGGTTCTCTTTCAACTCTTTCTTTAACCGCTCTTTGCCATTAGTTTTCTTTCGTGATATCAATGGTTCGATTCGTTTTGTAGGTTCATTTTGGGGTTAACAGCGGAGCTACGAGGTTTGCCATAGAGCAGCAAGCGGTCAACGAAGCAACGTTTCGCTGCCCCGATGAGATGGGATGGAAGCCTCAGGTTTAGTTAGAGTTTCGTTCTCGCGTTTTCTTTTCGTCTGATAACAACAAACAAAAAAATATACCATCATCTGAACGCTGATATCATCTCTTTCTCGACTTATTTATTGCAGAGAGTTCCCATTGTTCCTGGTGATGGCGGAATTTCTCGAAAACGTGAGGTATATCTCTCTCTCTCTCTCTCTCTCTCTCTCTCTCTCTCTCTCTCTCTATATATATATATATATATATGTGTATGGCGAATGAGAGAGATGGTTTCATTCGTTAACATTCCACGATCACATCATACGTGATTGATCGAAGAAATTTTCGTGAAATAGATCAAATTCTTGTTTGTTCAAATACCTGTGCTTAAAGAATTAACTTCCTCGAGAAAAAAACTGCGTAGCAGTCTATTATTTGTTGATTATTCATGATGATCGAACTAATTAATTCCAACCCCTTTAAATCTTCTTACACTTGATGCGTTCTTACCACATAAACAACTCTTGTATGATTCTCAGACGGCTCTCCCAGTCGAAGAAATAACGAAAAGCTTGGCGAAGATGGGATATGAAGTGACAACCTCGGACGACGCAGGGCGATTCGTATGCAACTACGTTTACTACCATTCGTTGAGATTCGCAGAGCAAAATGGAATCAAATCACTGTTCGTTCACGTCCCTCTTTTCCTTACGATAGACGAAGAGACTCAAATGCAGTTCGCTGCTTCCTTGCTCGAAATTCTTGCCTCTTCTGCCCTCTAAGGGAGGAAGAAGCGCAAATTTCAAAAAAAAAAAAAAAAACTGTGTATTTTTCTTTCTTCTCAAGTGTTGTTTGTGCGTACTTTCGTTGTCTGGATTTGGGTTTGAGTTTGATTGATGTGTGTAATAATGGGAACGTTATGTTGTTGTCTGTCTTGGTGTAAAAATGGTGTTTTTTTTTTTCTTATTGAAATACATTTAAGATAAATAATTGGAGTTTATATATGTTATTCTCCTCTCCCTTGTGAGAGTCGACACACATTAGGGCGAACAACACTTTTAGTCCCATTGTTTGAAGCATGGGCGTTTTTGGTCTCCATGTTCTAAGGTGACACTTTTCGTCCCAATGTTGCCGATTTTGAACCATTTTTGGTCCCTCAAATAATATAATACTTCATTTGTCCCGGCTATTTCTTCCCAAAGATTAGTGGCGCGGATATTGAGAAACCACATTTTTAAATATTATAGTACACTTTTTGAGGTATGGAGAGTGAAAAGTTATTAGTAGATACACAAATCAAGAATACTTTTTTTTAATATTAATGGTGTAATTAGTTTAATTAGTGGGATAATTTTTTACCAAAATGAAAATGGGAAGAATTACGTTGGACGCCCGAAATAAAAAATGGCAAGAAATAAGTGGGACGGAGGTAGTAATTAATTTAGACGGAGCAGTTGATCTCCTTTTACTTAACTCTTGAGATCCATACACGTCTTTTTCTTCGACTTAAATGAACATGAACATCATACATCACAAGGGAAGGATTGACGACCTTGAAGTTGAAATGTGAAATGTTCACGTGCTTTTTAGTCGAAGAAGGTGATGAGTATGAGGTGTTAAGTCGAGTAAAAGGAGATCATGTGGTCTCACGTGTTAAACTCCGTCTAAATTAGTGATTAAGTTAATCGGGGGACCAAAACGGTTCAAAATCGATAATATATTGGAGACTAAAAGCGACACCTCGAAATATTGGGGACCTGAAACGCTCGTGCAAATCTCCCACACACATTACGAAAAGATTATATTTCGGGCAAAACATGTCAAAATCTATCATTCATAATTATAGCAAAACCTTAATTCTCATGCAAATCCAACACTTTAGATAATTAAAGAACTCGAACAGAAAGATAGTAATGATACACTTGGAAGAAATCTATATTTATCCTACGACTCTTGCGATAGTATTGATTCTTCTAATGGTGCTTATTGGAGGAGAAGAAGAAATAGAAGAATGGGCAAGAACAATAGGTAGGCCCCACTGAAAAGAAAAGGTAATCGCTGGACAAGATTCGCTCATACTGTTCATCTTCTTCACCAATTCTCCCATCTTCCTCGAAAGCTTGAAAAACATGGCAGAAAATGGCCTCCACTTCAGCTTCTTCTTCTTCTTCGTCCGTGAATAAAGCTTCACGCCGGCGATGCTTCTTCTGTTCGCCGCCGCCCTCTCATCGCAGTGAGCTATTCTGTGATACCCAACTGTAATACGTCGTCTGTAGTAGCGACGACATTCGAGGGAATTCATTATTACACTCGTTGGAGAGATTATTAAAAGGCAACAGTGCTTTCCAATGAGTAGTTCTGTTTCTTGCACTCAATGGATGATATATATATATGTATGAGAGAGAGAGAGAGAGAGAGAGAGAGAGAGAGAGAGAGAGAGAGAGAGAGAGAGTGGTTGAAGAGGCACATGGAGAGGAGAATGCGATATAGGGTTTAGTTTATTCTACTGATCAATGATGAGAAAGGAGTTTGGACAACTGCGCCAAACTTTGGTTCCTTACTCAAGAACGTGCTCTCACCATAGTCTATAGATATTATTGCATGTACGTAATGTGTATATGTAATGAGACAAAGATCGACCTAAGTAATTTAGCAGTTAAAGATTTGATTCGAATGAGACTGGTCAATTTGACAGACATTTATTAGTCAGTTGGAAGGTTTTTATTTATATGATCTGTTGCAAGTGTAATGCTTTGCTTTAATCAAGCTTGGAGCTGACTACCTAATTCTGTTAATCACATGATATTCGTATTACTACATTGTCCGATTCGAAGATCGACGATGTTCAATGATTGTTGCGCTTAAAGAATATAGTTGGAAGATTTTAAAACTGTTCTAATATAATAATTGTAGCGGCGCGCGTTTGATAACTGGTAACGAACATGGGCACGATAACAATTTGCTGCCAAGAGAAGGGAAATATTGTTAACTCCTTACATTTATGTGCTAATTAATTTTTGGGGCGGAAAAAGATGTTTTAAGTTAGGTTTCAGGCCCACGTCAGAAACTTTTTAAGGTTAAGGACATGTAAAATTTAGAGATACGGATCTAAAATTTACGCAAGTGTAATACAATGCATATGAACTAATATCAGAATATCGTTTTCTGTTATTACAGAACAATGAAATGGTACTGCAGAACGATGAAGTGCTACTGCAAAACGATAAAGTGCTACTGCAGAACCATGAATCGGTACTGCAAGTCCATGAAGCGGTAGTACATGTCCATGAAGTGATACTGAAAAATGCTTAAAGTGTATCGGGTTCTTAAAACTAAAAATTTTCTGACAGGGACCTGAAACCTAATGAAGCTTATGTTGAAACATGACATCAAATTGCCCCATTATCCATTCATTTGGAGCCAATGCCTAAAGTAAATATATATAAAGGCAAATAACATTTTAGAACGAGACTATTATATTTGTGTGACAGACCCACTCAACGTATTTGGTAGCCAAAATAAGTGTAACAATCTTGAACTGAGTTAACAATACAGTAGCAGCAAAGCTAACATAAATATCATGATACAACCTAAATCTGGGGTCTTGGGGATAAATATGGCTTTCGTAGGCAAAACTAATCGTGCGAATTTTCTAACCTTTTCATTCTCTTACATCCCTTTTCTGTTCTTGGCCTCATGTTGGAAGCAGTAATGAGTTTATAGCTAATTCGAGTCATTTCGCTGAATTTTCCAAACCATTCCTCGTAGAAGTTCCATATCTCCGACCTGATCCATTCAATAAATAAATCCCAGGAACGAAAAGCAACGCATAACTCCCAAGCAGATTATGATTAATGCGTGATAAAGTTACGTGTCGAAACGAATTTCAAACTCCCTTTTCCACGGCAAAAACTTACCAGTAGGCGAGAAACTGAAAAGGCGCGTATTTCCCATAAATGGCATCGACCTCTTTCTGAATCGTCTGCATGGTGGACGCTTTCAAATGTACCTGAAACCCCAAGCATTGTAAAGATTTTGTATAATTATTATTATTACATCAAGAATGTCTGCAATGGTTGAGAATAGTCGAGAATATTGGGCAGACAACTCTCGAAACCTGCTTTAGATGCCTGATAGTTTCTGAATCTGTTGGGACAACGTGGTAAAATCCCATGCACATCAACACATTTGCGCATGTAAAGGGTCCAAATCCTTCGATCTTCCTCAGCCTCTGAAACAGTTCATCATAGTCGGTTAAGTTTCGCCCATTGCAACCATTTTCGAGCTCCTCCAATCGAATCGTGCCATTCACCACTCCCTTTGCTAGGTTTATCACACGGCTC
Organism: Craterostigma plantagineum; assembly: GCA_027422505.1. Classification (NCBI taxonomy): domain Eukaryota; kingdom Viridiplantae; phylum Streptophyta; class Magnoliopsida; order Lamiales; family Linderniaceae; genus Craterostigma; species Craterostigma plantagineum. Next base: position 5,646,332 of record JAPQWV010000040.1, read on the forward strand.
GCTCTGTAACCAAGATTGCAGCGCTTAGCTAGAAACTTCTCGTCAAGGCCAGCTAACTCACATGGGCTCGGGAAATTTCCAGTGAATTCGAAGGGCATAAGATCATCATCAAAAGGGCTCGAATCAGATTTCTGAAAGAACTCATTTACGTCTGATGATGGTGGGTCAGGGATTGAACTCGAGGTAGTGAATCTACTAGCATCCTCATCCTCGTTCTTCGAGACTATAACCTCGTCGTACACCAACTTCTTCGAACATCTGGAAGTTGAGGATTTCCTCTTCGATTCTTTCCCTGAGGGCGTTTTCGGGGCGATCTGCTGCACTTCGCTCGAAGTTGAAGGGTTAGACGATTGGCGGTGTAATTCCAATTGCATATCGCAGAGTGATTGAGCCATGCTCAGAGTCCTTGACCATCTGTGAAATCTTACGTAAGAAACGCAGTATAATCGAGCAAAGCGATTGAAGCTTATATCCTTCAATGATAATCTTCACTATACATGTCGTTACAACAATACTGAATAGAGCCTGAGATTCAATTACCACTAATTCAATTACCACATACTACGAGTTTGAAGGAAGACAAGAAATAATCACTCACTGGCAATTGCACAAGAGGATACACTTGATCATGTCCTCAAACAAGGTAGGGGAGCGAAATACTCTTCCAAAGCCTCTCTGCTTCGCTTCCTTGTGCAATTTGTGGAACTCCTTCACCTTCTCACTCTCTTCCACCGATAGCCTCAGCATTCTCCTCACTTGATCCTACAGATTACGAGCAAGCTACGGATAACGAATGCGATCGAATTAACGAAATTAGAAGAGCTGAGCGAGATGATAACAGTAGAATGTGAAATGGAAACCAGCAAGCACTGCTTCTGCCGAGGGGAAACCGAGCGCGTGCCGAAAACGCAGATTCGAAGCGCGCCGCGCGCGTGGTCCGGCTGGGACACGCCGACCATGTGCGAGGCTTCTTCGCCGACGCCGAGGCGTAGAGGCCGTTGCAACGTTCTGGAACGTGGGTCCCAGCAGTTTGGGGCCATCATGAACAGCCCGTGGCTGCACACTGCCTTTTCCAAGCTGAAATCTTCCGCGCCGTCTCCGAGGAGAAGCTCCACCACCACTGCTCCGCCGCCTTCGGAATCGGCGGCGTTCTCTTCCCGGTGGTTCATTGCGAGCTGCGGTCGTCAGATCAGAGTAGAAAGCAGAGCAAGTAAACTAAACACATGCTACTAAAGCCCAATAACAACATTAATGGGCCTACATATTTTGGGCCCAGATGTAGATATTGGGCCGGCCTTATTCTACTTTATTACATGAACCTGTTCATTCGTCGCCTTTTGTTTAGGACAAGTAGAGAGAATAATACTACCTCCGTCCCACTTATTTCTTCCCATCTTTCTATTTTGGGCGTCCCACATAATTCTTTCCATTTACATTTTTGGTAAAAAATTATCCCACTAATTAAACTAATTACACCATTAATATTAAAAAAAGTCTTCTTGATTTGCGTATCTACTAATAACTTTTCTCTCTCCATACCTCAAAAGGTGCACTATAATATTAAAATAATGTAGTTTCTTAATCTCCGTACCCACTAATCTTTTGGAAAAAATAGTCGGAACAGAGGAAGTATACAACAAAGAGATACTAATAAAAGGATTTTTCGATTTGAAACTTGTCAGTTTTTGGGAAAAATTAGAATATGGGAGATGATTGGAAGGTAATAATGAGCTTCGCACATTCATAGCATGAAGGGTTCACAAATCGATACTGCAAATAAATAATGCTCATCATACAAGTTGTAGTAGAGAATTCATTGCCTGGTTTCTTTCCCTATTACACAGTCTCAGTTTCAGTTTTATAGCATACTAGGTGTCGCCCCGTGCGATGCACGGGGTTATTTTTTGTCTAAGTATATACAATTTTTAGGTAAAAGCAGATAAAAATCAAATCTGAGTTGAGGCAGAAAGACCAAGAATCACCTCATAAAAACCAAACAATCTTTTCTAGCTACTGGCATCACAGATAAGACTCATAGTAACGAAGAAAGGGAATTTCAAGGACTAAATTATTTTCTATAAGTGTCTCCTTCAACCCAAAACAATCCGTCGTCACCATACGGGAACAGTAATGGGTATTGCATAGCCATAAAAGTAGGGTGTGATTCGTTGATTCTTTGCAAATGGCTTGTTCTTTTCTGGACTATTATATCCCTTTCACCAGTCGTTAAAGGTAGATCGCCCACTATTAACCCGGCAATTTCTTCAGCTGCTGGTAGATCATACTGACTTTCCCTACGTCCACGGCCAATCAGTTGTATAGAAAATTCCGCAGCTTCATCAGTTTCGTATTTATCTCTGGCAATTCAGAAAAGTTTTGCAAGTTTGTTAATAGCATCCATCATTTGAATGAGGGCAACAACCGTCATTTTATCCAACTTTTCTGAGCTCTCTCTTGTGAGTTTGTTGATGCGGTTAGGTACTTCGTTCTTTGTGTCGTATATGTACAACTGTGCAACTTGGGCTTCCTTCCTTCAAGTGGGAGCAGGGAGCCAATATTATGGTAATTGTGACCATGTATTCGGAAGACATATGGACCATTTCTCGACTTGACAGATGCATCTACTTTAGCTCCCCTTGATGTAAAAGCAAGTATTGAATTATAGACCCGGATAGATTGCCGAAAACTTTTATCAGATAGCTTTTCCAATAAGTATGGAGGAGGTGGTTGTGAAGGTGGTAATGATACCCATCCTTGGCTGCAACATATTGTAAAGACCGAACTGTTGCTCCGTACATTTCTATTGGTTGACTCCGATCTCCAGATCAGTGCGTTGCACAAAGGACATTGTAGAAGATCTTCCGTTTTTGTCGCCAGAGACTGTTGTACTCTTTTCTGCTGCGAGCTACTGTTTACTGTTTTCACGAAAGAATAGATCCAGGAACCAGTATAGAATACTGAACAATGTTTATTTCATTTTGTTATACCATTTGACGTTGGGATATGAGTTTGCTTCTGGCCCGAACTATTGCATTGTTCAGGATTGCAAGCAGCAGTGTTTCTTCTTACATGTCCTACATATTATAAACAATTGAATTGAAAAATCAATATGCATTAATTTACAAATGACTTATAAAATGACTACCATGTAGTTAGATATAACATTCATTACGATTATTATGTTTTACCTTCAACCACTGCCTTATATTGACATGCATTTTTTGCTTTAACAAACTGGTCACTTGACAAATTATTTGACCTCATGACCATGATGCGCTTTTGCCTTGAAATCTTGGCGTTAACCCTTGTTGCAGACATAATGGATTTTTGTTCTGGATTGGTCGTCTTTTCCAGTGCATAAGTCGATAAACAGTGTGTTGTCGTTTGTCTGCAATACTGACCATCAGTTGTATTCATTATAACACTTCCTGGTGTTAACATAACATATCTGTAATGAAGATTGCAAATACAATCCAGCATCTATATAGTACCAAGCTTGTTCGTGATGCCAAGAAGTCTGTTGCGAACCTCCAAGCAATGGTTGTCTACAATAGTTGTATGGATGGCAATGGTGTTCGATATTGATTGGAGCCTGTCGTGCATGGTGTTCAATCCGATCTGGTGAGCCTGGATGTAAGAGCTGACGTCTCCTTCCATGCCAGCAATTATGTTTGCTATTGAAGTGGGAAGATTGTTTAGACATTGGTTCAAAACTGTAGGTAGGCCAGTAGCCATACGGTACCCTAACAATGCAACATTGGTGAAATACTTCAAATAATAGTATGATACAGATATATATATGTATATCTGTGTTATTGTCGAGGCACATGTGCGAGATTGAATATTAAATTACTGATTCGTCTGCGATGAATTTTATAGAAGCTTCCACGAAAAAGGGCATTAAATACAACATTAATATGCATCCAACGTTTCTATATCTTGAGCAACGTGAAAACATTGCACAACTTTGTTCTCATCTGACGATTGGCAACCTTGCAATTAATATACTCTATTTTAAGTCATTTAATATTGCAGAAACTCTATGTATTATTATGCTGCATTATAGTTCACATGAATGGAACTGGAAATTCTATAAATAACACTAAATATGTAATCATGGAGAATGAATGTGCATATCTGACATTTGTATGACTGCAAAAAGCTTGAACCGTTATATCATATACTATTGTAAGACTTGTAAGACTATTACGAAGCAGATTGAGCTAAATCCTTTTTCATGTTCAATGATGCTAGTGAAAGACTGCAGTGTATTTCGTAAAGTGTGAATACTTCCGAAGTGTTACTGCACTCAGGAAATAAGAATACTCCTGTAACTTTAGGAGCTTCATCCAGATATGAACTACATGGTGTATGACAATTTGTTGCGTATCAAATTATGACTGCATACATGAATGTAAGAATGCGCCTAGGTTTGAGTTTAATGTAAGACTGCCATACAATAGTTCATGTTTTATCTGTTTAAAGCACATTTATGCCATTGACGTCCTATCTGTTTAAATAGACACTGTATGACTGCTACATGCAATTACTCTTTATCAAGATAAAATGAGCATTTGGATTTCAGGAATGCGGTTAGTCGTCCAACTATTCGGAAGAAAATAATGTGGTCTTTTCATAGCCAGCCCCTTCATAAATTACAGGACAACACTATATGTCCAAATCTACATAAATGGCAAATTTTATTAAATGTTTTATCCCCAAAGAGAAAATATCTGAAATACTATATTTCATACATTTCAGTGCTGTTACAGTCGTACAGACTTTCAGTCTCACAGGCTGACAATTAATCTGTAGACTATAGAGGGTTTTCTTTACCTTTTTAATTGCCCGAATTTACCCGTAGCCATAAACCCAGCAATCTAATTGCCGAGTCCCATAATTTGTTGTTGTAACGCACTCATTAAACTCGAACCTAGGCGCATTCTTACATTCATGTATGTAGTCATAATTGATTCACATGGAACTGTCATACACCTTGTAGTTCATATCTGGATGAAGCTCCTAAAGTCACAGAAGGCGTATTCTTATATTCCTGAGTGCTGTCTTACACTTTGGAAGTATTCACAGTTTACAAAATTCACTGCAGTCTTTCACCTGGATCATTGAACATTTCCCTCTACTGCTGGCAGCGTCCATACAGCTTCACTTTCGTTGAGCCTTGAATAAGGGTATCCCCCCAGTCCCAAACATACGTTGTTTTGACGGCGTCTGCCGATCAATACTTGCCAATCTCAGCCCTCCTATAGTCATCCATTCTGCAGTATGATTTTGCGAGAAAGTTTCTTTTCATATGGAACTCTCCACCGGCTGAGCTCAGATCTAACCTTAAGGAGATTTGATGCGACTCGAGTTTCACATTTTGCATGTAATCGTATATTGTTGCAAAGTCAGGCCAAAAGCCTATCCATATTAATTTCAAAGATGCCGCCTTAAATTACCAATTACGCGACATTATCTGCATTCATACAGCATGCAATCATATATTTTCGAACAATTAATTCTTTCTTGTAGTTGATCCTTGCATGAAACTCAACCACATACATGTTTTAGGTGCATTCTTACATTACTGCATGTAGTCATACACGATAGAAAGGGGAGTGTTGGAATTATTATTTTCGATATGGTTATTAGTTTTTTCCCCAACTGTTGTTAGAACCATTCATCAAGTTTTTTCGATCGATCAATATCAATTATTTCGGAGCTCTATTTGAATAATAGGAATGTGAGAGGTAACTCAACGCATGCCTACGACAAATAAACCAAGATTGGTTATAACATGAAAAACAAAAAAATTACAAAATTCTAATATGCAATAGATCGATACCTTTAAAGCGGTTGTGCATTGGGAGTTGAGTCGATTGAAGATGAGGAAGCAGAAGAAGCTTAGCAGACCAAGAAAGCCAAAAAAAAAAAACAGAATGTAATGATAGTGCAAGTCGAACATCTTGCATTTATTTAGCAGTAAAGATAAGCAAAGCGTATGCGAAAATAAGTTGTGTTTACTTGTCATCGTCTTGATCAGTAGCAATGAGATCCATCACCACACGCTTTATGCTCCCGTCATTCTTCTTCGGCAGATCCTTGTTCATTTCAGTGTCATGGAAACCTACTATTAGGGGAGAATCAAATAAATCGACAACGTTAGTACATAAACGGAGCAAAAAATTAAATAAAATCGAAACTGAACCCACCATTTCACCACAAATAAACCAAGATAGTTTAACATGAAAAAGATAAATTTAACAAATTGTAATATGCATGAGATCGATACCTGTAAAGCACGTTGCTCTCATCAACATCGATAACGTCGTCGTCATCATCATCATATCATCATCTATGATCTCTGTAAGGATCTTGCATCCTCTGCGTCTCCAATGCCCCAAACACACCATACACACTGCTCTCATCTACATCGAAGTCACACTGCTTTTGTTTAATTAGTGCGTGACCTCATTTCGAGAGCTGAGCACAGGTAAAACTATCATCCACAATCTCTAACCACATCCCGAAATCCGTAATAATCCTCGACGACATTGTACACCTGATGCTAAATCCTCTTCCTCGCATAACCAGAGATTCACTCCTTATCTTCCTCCAAACGCGCCCTGTAATAAATCTGTAATGAGTTATTCGCAAGTCAGTATAAGAAAAGAAAGGTACCAAGATAGAGTTCACCAAAAGAACTACCTCCCAATTTTCCTCCCAAGCTTAAATTTTCCACCCGCAGTACGATCCATCTCAATCTCCTCTATTTCAACAGACCCACAAATTCCAAAATTCCCCTCACACCTTCAACGGTTTAAACGCTCAATTTCACCAGATTAGAAGCAAACAACCACAGCCAAATTCCCAGAAGTTTATCCAACATGTCACCCAAAAAATTCAATGTCAATTGACGTACCAAGCGAGCACTTCATCTACTCCATGAAAAAATTAAAATTGGTGCAAATCCCTAAATTGAAAGCCCAAAATGAAAACACAAGATCTCATCGATCTGATAACAAAAAAGTCCTAGGAAAATTCATCAACAAAACAACACGCCCATATCGCAAACTAAATCAAACATTAATCAACTGCCTGACCATTTCACATTCATCAACAAAAAATATACAATAAAATTAGCTAAAGTAACCCGAAATCGGTGGAAAAAAACAATACCCGTCATTATCATTGAAGATCGGCAAAGAGATTGAGAAAGCTTGCTTTAGACTGTGTAATTACTTTGACCAGAATCAAGCAATGATAAAGACCTTTCTCTTCGCTTTTATATGATAACGACCTCGTTAGCACAAGGTCACTTCAGCTTCCAAACTTCTTCGCTTGATTTTGAAACCAAGTTTGCACCTGTTTATAACAACAATAAAAAAATATTAAAAGAATTCTTATCATCCATTGAATACTAACCGAGGGAGATGAGCAGACGGATCAGGAAATGAGCAGACATTTTCATCCATTGAATACTAACCAAGGGAGATGAGCAGACACATGACGTTGAACTTTTAGAAGTGTGGGAGAGCAAGAGACTATTTTGATTAAATAAATATTATGAGGTCATAGTAAATTGGAACACTAAATATCTCACTTTTTCCTAGGAAAGGGACATTGTGTTGACACGTGTCGTCACAATAGGGTCCCTATCCTACTTTTATATTATATAGATTCAATTTGAAATAATCATCAAGTATCAGAATCTCGATAAAAGAAAAAACAGCTCTTTAAGAGCTGATACTTTTCTTCTCCACTGCTTCTTTGAGCTTTCTTCCCAATGCATAAGCCAAAGGTGGAGGAACAGCATTTCCGATTTGCCTGTGCTTTTGCAACACAGTACCTGAGAATTTATAGCTGTCTGGGAATCCCTGCAAAAAAAGAAAAGAGTTGCATCAGCCTTAGTACATGAATATGAATCCTCTCGAAGATAGCAAAAATAAGATACAAGTATTTCGGTGAAAACTCAAAATAGCCAAAGTTTTGAAGGGTTACTTGGATTTGAATATCTTAACGAAATGAAATAGCTCACCTGAGAGCGAGCACACTCACGAACGGTCACAATCCTGTCTTGCTCGGGGTGAAAGCACATCCCAACTTTACCCATAGGCTGTGGATCTGTGACCGAAGTCGGGAAATTTCCATCCCAATCTAACCTTCCGAAAAGTCCCTTCCACTGATTGTGACGTTTGGCGGTGTTGGGCAAGCACCACGGTATCAGATCAGCCATTTGACCAGTGGATAACTTCACCTGCGAATTGACAGGAAAAAAAAAGAAGCGATGTTTGAGCTATTATAACCAACAAGCATCGTATCAACATCTGAGCTCGTTGCTTTTTGGGTCGGTTTTAGAACCTTTTCGTCGGGAAGGTCACGCCAGTCAGCGCCGGGACGCTTGGGGATATGCTGACACCTAAGAAGGTTCAGCTCATTCATCTCCTTGCAAACGTGGTCGTTTAGCGAGTCCATGGCAGCGCGGATTGTCTTTTGGAACCAAGATATTGGCTCACTCTGATACTGCATTAAAAGAAAAAGCAGGTTAAGAAAGATTGCTGTAAGTTCTGGGAAGAGATTTTGTGATCATGATTATAGACCTGTAAGCTTGTGTTAGCTGCACCGTTGCGAACTGGGGGAAGATCAGCTATTGTATCTCTAACAGTGATAGAACGAAATGGTGCTCCTTTCGCAGTGCTCTTCGCAGCAGCGTACTGCAACTTCTCAGCCATGGATATTTTTAGTTCGGGCGCTGCAAATACGTGCATTGGCTCGGGCCACTCGGGGAGGTGCTCTTGGGGAGACGCCGCCCATATAAATGCTCTCTTCCTAGCTTGAGGTATTCCATAAGCACCAGCTTCGAGTATCCCAAATCTCACCTATAAGGAAACTCGAGTGCATGAAGATATTTCGTCGAGAGATTTATATCTTTCGAATGTGAAAGAAACAACTTTTACCTGATATCCCATCTCAAGAAGAGAAGCTAGAGTCAAGCGAAATGTCTGCCCTTGGTTGAAAGACACGAAGTTCCTCACATTCTCGAGGAGAAAATACTTGGGACGATAATAGTCAGCAAACGATAAGAATGCTAAGATCATCTCGCATTGGACCTTACTCCAGGTGCTGTGGTTGAACCTGTTCATTCCAGAAAAACCCTGCAACAGACGAATTATGATTAGCATCAGCAATGAAGTAAAGGGAAGAATGTAGGTGTGAACTGTTCGCTAACCTGGCAAGGGGGCCCTCCATTGATAAAATCAACTTGTCCTGGAAGGGGTAGATCATCGATTTCCTTCTTGTCCAAAGATGCAGCTAATTGAGCAGCCTCCGTGGTCGAAATACAATCATCAATGTCACCACATTTTTCCATGATCGCCCTGCATTGTAAACAACTTAAACGATCAGTTTTAGTCAAGCTAAATTTGTCCTTGTTGCTTGTGTCTAAGAAAAGATGAACAGAGACCAGTAAGAGAGTTGAGATTCTCCATACGGATATACCTCAGAATGACATTGCAATTATTCACAAACACCAAAGACCCAGGGTGATTGAGTTTGAACGCATCCGCGGCAGCCTCATCATACTCAATGGCCCATTTTGTCAATGAAACCCCTGAATTGGAGGAAACAGATCAGAAGTGCTTTTTACTCGCAAATAGTGATTCTTAAATTAGCAGCGTAATGACGGTAACATACCAGATTGATGTAGTCCTTCTGACAAACCGCCACAGCCTGCAAAGATATCCAACGTAGTCAAGCGGCTCTTTCCAGAAGTTTCATTAACTTTGGCTGTTTCAGTAGCAGTTTCTTCTTCTTTGCATTTCCCTTTTTGCTTTCTAGACTTGGCATCATCATTCAGCTTACAGTCTGAGTATCTTAGTTTGATCTGAGATGGCAACTGCAGAACATAGACGCAAAACGTTAATAAACAACAAGTGAGACCAATAGCAGGAAAGCGGCTTTAAAGACAACGCCATTCCATTTGCTTTGACGAAATGATCTCTAGCGCATGTACCAAAAGAATGAGAATGTGATACCTGCTTGATGGATCCTTTTGAAGGATCATACAAGTGCTCACAGAAGAAGACATGATCAGAAATAATTGGGCCATCTTGAGGCTGCAGATCATTCTTCTTTCTAATTTCACATTTCCCTTCAATTACATCAACGGGCACATCATGTGTTTCCTCGCTGTAGTAGATCTGAAAAATCATTGGCATAAAAGTATCATCGAAGTTCTGTTCGAGATATAAAAATACATAAGACAATGAACAGGTGTCGTTCCTAAAATAAACAGAAGCCTTTACCTCTCGAATATCTGAAGTGTAAGCCTTCTCTGACGACACATCCTCTGGCCTGAAAAATCTTCTGATTTTAACAATAACAGATGTGGCATCAGCTGTTTTGGCAGACTTCTTAAGTGCAGGAATTTCAAGCAGCTGGCATATTGCATATGCCTTCAACCCCACATTTCTCCCACCCTTGAAATTAACAGTTTCTCTCTCTGATGAGAAGCAATAAGGACTGACATAGACATAGTCGTATATATAATAAGATGTCCCATTGTATATAAAACTGGAAAGTGATGCATCCAGTTTAAATAATTCCTTATGATGAGAGTCATCTTCTTTTGAAGTGCATGACTGGCACAAGCCTGATCCGAGCCCAATCTTGTCATGTGGTAAGGCCAAGAAGGCACCTCTCTCAGGCCAATAGAGACTCTTGCAGTAGTACTCAGTAGGCATACCCTTTTTCTTCCTTTCCTCTGCATTTGCTCTGTCTACTCTGTCAAACTCTGCATTTGCTTTTCGATATTGATGACCCCAAGGAGTTGATCTTATATCTACATGAACAGATTCTCTGACATCCCCAAGCTTGACGTCCATGCACTGATTCGTCAAGAAAACTTCTCTTTCGTTTGCTGCATTTCCAAGCACAGTTTGGCAGCCTTGTTGCATGATTCGCCCATGAAGCAATTTAGTGCCATCAGATTTTTCAAGCATGTACTCTACAAAATATATTGATGGGACGTCATCTGAGCCATCGGCCTGCACTAGAACAGTTCCCTTGACTTCAATCTCATTTCCATGGACTATGGCTTTTCTGTACAAGGCCTCGCCTGTAGGTAATTCACCAACAGACTCCCCATGCCACATAATTTCATTGCTCGAGCATGGAGTGTATTTTATTTGCACCAAACCACAAGCCTGAGTGCTTGGTGGAAGTTCTACGATATCCTCCATAACATCAACCTCTTCATTTTCTTCTTGCACCTCCATCTCTTCATCCTCTTTCACTTCACCGTCTTTTTCCTCATTTGATTCTTCAGGTGTATAGATAGAATAGAACCCACCCCAGATTCTGTTGATAAGTTTGGTTGTGGTTGCCTGCATCGCCTTTCTCTTGGATATGACAGGCTCGATAGCAGCCCGAGGATTTAAGTTCTGCTCATTTTTAGTAACAAATTTCTTCTTCTTGACAAGCCATTTAGTATGGCGTCGATCTTCCATTTTTCTGACCAGGCCAGCCACAAATGCACACTTCTTTATTTGGTCGTCAGGATATTCTAGGAACTGCTGCTGAATTATCGAACCGTGTACAGCTATATATCTTTCCACTAATTCAGGTTTGGATGATATAAAAGCCGGGTGATCTTTACTGAGACCTGAGATTCTCTTGACAACTTCTGCAAAAGATAGTCTGGCCACGCGGCTCTCATTCTTCAACAAATTAATCATGTTAATACCAAGCTTTGCTGTTTTCAGGACCTGCTCATACCAAGGGGAATAATTCTTTGAAGGCTCCCCTAGCCTATACCTGAAGAATACAAGGTAAACGGAAGTCAGGAACGGAAAAGAATAGCAGTATGAATCACACGTGTTATTACGGAGTATGAAAAAGAGGATCGGAGAGAGGAACTACCAAGACATATCAGTCCTTATTGAAATAGAAACATTAGCATATCCAAACTCAATCTTCCATTCTTTAATGGCGCTTAAAAAGACAGGGATTCCATCGATTTCAGAAGCTACAGAACCACCCGCCGAAGTATTTCCAGGATCATCATCAAATGTGTATCCAGATCCATCATCGAAGGTCATCACACCAGATCCAAAGATTGCCACGTCAATCTCCGCACAAGGTTTTAAAGGGAGCAGTTCTAAAGGAACCAGCCTAGCATCTGAATTGTACAGTGCCCAGTCATGGAGCTTGTTTGTGGGCAAATCTTCAATAAATAGCTCACCTGCACTACTATCAAAGATTAAGTACTCATCAGTTTCTTCCTTCGAGGTCTTATAATAGGCAGGTAAAGGGTAGTCGTTGGCTATTTCGTCCTCGTCGATTTTAATGTAGTAATTTTTGGACGAGGAGGTTGACCCCCTTCCCTTCTGCTTCTTCGAGCGCCAGTTCTCTTCTTCCTGCAGCAACTTGGCAAGTTTTGAGTCATCGTCCACTTCTGCAACAGGAATATGTTCAGCAGATGAAGTCTTTTTGCTCTCGTCCCCACATTTTGGGCCAATTCTCAGGTTCCCAGGAAGCGAACCAAGCTGGGCTCTCGTAGGGCTAACTGAGTTTTTACTTTCATCTCTCAAGGCAGAAAGAACAGGCATATCTATGAATAGCATATTGGCATTTTTTGAAGTCTCGTCCAAACCAACAAGTTGGTTATAGATGAAGTCGCCCTGAGAAACAACAAAATCCCTGATAGGATGACAACCAGCAAAGCACTTCATACCGCTCAGTGTACGCCCAACGCCAGCAAGCAATTCGTCAAGGCCAAGATTGCATCCAGAAGGTCTAGACAATATATTATAAACCTCAATACAGGCACTTGCTTTTGCGTAAAAGTGTTCGTAGAACTTCTTGTAGCTTCCAGAAGGTTTAAGGCAGTCGTAATCACAGACCTCTGTGGAAATCCATATAACTGGTGATCCCTCTTCATAACCTGATATGGACCATTCTTCAATGCGTCCAAAGCCTTCGCATCGAACCCCTTTCGCTTTCTCTTTGTCCTTACTTTCTTCAAGAGGTAATATTAGACCGGATATAAATATGCTATCAATTTCCAACATCTCAAATGGCTGAGCTACCCCATCTGAATTGTGAAATATGAAGTCTGTGAGCCGCCTGCATGGACGACCATTCTCTTCCTCAGCAGTTAGACGAACAGCGATGACTTCATCCTCAACAGAACAATCTTTTTTCGTTTCAAAGATCGAGTCTTTCTCTGATAATTTGAATGACTTCTCCTTAAAATCTGAACAGGCTGCAGCACGCTTGGGCTGTTTTCTTGGAGCAATGGAATCATCAGTTGTCTGGGAGGCAGGTCTTTTTCTTTGTTTAATATCGACTCTCTTTGCTTTTAGAGTCTGAAACGACTCTCTTGCTTTTCGTGGTCCCTGAAAGATAGAGAAATTTGAGTTTCAGAAGAAGGAAAAATGACGATCTCCAGAGTAAGAAAGATTAAGTGAACTGAAGTACTGCACCAAGTGAAATAAATACATTGATGAACATTGCACAGAAATTTCTGAATCAGAATAGAACATGTGAAACAAAGACGAAACGCTTAATCAAATCTTTCACTACTGATACAAATTACAATAGGACATAGGAGTTCTATATGAAAGTGAAGAATGGCCGTTCAACTTCAAACTAATCAAGTTCATCGTGTGAACTTGTGTCCCCGTAACAAAACACTAACTCAAATCTTGAATTCCTGATACGATAGAAAGAGGAGTCTATTTGAAAGCAAGAATGGCTGTGAAAATTAACCATGTTTATTACGCGATGCACGTGTCCGCATCAATATGGAGTGCCATAAATGCTTCTTCATTCATCACCGAGATTGCCTCGCAATGTTGGCGAATCTAATGAGCCAATATTTAGTTTGATCTGAACCAACTATAGATATTCCACAACAAACATCTAATGGAGTAAATATTTGGGTTCCCAAACTTGCAAACAACTAATTATCGTAATTTTATCGATAATTTACAAATGGACACTACCTCAATGAAAAGCGGAAAGAAATTCATTAAATGCAAAAAAAGAAGAGCATACTAGTCTTTTATTTCAAAAAAACGCACCAGCTCATAACGGTAATCAACAAATTCGAAAAACGGTTAACATGTCTCCTTCCGACAATCTGCAGACAACTAAATTTAGCCACTAAATAAAATTTCCAGCACACATTATGATACAATTACACATCTTATGCCAATCATGCATGTGAGAACAGATCCATTTAGGAGCAGCAAAAGCATACTTCCATGACATATTTTCAAATAGCATATTGAAAATCATACGAGTCAACTTACCTTTCATTTTGATGATACATAGAATGACTACCAGAGTATTGAAAGACCAAACAAAGGGTTAGTGAGAGCTTCACAAGCAAATTCGCAGCTAAATAAACTTTAATGCGTATATGACCAAAAAATAACCTTGAAAGAAAAAATACAAAATTTTATCCAGCTTCTCAGATTGGACAGCGTAAACATCAAGCTAAAATCACATCAAAGCAGTCTTCAAAGCAGAAAACGAAATTGACTGCAACAAGCACCTGAAAATTTGCGATACGAAGAAAGAAACAAACACACACACACATACCCACACATTTACCTGCAGCTGCCGATTTCCCATCAGAAGCAGAAACCATCTTTTCCTCGTCCCCGATTCTTTCACTCCTCAATCCCCAAGACGGCGATGTAAGTAAAAAAGAAAACCCCGATAAAGAATGAGAAAATCAACTCAATGCGGTGATTGTCCCCAAATACATTGAATTAATTTTTCGTTTGACGTATCTATACACTCATGTGTGTGGGTGTGTGACGACCTAAAAGGGTTTCGCTTTGCTGACAGATGTAATAGAATGGCGCTGCTTTTCAATTTCATGGCAAATCCTTTAGCGCCAATACGGTCCGCTTTTTACCGTCATTTATTATTATTTCTGAAAATTCGCTTTACCTATTTTTATGTTTATTGGGCCCAAAGATTTTTGGGCCTCCTTCCATATTGGGCCAACTTTGGATTTCTCATAGATACGACCCAACTCCAATGTTTACAAACATAGACTAAAATTGCTGTATTTTTTTTTTTTACCTTAGTCTAGAAAGACATAAATCCGAATGCTATGCTATAATTAAAAAAAAATGTTGGAGGATCATATCATATCAGTGATTATTAAATGGATGGTCGTCCCCACGCAATAAATCGAAACGGTGGCGTTGGTATTATAATTAAATACCGTCACATCACGTACGCATGTAAATATTTAATACTTTTAGTAGTTGCAAATATGTGTTGTTTGTATGTTCATATATGTAACTGCACAAAGGGTTTGTGAACCACAATTAATAATCTGATTTCGCAATATATAATTGAAATAAAGCATTCGTCAAAATATAATGATTTTGTGAGTGGAATTAGGTTTCACGTAAGAACGCGTTTTCGAGCTTAAGGTCGATCGCATGTCCTCCGATAATTACAGGTGCATGACCATCAAATCAAAATCAAATTTTAATTTAATTAGATTGATGGTCTTATGCATTTGGCTCGTTATAACGATGGGAAATAAGCTAAAAATCGAAATCATAACCAAATAAAGGTTGAGTGGAAAAAAAAATAAAATCGAACTAGATCCTACCTAATTATTATTTTTAATCAGCTAAGTTGGGAGTTTCCTCATGTGTCAAGATGGCGTCGATACTTTATTAGAAATTCAATTTAAATAAACCATCGTTTGTTTATAAAATTCAAACTGTGAGTGTATATTTTCTAAAAGAAGTGCAATTCCCTTACAGCCTGTAATCGACTAATATTAGCAAAAGTAATATATAACTTATAATAATCAAAATTTACAATTTATTATGATAAAGACTTTTACTATACGTGATACATAGTCCATAAGGAAAAGGATAAAAGGTGAAAGGAGAGGAGGACGTCATAAATAAGAACCATAAAGTCAGCATCATGACAATGAAACAGATGAAGGTTAGTAGTGTTAGTAATCCTAATTATCGTCACACTACGAATATATACACCGTGAAGTTAGGGTTCTCAATATATCTCTATAGTCTTAAAAAAAAAAAAAAAAAAAGCGTACCAACCAAGTTATACACAGCAATATATTTTGTTTATGAAGTAATTTTTTTTGTCAGTTCTTCATTATTATTTATTACGTGTTTCGAAAGATTACCAAGCGGTGAAACAAAGATATTATGACAATGGATATATGTTTGGAGGAATACCATCTATATATTTATTTCCCAATTGTGCGCGGGTAACCTATTCTACCTTTCATAGTTATATATACTTTGACTACATCATTTTGATTTCACTTAAAAAAATTCATTGACCTTGGATAGTAAAATATAAAACACACTAGCGTAGACAAGTTAGAATGTCCCATTAAATCAATGTAGCTATGATATTAATTGCATTCGTAACTAGTGTTTAGCGTGATTAGCCGAACGACAGAGGACTTAATTTGACGGCTTAACTTAAATGCTTTATTAATAACTTCACATGCTACGTATGTATAATTCTATTCAGCAACAATCAAACTAGAGTATCAATAAACTTCTTCAAATTGGCAGCTTCCAAGAATAAATACATAATAAGTAAAGTGAGAAAGGAATGTGTATTCTTCTATTATTATTTAATTAATAAACAACAAATCAAATTAAATTATATCGAGGGATCAAATAAAAACCCTCCAAACCCACCGCCAATGAATTAAACTCTACGTGCTGACGTCCCTTTCACAAATTAAACGCCAGAGATACATCATCATCATCTTCCCAAGCAGGCCCTCGTATTTCCTACATATTCTAATTCAGCCCATTAATCATGTTAAATTAAAATATAATCACTGCAATTCAAGAGATGGAGAAAGAGATGATAACTATAAGACAAAAGGGCTGAAGACGACGACGTATAGAACAAGTCTTTTTATTGCTTGGCTGTATTATATACAACAACGCACTCACACAATCACTTCTTTCTCCTCTCCATACAAACCCTTTTCCACTTGCACTGATTGCGCTTTATTACTTCTTTGACGCACACAATACATTCGTTATCCAATAAATACGATGCAATAGAAAACCCTCGTGACATGTAATAAAATTCGAGGTTTTTTTATTTCATGTATACGAACAACAACGATAATCAAGAATTAGCAGGTATGAGCCACAGCAGCAGCACTAATACTTCTAGCAAGAACAACAACGATGATATAAGCAGCGATGACCATAATCATCATCATCACTTTCATCACCATCAACATGACATGGTCATGCCTGGCTTTCGATTCCATCCCACCGAAGAAGAGCTCGTCGAATTCTACCTTCGCCGTAAAATCGAAGGCAGACGCTTCAACGTCGAGCTCATCGCTTTCTTGGATCTCTACCGTTACGACCCTTGGGAACTTCCTGGTATATATGCAATAAAAATTTGTCCGTTCCTAGGTTTATCTATTCATCTCTGCTGTAATTACATATAATGTTGGTATTTGATTGATTAGCCTTGGCAGCAATGGGCGAGAAAGAGTGGTACTTTTACGTGCCAAGAGATCGAAAGTACAGGAACGGAGATCGGCCCAACAGAGTAACGACTTCGGGGTATTGGAAAGCGACTGGTGCGGATCGAACGATCAAAAGCGAAGATAATTCGAGGTCGATCGGTCTGAAGAAAACCCTAGTTTTCTACTCGGGGAAGGCTCCCAAAGGGATAAGGTCGAGCTGGATTATGAACGAGTATAGGCTTCCTCTTCACGAAACCGAACGCCTCCAAAAGGTTCGATCTTTTTTCGATTTAACCTAATTCGACTTCTATTTTTTTTTTTTTTTTTGGCTGTGTTTTCCTCCCTTTCTATGTCATAAAAGCTGGAATCTTTGTGTCTTCGAAACAGCAGGTTTTGAAATGGGAAGGAAAAGACTGAAATTAATGCTATGTCACATGAAGTTCATGAGTAGGTTAAATTAGGAGTTTATGTTGCAATGAAAGTTCAAAATGTGTGTTTTTATGCTGTCTGAATTTTTATAGGCAGAAATATCCCTTTGTCGGGTCTACAAAAGGGCGGGAGTCGAAGACCATCCATCGCTTCTTCCGCGCTCGCTAATCGCCGCTAGAACTTCTTCTTCTTCGTCCTCGAAATCCACCCGACAATTCCCAGAAAACCCTAATCAAGAATCGAGAAAAACGCCCTCGAAAGACGCGAATAACAAGTCGGTACGAAGCAGTAATCGCCAGAAGCAGACGAGCCCAATCAGCAGCAGCAATTCTTACACTTACCACAACAACAACAACAACAACAATAACAACATTGCTGCTTCTCAGAGCATCGAAGCTGAGCACAACATAGATCTTTACAAGGTGGTCATGAGTAGTAATAATCAATCACAACAAGGCCATCAATATCCTTCTATTCTTCCCCATCATCAGATTTGCTACCCTAACATCAGTGTTAGCCCTAATTATCTGCTGTCGCACTTTCCGACTTTGGCGCCTGAGACTCCCCAGGCAAACGCTTTGCAGGGATCATCGTTGGCGCAAATGGCGTACAGCGCCGATGCAATTTCTTGGGATTGGACTAATGGGATTATACCTGAGAATTATCATCAGGTCATTCATAAGTAAATGACTATTGAGAAGCTTTTATCGATTGATTATGTCATGTTGTTTCCAGTTGTAATGAGAACCCTTTTATCTGGTTTTATTTTGTGATGTATTTGTATCTGTTTATGTATCAACTTCTCACTGACTTGAAAAACTCACGGGTATCTTATTGTAATATGAAGCTTCTTACAGCTGGTTTCTTTTGTAATCTTACGACAGTGTATGTTCTTGCTTTTAAGTTTTCTTTCTTCAAGTATGGAATCTCCCTCCCTCTCTCTCTCCCTCTCTCTTACACCCCATAATCTTTTACAAGTCGATCTAGGTAACAGATAATGCAAGGAAGCCATGACTTGCAGAAGACTGCTCAGAGACAAAAAAAATATTTAAAAGAGTTAAATGAATGATGCAGACAAGAATTGGACCAGAGAAAAAGATCATATGGATACGTACAATATGGCAGGTCAACGTTATTAATAACCAACACATTGTTTTATTAGTTTCAACATAGAAAGAAATTTGAAAAAATAATAATAGTAGAAATGTAGGGTTTGGTTAGGTAGGCCACAAAGGCACATTTTATTTTATAGAACCAAGCTAATGAGATATATGGTCCATGATTTATCTAATGTCGAAATGGCCATTTATTTTATTACATAAAGGGCCATTTTTTATATCCGATTAACACGGGCTACTAAATGGGCTCAGTTCGTTCGGCCCAATAACGAGTGACGATAATTAATTAAGGAAAAAACATAATGTTAAACGTTCATGCCAACGATTTTAGCTCATTTTTTTAAGTCTAACCTTCACCTAATAATCTGTCGTCTTTTCTTGCCCTTTATAAATTTAGATGCTCAAGGAAAAAAAGAAGATATGGTTCAGAGCCAATCGCCCTGATAAGGAGAGAAACCCTAGAGCTCGAAACAAAACCCTGATTCGTTCGTTGTCCGTTTGATTTCTGTGCGCGGCGAGTCGAGTGCTGTTTTTGCAGAATTTCGTTTTTCGAGAAGATTGCAGATGGAAGGAGTTTCGCATCCTGCACCGAGAACCGTGGAGGAAGTGTTCAGCGATTTCAAGGGCCGTCGAGCTGGAATCATCAAAGCCCTCACAGACGGTACGTTTAATGTTGTGGAATGGAGAAGTTCCTGTTTTCCTTACACCCGCGTCCGTGGTTCGTGAAATTAAGTTTTTTGTGTTCGTTTTCTTTGTGAGCAGCTGAGGATTCGTGATATCTGTGATAATACGTAGGGCGTACGGGTGGATTTATGGGCTCCTTGCGTTTTGTGGTTAAAACTGTAGATTTTGTTCTTTGGTGGAATGCACGGTTTACATGATTTTTAAATGGCTTGCAAGATGTTAAGAATCGGTGTTTAACATTACTTCTGTGTAGTGTTATGAAATCGGAAAGCTCTGGCGAAAGACTTTGTTTCTTTTTCCTGTTCACGTGTTGTTTTGTGAAATGAAGGTCGTTTGTTGTGAGCAGCGCAGGATTCATGATACATATATGATCAAGCATCGTTTTTCTTTGTAGATTTATAGGCTTGTTTTTTGGTTAATAACTGGAGATTTGATTTGGTGCAGTTCAGGGTTTAATCTTTATCTTTTTTTTGCACTCTCTTGCAGATTTTAAGAAATTTTACCAGCAATGTGATCCTGGTGAGTCTCTGCTTGTGAGTTTCTTTGTGTATGGATACTTTCCTTCAATGTTTCATGTCGTTTCTGAACACGGTTAGCCCGTACGAATTCTGTGCCACGGTCTTTTAAGTTGCTGAGCAATCGGTGTAATCGTTTGTAGAAAAAGAAAACCTTTGTCTATATGGCCTGCCCAACGAGACATGGGAAGTCAACCTCCCTGTTGAAGAGGTGCCCCCTGAGCTGCCCGAACCAGCACTCGGCATAAACTTTGCAAGAGATGGGATGCAAGAAAAGGATTGGTCAGCTCTAGTCGCTGTCCACAGTGACTCATGGCTTCTTTCTGTCACATTCTACTTCGGCGCTCGATTTGGATTTGGGAAGAGTGAGAGGTATAACGAACTAATGCATTCATTCAACTGTTTTTTCTTGCTCCTTGGCTGATTATAGTAACATATGGTGGATTTTCCCAGGAAACGTCTCTTTCAGATGATTAATGACGTGCCAACCGTATTCGAAGTTGTGTCGGGATCTGCCAGACATTCAAGAGACCAGTCTCAACACAACGGTAATAGGAACAAACACAATGGGAAAACAGTAAGTGGCTGTATATTATCTGTATTCGCATTCTTATTTGCAATTTGGGTTGTTCTTATTACTTCCTGTCAATCACAGACGTCTAGGCAATCTGAATCCCATCAGAAATCAGCTAAATTGTCTGCACCGAAGGATGAAGAAGAGAGCGGAGAAGAAGATGAAGAAGAAGAAGAGGACGAACAAGGAGCAACTTGCGGTGCTTGCGGCGACAATTACGCCACCGACGAATTTTGGATCTGCTGCGACGTATGCGAAACATGGTTCCACGGAAAATGCGTGAAGATAACGCCAGCGAAGGCCGAACACATCAAGCAGTACAAATGCCCCAGTTGCAGTAACAACAAGAAGGCAAGGACTTGAAGCTTCCATTCGATTTCGTCGGAGGGAGAAGAAATTTAGAGGTTCTATTCTTGTTCTAGTCTTAACGTATCAATTAGAATTGTTGGAATTGAATCTTTGTTCAATCGTCCTTTCTTACGGAACATTGTGTCTGAACTTGTGTTCTTTTGACGGTGGTGGTTGTGGAAAAGATGCTCTGCTTCCTTTCTTATCTTTTGTCGAATTTGGTGTTTTTTCTGCCTTTATTTCGGGGAAAAAAAAACGGGGTAAGAAATCGTACACGTTCAATTACAATCATTCATTTTCATACACATAGACCTTTTGGTATAATTGCCCACCCCCAAAAAAAAAAACAATATTTCCTTTGGGTACCTAATTTTAAGTAACTTCAAGAAGGTCATTTTATTTATATAGTAGTACTACTTTAGAAAAAGAAACCAAATAAAAACATGTCCGTAGATTACCAACACTCGTCATACATTTCAATCTCTGACACAACGCACCCACTCCTCGCTTTTCTGTACACTAAGAGTCCGATTTCTGATTCAAGTAGAATTGCAAGCAAAGCAAAGCAAAGCCAATCCCACTATGTGCATACAGTTCTTATTGATGTACACGACTTAAATAAATACACACAACTAACTTCCTATTTCTCTACACTAACACATTCATATCCTATCCCAGCAGCAGCAGCAGCTTATCACTACTACTACTACGTCTCTAGCGTTCTTTCTTACAGTACAACGATGGAAATTCCCGACATTATTACGAGCGAAGAACCCGAGATGACGATCCCTCTCACGAGTAATAACAACTACAGCGCAGCGTACGATCGCTACTATTCGTCGTGCAATGGCGAAACATATTACAACTATTCGAAACCTATCAGCAAACAAGCGGTGGTAGTGAAGTACAAGGAATGCATGAGGAACCACGCAGCTTGATCGGCGGGCACGCAACTGATGGCTGCGGCGAGTTCTTGCCAGCTGGCGACGACGACGAGGAGGAGGAGGAAGTCCATTCGCCCGCCCTTATTACGTGCTCGGCGTGTAACTGCCACAGAAACTTCCACAGAAGAGTATTAGTGCTCGACGATCGAGGTATATATACGTATCCTATTATGTTACGATCGATGTTTTAAAACGCGCATTCCGTGTTGCGTGAGTATTTCGAGCAAATGATTTATAATAACAAATAGGATAATACATAACAACATAAGCAAACAAATCGTTTTACAAGGAAATAAAACCTTGAAAAGTAAGTAAAACCATTTTACAGAGAGGCGCTATCTCTTCCTATCACCAGTTAGTTTTAGGAAGGACCTCTCGATTTCTAATAAGGCCCGTTGAAAAAATCCCTTGGATCTTCACATGGGTCTGAGTCTAGGCACACTTGGACCGCCCCGTGGCGTTAATTTGAAACTCTAAATGTGTTCTTTTAATGGGTCTGATAGACATTCCTAGCGGCCGAAAGCGAGGCATATACGATCGTTACGCAGTGTTCCATTTTTTTCTCGCAGCGAATCATCATCCAAGAGTTGGGACGACGATTGTCGTGCCTTACGATATGATTGGGTATAAAGCCGACCAATGTATGGGTGGTCCGATCGATGAGCCGACTCGAGCCGTGACGAGTAAGAAGAGGTTCAGGACGAAGTTCACCGAGGATCAGAAGGAAAGGATGCGTAGGTTCGCGGAGGAAATTGGATGGAGGATGAACAAGCAAGAGGATTCTCTGATACATAGCTTTTGCCAAGAGATTGGTGTTAGTAGAAGAGTTTTCAAAGTATGGATGCATAACAACAAGCACAGCCATACCAAGAAGAAAGAACCTAATGCTGATTCGCCATGAGCTTCTGCAAGAAGAAGTGGTTCCAAGTCTTGCATATATCTTCCTTAATTTTGTAGTAAAGGACCATATATACATCACAGTTTCTGTATGAAAAGTAAATTGCATTGTATTATTAAAGAAGAGTTTGTGACGTGGACAGGTTTAGTTGACTACTCATCCGTCGCCAATTTGCTTTAAAATAGAATCCCATAAAAGGTTATATTTCATAGATTTAGCGGATTTTATTTCCAACAATGTTCCAACTGCTATATAAGTAACTAAATCTCAGCCAGGGCAGAATATAAAGTAACCAAATAAAGTAATATAAGTAGAATGCTTTTGATGATGCTGCAGAGACTTGAAATGAAATCAAAGGCCCAATATCCAATCTCATGTCAAATATTGCTTTTTTGTTTTGTTACTGATTTCAATTTCTCTTGCCGGGCTAAGTTTGAGTTGCAACAGCTTCAGTGTCATTTTCCCTTCACTAGCAAAATATTATTTTTCTCCTTTTTCACTACCCAAAGCAAAGCAAAGCCAAGAGAATGTGGTGTAAGAAACAATCCTTGCCTAATAAAAATGGTCCCGAGAAAAGAAATCATTCAGTTGCATAAGAACTTCTTTGTTCGTCGAATTATAGAATCCGTCATAATTATATAAAAAAAAAAAAAGAAGCATTCCTCCAAAGATTTGTTGACATGGAGAGACTCTCACAGACCAAAATTTTAGGTTCAAGACTCTACAAACTCGAACAATGCACAAATGGCTGGTCAAGTCTAAAGAGCAATCCATATACATATACATAGATAGAGCAAAGGGGCGACGACGCGACGGTGATAGATACGATTCGAATAACGATCGAAGAACAATGTTCGTCGCCATTACTTAAAGAGCAGATAGTTTCGATTGGCGCATAAGACTACGCTGTAGTAATTTCTCGAACCGATTACGATAACTCACCGACACGAGGGTGCATATGCGTTAGTTCGCCAGTTGACACAGACGAGCTTTCCCAGGATTCAGTAATGACTCAGACATAACCCATCCCTGAAATAATGGAGCCAATGTATGTCTAAGTAACTATGCGTTCTGTCTTTTGTAAATAATGGACCAGTTTTAAAGAATGAATTCCCAATTACCTGTTCTGTAGCTTTGTTTTTGAAAGGTCCGTATAAAGCTGAAACCAACTTATAAGATTCTGCAACATGAGATTCGATGTCCGCCGTTGTTGGCTGTATTGACAGATAATCGTGCTCTCTGGCTCTAGAGGAAACAGTATCCTTGTTTGAAGCACGGATGATGTGAAGAAGCACGTGGGCCTGTGATAAGAAATTTAAGATGAGCTCAGAGAATCTAACGGATAGAGAAGTCGTAGACAAAATGGGGTCGGCGAGCTTACATGGAAAGCTGCTTTCAGTATGTCATCAGACTCCGCTTGACCTTTGAACAGCGCATATATATTGCCCTTAGAAGGATTATATGTCACGATGTATCGCTCTTTCTGTAGTCATTAAACCCAATAATTAAGACCTAAGTCAGTCAATTGCATATATTATATGATCATGGATGCATAGAAAGAGCGGGCAAGGATATGCCTAAACATGTCAGAAAGTGAGGTGATGTACGTAAAATTGCATGCTTGAAGGAAGGTCATTCTAAAAGTGGCAATTATTACACTCTCCCCGTGGAGAGCAGCCTACCTCAAAGATGGGCTCTACCGCAAAATATGAATTCGGGTCTTGGAATGCCTCTTTGAATCTTGGCCCTAGAAATAAAAAGAAAAAAAGAAAAGGATAAGCCAATTGTAGCCTCATGATGAGAGATAATGGTTAAAACGTACCAAGAACAATAGGTCTTCGGTTTCTCCATGGAAGATCAATAATGGTCTCCATTGAATTTCCCTCTTGCAAAGTTGGAACCCTTCCTGAAAAATCAAATATTGGTTAAGAGGATAAAAGAATATGCAACTTTCTTTCTCCTTTAGACAACACATTTTTTATATTTTAAAATTCCTCAACAAAACCAAACTACTTAATATCAGATAAGATACATAACCTGTTTTCAGAAAGGATTCTACTGCCACTGTAAATCTCGCACGATTTAATGTATGCAGTACGAGAGACTTCACCTGACAAATCAATGATAATTTCACCATTTATTAATATCCAACTATAACGAGACATAACACAATAGGAAGATGATCTTAAAGGAGGCATGGATGTCCAACCTCTCTGTAGGAGCTCATCAAATATCCACATGAAAGCATAGCAAAAGTTGCAACTAGGGATGGGTTTCTCTTAGAAATCATTATGCTCAGTCCAGTCCCAAGCTTCACAAGATATAACATTTGCAATTAGTTCTACTCATAAAACCAAAAGAAACATAATCGTAAAAACTAATAACCAAACAGCCGGCAAGGAATTTCAATTGGCATTTTAAGGCTTCCCTTGGGAAGCAGAGTTCAACAAACCAAGGCAACTCTAGAAACTATGTAATGATGCCCACTGCATATTATTTGTCCATAACACAGAACGGGTTCCTTGACTTGACATGCATACCAGATCAGCAATATTGGCAACACATTCTCCCTTTGCAGTCACATCTCCAATATTTTCTCCTTTGGCAAAGGCTTTATAGATTGGCGTTCGGGTTGAGGTCGATGTCACAGCAGAAACATTCTAGAAGTAAAATCAAGCTGGGTCTCAATATTTTTCAGTATTGGGAAAACTGACAAGTTGACAGGGGCCTGAGTGCCAAACCTTAGCCACATTGGCCACACATGCCAAAGGAAGGAAAAGGTGAGGAACAGCTGCAGTAGCCAACTCTAACCCAGCTCCCAACTCCATCAAGAGATCACCAGCAAACCTCAGCTGAATGGAGGTGAAATGGCATTATAAGTATTCCCCGACAAATTTCAGTTGCCTATGGTATTAAGTTATATGGTTCAAGAGTACCTGTTTTAGATCATAATCAAATTTCTTTCCCTGCCGAGCAAAAACCATCTTCCCAACCCGTCCAGCACCATCCTGAGAAAAAAACAATGAAATCATGCATTTGACAGTCTGACCAGAATCAGTTGGTTGGCATGCAAAATGAAGTATTATGCTTTTACTCGACAAAATAAGGTTAGCCCATTCCTGTGCAACATTCATTAGTTTCTTAATCACAAATATATTTAGTCTCTAAATAGGTGGTATTGTCGTAACATAATATATACATGGAAACTTGACGCTCCCAGAAGCTTCAATTCCAAGACACAAGTTCATTAACATTATATGAGATTCCTACATACGCAACCAAAAAGGTAGTTGAAGACCGAACAAGCTTAATATGAAACTAGTCGTCCCAGACACCATGTCAAAAGCAATACGACCTAAGCGCATAAGTTAATAACTTCACGACTACAATAAATATAAGATGATTGATCACAATGGAAACTAACTTTTGTGATTTACAAACCATACCTTGAGAATCCAGCTAATAGCTACAGCACTTTGGGCAGATCTAGCTCTGGAAACTCCCACAGAACTCAGCAACGTCTGTGTTGTGTAAACACTCATTGCTCCACCGAAGAAGTACTACAACCAAACGACAAAAACCATCAAGAAAGTGATTAAAGTGGTAAGTTTGCTAATTCCCTAAAGCATTTATATGCATTGGAACAGTACCTTCAAAGCCCTCCACGTCATGTACGGCACATAAGACTGAGTGACGCTGTCTGGAAAACCTTCTGGTACCACATAGGACCTAATAAATGCCATCAAATCCTGGAACTCAACAAGACAGTAAATCAGTTAAGGTAAGTTAACGGCCGAATGGAATATCATATTCTACATTACAATGCAGCTTCCCACACAACAGGGGAAATTGATTATAGAACCCATTAGTCATTTCTGTTCCGTGGCTTGTCTCGAGGGATCTTTCCAGTGCATTTTTGGCGTTATTCGTGCTCACTCTTGCACTTGTAAATAAACTTGATTAATACAATGATCACATTGCACCTGTTCACTACTACACACTATACTACCATGCTATTTGTATAGGTATATCTTTTCCAAATTCTCTCTCTCCATCAAAAATAACAAAGAACCTCACAGATCAATCAACTAGTACCAGAGCAAACGTTCTCAGAGACTAAGCAACTAACTCTGTGATGTAGTAATAGACACATTACAACAACCAACGTCCATACATAAGTAGGCAGCTGAGGAAAGAAAAAAATCAACAAAGAATTAAGAATTCAATAAACCAGTAGAAGAAGAAAGAGAAGCAATACTAACATCAACAGGTGCCTGAGGCGACTGCAAGCTAACCGCACCAACACGACCCTTCCTCTTCTTGTTCTTCAAACTCATGCTCCTATTCTTCGATCCCTCATCCTCGGCGAACAGCTTCCACCGCCTACCGTCAATTTCCTCGATGCCGATCAGCCTCGTCGCCACGTACCGATCCTCCGCCACGCGCACGATGCCGGCGTCCAAGTCAGCTGCCAACGGCGGCGCCGAGGCCAAATTGGCGCTGATCCGAAGCGTCTCCCGCACGAGGAGATTCGCATCCGACGTGGCGAGGGTTTTCGAAGCCGAATTGGAGCTGTGCTTCAGCTTCATCGTTCCCAATCCGCCGAAGAAACAACAATGCAACTGACGCACCTTCTTCGCCCGATACCGCGCGCGTCTCTTCTTTATAGATAGAAAACAAAAGATGTAATAATTACCAACGCTGAGAGGGGAAACAGTCGAACGGAGAGAGAATTTCTCGTCGATGTTTTCGTCGTTTCGATGCGTAAATTTATATTTTTCTCCTCTTATTTAGTTTTTTCCGCTGTTTGGAGGTGGACAAGCAAATAGAGAGAGAACCACACAAACACATATTATAATTTATAAACCTTTTGAGAGAGAGAGAGAGCAACTTGGGTGTCATGTGGTGGGGGACACGTGACGTGATAGATGATAGCCTTGGTGTGTCGGAAAGTTATCGAAATCAAAATGCAATTGAACTTATTTATCAAATGCCTCACTCCCAAATCATTTTAGACATTTTACTAAATCGGGCATCCCACATCTTTTGGACCTTATTTAGCAAAAAAACTATCACAAACAATCAATATAATAATATTAAATATTCTTAAAAGACGTGCCAAAATATACACGTTTTTACCTTTTCATCCACTATATTATTAAAATATTCAATTTCTTAATTCTCGTGCCAACTCCTAAATGTCCAAAATCCTTTGGGACAGAGGGAGTACAATAATGTAACAGTTAGAAACAATAATCTCCCTCCTTTCCAAATGGTTTTGTACATTTGGGATATGGTGTGTTTTTTAAGAAACTGAATATTTTAATAATATAGTACAATTAAAAGGTAAAAATGTATATAGTTTGACACGTCTTTTAAGAATATTTAATATTATTTTATTAATTGTTTGTGATAAATGGAATGGGAAGCCGGATATAGTAAAACGTATAAAATGATTTGGGACGGAGGGAGTATATATTTTTGAGTTTAAATATTTGTCCCAAGTTATGGGTAGAGAAGGTATGCATATTTCTAAGGCTAGGTTTGTGATGAATAATCAAAAGCCCATCAATGGAGTCGTCATAGAAACTGTTGAGTTATTGTTTCTCTACTATCTATAGTATGTATACTATATTATATTAAGGACGATGGATGACTATTAACTGCTAATTTGGTCTGTAAAATATTTATAATTTGACACTCTATGTCTAATTTTAATAATTAATATTATCATATTTAACCCCTCAATTTTAGTTATTATACTTATACCCTTAATCATTATTTTTCTTATATATATATATAAAATATATTTCTTCTACTAAACATAAATTATAAATTTCAAAACTAAAAAAACAATCATATTTTAAGCACTGGCATAGAAGTGTGTATACATTGTAAGAAGCTATAAGTTGTCCAAATTAAATTAATCACGCAACGCGATTAGTTCAACGACCAACTGAGTTCACTGAGACGATTAATTGCAAATTCTCAACTAATTTTCACTAACATTTAATGTTTTTCCTTTTGTGTTCAATCTTTGGTTACATAGCTAGATGCTATTAGGCCAAAGCCCATTGGTTACGCAACCTTGCTAAGCTCTCATTGTATAGGGTCCAAATTGTGTAAGGTCTCAAGCACAAATTATCTAAGTTCTGTGGGTACGGAATATAATAATGGGAACATTGGGGGTCGATTTGAAAATATAGTTGTTCCCGTCGAATCAGGGTTTTCAGCTTGGGGCTTCCTTCGTTTTCTTTTCCCCAATCGTATCGTAATTTCACAATAGAGCTGCTGTTTGTTTGAGTCGTCGTCCTCAAGGCTTTGGAATTTCTCCGTCGAAGATGGATGCCGGACATGAAGGCGAGGAGGAGGTGAACATCGAAGAAGTCGCATCAAATCTCTCCACATATAAAGAACAGCTTCAACAGGTACACTTTTAAGTTATCAAAGTATACCTAGTGTCTGCCCTGATTATGATTATCAATCTTTACTCTTTTTGTCGTTTATGCTAATGCATCTTTTACTTTTTAGCTTCGAAAGCCATGAAGGAGTTTGATATACGTTTGTCTTTCTGTATTGATCCTCGTAAGCTTTTCCTGATTGATTTTGAAACAGGTCCGCGAACTATTGCATGATGATCCTAAAAACTCCGAGTACTTGGACATGGAGAAGGAACTTGTGGAGGTGATTTAAATGAGTCTCTCTCTCTCTCTTTTTTTTTTGAGCCGTTGTCTCCTAGATGGGGTTCTCCTTCTAGACTGGTGCTGGTGCACGTTTTATCTTTAGGGGTTTCAGGTTTCTCTAGTATTCTTGTATGCCATCATTTGATATGCAAAGTTGTCATCTTCCACGTTTTCCTGATCCTGAGAATCAGATGTCCTGACCATTTCGCTATTTAAATGAGTCTCTCTCTCTCTCTTTTTTTTTTGAGCCGTTGTCTCCTAGATGGGGTTCTCCTTCTAGACTGGTGCTGGTGCACTTTTTATCTTTAGGGGTTTCAGGTTTCTCTAGTATTCTTGTATGCCATCATTTGATATGCAAAGTTGTCATCTTCCACGTTTTCCTGACCCTGAGAATCAGATGTCCTGACCATTTCGCTATTTCGATTTGTTCAAGTATAATGAGTAAGTATTGAATGTTTTGAAAGCTTCATTACAATCAATCATTTGGTTTCTCAAGTATAGTTAATTATTGCTCAAACAAACAGTTTTCAAGGAAGTACATATGACTGCAGAAAGATGTTTTACCCTTGGTCTGTAAAGGTGAGGAGTTTTTTAACATCATTCAGGGAAATATGGTCCCGGTATAGAAAAGCATGGAAAAATAACAAAGTGTCGTAGTTCGTCATGGTGTCCATCACTTGGTTGTTGGTTCTGTCGCAGGTGTGCCAGCATATTGGTGATGACCCGCCTGCTGCATCGTGATTTCAGATGTCCCTCTGGCTTTGAAGTTCTAATGTTCTCGTCGATGAAATAATGTTTCTAGTGAAATATTACAGTGTAATGTGAACTGTGTTAATTTTGTGGTGACAGGTTATCCAACTCACAGAAGAGCTTCTGGCCACTGCGAGACAAAATGAATTTAATTCTGGAATTGGGGCCGGGACTAGCAGCGATGCACCTTCCAGTTTGCATGTCACTGGGAACTCCTTCCATGCGGTGTGTTACGTAATTCATAATTTGGCCGAATATGCTAAATACTTGTTTTATGCATCGTCGACCTTTCACCTCCTTATGAGAGGAGGGTTCATTAGACATATATTCTCTTACCTCTTCTTATGTTCTACACTTAGCATTCTTAACCATTTGAGTCAATATATATCTTTTCTGTGGTTATAACAAATTTCTTTTTTCTCTTTCTACATCCCAGCATTCCAAATCCGATGACATCAATGGTGATAAGTATCCTGTTGGCACTAAAGTTCAAGCTGTCTGGAGTGAAGATGGAGAGTGGTACATAGTTTTAGATGTATTTTGAGGCTGTGTAGTTTTTCGGTAGTGATAATTAATGTTTGACACAGGTATGATGCAACAGTTGTAGCACACACTCCAAATGGGTATTATGTTGCCTATGATGGGTGGGGAAATCAAGAAGAGGTATATAGTACTGAGCAAATTGTGATATTAAATGTTTGAGCGTGTGTGACTCCAGTTGTTTAATTTTTTCCAGCGCATAATTGTTGATTACAGGTCGATCCTGATAACGTTAGACCCATTCAAGAAGGTGCCCCCGACCCTTTGCTGGAAGCTGAAAAGAAAGCAGTGGCTACAAAAGAAGCCCTCAAACGCAAGATTGCCCAAGCTGCAGATCAAGACTTTGAGAATTGGACCATTCCACCAAAGCTCAAAATTGAACATAACGATCCCGACGATGTGGTATGCACTTAGTAGGACGGAAACGTATTTTTATAGGCATTGTTCTGTTTTGTCTCCCAACTAATTCAAATTCGCCATTTTCCAGAAAGCTGCAAAACGGAAAAAGCTACACGCCTTCAAGTCCAAGATGAGGATGGAAGCCAAAGAGGTCACTCAGAATAAGAGGCAGAACGCATGGCAACAATTTCAGACCACCAAAGGCCGCGCTAAAAAGGTTAATTTGCCTGCTACTCTTGTGTGTTTCCCGTTCTTACATAGGCACACAATCGACATTTATGTAACGACACGCACACACACAAACACACACTAGTCGTGTTCTTATATATATTGATACGATTGGTTTGTGGAATTTTTTCTCTTAGGTTGGTTTCTTTTCGGGTAGAAAACGTGAGAGCATATTCAAATCTCCCGACGACCCATTCGGGAAAGTTGGAGTCACTGGCAGTGGCAAAGGTTTGACCGAGTTTCAGAAAAGGGAAAAGCATCTTCATCTCAAAGGATCAAACATGGACGCTGCTGGCGAAGATTGAGTTTTTTTCTTCTTAGCGTGTTTATTTCTCTCGTCCTCTGACAGTTTGATTGGCACTTGACTGAATACAATACCTTAAGAATCATGTATTTCAGACATAAGCGAGAACGTATAGAACAGTACACGTAAACTGTCACAACACATCGACAAAAGAATCATACGATTGAATTTGCCTCGCTCTTATTCGTGTGAAAAAACTAATGAAGAGTAAACTGCTCAACTTGACGTCGAGAATGTTAGCAAAAGTGATCTTCAAAATTAACCTGAAAAAAACAAGATTATGTTTATGGAAGATAGTCTAAATTAGAGTCTTCATGCAGTTGAATTCTTGAGGTAGGCGATCAGGTCGGCGCGCTCTTGAGGCTTCTTCAAACCAGGGAAGACCATCTTAGTTCCCGGAATATACTACACCACCAATTCGTTCGAGTTAATTAACATCACAAGAACTAGGATTCAGAGAAGAATGGGTGCCAAGATGATTCGCTCGGATTCTAAGAAAATGGATTGTGAAGAGAACGTACAAATCCCATCACAAATATAAACAACTGCACATACCTTCTTCGGATTAAGCAAGTAATCATAGAGCGTGTTCTCTCCCCATATGACGGCCATATTCTTGTTGGCAGCAGAGTAAGAATAACCAGGTGTAGTTCCCGATTGCCTACCGAATAGGCCGTTCAAATTAGGACCTAAAGGTTTCGAAATGCAAGAACGAAATGAGTTGACAGCAAATGAGGGAACACAAAAAATGTACCAAATTATGAAGGTAATGCACATGCAATGCAAAACATCAACAGTTCTTGAGAGATTTTACTTGACAACAATTCAATTTCCCAGAGACAAGTAGAGGCCTAACCAACAAAATCTGCTGCAGCACTTGCAGTGAACATATCCCTTCACCTCCAATTAGAACACTTGCAATTACCAGCAACGACATGTCGAGATTAACGCAGAAATTCCCCGTGCAAAAATCGATGAAACTACCACGGGGATCTAAGAAACTAACAGCCTAAACAAACACTAGAAATACCAGATTGCCAACAAGGTCGAGCAAAATCGGACAGACAGATAATCAACGTAACAACACATCGAATCAACGAACAGAAAAAGCCAAACCTTGTTTGTGACCGGCGCCTTTATCGACGGTATGGCACTGAGCGCACTTCGTCTTGAAGATCTTCTCCCCGGCCTTCTCATCTCCGGGCGGCGCTTCGTTGAACGACGCCATTTGTCCTCTCGAATAACTTTTCCTAAGCTACGATTGGCAGAGACGAACGGCACGTTGGGTCGATTTCGCTGACCTTCCTTCCTATTTAGGTCGTCTTCTTTTTGAAAGTTCCTCCTTTTTAGCGGCTGTAGTGAAAGGAACGTGGCTTTCCGAAATTACAACTATACCCTATTTCTAAAGGAGGGGAAAAAGGGTAATTCACGCCCCTTCTAAAATTGGTTTCGGATCCTATCAGAAATAATTATTGTTTAAATGACCTAATTTCTGTAAAATTTAGAGATATAGAGCTAAAATTAAAAATCTGAAAATGTACATGAACTGATGTCGGATAATCTTTTTTGTCGTACTGCAGAACAATGAAGTTGCATAACAGTAAAGTGTTACTGCGGAAATCGGGTCTAAAACTAATTTTTTTCCTCCGGCCTGAATCTTAAGTAAAAATTTTGACTGGGCCTGAAATGAAAATTACCAAGAAAAATCAAATAGGACTTCACTTCAGGGTGTCGTCGCTTTCTCCAAGAACGTTTTCTGTTTTCTGAACCATAGTCAGTAGTCAATGATTGTGTGCAATGATTATTACAAGACTCTGTCTTATCTGCTGCTCTTCTTCAAAGTTTGGATCACTACAGTTACAAGATATGTATGTATATATTGCAGTAGCTACATAAATGGGGCCCACTTTCAAATCTTCCACACACACAGACACATGTGAATGTGTGTGTTTGTCAATTCGTTTCGGAACTTCGTAGAGTAGAACAGTTTCCCATGCATGAGAGGCCTCTTTTTTTTCTTTCTTTTGCTTTTTTTCTCCCCTTTAATAAGTTGTTCTTTTTTAAAGTGGAAGATCGAAAAAGCAAAAGATCTCTACATCTCTTTGATGAACATTGCTTTTGCTTTTGCAGCAGCACAGCACTCATCTTTATAGGACTGTTCCATCTTGTAATAAAGCTCAAATACATTATATTCAGAATTCCCTCGGCAAGCAGCAACTTCGATGCAACCTAGTCAAGCGAAAGATACACATTTGATCATTTCTCGGCAAGAAACATTGAGTAATCATACACGAATTATCATCATCATTTTCTTTTTCACTGCTTCTCTTACATTTCCACTGTTTTCTTGCAGGGACATTTATGTCCTCAACTCTATCTTACCTGCCGTGTATATATATATATATATAGATGTATTCGCAATACACGTCAAAGTACACAAGTTTCACGTCCTCAATTTCTTCAACTAAATGAATATTAGTTTGGACTACTTGGGAAATAGTTTAAAGCAATCAATTTCGAGAACTTAACGTGCATGCATAGAGTCCTGATATAGCATGGCCATTACCTTCCATCTACATATCTCCTTTGGACAAAGGGAGGGCAATTCGGTCATTACAAAGAGAAAAGAAGGGAACACAAAAGAGAGGTGAAAGAATCATCGACTTCACATTTTTCGTATTTAACACTATTATTTTGCAGTTTTTTTGCCCGTGCATTGCACTTGCACGGGTCATAATTTTCTATAACTATTTTAAGTTAATTATACAAATTATTTAACCATTTTTAATTAACTAATTAAATAATCTATTTTTGATAAAACATGGGTCATTAGTTTGTTAGAAAGTGGAGTGCGGGGTGGTTTTATCAAAGTCTTAAGAAATAATTAATTAAAAAGTTCAATGAACATGACACGTATGAACACTACAAGAAAACTATATTTAAATGTATATATAGGATTTAGATCTTTCTGTTATCAAACGGCTGTTTTTCTTTTCCCTTTTTCGTTCTTTTGAACCTCACCACCTCTCTTTCTACTGCCTCCTTTCTCTTTTTTTGCTTCAAAACTTCTCAGGTTTTTGAACTCCTCTTCACACTCCAATATTTATCCTCTCTTCATCCTTTTCCTTGAGCTCGAATGAAAGTGAAGCCTTAGCTGCCAACCTTGAAGTTGAAGCCTTCCCTTTTTTTTTTTCTGACCAAGTTCGGTTCTTTAATCTCCTACACAAACCTTAATGAGTTGTTCTTAGCTCTCCATCTCTTCATGTCTCCTTACCTCCTTGGCAGACTTCGCTCAATTCGCTGAAAAATTTCCAAGAAAAAAAGACATGGTCTTCTCCATTGTTCTGCTGGCTCTAAGCTTACTCTCATCCCCGACCACGAACGCAGTTTCCTCGTCTCTCATCTCAGATTTTCACGCACTAATCTCTCTCAGACAAGGATTTGAGAACTACAGCCCTGAAATACCTAGCTGAGACTCTTCGCATCCCACCTCGGTTTGTTCTTGGAGAGGGATAAAATGCTTCAGAAACAGAGTCGTATCGCTCAACCTCTCAAACATGGCCTTACGCGGCTCTGTTTCGCAAGAAATCTCGAGGCTCGAAATGCTGATACGTCTTTCGATCGATGGGAACAACTTCACTGGGGAAATCACCATCGAAAACACGGGCTACCTTCGGTTCCTCAACATATCGAACAATCAGTTCGATGGAGGCTTGGATTGGAACTACTCAAGCCTGGCTAGTTTGGAGGTTTTCGATGCTTATAACAACAACTTCTCCGCCAATCTTCCGCTCGGTGTCTTGAGTTTGAAGAAGCTGAAGCACTTGGAGTTGGGAGGGAATTACTTCTACGGCCAAATCCCGGAAAGTTACGGCGGGTTAGGACAGCTGAAGTACTTATCGTTGTCAGGAAACGGTCTCACGGGGAAGATTCCTAAGGAGTTGGGCAACCTCACCAACCTCAGAGAGCTCTACTTAGGCCCTTACAACGTTTTCCATGGCGGGATTCCTAAGGAACTGGGAAAGTTATCGAATTTACTACGGTTGGACATTTCTTCGTGCGAATTGGACGGCGAAATCCCTTCAGAACTGGGAAATTTGAGCTCCCTCGATACTCTGTTTCTCCACATTAATCGAATATCTGGGATGGTCCCTAAAGAGCTTGGCAGTCTCACGAGGCTGAAAAGCCTCGACCTTTCGTTCAACGCTCTGACTGGGGAGATTCCTTACGAATTTGCGGGCCTTAAAGAGATCGAACTTCTGAATCTTTTCTTGAACAGATTGCACGGGCCAATCCCAGATTTCTTCTCAGATTTACCCGAGCTAGAAACCCTCTGTTTATGGATGAATAACTTCACGGGCATCGTACCGAGAAACCTAGGCCTGAATCAGAAGCTGAGATACGTCGATTTGTCTTCGAACAAGCTCACCGGGACGATCCCCGAGCACTTGTGCGCTTCGAAGCAGCTCTCGACGCTCATTCTCCAAATCAATTTCCTGTTCGGACAGATAACCGAAGACTTGGGCTCTTGCACGAGCCTTGTAAGGGTGAGGCTCGGTCAGAACTTCTTCAACGGTAGTATTCCAAATTCTCTGGTTTATCTCCCCGAGCTGAACTTCCTCGAACTGCAAAACAACATGCTCACCGGCGTTTTGACTGAAAGCAACGATAGTGCATCTTCCTCGTCTAACCGAACGAAGTTAACCCAAATGAATCTTTCGAACAATCGAATCTCAGGGCATTTGCCTTCTTCTCTATCGAGGCTGACTTCGTTACAAGTTTTATTGCTCGGGGGTAATAACTTCTCTGGTCCAATCCCACCTTTGATGGGCGACCTTCGACAGATGGTCAAGCTCGACCTCAGCGGGAATTCGCTGAGCGGCGAAACCCCTTCAGAGATAGGCAACTTTATTCGCTGCAATTACTTGGATTTGAGCCAAAACGATCTTTACGGTTCGATCCCTACAGAAATATCCAACGTAGCAATCTTGAACTACTTGAATCTGTCGAGGAACCACTTGAACGGATCCATAGGAGGGTCCATCGGGTCAATGAAAAGCCTGACCACCGCTGATTTTTCTTACAACGATTTCTCGGGCAGATTGCCCGATTCTGGCCAGTTCTTGGCCTTCAACGCTTCTTCCTTCGCTGGGAATCCTCGCCTCTGTGGAACTTTGCTGCGCGACAATCCTTGCAATGACGCCCTCGAAAAAGAGCAGAGAGAAGAAAAAACCCGCAATTCGTTCAAGCTGATCTTCGTCCTCGGCCTTTTGATGTTCTCCTCAGCATTCGCCACGGCAGCTATAATCAAGGCCAAGCCATTCAAGAGAAGGGGAAGATCAAAAACCTGGAAAATGACATCGTTTCAGAACCTCGATTTCGCAGTCTCCGACGTAATAGAATGCGTCAAAGATGGCAATGCGATAGGCCGAGGAGGAGCTGGGATCGTTTACTACGCGAAAATGCCTAATGGAATGGAAATAGCTGTCAAGAAACTGCTAGGGTTCGAAGGCATCGACAGCCATGACCATGGGTTCAAAGGAGAGATTCAGACGCTGGGCAACATCAGACACAGAAACATAGTAAGGCTCTTAGCTTTCTGCACTAATAAGGAAACGAATCTCCTCGTCTACGAGTACATGAGAAATGGGAGCTTGGGCGAAGCTCTCCACGGTAAGAAAGGAGGGTTCTTGAGCTGGAAATCGAGGTATGAGATCGCCGTGGACTCAGCAAAAGGGCTTTGCTATCTCCACCACGATTGCTCGCCGCTGATCGTCCACAGAGACGTTAAGTCGAACAACATCTTGCTGGACTCGAGCCTCGAAGCCCACGTGGCTGATTTTGGGCTGGCTAAGTTCTTGGCCGACGGCGGCGGCGCGTCGCAGTGCATGTCTGCCGTCGCTGGATCTTACGGTTATATAGCTCCTGAGTATGCGTACACGCTGCGCGTGGATGAGAAGAGCGACGTTTACAGTTACGGCGTGGTGGTCCTCGAGCTCATCGCCGGCCGTCGGCCGGCGGGTGGGTTCGGAGAAGAAGGCGTGGACTTAGTGTAGTGGGCAAAGCGTTCGACGAATGGCCGGAGAGAGGAGGTTGGCCGCGTTTTGGACCCGAGGCTCGCCGTCGCGCCGAAGGATGAAGCGATGCACCTTTTCCTCGTAGCTATGCTCTGCGTCCAAGAGAACAGCGTCGAACGGCCCACGATGAGGGAAGTTGTGCAGATGTTATCGGAGTTTCCGAGGAGATCGCCGCCTTCGCCGCCGTCGCCGATGCCGGCACGTCAGACTTCTTCATCTTCTTCTTCTGATCATTCGCCGGAAGAAGTGAAGAAAAGGAAGGATCTTTTGGCTTGATTCGAAGGACTTTTCGTTGTTTCTTTCATTCTAGCTATAGATGTATAATGATAATATTTTAATAATAATATTTTATTAGAGCATCTACAATGGACGTAAAAATCCAATATGTATACTAAAAGTTCTCCAGTACATCAAACACAGACCCAAAATGCGTTTCATCTTCTCTCTCCTGTTTTAAAACGCATATATGCGTTTGGGAATGAGATATCCCAAAATATGCGTTTAATGTTTTAAAAATTGCAATATTTCTTATTTTAATTATTAAAGTACCAATACAAAAATAAAAAATAAATTAAAGTGTATAAAAGAACTCATGTTATTATTAAAAATTTTTTTGATTTTTTTTTATATGGCGAAATATTGAGTTTACTATTAATTTTGTTACATTATTTTTCCTAATCGAATTAAAATAACATTGTGATTTAATTTGTAAAGTGTAAGTTAAATGGGTAATATTAAAAAATGAGGTAGAGGAGAATGCTAGAATAATAGTCTTTTGAGTTTGAGAATTGACATCGATTGGAGAAGAATTACTGTGTTTGAGTTTGAGAATGAGTTAGAGTTTGAGACTGAGTTTTTCGATTGGAGATGACGTTAGAGAGTTAGTCTTGTTCTTGGGTCAAAGGTCAACAAGTTCCACCTGGTTAATTAAGTATTTATTTATTATTTTTATTGTTGATATTGATTATTAACATAACATAACATGCACGACTTTTCTTATTTATTTATTTTTTATATATTATTTTCCGTCGTCTATCTTCCAACAGGCGGACGAGAGAATTACATAACTAGTGTTATTTTCAATAGTGGTATTACAAAACTAAATAACTTTTCTCATCCTATTACAAGACTAAGCTACTTTTTCAATTTAATTATTATTATTGTCAGTTTCACCACAAATCTTTTTAATATTACTGTTTTTCACTATAATTTTTCGAATTCTCAACATAGTTAACAATAATTATATTTTTAACCAAAATCTTTTTTAACACTTCCATAAACTATAAAATCTCATATTTCAATCTTAATAATTAAATACTACTGATTTAATATCAATGATATTAATAAAAAAATAACACCCAAATAATACATAAGCCAAATCAGTAAGAAATATATTCCAGAAATTACGTATAAACTAACTGATCGTCTCTGAGGCAGAACTTCTCACATTGATCTAAAACAAGGTCAATTCTACTTGTGTCATGTACATACATGTTCTGAAATATGGTTGCTCGCCACTTTTCTTTGTTTTCTTTTCTTGTTTTGTTTTCTTTTGGCCGCGGCTGTAATCACTCCAGGTAAGCCGGGACGTCGTCCTTGAGTTTACCATGTCAATCTCAAAGATCGTTCTTGTACGTGTGGCAAGTGGTTAGTTTACAAGATTCCATGTTCACATGCAATGCAAGTAAGGAAATAATAATAATATTAATAATAATGTTATCATAATTATTGTTATTATTATAATTATTGTAGTTGTTGAATTCATGTTCTCTATTTTCTTTCAGGTTTGCAAGCATTCGATCCGTGTGAATATGTTCCAGATGATTTTAGAATTGAGATATTAGAGACAACATATTCTTATCAGTTTGAGTGTCCATTGGAGGAGTCGCGTTGGAAGGCTCCTTTTCATCTCGTACATAATCCTCATTTACGTCCAGAAAGAAAGGTCGGACGTAAGCGATCACGAAGATATCCATGTGAAATGGATCGAAGGTCTCACAAGAAAAATGCAAGGAAAAACTATGATGATAAGTTGTGAACAGAATGTTTTAGAGTTGATTTTTGTTGAATAATACTTATTTGAATATTCTATGGTTTATTACAATTTTTCTTGAGTTTTTTGGTTTATTAATGTATTAGATAATATTTCTTAATATATATGCCAAGATAAAAATACTGTGTAAA
Organism: Craterostigma plantagineum; assembly: GCA_027422505.1. Lineage (NCBI taxonomy): Eukaryota > Viridiplantae > Streptophyta > Magnoliopsida > Lamiales > Linderniaceae > Craterostigma > Craterostigma plantagineum. The sequence continues at coordinate 5,686,531 of JAPQWV010000040.1, forward strand.
AAACTTTTTGGGTTAAAATATAATTAAGATCATGTTTTACTTATTTGAAATAATAATAGAGAAAAAAAGTAATATTAAAAAGATTTGAGGTGAAAAATGAAAATAATACTCCTTTAAATTGAAAAGTTGATTACTTTTGCAATAGAGTGAGAAAGTTATCTAGTTTTGTAATAGTACTATTAAAAATAAGGGCAAATTTTGTGTCAGACCCTATTATATTTTGAAATTAGGAATCAGGCCCTGTCAGAATTTTCTTTATTTTTAAGGACCTATTTTTTCAAAAAATAAGTGAAAAGGACCAAAAACTGTGATTTGACGAAATTACCCTTCATAAAAGTGATTTCTGAATGGTATTTGACGTCAGTTTTATGTTACACAGTTATACTGATTTGTTACCGTAACAACCGCAAGTGTTACTTTAACGTCATAAGACGTTACTTATCGACAGTAAATGTTATTAACAGACATATTTATTACATCGAACTATCGAACCCCATTTTTCACACTGATCGAGCACAGTCGATTGTTAATACCTTGTTTTGTTTTCCATCATGCGTTATTACACCATAAACCCTAAACCGTAAATCCTAAACTCGACGCGACGACCATTAGCGTTTTTCTATAAAGATCGAATCATTAGCGTTTCGATCTTATTACACGTTTCGAGATTGAAAATTGGTAACCCTTTATAGGAGCATTGCTCCCTATAATGATGAATTTTCTGTCTAGGGAAACAGGGGGAGGATGGTCGGGTGGAGGGTTCAAGAACAATTATAACTGTTACACAATTATACTGATTTGTTACCGTAAAAACCATAAGTGTTATTTTAACGTGATAAGACGTTACTTATCGACAGTAAAATGTTATTAACAGACATATTTATTACATCGGACTATCGAACCCTATTTTTTCCACTGATCGAGCATTGCTCCCTATAATGATGAATTTTCTGTCTAGGAAAACAGGGGGATGGTCAGGTGGAGGGTTTAAGAACAATTATAACAATTTTGCGCTGAAAAAACGCTTACTTTCATTTGGATAACAAAAGTCTTGTATTGAGTACCATATGACGTCTATTTAGTAACAAACGAAGTCGTAGAAGTACAACATCATTCAAAAATAATACCGATTCTTGCAGTAACACATTAACAAATGATGTTGCAGGAAGCGGTATTATTTTATAATGTTGTGTTATTTCTGCGATGTTATTTGTTACTAAATAGACGACATATGGTACTCAATACAAGACTGTTGTTATCCACGTGAAAGGAAGTGTTCTTTTTCTGCGCCGAACTGTTATAATTGGCTGGAACGGATTATTTAGGTATACAACGTAATTTTGGCATATGTCGGGGTTAAATACGTCTTTTTGCGTCATTTTAGGGCCTGACCCCTGAATTTTCCGAAAAGTGGGTCTTTAATCCTAAAGCCCAATGTAATTGGGTCTGAACCCAAAACTAAAATACTTAATGGGGCCTGATCTTTAATTAACCCTAAAAATAACACTGTTTATGTATTTCTCTCACAGGCGGACAGAGGAGATTTCAATTTGTACATTGGTTTCTCTCTCTATAAAAATCAAAGCGAGCAAAACTTCTTCAACACACACAAAGTTGGAATTATATTCTTCCAGCGGAGAAATTGAAACGAACCCTAAACCATTCACCGACGCAGCTTTCTGAGATTTTTCGAGAGATTTTCACGCGATGTGCACAATCGCGGCTTCGAAGTCGTGCATCAATTACAGTCTCCACCAAACCCTAGGAAGTCTGCCGTCGTGTTCAGCCGCTGCTCAGCTGTTCGCACAACCTCGGGTCAGTTCCTTCGTTCTCTAATTTAGCGTCTGAGGCGCAATTGTCATGCAGTTCGTGAAGCTCGTTCTTAGATTTTTCTATCAGGTATTATTGCGGTCCCCAATTTCGCTGTCCAAAATTCGCCAATCCTCATCGCCCAATCGGAGGTCTCGTCTCCGGCGCCTTCCAGGTCAGCCTTGCTCCTTCCTTATTCAGACTACATAAGATGCATCTTATCTATGATGCCGCTTAAGGTTCATCACTTCATGATTCATCTAATGTCGTTCGTTGTATGTGGTGTGATAAAGCAGTCGTCAGGGCAGTTACGACGCCTGATTCAGCTGTAGAATTACCGCTGACAGCCGAAAACGTCGAGAGTGTATTGGATGAGGTTCGACCTTACCTTATAGCTGACGGGGGCAATGTTGCTCTGCACGAAATCGATGGAAACGTCGTGAAATTGAAGCTGCAAGGAGCCTGCGGTTCGTGCCCTAGCTCCGTGGTTACCATGAAGATGGGCATAGAACGTCGTTTGATGGAGAAATTCCCAGAAGTTGTCGCAGTTGAAGCAGTCCCTGATGAAGAAACTGGGCTCGAGCTGAACGAAGAAAACATAGAGAAGGTGAGCAAACACCGTTCTTGACCCTTAAAGCTGAGATTAACAGAAATATAAATTCCATGTGATGTGAACATACGAAATGTCCACAAAATTAGGTACTCGAAGAAATAAGGCCTTACCTTGTTGGGGCGGCTGGCGGAGAATTGGATTTGGTGGAAATCGAGGAACCGATAGTTAAGGTGCGCATCACGGGCCCTGCGGCTGGTGTGATGACCGTTCGAGTCGCTGTTACTCAAAAGCTTCGGGAAAAAATTCCAGCCATTGCAGCAGTTCAACTTTTATCGTAGGGGGGACGACGACGAAGGTATATGATTTATGAACAGACGCTTGGGTTTGCATTGGGTATAAGAGTTATTTGCTGTCGAATATTTGTATGTAAATGTTGAATCATATGTATGCCTTACCTAGTTTTGATGCCTGTATTTATGTTCAGTTGTAATGAAATACTGATGCTTGAAAGAATCATACGACGTTACACAAAGCAAAAAAAGCCTTGATAAGTATACCTATTATACATACATATATTGGAGCGAAAATTATGGGATTCGAACAAGATAAATTAAGAAGATATCTGACTTTGTTTTGGGATTTAGAGCCCCAAGTTTGAAAGAAGCTGACGCCATCTCGGAGTTTCTTCGTCGAAGATGTAGGTTAGAGGTGAAATCAGCACACCGCTGCCTCCAATCTGTGCATTGATTGATCGATTTACGGAAAACAAAAAAATCAGTAAAAAGGATGATTTGATTGCATGGAATGGCTGGGTAGCTACTTACCGCCCTTAGCTGGCGAACAGACTTGTAAAGTTCTTTTTTCGGTACACAAATGACAATGGCATAGTAATCTGGCGATACTCTCCCATCACGCTTGCAAAAAACGGGGCTCACCGTGGGCCCCTACAAGCAGAATCCCCGAGGGCAAGATGATAAGAGATGAGATAATCTACGGTGAAATGGTAACGATAAATATTGCAGATAATATCATCTTTACCTGTAATCCAGCTAAAGATGGCTGGCTTAGCACTCTCTCTGCCACTTCCTCTGCAGAGCTTCCTCTCATGTTGGCCGTCACCTATGTAATTCAACGTTCATTATCTATATGAAGGTTTTCCCAAAAAAAAAAGAAACGAGAATGAAAGGAGACACTTACCGTGAATTGACCTGCTGCCTTTAGATGGGCCTCGAATCTTTCGAGAATTTCGTGGGTTATATCGAGGACGCCCTTTCGCTCGATCAAAGACCTTCTGCTAGCAACAAGTACAGCCTGAAATATGATTAAGTAGGGAATAAATAACGCGGTGAAGAGGACCGTGCTTTCTTGTCACTCTGCTATAACTCCAATCAGATTTGGTTGGTGGTTTTCTATCGTTGATTACCTGGCTTTCCAAGATAACCCCGCCTTCAATTTCCTTTAGGTTGTTTTCTCTCAAGGTGGTTCCGCTACTGACAAGGTCCACAATAGCATCGGCTATACCCATCTACAAGACGACAACAATATAAGTGTAACATCAATATCGGGTCATGCAGGTGACTTTTCTGGAATCCATTAAGAATGGATGATGCTGCCATTGTGAAGGAGAACCAAAGCATTGAAGAAGATTTAATACAAGGAAAGAAAAACAACATTATTGAACTGCGATATATAGCATACTTACTGCAGGAGCTGCCTCAAGAGCTCCATCGGCAGTTGAAAAAGCAACATGCTTCAGCCCATTTTCTTCCATAAATTTAGGACCCAGCTGCATGTAAAATGTAAGTGTGTGTGTCAGACTGATATTTTCCATGTAAAAACCGTAGGAGGGGAACAACGGGTAAGAAATTACAAATTCTTTGGTAATCATACATATGAGAAGCCAGTAGCTACTCTTAGAGGTCTCTCAGGTGTCCACTGTGGCATCTGAGCTAGCTCTCTCAGAGAATTTATGTTCTCAAATATGCCATACTTCGGAATCTATCAGAAAGATCATAGTGATATGTTACAAAAGGTGGACAAGGACTTAGAAAGGTTCTTTGAACATCCTTTCTTAATAAATTTGGACAGATTACTTACTGCCAAGGATAAACGGCAATCCCCATATTGGAGAGCATCATGAACAAGAACAAGATCTTCATTTCCCTGTAAGAAGTTAGAACACATACATAATATAATCAACTTTTCAGCTAACAAGAAGCATTTTTCAAATCGTGTTTCGTAATTAAAAGACCTTCGAACGTTAATTACTACCTGTCCATATTCTTTCACTGTATCCAAACCAACGATTCCAAGGTCTAAATCCCCAGCGACTAATTTCCTGACAACATCTTTCGGACGCTGGAACCAGACTTCTAAATTCGATATCTGCCGAATTAGAATAGCTAAGAACTATCATGGAAATAGCTAAGCCTTCAGTGAGCAATGTGAAAACATGTACTTATTTTATCTTTATATCAAAAAGCAGTCAGCAAGCAAAAAGCTAACCTGCGGAATCTCAGCAACGTACTGGCGTGGATTCACCTGACGCACCGAAAGCTGACAATCCTATCGAAATGAGAAACAACAACAAAAAAAATTCACTTTTTAGGTATTGGAACTCATAATTTGCTCATTTTTGCACCACATATTGTGATTCAGGACATTGAAACATCAGTGAAATCCCAGTTTGGAGATTGAATCACAACAACCAACGCCTAAATTTTTCCCGAAAAGACTAACTAGCCGCGTGATGGTACCTTGAGAATTTCTAAAGTATCAGAAGCCATTCTTCCCTTGCTAGGCAACCCTAGGCGCACCTCGCTTCTCTCGATTAGCTTCTTATCCAGCACGTTTCCGTTAACTACATTATTTGCCGGCGACGCGATTGAGCAACACGAAACCGTGAAGCAAAATCTCGCGGTTGAACTCGGCGCGGATGAAGGAGGCGAATTCCAATTCGGCGGCGCGTACGCTGATTGAAGGAAAATCGTACGGACTATTGCCATTTTTTTTTTTTTTTGGAATGAACTAACTCAGCTCACAGATGAGTGTTGCAGACTTGTGCGGTGACTGTGTGAGAGAGAAAGATACTGTGTTTAAAGATACCTACGACGACGACCCCCCTTCCCTTGATTGTACCACTGTTTTATTCATTAACTTGAAAATATATAATATTCTTTGTTTTTTTATCAAATATCATACTATCGTTATGAGGTTTTTCCTTGAAGAAAATTAGACATATTAATTGATATTAAAAAAAACATTTTTTTTATTTTGTTTTTCATATTCTAGTACCGTATAAAGGTTCACCTTTCTATGGTAATTATAGGATTGCCATGGGTATTTCGTTGGATTTGAATAGCTGAGTAGGGATTCAGCTCGAGTGGTTTTGTTCTTCGAGCTTCTTCATCAATTGCTTGATTGTTCAGAATTTTTTGGCCGGTTATTCTATCGCGATGAAAGGTAATTATGTTTTTCCTTGTTTTTTGGAAGATCGTGCTTATACATTGGAATCCGTTTATCTAATATTGGTAGAGGTCGGTAGGATTTCATTGATGAGATTGAGTAGTTTTGGGAGCACTTGATCACAATCAGCGAGGTGGAACTGAGATTCATTTGATATTCGCATTGTCATTTTCCCCCCTTTTTAATATCGTCTGAAGAAAGAAGTTGCAATGTTTCCTAGTTTGCAGCTGAATTTCTCTGTACTTGTATGTATTGCTTGATTGCGTTCATCTCTTCTTCCGTCAGTTTACCGATTGCACAAATTTCCCCTTGTTCGATATCTCTCTGTATCTTCTCTTATTCCCAAGTAATTGTTCACTGGCCCTTCAGTTTATTATGTTATTCTGCTTCATATAACCGATGTCTTCTATCTTCTCATTCTGCACCATTATCAGACACTATATTCCATCAGTTACTCTGCCTATGGCACCATTGACTTGCAATGGTTTCTTATGTGTTCGCAGTGACGTACTAACACATTATTTTATGGGAAATATAAGACGGCAAACTGTATTCTTGGTCATACTTCTTCTGTTGGGAGCTCTACCACCACAGATGTCTTTCCAAATGAGCATGGGATTGAATCGGCGAGAGAAGTGTGTGACCTTTGCTAAAGAGCCCGGTAATTAGGTTGTTCAACTTTATGATTTGGTCCTATTTTTTGGCCATTTCCGTACATGTTCGTCGTTGAGCCGTACATCCGTGTCCCCTTTTCATCTTTGTTCTTGTAATTCATTACATCCCACGATGGAGTTCTACGTCTGCGTCTGTTCCTCATTTTTTTCTCTATGTCTTCCTAATTCGATGTGATTTTTCGTCAGTGGGATGTGTTCTCTTTGCAAGGCCACGAGTCTGAAAACACTTGGAAGATCGTTCAAAGCCGACATTTTCCAGAAACGAATCAACCAAAGTATCCCATGATATTAGCCTCTGCATCATGGCTGATGTGAGCTCTAATGATCAAGGTAAACCGTGTCCCTTTCGGTTCTAATGCCATCACGTTTTCGAGTTTATTTCTATCGTATAATAATTCCCACGGCCGAATTGATATAATTAGATTGATTTGGATGATTGCAATATGTTTTCTTAACCTTTCCTCGCCAGATATACACAGAGAAAAATACCATGTAAATACTAAATACTATGCATTTTGAGGATCCAATATCAAATCTTGGACATTTTCTTCTGCTGATATGAACAGGCGATATTTGACAAATTTTTTGCTTTTTCCTCAAAGTTTTCAAAAGATTTCTTTTTTAGGTAGTAGACATGAGTAATTGCAATGAATATAACATATGACCTAACCGTAATCATGCTGTGGACTGGAGATAGAATAGATTCTGCATTTTCTGTAATTAATTGCGGACACACAATGCTAGTTAATTAGCTATTATTATTACCCTTTTTCTGTTATGTGTCCACATTTAGAAGTCAAAATATGCCGGTTTAAAATTTCTCTCTTCTTTTTTTTTTTTTCGTGGAAAAAAGTGCTATTTCATCGCGGGAATCGCGGATGGTAAGTGGCGTTTTCAAAAAGACCATTTATATGTTTTCTTTAGTAGCCTAGCTTTTGAAAATCCCACCTACATAAGAACATTGTGTTAAAACTTTAAAGTTTCCACATCGTAATCTTTACCTTCCAACTTAATTCAGTCTGAAGCTAAGGGAACATAAGAATAATTGTGAGGTAATTATAATAATCGGAAGGCCAAAAGAAAAGGAAAAGAAAGAATGCCACGTGTACGGATATGATTGGCTCACCAAGCACTATCAGTGTGACAAATGACGATATGGAGCAATGGTTGATGAACCGTTGAGGGTCGATAAGGTCCACACGAATTTATTCGAATTACTTTGTAGCATCGGATATTTTTTCAAATCCCAAATCTTGACATGCTAAATAGGGTGCAATTATTGCAAGTTTTCTACTCCGTCGAGTTAGTTACTTAAAGATGTGCTTGATTACCACGTGACACATGCAAAATTACACGGTTCAAAAGCTAATTAATGATTGATAAATGGAAAAATAACAAATTTCTTTTTTTAAGGTACCAAATTTGTCTCTGAGATGTGTTTCGGGGCAAGAAAAAATAACAATCTTATATGAAAAAAAATAAGGTACCAAATTTTTCTGTGCCATTTAGCATGCATTCTCACGGGTGCTAAACCCTTTTTTACTTTAAGTAGGAGAAGACAGGTTTTGCCAAGAATAAGAACTTTTGCACCATGAGCAGACTTTTCCCTAATAGACTAATATTCCATTTTCTTCAAAAGAAAAAGGACAAAAAAAAAAAGAAAAGAAGAAACACAAATACACAACTGCAATATTAATCAACAAACTATTACACAACGCAAATCATATCATCAATCTCCTTCTCTATATATGCAAACATCTCGAACAACGTCCCTTCGGACCAAACTACTATCATATTACAGGATTCAGATTTCCCTCATCACAACATTCTAGGGCAAAGCGAAGATTCTTCATGTAAAGAAGAGAAAAAAAATTCTGCAAAAACAATAATCACACAAATATATATTTATATAATCCAAAACGAGAACTGATCCCTTCTGTCCTCTTCGTTTCTTGAAATCCCAAATAGCAGAAACGCACTCATCGATCATCAATCTCAACACACACACACATACAAATGCAAAATAGCTGCAAGAATCAAGACAAAACCTTTGATCAGCTCGAATCCCATGATAGGCAAATAACAATATTGAAAGACTGTATTCAAATCACAAACTGATTAATAAAGAAAACGAACCTCAAGAAATACGATAAATACGAAGCCAACGAGGTAATATTGTGCGCTGCCATGTCTCTTTTATTTTTTATTTTACTGAGAAGAACTGTTTTGTCCATCGCCATCCCCACTTTGATCTGTTCCCTGTGGCTGATTTTGCTCGTGCTGATTTTCAAGATCATCAGAGTTGACATTCAGCCCACTTCTTGACGAATACGCGTTATTCATAGCGGCGAATACGCCAAGATTAGACTCGCCGGCGACGCCCAATCCCAGGTGGTGGTGATTGTGCTGAGATCCCAACTGAACCGAAGGGCCGCCGCCGCCTCCGGCGGAGCTACTCCCTCCACGGCCTTGCTGGTGATGAAACTCGAGATTTCCAGGGTAGTTAAACCTAGGAACGAGCTGTAACGGAGCTTGAACTGTGGCGCTTGATCCACCGAAAGGCCACATGTGAGCTAAAGAAGCTTCTGAAGATGAAGACGAGGAAGAAGCAGACGATGTAGGGACGTGATGGGATTGCTGTGTGGTCATCGGAAGCATCCAAAAAGCGTTGCCGGCCGCCGCCCACATGGCGGTGGCGGTGGGCGGCGCCAGCCCAGACGAAGAAGCCCTTGGCTGGCTCATCGTCGTCGACAACCCTAAACTGTCGTCCTCTTTGTTGTTGAATAATGTCTGTATCTGAAGATGTTTGCTGCTGTTCCCAGAAGACGAAGGCTGTTCTTGCTGTGATGAGTTTCTTACAGCGTTGTTGTTGTGTTCTTGTTTGAAGAAATTATCGCTGTCTTCTTCTCTGTACCTTTTTCTCGAGAAATTACTCTCACCTTCTCCGCCGCCGGATGATAGATTCTCCGACGGCGTAAGATGATGGTGGTGGTCGGCGGAAGGGTTAAGCATCTGAAGCTCAGCCCTTTGTCTTAACAGAGAAGATTGAAGTTGCTGCTGATGAAACCCTAACATCTGCGGAAAAGAATCTTCGTAGGCAGATTGATGGTGGTGGTGCGCGGCGAGCCCAAGGGCGCCGTGGAAGGGATGAGCGGCGGATTTAGACGCCGGAATCGACAGCGACGAGCCGCTGCTTCTCAGGGAGATGTTCAGTGTGGAGAAGTTCGCCGGAATCGTGCCTGTCCCCGTGGCGGCGATGATAGCAGGCTCCGCCTGGTGAAGGAGCCACTCAATCGTCTCGCCGTCGGTCTTGTGACCCAATTCTCGGGTGAGCTGGAAAACTCTGGCGGCGCAGGCCGCCGGCATGCGGATGCGCCGCCCTCGGCCGTCTACCTTGGTGTGTCGGTCCTTGGTGGGCTTCTTGGCCGGCGGCGCTTGGAGTTGCTGCTGCTGCTCCGACGATGGATGTACAGTGAGCTGCTGCTGCGACGACGACGGTGGTGGCGTAGATTTGTCGTCGGCGGCGGTGTTGATGGCTAGGGAAGTCGTCGGCGGTGGGCGCGGCGATGTGGCGGAGAAGGGCGGCGGCGGTAGGCGGTGGGGATTAGTGGTGGTGGTTGTGGAGGAGAGTTGTTTATTGGGCTGCTGTGAAGAAGAAGAAGGAGAATTATCAGTGAGTTCCATGTGTTTGTTTTGTGGGGTACGCCGAGAATTTTTTCTTTGTTGTGGGTTCAGCCCTTTGATTGATGATGAAATAGTATTATTTTTTTTAAAATTCATTTCATTATTTATATTTTTTTTCTCATGATTGATGATGTTTCCTTTAGGTCATATCTTCTTCTACCACTATATTTTTATTACCGTCTCACTCTCTCTCTCCCTCTATCTCTCTGGCGAGAATGAGAGAGATGTAAAAGGAAACATGAAATATTGGAGGAGATTAAAGTAAGACTTGGGAGTTTTTTGGTTTTTGTTCAGATATTGACTATTGTCTTTCTTACACAAACACAAAAGTTATAGGACTATTGTAATTACCTTAAATTAATAAACTAATTTACATGCGGCACATATTTATATTTACTGACAGCGTACGGTAATAAAGGAAACGGCCCTTTACTTATTTTGTTAAACTGTCTCATTCACACATTAGAATATACCATGGATTTGTATATATCGTGAATCTTATACAGTTTTTTTTTGGGTGCATTATGGGCTTTTTTTCTAATAAATATTTTTCCATTTGAGGATAACGGGCGCTCACAACGAAATGTGAAATAACTTATATCTTGTATAATTATATATAGATTGCCTTCTTAAATACAAAATCAGGTTGTTGCTCGTACTTGACATGATATTAATTAGCTAATAATAAAGAGACTATTCGGTGTGAGTAAAACCAGGTTGGCACATATTTCATACAGACGACAAAGCATATAATATAAGGCATCTTGTGCTGTATAGGACAGCTCATTTCCTCACTTTCTTGTTATATATATATATATATGTTATAAATTATATATTCTACATGCACGCATTTTATTTAAATAATGAGTTTTTTTTGTAATGGTTGTGGTTTGTAGAAATAAAAGATATTGCACACATTTATTACCTTCATGTGCTGGTATAGTGAAGGACATATTTGCTTTGAATGATCATAACAGTTGGAGAATGGACAATGTTGTCCAGTCATCATCAAAAATACAAAATCTAGAAATATTTTATATATTTTGTGTTGGAGGTGGGCTCTAATAATTGTTTCATATCTTAAAATATTTCAAATTTCAAACCACCACCAATTTAATAAGCCATGCAAAGAAAGACACTGGAGCCCACTTTCCCCCTTTATAAATGAATTTCTTTTCTTTAATATATGCATATATTGCTTGTTGATTAGAAAAGATATTCATCAACTAACAATATTTTATTAAAGCCATACTAACCGCAACCATCCTCATCTTTAGAAATATTATTTTAAACATGTTTTGTCATATAAAATTCTGAAGTGATATTTCAAGAAGAAGATGACGAGTCCAAATCCTCATGCATGTTTTTACAAATAAGAATACTGAAGATCGAGATTGTATCAAATATTTCATTTATACTATATTATGTCATTAAAAAATTATGACAATCCTTATTCAATTTCGAAAAGACCAATATATCTATTCTATTATTATATCGAAAGCCGTCAATTGGTCTGTTTCAATTTACCAATCAGACTTTTTCTGCATCTATTAAAAAAAAAAGAGTTTTATTAAGCCACTATCTTCAATAATCTCATAATAACTACCAAATTCCGCTTTTAGTATATTATTTGTTGAAACTATTTAATAGAATTTAGCTTTTTTTTTATTGCACTACCTTCTACCTAGTTATTAGTATTATTTACAATGTGGCTTTTATTCCCAAAATGGAACATTACAACCTGTCTGGGTGAAGAATTATCGGAGCAAGATTTCACATGGAAAATCAGATGGCCAATTTCAAGTTCATTAGCTCGTTTTTTGTTCTCTGTTGTTTCAGTTGTTAGTTAGCTGAGGGTATATTTGTAATTTTATCATACATCGCAGCTTAGTATAAAAGCGCGATATCTGTACAGTGTAATTCCAACGAGTATTCAATACAGATCAAAATTCAGATTTCTCTGTTCTATATTTTCGCGCGCAGTTCGTTAGCATGATTTCTACATGGTATCAGAGCTATTACTTGATCGATTGACATCGAATTGAGTTCATCTTAGCAGAATCTATTGAGCTGGAATCCAGAAATCGATTGAATCAATCCACAAAATGAGCTCTTCTGAGGAGACGAGTGGAGCTGTTCTGACTGATTTGGCAGAAATGGAGGAAGATTTTATGTTGCACGGATCTGATAATCCAGGTATGATGATAGTATCTACTCCGCTGACTTCATCCAACTACCTGATCTGGAAAATTTCAATGATCGAAGCATTGGAAGCGAAAATGAAAATTGGATTTGTGAATGGTAAACAAAGTGGATCAAAGTAAACAGTATGGTTACAGGCTGGATTAAGAGCTCGATCTCGAAGGACATTGTAAATAGCTTCATGTTCATTCATGATGCTAAGCAATTGTGGGATGAAATAGCTGAGCGTTATGGAACTTCAAATGTCTCAGCTATTTATGAAATCAAGCGTGAGATTGTTTTCACAAAGCAAGGTAATATGACTGTGGTGGAATATTATAACAGGCTGAGAAATCTCTGGGACCAATTGGAGCAGCTGAGACCAGAAATTGATCTCGCTGGAGCTGCTAAATCAAAGCTAGAAGAAAGAGAGGTGGAAGATAAATCAATGCAGTTTTTAATGGGGCTTAATGATGTTTTCGAGTCAGAGAGAAATCAACTGCTGTTTCAGGATACCTTGCCGCCTGTTAACAGAATCTATGCTATGATTGCTAAAGCAGAGAAACACATAGAAGTGGCTATGAACATGACTACTTCAGGTGAGAATGTAGCCATGATGGCTAAGAGCCTGGAACAGAAAAGGTTCAACACTGGCAAAATTCCAGTAAAGCAGAACCGCAGCCTTCTCACTTGCAACTATTGCAAGAAGTCTGGACATACAAAGGATGAATGTTTCAAACTAAAGGGAATGCCTGAATGTAGCTACTGTAAGAGAACAGGGCACACGAGAGATGATGTTACAAACTCAATGGATTCCCTGATCACATGAATGGAAACAGGAACGCTTTTATGCAGAAGGGAAACCAAGGCAGTGTAAGAGCCAATGTAGTTGAGACTGAACTGGCTGATACAAGTAACAGGAAGCCTGAGGACATGTATTCTCAGATGATGGAGTTGATGAAAAGGGAACTCACTAAGATGATGAAGGCAACAGCCTCAGCTGATCCAGTTTCAGTCAATCTTGCTCATATGGAAGATTTTGCAGGTAGCTCTGTTCTCTCTAAGCTTAATAAGGATACCTCTGATATGATAAGGGATGACATATGGCTAGTAGACACGGGAGCTACAGGGCATATGTGCAGGAATCCTGAGCTCATAGCTTCACCTAAACCTGTTAAAGGTTTTCTACCTGTGTGTCTTCCTGATGGGAGTGTTAAACCCGTGTCTCACACAGGAGATGTTACTCTTCCAGCAAATATTATACTTAAGGATTGCCTTTTTATCCCTAGCTTTCGATATAACCTGCTTTCTGTGAAGAAGCTCACAAGTGACTCTAAAACATACTTCAAGTTTTACACTGATTTATTCTTTATAATTGAGTTGCAGAATAAAAGGGTTCTTGCAGCAGGGAGGGGAGAACTCACAAAGACCTCTACATTCTTGAACATTCATCTTTTTCAAGAGAAGCTATTTTCAGAGTACAAGACCTTTACACTGCTAACCTTCTGTCAACCAGAAACAGCAACTGTTTTAGTGCTTCTAATAATAGTTTTGCTGCTAATTCTGTTAATAAATGGCATTGCAGACTTGGCCATCCATCACTGAATGTAATGAAACATTTACCTAGCTTCATGTTCAATGAGAAAAAGGTTACAGAAGTCTCTGAATGCACTGTATGTCCCCAGGCAAAACAACACAGGTCTCCTTTTCCCACGAGCCACATTAGCACTTCACACTGCTTTGAGATGCTGCACCTGGATGTATGGGGTCCCTACAGACAACACACCTTGTCAGCATGCCACTACTTTTTGACAATTGTTGATGATCACAGTCGATTCACATGGGTTTTTCTGATGATCTCAGACCACAGAATTGTTTAAAACCTTCCTTGTGCATGCTGAAAGACAATATGAGGCTAAGGTCAAGGCTGTTAGGTCAGATAATGGAACAGAGTTTGTGGGTTCCTCTTTTCAGGATATTCTGTCAAGTAGAGGAGTGATCCACCAAAGAAGTTGCCCTTACACCCCACAGCGGTTGCTGAGAGGAAACACAGGCATATACTCCAAGTGCCTAGATCCCTTCTCCTGCAGTCTAAACTACCCAAGATTATTTGGGGAGAATCTGTACTAACCTCAGTACATCTTTTGAATAGATTGCCTTCCAGGGTGCTTGAGTGGAAAAGCCCTTTCGAGGTGCTGTCTAGCAAAGCTCCTGATTACAGCCATTGCAGAAGTTTTGGCTGCCTTGCATATGCCTTAAATAATGACCCTTGCAAAGACAAGCTGGATTCAAGGTCATTGATTGGGCTGTTTGTGGGATACCCAGCTGGACAGAAGGGGTACAAAATATTTTGCCCATCACTGAATAAGATCATAGTCTCGAGGGATGTAGAATTCCATGAGCACATCTTCCCTTCGCTGAGTCTTGATGAACTGAATACGGTTCTGCCTGATGTCTGTATTGGTGATCAGTTTGATGATACACGACCCCCTCATGAACCTTACTATCACCCTGGAGCAAGTAGCAACCATCAAGAAGACTCTGCTGATTCCCAGGTTTGCCCTGCTCTGCCTTCAGCAGAAGATGTAAGTTACACGGCCAGTGATCATGTTGAGGTGCCAGGCACAGAGCAGAATCCAAGGCAAAGTTCAAGAGTGAGACAACCTCCAGCATGGATGAAAGACTTTGTAAGTATCAATTCTTGTTCTCAGGAGCATTATATTTCAGAACCAAATCATGACTGCACTTTTTCAGATGAGTATACCACTTTTATGGCAAACCTATCTACATTCCATGAACCATCCACGTACAATGAAGCTAGAACAGACCACAAGTGGCTTGAAGCCATGAACCAGGAGCTGCAGGCACTCGAGTCAAACGGGACATGGGAACTTGTTGATCCACCTAAAGGGAAGAAACTGATTGGATGTAAATGGGTTTATCGTGTGAAGTGCAATGCGGATGGATCAATTAACAAGTACAAGGCAAGACTTGTGGCAAAAGGGTTCACTCAAACCGAGGGAGAAGACTACTCGGAGGTTTTTTCTCCTGTGGCCAAGGTAGTGACAGTGAGGGCAGTTTTTGCTCTTGCAGCAGTCAGAGCATGGCCTCTACATCAACTGGATGTACACAACGCTTTTCTTCATGGCCATCTTGATGAGGACGTGTACATGAAGCTGCCACCGGGTTATGTTTCAACTGATCCTGCGAAGGTCTGCAAACTCAAGAAATCACTATACGGCTTGAAGCAAGCTTCTCGCCAATGGAACTTGGAATTCACTGCCAAACTAACTGCTTTTGGATTCATCCAATCTGCCCATGATCACTGTTTGTTCAAGCTTGTTACAGATGACTTTCAGCTATTTCTTTTGGTTTATGTGGACGATGTTCCGCTCACAGGAAATTCTGCTGCCAAGATACAGGAAGTGAAGAATTTTCTGCATCAGGCTTTTACTATTAAGGATCTCGGGCATGCTAAATTCTTTCTTGGAATGGAGATTGCCAGATCTTCTGCGGGGATCTATATTAGCCAGCGAAAATACATCTTGGATATTCTCAGAGACACATGTATGTTAGATAGCTCCCCGGTCTCCACACCCTTACCTGGGGGATTGGTCTTTTCTGCAGCTGACAATGATTCAAGTGCCCTGTTAGAAAATCCTCTGTATAGGCGATTGATTGGGAGGTTGCTTTATCTGAATTTCACCCGACCCGACATCACCTACGCCGTGCAACAGCTTAGTCAGTTCGTTCATGCTCCCAGAACATCGCATTGGCAAGCCATCCAACATGTCCTGCGATATCTCAGACACACAGATACAGCGGGGCTCTTTTATTCCAGTGACACAGCTCTGAAACTGCAAGCTTACTGCGGTGCAGATTGGGGTTCATGCAAGTCTTCAAGGCATTCACTCACGGGGTATTGTGTATTTCTTGGCTCCAGCTTGATCTCTTGGAAGACGAAGAAACAGACAACCATATCCTGCTCGACAGCAGAATCTGAGTACCGTGCTATGGCTTCAACTGTTAGAGAACTTCAGTGGCTCTCTTACATCTTTGCTGAACTGCAGGTCGATCTGCCTTTACCTATACCATTGCAATGTGACAACAAGGCGGCCATTCATATCACCTCTAATCCCGTTTTTCACGAGCGCACTAAACATATCGAGATAGATTGCCACGTTGTTCGTGATCAATATAAGGCCGGTTTTGTTCTTTCCACGCATGTTTCATCACCACTGAACCTTGCGGATCTCTTTACCAAATCTCTTCATCCTCATGTTTTTCAGTCTCTCTTGTCCAAGATGAGCTTGTGGATTCCCCATGCTCACCTTGAGGGGGGGCTGAAGAATTATCGGAGCAAGATTTCACATGGAAAATCAGATGGCCAATTTCAAGTTCATTAGCTCGTTTTTTGTTCTCTGTTGTTTCAGTTGTTAGTTAGCTGAGGGTATATTTGTAATTTTATCATACATCGCAGCTTAGTATAAAAGCGCGATATCTGTACAGTGTAATTCCAACGAGTATTCAATACAGATCAAAATTAAGATTTCTCTGTTCTATATTTTCGCGCGCAGTTCGTTAGCATGATTTCTACACTGGGCTCGAAATCATCCAATATAAGACATATTATTACACCTGAAAGATAATTTTGATTACGTATATCTTTCATTTCATCAGGGGCGGGTCTACGTTGTGGCCCGGGGGGCCACGGCCCCCGCGTAAGTTTTCGAAATTTTTAGTACTATATATATGTATAGTTTGTTTTATGCATATATAAAATTTTATGATTGGGTTTCTATGTTTTACACAAGCAGCATAGTGGTTAGATACCTTTCTTTCACTTGCAAGGTCGAGTATCGCCCATATGTCATTTTGCTGCCTTTATTTTTATTAGTTCTTTTTTTTTCTTTTCATTCTTTTTAGTTCTTCTCACCTTCACGCTTCCTAATTTTAGCTTTTTATTATTATTTTTATTCGTTTCCTTTCTGTTTTACTTTTATTATTCTTATGAGTTGTTTTAGTTCTTTTAACACTTCTTAGTTATTTTCTTTTTTAATTATTTTTATTAATACATTAATATATAATCATTAATAAATATTTATTTAATTTAATTTTTATAATTACTTTTTCCTTTTTAAATACCTTTTAGGAGGCTTAATGTAAAATCATAGTCAATTAAGTTGAAATATTCGGGATAAAAATAATATACGCCCCCCGACTAAAATTTTCTGGATCCATCCCTGCATTTCATCACACACAGACACATGTGTGTTCGCCATGCTTAGATGTTCTTCCGATATCAACTTCACTATGACACGCTGACGTGATGGTGACGTTAGATTCACTGTTATCCATCTTTGTATGTTTTCTCATGTAAAAGGAAAAAAGCTGAACTCTTTTCTTTCTTTTTTACTTCATCGATTAAAATTAAAATTCATGAAAACCTAATACAGTACTACAACATTTCTTTTCAGGAACAAATAATGTCGCTAGCAATTACACAGTACTGTCAGAATTATTAAAAGCAACTACAGTACAACCCAACATAATTCAACTTTTTTACTTTTTCAAGTAATTTCCGTATATATTTTTTTAAATATATAAATAATAAATAACGCTAGTGTTGATTAAAATCATATGACATTAAGTCAGATAACTTCAATGTTATTAAGTCAGATAACTTCAATGTTGATTCGCTTTTCTTTATTTTTATTTTTAACTTTTCTGAGCAAACCACGCCACTGGGCTGAGCATTGAATAATCGTCAATGGCAGTGTCGATTCTATGCTTGTAAATTATGACGAGAATTTCTTTTACTAATTATTTCACGGCCCATTTAACTTGGCCCAGTTTGGAGTTTAGAAGTTGGCTAGGGTTTATGCTGACGCATCGCCACGGTATAAAAACCGCGTGATTATTTTCTCGGCGGCTCTGAACAAAGCTTTAGCACTGATTTGCGGCCGTTCGCATCTTTACGAGGTAGGAATCGTAGCGTCTGTTTCTAGTAACGATTTAGGATTCATCTCGGTTGGAAAAAAACAAGTGATGCTATCGTTGATCGGTGTATTGGTTTGTCGAGATTGGCGATTTCAGAAACAGTCGAATTTTTTTCTGAGCTAATTTTTTTTGTCATGAATTTGTTTATGATTCGTCGATCGTTTTTGTTTTTGGAGACAGGTTCGGAGCCGGTTCCTAGTTTGATACACCTAAAGCGAAGATGTCAGGGTAATTTTAATTGTATTTGAATTTGCTGTAATTTTTTCCAGTTTTTCAATTTTATAGTCAAGAATTTATGTCGAAATATGGAGGATTAGATGAAGCTTTGGACATGAGAAAGATGCTAGACTTTGATTCATCCCACTTGTTTGCACAAGTTTCCTGCCATACGTGTACGGATGAATCCATTTCAAGTTTGTCACTTACACTCATTTCATATTATAGTGAAGATGCTGCCCCTGTTGCTGAGACTCCAGCGCCTGCACTTGGTGAGCCCATGGACATTATGACTGCTTTGCAGTTGGTGCTCAGAAAGTCGCGTGCCCATGGAGGTCTTGCCCGAGGGTTACATGAAGGTGCCAAGATCATCGAGAAGCATGCTGCCCAGCTCTGTGTTCTAGCAGAGGATTGTGATCAAGCTGATTATGTCAAGTTGGTCAAGGCTCTGTGCGCTGACCATAATGTCAGCTTGATCACCGTCCCTAGTGCAAAAACCCTCGGCGAATGGGCTGGTGTAAGTTATCTTGTGAAAGATTACGTCTTTTGGGGGTTGAAGCGAAGAATTTCCATCATTGGCTTTCACTATGTTCTGTATCAGTGTCAATGTTAGAGATGAATACCGCATGTTTAACCTTTTCGACATCGATACTCGCCACCATTGTAACCTTTTCGATTTTATATATTTGCAATGCAGCTTTGCAAGATTGATTCTGAAGGAAAGGCAAGGAAGGTGGTTGGTTGTGCCTGTGTTGTCGTTAAGGTATTCATATGAAATTGGCTGGGTTTCATTATCTTCTGCAAGAGTGCTGAAGCTTAGTCACTCATTTGGAACCATATCAAATGTTCTTGCCTTAATATTCTTAAAATGTCTTGCAGGACTATGGTGAAGAGAGCGAGGGCCTTCATATAGTTCAAGAGTATGTGAAATCCCATTAAAAGTGTGGTGTGCTATGTAGGCCGTTTATCAAATATGGAAGAGTTCTTTTGTATGTCTCGTTTTTTAGTCTATTTGCGTAGTACTTCCAAATCATCTTGTCTGAAATTCGAATTCGGAGGATCCTTTTGATTTTCTTTTCCCGAAAATACCTCGATCTATTATTATTTCTGGTTTATTTAGTTTCATTTGTGTTTATCTTGCTTGTGTTTTCTCTCTTCGAATGCCCAAGAGAAAAATTTAGCTCATAAGCGCAAATCAAGAACACAAAAACATTCAGATAGTCTCCAATTTAGTATTACGACAAAGTTAAAACGACATTATAACGAAAACCCTAATGCAAATAATAGAAAAAAACAGTACCAAAAGCAAACATCAGCTTATCAGCAAACCGACGATGTATGACGAATATTAATTATTACATCAAATGACTCGAATCGAAGGAAGTACTCAAAAGCCACACACACCCACGGAAGAGAGGAGACGAATCGAATCTCCTTTTCACTCCTCCACTCAAGCAATGTCCTCCTCCTTGTGGGTCTCAATGACCACGTCGGACGTCGGGTAAGCCGCACACGTCAGCACGTATCCGCCGGAGATCTGATCGTCGTCGAGGAAGCTCTGGTCCGACTGGTCGACGGAGCCGCTGACCACTTTCCCGGCGCACGACGAGCAAGAGCCGGCGCGGCAAGAGTACGGCAGCTCGTAGCCGTTCTCCTCCGCCTGGTCGAGGATGTAGACGTCCTCGGGGCACTCGAAGGACACCTCTCCCTCCGGCGTGATGAGCTTCACGTTGTAGGCCATGCACTTCGCTCCGCCGCCGCGGACGGACTTGAGCGGCGGCGAGCCCCTCACGCCGAGGAGCAACGACGAGGCGGTGGGGCGCTTGAGGCTCGAAGGAGATGGGACGAAGGCCGTGGCGAACATTGTGCTAGCTGAGAGTGAAGCCATTGTTCTCTGCGTGTGTGTGTGTGTGTGAGGAGAGAGGAGAGAGATGATACAAAGAGAGAGTGAGGAAGAAAGGGATGGAGGGGCTTGTGGAAATAGTGTGGAATGTAAAGAGGTTTATCTGCCACGTGGCGTTCTGTGGTGGTTTGTGTTATCGTCTCTTTCTATGGCTGTTCGGTGAGATATGTGGATTGCGGTGGGGAGTGAGTGAGTATGGTTGGTGTTTAATTTTTTGTGTGAAGTGAGTGAGTATGGTTGGTGTTTAATTTTTTGTGTGATTTATTTAATTTTTTTTTATTTTCTATTGTTTGTAGACTAAATAAATCGGTTATGAGGATATGCAAGTTAACGGATTTGCTGGCCACATATTTATGGGAGTTTTGGTCTGGACGACGTTCATCGAAGTGATTTTCTTACAGGGACTTTTCATTTGTGGTCCCTTCAGAAGTTTCATCTAGAATTCATGCCCAAAAACTTTAGTTTTAAGGACCTTATTATGAAGTACATCTTCACTACTCTGAAATAACAATATGTTGAAATTTTGAAACACAAAACGAACATCCGGTACTAGTTAATTATCTGATACCAGTTCATTTCTGCAGTACCACTTCATTGTTCCGAAATAACAATATGCTGAAAGTTTGTAACACAAAACCATCATCATATTCATTGGTAGCATTCGATTTGCAACTACTCGTATCAGCTCATCCAGTAATTAGTGCTTTAAAGAGAATTCTGCCCTTTGGCACGATCATAGACGACCGATTCTAACGAAGACGATAGAGGGGATAGATGGAGATCGAGACGACAGAAGTGATGCGCAAGGATCGTTACGCAATCGCAGCTACCGACTGTGACACTGCTATTAGCACTACTGATGCCATCATTCAGTCTATGTGGCTTAATTATATCCAATTCCTACTGCCAAGGTCAAGGCTAAGCTTAGTTGGACTCTAACCCATATAATCACCACTTTTTTAAGTTAAGTCCTTATGAAACTGGGTCGTTTAAACTAAAGTTTTTTCTGATAGGACATGAATGGTAAGTTAAATTTCTGACGGGCCTGAATCCAAATATACCCTTTTCTTATGAAAGGGAAGTAATTGGAGAAGATCCATCAAATAAGATATATTAAGAAATAAATATTTATCATAATGAGGGAAAACAAAAAGGAAAAGAAACGAGAGCGGGGATAATATACAGTAAAACCTCTATAAATTAATAACTGGGACCATGAAATTTTATTAATTTAGAGAGATATTAATTTATCAATAAACTAATAATTTATTAATTAAAAGAGAGACTCTTAAAATTTTTAACAAAGTTAGAATGTGTGAATTCAAATATTTTCATTAATTAATTCATTTACTCAAAACGATATACAACTATACAAGTGTGAATTAATGACAAAATGTCGTTTGAAAATTAGTCATGGTACATATCAAATGCTTTCAGGATATCATTGGAGTATCGTTCAGCCAACTTTCAGAAGGGTGGGGATATTAAGCGACACAAAATGGTGACAACAACCCTTCACGTTTTTCTATTGCAGCTAGAAAACTCGACATCAGAACTATTGATTGGAATTAAAAACGTTAGGGATGAAATCCAATTAGATTAAAATTTAAGAAAATATAGTAACACATAGATTCTTATTTTAGCAAATTACCATAGTTTATCATTGTAATTTTATGAATTATTAATTTAGAGTTTTAATGGGACCTAATATTTATAAAGGGATTTTCCAAAAATATTATTATCTTATTATCTTATCGAATTTAATGATTTTTAGGCCCAAGTCGGGACCGGAAGATTTTATTATTTTAGAGAGATTATTAATTTATAGAGGTTTTACTGTATATGACAACTGAACTGGGCTCGTAAATCCAGTAAAGCCCGACTTTAAATATGGGCTTAGAACTTCAATTGGGCCTTCACGTTCACTTCCCTGGCCTATTTTCTTTTTCTTTTCCTTGCACATTAAAATATAGGATATTAGTTAGCTATCTAAAATATTAAGCGAAATCTGCTATTAAATACCCAATGGTATAAAAAAAAACCAGATCAGACCCTTGTCAGATCAATTTCATAAGGAGGTACCCGTCTGAAACATTTTTCCTTATTAGGTACCTGATGGACATTATTACCCCTATACATACATCTGAATTACATTTTAACCTACGTTTTAAATTAAATAAAGAAATAAAAACACAAAAAGGGGAACGAACATCCCAAATTGAACCCTACCTCATAACACTTTCAGTTCGAGCCCTCACAAACGAACATCCCGAATCAACGTTGTAGGAACGAACATCCCAAATCGAAGCAGTAACATCACGCAGAAGAAGCCGACACGAACGATCGACACAGCAAGGAACGAACATCGCAGTAAATCGCAAGTACGTTTGTCTTTTCGGAATTCTTTAGTGAAATGTTATGTTAATGTTCGGTTTTGGTAGCTTCGGTCGTCGATTAGTACTTCGATTATGACTTCATTACTGTTATGATATGGGTTTTCCATTTTCTTTGATTTCTGGTCGATTAGGACTTAGATTGTGAGTTTCTTTCAGGTATTGGCTCGTGGGTGTTTTATCTTTCAAATTGATGGGTTTTTAGTTGTTCAAAATGGTACCGTTTCTGCCTTCGATTGGGATTATGATTTTGCTCTGTTTTGGTACTGTTTACGCATTGTAAAGATACCCTCTGTTAGTTATTTGGGTACTGTATGTATGAACAAAATGGTACTGTATGCTCATTATTTGATTCCTCTGTTTCTGTTTTATTCGCTTTGTAGAAATGGCACCAAAGTCAAAAATTAAGACATCGCGTAATAAATATGAGCTCTCGCCCAGATGTCATCCTTCTCGTTTCAGAAAAAAAATGATCTACATAAAGAAGAAGATGACCATTGCCGTCTTGATATTTTGGATTGTTGGCTTTTGTCGTTTGGATGTTGTTAGTTGATCCCATCTTTTGATTTGTGGTGGTTGTGTTAGACTTGGTATTTTGGTTTGTGGATGTTGTTGTTAGACCTGGTTTTCGTTTGGATGAAGTACCTTATATGTTTACTAGTGTACCTTATCTTTTACATAGAAGGTATCATAAACTGTAAGTTATCGTACCATTATGTTCATATAGCGTACCATAACCAGAATATATGAAGTACCTTATCCTTTATAGTAACGTACTTCATCTTTTACATATACCATAAACTAAAAGTTTACCGTACCATTATCTATATATAGCGTACCATAACCAGAATATTTGGAGTGATAGGCCAGGATTCCAATAGGATGCCGATTGCGAAACCTTATCTTTTATAGTAAGTACCTCATCTTTTACACTAATCTGCAAGTACACCTTACCATTATGTATATATATATATAGCGTACCATAACCAGTATAAATGAAGTACATTATCCTTCACAGTAACGTAACTTAACTTTATAGTAACGTACATTAGCTTTTACATATATAGTACCATAATATGCAGGTTTACTATATCGTTATGTATACATATATAGTGTCCTAATGGCAAATATACCATACCATATGTGATACCATCGAAAATAAATAGATTCCTAAGCAAATCGCGTAGGGCTGCGTGATTTTGACCATACCTGACAATAATAAAATGACTAAAAAAGAAAACGCACATTTAAGAATCACCAGATTTTTCAAAATATGTTGTAAAATATTCTTGGTTCTATCCTTATATTCCTTGGTATTTTGGAATTTGAAGGTTTAATTCATGCGTGAATCACCTAATGCACCTAATCTGATATAAAAGGTAACAAATACCCTATATTAGTGTTTTAGGGTGGTTCCATATGAAAACTAATTCGTATGACATCGAAAAATACTAATCCTAGTATGACGTATCACATATTTAAGAAATGTCGTATCTTTCTTAACATTGTAGAGGTATCTTTTCGTTTGATTTAGGAGTACCCTATCAGACAAGGTTGTAGTGCCCAATTTAGGCGTACCCTATCAGATATGGTTGTAGTACCCAAAATTACTTATGACATCAAACATCTGAAAGGGACTGACATGTAAGAGGAGCCGTCTTTTCCTGCTGTATTACCTCGTAAGTCAGAAAAATGTCCAATCATGAAGAAAAATGTCAGAAACTATCTATTACTTTATTGACATCAAACATCTTCTAAAAGTCGTGTCGATTGACGAAATATCCCCATGCATGTTACCGAACTCTTACTTCAATTTTACGGTACCTACTTCTAAAAGGGTAACATACCCTACTGCACATAGTAAAGTATCTTGCCGGCATATATTTCAGTACCTCATAAGAACCTAGTGTCGTACCATATGTAGAACAATCCCTGGTACTAAATAATGTATTGGTAAACAAAAAACATCTAAAATTAGTTCCACATTCCCAATTTACAAAAAGGCAAAGTATGTACCAAGATATTATTTACCAAAAAACTCAAACTACGTAGCAAGGTGTTCTTGCTAGTATCATTATCTCATTAGGAAACTTGTGATTGTAAAGGATTAATCATGCGTGTCTGGCTTAACCCACAAAACTCAACACCAGGAGAAACATATACCATATATATCCATGGTAGGACGGTTTAGAATGAAAAATAAACCAACGAAGAAGAAAAACGCTTACCCTAATATGAGATACCAGTAAGTTAAGGGTTACCGTACTATATATTCGTAAGACGATGTATCTTAATCGTTTGAAAGTAGTACCTTTCGGAAGCTGTTGGTAGTACCATATATTCGTATCGTTTCCGTACTTTTTTATTTTGATGAAGTAATATATTGCTGAATTAACTGTGCCTGTTCGGTAAATAAAAGGCATCACGTATGCTTTTCTTTGCATACCTTTTTTATAAACTGAGAAAATATTCACAACCAATATCATACATTGTCTCATGACGTCTGAATGCATGTAGGCTGCTATTTAGCAGTTTATTGTTACCCTACTTTTTTGATTTTGATGCAGTATTATATTGGTGAATTAACTGTACCTGTTCGGTAAATAAAAGGTATCACATATGCTTTTCTTTGCGTACCTTTTTTATAAATTAAAATAATATTCACAACAAGACATTGTCTCATGACGTCTGAATGCATGTAGGCTGCTATTTAGCGGTTTATTGTTACCGTACTTTATTGATTTGATGAAGTATTATATTGCTGAATTAACTGTACCTATTCGGTAAATAAGAAGGTATAACGTATGCTTTTCTTTGGGTACCTTTTTTATAAACAAAAATAATATTCACAACCAATATCAGACATTGTCTCTTGACGTCTGAATGCATGTAGGCTGCTATTTAGCGGTTTATTCTTATCGTACTTTTTTGATTTAGATGCAGTATTATATTGCTGAATTAACTGTACCTGTTCTGTAAATAATAGGTATCACATATGCTTTTTTTTGCGTACCTTTTTATAAACTGAAAAAATATTCACAACCAATATCAGACATTCCTCACATCTGAATGCATGCATGCTGCTATTTAGTTTCCAACATCACAACCAATAACAGTTATCAGGTATGCCAACATCAGAACCAAAAAATTACCAAAATAATATCCACAGCCAACTTGGGAAAATATCATCCACATCAGAACTAAAGTATACCAATGCAAAGCAACATCAGTTTGTAACCAATACATCAATAATATATATAAGCCTACTGGCTACGGTTGGACAAAAAGAATATTGTGAAGTGGTACAACACACTGTAGTAAATGGTATAGTATATAAACGTATAAGATACATAATAGAGTTTAAAATGATACTGCATGACAAATAAAAAAATTAGGGATTTATGACAGAGGACCCTCATTTACAACGAAATATTGAGCTCCCACACCTACAGTTCGAGCCATAAGTTAGGTTTAACATTTACACTCACTAGCTCGACAGAAAATGAGGAGAAAATACCTTTTTGAGGAAGATATGAGCTCGACTGAAGAACCGTCACGATGGATGTTTAGCTTGCCATGGTTCGCTCCCTTCAGTGTCGTTCACCACCTCCCATTGATTCTTAAAAGCTTGAGCCAAATGCGTGAGATGAAAATGGAAATGGGATTTGAGATGGGAAAGAGATGAAATGAGGGTAAAACTGTAATCTTACTCGATTGAGTACCTAGGTGTAAAAAAGTTTCATCGTTAGGTACTTTGATACAAAAGTATTCTGACAAGGGTCTGATCTGGTTGTTTTTAATAGCTTTGGGGATTTAATAACAGAAACCTAAATATCAATGTGACTAAAATAAAGATTTGCATATATAAAAAAAGAGCATATTTTCCCGAAACTCATAGGCTTTAATTTCAGTCTCTTCTAATTTTTATGATCTTTTTCCCCATATAGTACCTTTTCGGTTAAATGCTGCTGACTAGTGGGGACATGGTAAACATGATATGGCAATAATAATTTCCTTCACGAACAGCGCGATAGAGGAATAATTATAAGAATAATTAGAAATTATTATAGATAATTAACTATTTTTCCGTATTCTTAACTTTACAAGTTGCTCTCTTTCCAGAATCTCTGTAACGCACAGTTCATATCTCAACTAGCATCGTCTGCAGAGAGCACACCTGCTTTTTCTTCAAATTCCAGCAATAAAATCTCCACTTTGCTTCCTTTCGCAACACAAGGCTCAATTCGATTCCGTAAAGCAACTACCTTTTCTGTCGATCCTTGCAAAACAATTTACATGCCCTAAAATTTGGTGGATAAACAGAAGTACTTTCATATGCGGGGTGGTACCTTAAATTAGCATTGCCCACGTTCCAAGTCGGAAGCTTTTCACCGAAACCTTCCCTATACCTGAATCTAAAAGATCTAACCTTTTTTTCTTTTTTTTTTCTCTGGGTTTCGCTTTAATATCTATCTTGATTGAGCTATCGTGCGTTGTAATTTCGTCCTCTTTTCCTGGGAGATCGGTGTGGGATTTGTAGAATATTAGCTGTTTTAGGCCCTGAAGTTTAGAGCAGATATGGAAAAATACGAACTTGTGAAGGATATAGGATCGATCTGGGAATTTTGGCGTGGCGAGGCTTATGAGAAACAAGGAGACAAAGGAACTCGTAGCTATGAAATACATTGAAAGAGGACATAAGGTTTGAACTCTATTCTGTAGATCTGCAGTTTCTGGATCGCTAGTAGTATTGTTAGTTCTTGTTACAGTTTTGGGTGCCAATGCTTTTATGGGTGTGAAATCTTCTTAATGCAATTTAGTACAATAAATCAAAAGAATGTAATTTCACGTGGATCTGATTCTTGAATCTGGGTTTTTGGCTGTAGATCGATGAGAACGTAGCTCGAGAGATCATAAACCATAGATCGCTTCGACACCCCAATATAATTAGGTTCAAGGAGGTAATTGAACCCTTTCTTTCTTTCCTTTGTAGTTTGCAAGAAACTTTCTCTCAATGTCTTTGATCATCTGTGTAATAAACAGGTGGTTTTGACGCCGACTCATTTAGCCATTGTAATGGAGTACGCCGCAGGTGGAGAGCTCTTCGAGAGAATATGCAACGCCGGGCGCTTCAGCGAAGACGAGGTCGAATATCCCTTCTTTCTTCTTCGTAATCTTCGGTAAATTAAGCATTGCCAACGTCTCTATCGAGTTCTTCGTTTCTTGAATCAGGCGAGGTACTTCTTTCAGCAGCTTATTTGCGGTGTCCATTATTGCCACGCATTGGTAGGAGAAAAAAACAGTCGTACATATCTTGAATCAATATCTTTGTGCTGCGAATCGAATGTGTAGCGTAAATAACATCGTTTTTTCGATCGGTAGCAAATTTGCCACCGTGACCTAAAGCTGGAGAACACACTTCTTGACGGTAGCCCAGCCCCGCGCCTCAAAATCTGTGATTTCGGCTATTCAAAGGTTAACCAACGACCAATCCCATTCCCAGGCATAAAAACCGATTGAAAACCTTCTCTTAATGTGTTTGAATTTTATTCGATTTTTCGAGATTCGTTTAGTCGTCTCTGCTTCATTCGAGGCCCAAATCAACGGTCGGCACTCCTGCTTATATAGCTCCCGAGGTTCTATCTAGGCGAGAATACGACGGCAAAGTGAGCAATTTTTTTGTATCTTCTTTACCAAAAAATTCTTTCTTTTCCTCATTTTACGTTTCCAATTTCGTATAATGTCTTAAATTCAGTTGGCTGATGTGTGGTCGTGCGGCGTCACCCTATACGTCATGCTAGTCGGAGCCTATCCCTTCGAAGATCAAGAAGACCCCAAAAACTTCAGGAAAACAATACAAGTCAGCACTTTTTTGTTTTTCTTTTCCCCCTTTACTAAGCGATTGTGCTTTCGATGTGAATGATAAAAAAATCGCCCCTTTTGCAGAGGATAATGGCAGTTCAGTACAAAATCCCGGACTACGTCAGGATATCCCAAGATTGCAGGCACCTTCTTTCACGCATATTCGTCGCCAATCCACTTAGGGTCAGCTATCTCTCCCTCTCTAAAACTAAAGAAGTTTTTTTTTAGCGTTCGAAAAAAGAAACCCATATGACGATCATTCTCACCACAGAGGATAACGATCAAGGAGATAAAATCGCACCCATGGTTTCTGAAGAACTTGCCGAGGGAGCTCACTGAAGTGGCCCAAGCTGCGTATTTTCGTAGGGACAATCCTACGTATTCACTCCAAAGCGAGGAAGAGATTATGAAGATCGTCGAAGAAGCTAAGGTCCCTCCTCAGGCGTCTCGCTCCATAGGAGGCTTTGGCTGGGGAACTGAAGAAGATGAAGAGAACGTCGAAGAAGAGGAGGAAGAAGGAGGAGAAGGTGAAGAAGATGAGTATGAGAAGCAAGTCAAGGCTGCCCATGCTAGTGGGGAAGTTCCTCCTCTTACGTAAGGCGCGGTTTTTATTTATTTATCTTCGATATAGTGTAAAGAATAAGCTGAGTGCTTGAATGTGCTTTATTGGAGTTTGTGTCTGTAAATCTTGGAGGCTTTCTTGCATTTTATTTTTAATTTTTTTTTGTTAAGGGGCTTGCTTGTCAAGTGAAGTGATTTGCTTGCTTGTGTAGGACTTGAGTGTTGCTTTTGAGGTTTGGACTTGAAACTGAGTGTTATGAGCTTTATTTATGTTCTGAGTGTATTTTGGTGTCCTTGCCTTATTCTATTGTACTCCATCCGTGCCAAATCATTTTATACATTTTACTAAATTGGCTGTCCCACATCTTTTGTACATTTTTTTATTTGGTAAAAAACTATCACAAACATTCAATATAATAATATTAAAAAATGACGGATCAAAATATACACTTTTTTATCTTTTAATTGTACTATATTATTAAAATATTCAGTTTCTTAATTTCCGTGCCAATTACAAATGTTCAAAACGGTTTGGGACAGTGGGAGTAATTTGTTTGGCTCAATCAAATTTGAACCTCAATCCACGGTTGTCACGACCGGACCGGCCGGTTCCGACCGGGCCGGTCAAAAATCCGGTCCGGTTCCGGTCCGGTCTTTTTTTTATTTAAAAATAAATAAAAAATATTTGTTTTAAATAAATTTTACAAAATAGTAAAATTGATAAATTAGTTTGGTCTAGTGGTTAAGTTGTGGAATTTTACTTAATGGGCTTGGGTTTGAATCCACCCAACACCTTAATTTTTATATTTATAATTAACCTATTAGCTCACTATTTTGTTTTTATTCAAATTGACCCCAACTCATAGCACTAATCTTGACATACGATTAATTTATAACAACCAACACAATTTACTTTTATTTGATTTTACTCCTTAATTTATATAATTATAGTTTGAAAAAGTTCATAAAAAATGCAATTTTTCATATTTATTCATATATAAAATATATATAAAATATATTTATTATATTTAAGATACCGGTTTGATTCCGGTTCTATGCCGATAAACCACTAAACCTTAAACCACTAAAATTTCCGATCTGATTCGAAAATCCGACTTCAGAACCTTGCCTCAATCGAATATCGGACTGTCTAAAGTTCAACTGAAACGTCGATTATGAGATGACTGAGTTTTAACTGAAAAAAATCTGATTCATGTGATCGATATAATATATCTTGATGTCTATAACATATAAATTCGAACCATAAACGTTACATTTACAACAGCACACCCACAAACTAGGTAGGGTTTAATTAACACCATCATCAACATCTATATATACATTTTTGAACGAAACCCTTCACCTTACATACACACAGACAACCTATCACTTTATTCACACACCACAATCATATAAACAGACTAATAGCAAATTCAATTTATTCACACCTTAACCAAATACGAATACCAAGGGCCGTGAACGATCACCGAAACCTTCCCCACAACCACCAAGATCGACCCGACTTCCGCCACGTCATCGACGAGCAAACCCGCCCCTACCTTATGCAGCGCAGTAGCCGCCAAATCCCTCCCCTCTTTGCCCGTCCCACCGAGCACGACCCCTCTCAAAGCAGAATAAACAGCTCGAGAAACTCGAGCGAAAACAGCATCGTCTTCTTGCAAGCTTTTGCTCAGCATCCTTCCCATGATTTCCTTGATTGGCTCGAGGCTCACATCGTTCGGACTGTTTCCGTCTTCGTCTATCGAAGAGGCGAGCGAATCGATTATTTCCTTTATCCCGGCGTCTTCGGCGGCGTCCAAGGCATTGCATAGACGGTTGAAGCTGTTTGAAGTGAGAATGTCCAGATGGGCTTGGCTGGTCACGATTCTCTGGCTTACGAGCGTCTGCCTTAGGACCAATAGGCTGTATATTCGTCGATCGAGGGTTAAAAAAGGGAATTAGCTCGAAGATGGAAGATGAATTATTGATGAAATGATTACCTAGTTGTGACCACGATAATCCTCTGAAGTAATGACTGTGCTCTTCGGAGCCTAGAGAGGTTGAGTTTCATGGTTTCGGGCAGTTCTCCTTCGGTTAAGCCAGCTACCTTCTTTACCAACTTTAACAGGCCCAGCCTCACTGAGAGGTCGATTGCATCTCCTTTGCACTCGGAGTGAGGATTGATTGTGTCTGAAAATTGGATGATATCGTTACAAGATAGAATGCAAGGTGATTGACTGTACTCATAGGTGGCTAGGAAAAGGAGCTTAAAGAGTGTAACTGACCTATATAAGTAGTTGCTTTGGAGAGGGAAGATGATGGGTGAGATTGCTTTGCACTCAGCTTACCTCCGCCAGTTCGTAGAGTAGTCGGAGGAAGGAAACTTGGCGAGCTGCTATTTGATTTGCTCCTCAAATCGGCGAGAAAACTTTGGTGCTCATTCCATTCGTCGACTCGACATGCTTGAACTGATGATAGCCATCGGGCGGTTAAGGGTAAAGCATTTCGAGCCTCGCAGGGACGGCCATAGCGACTTACGAATGCCTTCCCGAGAAAATGTAAAGCGTCGGGTCCTTTGAGGAATGGTTCGAGAAGTCTGATACGTGCTTTGCTGATTTCTTGCTTAAGGTCCTGATAAGAAGGCAAGTGTACATCAGTTTGACTCTTCGGATAAATGAATCATATATGGAGCAATCAAGAACCAATTTCAATTGCACTTCTGTTGCAAACTGCCATCTGTTAAAGAATTCGGAATAAAATGATTGAAGCAGAACCTGACCCGTATCTGTTCAAGGACAAAGCGCAAGCCTTCAATCAAGGCAACGACTTGCGAATTCTGAAAGCTGCCACGTGCTTGTTCTGCCAGATCTTTCATGAAAGTCTGGTGCTTTTTCTTTAGTTCTTCTTCGTTGGCAGGAGCAGACAGCTTCCGCAAAGTGAATAACGCGTATTCAAGGATCTTTCCAAGATAATCGATGTCTAACTTCCCACATTTCAGGACCTACGAGAAAAAGACAACCATATGAAATCAGTGTTTTTTCGCATGGCAGTAAACTGGACCTAAGAGATGTTACACATAACCATATTTGAACATGCCTAAAATGTACCTCAGTAAGTATTTCCAAATCAATTGTTTCAGAAATTTCCTTTCTCCAGCTAAGAGGGGCCATTTCACAAATTCCATCCCTCACTTCCCCCATTAGTTCCACGATACGACTGTAGTCATGTTCACTCTGTCTCACAGAAGTGACGATGCCATCCCAGAATGCCTTTTCCATTGTCACTTTGATCTGTGTCTGATCATGGCAAAATACTGATAAGAAAAGGGGAACAAATATCTAATAAAAGAATATGCATAGCTCCAGCGTAAATACAAACCATGATAACGTTCTCACTGGAGCCAGCTGTGGGCACATCATCTAAAGAAAGGTGCTCTCCATGAACATATTCATGGACAAACCTCACATTCTCCATATCCGAAGTCGCCCTAGATGCACCTTGATGCTTACTGCCGGACGTGAAGAGGCTAGCTTCATTGAACGGTTCGTACTTAAATAAGGACCTCGCTGCTGACCTTTGCTTCTCAGAATCAACAGGTTCGCCTGCTTTCTCTGAACTCCCAAGAGAAGACGACGATGGACTTTGGGACAACATAAAGGTACTCAGTGGAGTAATTGGACTCCCTTTCTCCGTTCGTTGAAGAATTTCGTTCTAGCATCAGCAAGGGCAGCTTCCATACGTTCAATACCAGCATCTCCACTCAGGTGTGAGACTTTCTCTCTTAGAAGCTTCTGATCTTCAAGAACCTGCATGCATAAGCAGGCAGCCCATCAACAACCAAGCACCGCGAAAGCTAAGTTTACCTTTACACCATTTCATAAACTAAGCACAATGGCATTCAGAAGGCTCATGCACGCGCATTTCTAACAAGAGACTATTACGAAAAAGATACGAAAAAAAGAAACCTCTTTCTGGACAGCTTTCATATCATGTGAAAGTGGACCTCCTCTATCTTCTTCAGATGTGATCTTGCAAGTCTGCATCATTGACAGTTCAAGGCGACAGGCAGCCCTCACTAGATCCTCCTCAAGTGACTTAGCATCCTTAGCTTTCCAAACCACAAAGCTACTCAAAAATGAGCACCAGGCCGAATCAAATGCTGCAAGCTGAGACCTAAAAGTCCGATATCCCACTGGCACCTGACCAGATTCCTTGCTTGAAATTTGCTGGGGTCCATCTACAGTTACTTTAACCAGAAGGTCAAATTCCTTCACAAATTTCTCGGCGGATTTTACCAAAGCAGTTTGCCGCTCTCCTTGACCGCTGATGACTGCATCTGGGTGCCCCAGTATCATGTAAGCACACAAAACAACTCTCACTTGGTATCTTGGTAGCAGCAAAGAAGTCTTGGGAGCTTCTGGTGAGTTTTTGTCGCCTACGTAAGGGGATGATTTCCTAGGTGAATTCCTCTTTTTAGGGGATGCCACCCGCTTAAGGAGGTGGTCGATGTCATCTGAACCATGAGTAGTTGTGGTATGCCCAACAGCTCTAGATAATTTATAACGAGTTTCAAGCCTATCTAGCAAAGCTTTAGTTGTATGAAGGGTGGAAGAAGACTGGATAAGAAGCGCAAACTGTTCAAAAGCCAGCGACTTGACAGAACTCTCCTTAATATTCAGTCCGTAGAATGCTTTTGCAAGATAAGAAGTCGTTCTTTTCGTGCCCTTGAACATTCTCCAGGACCTAAGATATTCGAGGGCTTAACACATTGTAAAGTTTGAAGCTCAGAATATTGTGTACAGGAGAAAAGCATTAAGTACCTGGCCAGTTTTCTAGAAAGAATGTCTGCCTTATCCCAACCATCATGAAGAACGTTATTTGGCCCTCCTTTGTGCCGTAAATACTCAGCTCTCTTTTTCCTAGCCTGCCCACGCCATGAAAGTAAAAAGCCTAAGGTCCCGAACAGTAAAATAATTCATTGAGTATCATTAAGTTATGAACGAATGACGATCAAGTACCCTCTGAATTCTATCTTCAAGCCTGCTTTTCATTTCATTTCTCTTAATCTCTCGCTCATGAGAAACTGAATTGGCTACCTTTTGCACTTTCAGAAACCTTGCCCGCGCCTGCTGCTTCTCCTCTTCCAACAGACCAAGTCTTTTCTTCTCAGCATTTGCACGCTTCTGATACATTGCAGTCCTCACTTTTTCTTTATACTTGCTGTCTCGAGCAACTCTTTGCAGCAAGGATTGAGATGTCCTCTCCTTCAGTGCAGCCCTCTTTTGTCGATAATTCCGAAGGATTAGTAATCTATTAGCCTCTGCTTGATGGACCTTCAATTCCAATTTTGAACCAATCTCAGCTAGTTTCTGTTGGAACCGAATTTCGGTCTTTGTCTTGGCAGCTAGACGCAATTCATGAAGCTTAGCCAGCCGAGTTTGAGCAATTGTCAGGATGCTCAACCTGTGAGGTCAAACCATAAACCAGGACAGAACATTTTCATAATAAGTTAAGTTGAGAGCGAAAGAAAAAAAAAAGACAGTCTTAAATGGAACGAAAAAATAAATGAACAAGATAACTTCAAATATATATGTACTCAACCAATTTCATTCACAGAGAATGAGTAACATGAAATGTAACAAAAGAAGTTCACCTTTTCTCTTCAGCAGCTAGAAGCTTAGCCTTGAGGCGCTGCACAGAATCATCACCGTTGACTGCTGGTCGTGGAGGACTTCGTGGTTTTGGCCTAGCCTTCTCTGATAAGTGCTCATAGAATTTCTGCACAAATACAAATTGTCATGCCAAGCCAGAATGCAAATTTAATTGGAAAGACAAATCAAAGAATGTTTTGACAACAAACTAAATTATAATAAAATTCTGAAATCAACAATTTACAATTATGGTTCAACAGATTTCTGATCGAGGCAGCAAAGGCGTCGACATTTGCAGCAAGCAAATACTTTTATACATAAATAATGATGCAAGAAACTGTGATACCAACATTTTTTTTGGCCTAAACCCAAGTATATTATTAGCTAACTTCAACACCTGAATTCTTCAAATATTAAAGCCTGCCACTTTTGAAAACAAATGGAAAGGAACAACACACTCAAGAAAAAAGGGAAAGAACAATTAAAGCACGATATTTTCTACTTTGATATCGAAGATACTTCCAACTTACACAACTTTCACCAAACGACAAAGAAAAAAACCGTTCATACATTAGAAGGCTATTCGATTAAAAGAATTAAAGCGCATCGATTAACTTAGAAATAGTGATTTATATCTTAACATAGAATACTCAATCCAATAGAACTCTCTTAATCCAAGCAACAGTATTTTTACAAAGCTAAAGACTCTTTAAGTAGTCCGAAGAAAAGGTTTAGTAACACAACATGAAAACAAGTTAAATTTAGACGAATCGCCCTAAAAAAATCCAAAACTAGTTAATACCTGACGTCGACGATCAGCGTCACGAAGCTTAGCTTCAATTTCTTCAACAGTCAAAGAAGACGGAGTCTTAGGCTCTGAGAGCCTCCTCTTAAGCCACGTCGGAACCGTCGGCGGCGAGCACGACAAAACGCCGTCGTTCGCCGGGATTTCCAGAGAAACACTTCTCTCAGGTGATTCCATCAATAAGTTATTTCTCACAACACTTGATCAATTCGAAAGCTCGAAAAACAAACAAAACGAACCGCTTCACCACGATCAAAAGCGATGATGATCGCGGCGACTATATTCACAAATACTCGCTTGCGTGTTCGTTTTGTATTGTTCGA
Source organism: Craterostigma plantagineum (assembly GCA_027422505.1). Classification (NCBI taxonomy): domain Eukaryota; kingdom Viridiplantae; phylum Streptophyta; class Magnoliopsida; order Lamiales; family Linderniaceae; genus Craterostigma; species Craterostigma plantagineum. Next base: position 5,722,611 of record JAPQWV010000040.1, read on the forward strand.
GAGAGAGAGAGAGAGGTTTCAAGAAAAAGTAGCGACGATCAGCAGTGAAATGTCATTTATCTTCATTGTTGAGGGAACGCTTGGTGTGAATGAGGTAGGCGAGCCACGTCATCGAGCGTGAGCCAAACGGTAAAGAAAACGCGCGTGAGTAACGCGCGCGTGCTCTTTTACGTGAATAAAAGCAAAGAGCGAAAACGTACACTTTCTACAACACGCCACTTCTCGCGAGTACAAAAACAGCAACACGCGCCGCTTCGCACCGTAGCAATGGTACTCCGCGCCGCAGCGAATAATAACCACGTCTCTACAGTGACCGGCGGTGAAACGTCAACCATGTAACGTAATGAAGCGAAGCTTTTCCCTTCAACATAAATGTTCGTGACCACTATATATTATATTATATTATATAATTTATATATGTGTGTTTGTGGTGTGATATAAGCTTATATAAAATGATATATTTCCAGGTTTTTTATTTAATTTTTTGGTTTGTGGTGTTAAGATTCTGAGTAGGTGGCGTCGTGGCGATTTTACTCGGAGGCCACTCTTGACTAGAGAACATGTAAATTAGAAAAGTTGTGATTTAATTAATGTTGATTCTAACATATAACACAACACATGCTTCTCATTGGTGGTAAAATAATGGCTGACGTTGATAACGATAGGCAAAAAACGAATATTATTTGCTAATTAAAAACAATAATCATAAGTAATTATAATATGGTTTGCGTGAGATGGGTTGATAGTGTTGATTGTAATGTGCTCTTCTAGAAGAAAACATGGAGAGTGGTTGCGTAAAGAAACTTTTCATGATTTACACAACGGTCTTACTATTCACACCTCTACACCCATATACCACTCTTTACATCCCAAACACTTAGATTTTTGTAATAATAATTTTAAATAATCACATCATTAAAAAAAATATTCTATTAACTTATTTTTCATTAAATCAATAATATTAATTATATGGACTATTCAAAAATTATTAGTTAACCAATTTCACATTTAGGACTAGTAAAAATGCTCGTGACCCGCCCCACCCTGGTACTATCAAATGGGCCTCGTGCCGTGGGCCCGCCAACGTGACTGGGTGGGCTGTCATTTCTCAGGCCCACTAGAAGGCGGGCCTATGCGGGTAAGCCCCCGTGGGGCGCGGACAAGCCCGACAAATATAAAAAATATATTTTTAAAAAAAAATATATAAATGAATTATATAGGTTTTTATATTTTGAGATCCAATTTTTAATTTAATCAAATTTATAAAATAAATAATTTTTTTAATGAATTTAAATTTGATTAGGAGTAATTCAACTTCATTTATTTTAATTATTTTCTATTTTTATATAATTTTTTTCATTTTAGTTTTTTAAGACGGGCCGGGCGCTCCAGACCCGCTACCCGCCAGTAGGGCGGGGCAACTGCCATTTCTCAGGCGGGCCTATGTGGGTAAGCTCGGACGGGCCGCGGCCAGGCCCACCAAATATGGGGTACAACATATGAATTATGGGTATGTAAATATAAATAATTAATGTTTACTCAACATATGAATTATGAGGTACAAATAGAAGAAAGGGGACCCGGATTTTCTATCCCACCTTTTTGTGCCACTTTTTGTGCCACTTTTCAAAAACATCACTAAACATTGTTCCGATTAGTGCTAAAACACCCGTAAATGACATTATATCATAAATACTATTATACCAAATGCTAAAATACAAAAAAAAATAATTATATAATACCTATAATTATGGTATAGACAAATATATGATATATTGAGAAGTATGATCGAAAAATGTATATTATATTGATTTTTTTTTTGTGTTTTAGCATTTGGTATAATAGTATTTATGATATAATATCATTTACGGGTGTTTTAACACTAATCGGAACAATGTTTAGTGATGTTTTTGAAAAGTGACACAAAAAGTGGCACAAAAAGGTGGGACGGGAAATCCGGGTCCAAAGAAAGGTGGGTGCTAATAGAATTACCGATTACATAACTTAGACAATTGAAAATCGGTTTTCTTTTCTAGTTATTTAACCATTTTTATTTCATTTATTTCGTAATTATGATTAATTCATTTCTCGTGCAAATGAGAAAACATAAGAAATTTAATAAATAAAACAATGAGAAAACATAAATAGATACGAATTACGATGTACGGTCCACTCCTAAACCGTCTATATTCATCCCCCCTCGCGCTGTTCCAATCCGACGTACGCCGTTCCTTGTCTTGGTTCCTATCGAATCTCCACCGTCCATCCTTTTGATTTGACATTCTTGCTTAAATTGAGTTGTAATTTACCCTTTCCTCAATTTTGTTCTCCACCATTAGGGAAACTGAGCTTAGGTATCTTCGCTATCGTTCCTTTTATCTGCAGGCGAATAGCAGTGGATTTGCAATGGACCTGACTCATCCGTCGCCGGCGGGAAGCAGCGGACTGTCGCTAGGTTTTTTATCCCACGTTTCTGGGAATAATCGGAGTCCTAGGAGAATCGTTGACGAGGAGGAGGAGGACGGCGATTCAGTTTCGTTTCAGATTGAAACGAGGGTTTGTAACCTCAACAATCCCGCGCCGTCGAGTCCGCTTCAGTTGATGGACCACCGATCGCAGGATCGCGGCCGACTCGCCGCCGACGATGCAGAAGGGAGCGTAACTGTTGAATCGGACGAGGAGAAAGATGTGGAGGAGTTTCGTATTCTAGGTCATTCGTTGACCCTGAAGCGAAAGCGTGACGTTGAGAATGGTAGTTCAGCGGTCGTGGCGCCAATTCCTACGGATGCGGTTTTGGGCAGCGACCCCGAGTCTCGTATGGCTAGCTTGAGATGTTGGGGTAATCAGACGTTGCAAGAAGCTGATCCCGATTTGTTTAGTATTATGAAGAAAGAGAAAGATAGGCAGTTCAAGGGAATCGAATTGATTGCGTCCGAAAATTTTGTGTGTAAAGCTGTGATGGAGGCTTTAGGAAGTCATTTGACGAATAAGTATTCTGAAGGGATGCCCGGTGCACGATACTACGGTGGAAATCAGTACATAGATGAGATTGAGACTTTGTGTCAGGAGCGTGCGCTCGCTGCTTTTGGACTCGATTCCGAGAACTGGGGCGTAAATGTGCAGCCGTACTCGTGTACATCTGCTAATTTTGCTGTATATACGGGGCTTTTGTTGCCTGGTGATAGGATTATGGGTTTGGACACGCCATCTGGTGGGAACACGAGCCACGGTTACTATCTACCCAATGGTAGGAAAGTCTCGGGTGCATCGATATTCTTTGAAAGCTTGTCGTATAAGGTGAACATGCAGACAGGGTACATCGACTACGATAAACTTGAGGAGAGGGCGTTGGATTTTAGACCCAAGATATTGATTTGTGGTGGGAGTTCGTATCCGAGGGAGTGGGATTACGCGAGGTTTAGGCAGATAGCAGATAAATGTGGTGCAGTATTGTTGTGTGATATGGCTCAAATAAGTGGGCTTATTGCTGCTAAGGTGAAAATATTATTCCTTGTGGCTTGTGATTGATTTTTGTATGTTTGAAGTGTACTTATCTTGCTCTTTTATGTTGAGTGCCTTGTGCTGTTTTTGCATTTTCAATCGATCAAGAAAAGTGTTTTAAGATTCATATTGCGTTGTGTGTTTATGGACCCTTCTTTCTCCGCACACAGGAGTGCGCAAGTCCTTTTGAGTATTGCGACATAGTCACCTCCACTACCCACAAAAGTCTTCGAGGTCCAAGAGGAGGGATTATTTTCTACAGGAAGGGATCTAAACCAAGGAAAAGGGGCATGCTTTTGAATCAAGGGGCTGACAGTGATAAGTATGATTTTGAGGAGAAAATCAACTTTGCTGTTTTCCCAGCATTGCAAGGTGGGCCACACAATAATCATATTGCAGCACTTGCCATAGCATTGAAACAAGTGGCTACTCCCGAGTACAAGACGTACATGCAACAAGTAAAGAAAAATGCACAGGCCTTTGCAGCCGCTTTACTGAGGAGGAAGTGTAAACTGGTCACTGGGGGCACTGATAACCATCTGTTGCTTTGGGACTTGAGAAATTTTGGTTTGACAGGCATGCAGTTTCAGCTGTTATTCCCATCTGTTTATCGATTTTAGATAATCAGAAACTCTGTGGTTACTCTTTTCCTTAATTGCAGGTAAGAACTTTGAAAAGGTCTGCGAGTTCTGTCACATTACTCTCAATAAGGTTACAACCTTTGACGACAACGGCAACATAACCCCAGGAGGTGTTAGGATCGGTAAGCTACATACCATCTATGTAAATGTTTCAGCTTGTCCGCACTTTAACGTGTGCCTTTAGTCGTACTATTTCCACGTATAAACTGTAGGTACGCCTGCGATGACGTCAAGAGGCTGTCTTGAGGGCGATTTTGAGATTATAGCCGATTTTCTCCTCAGAGCTGCGCATATTACGAGTTCCATTCAGAGAGAACACGGAAAACAGCCAAAATCGACGAAATTCTTTCTGAAGGGGCTCGAGAATAACACAGACATTCTTGAACTGCGGGCACGAGTTGAAAGTTTCGCGTCCCAATTCGCAATGCCTGGATCCGAATTATAATTGATCGCCATTTGTTTATATTTTTTCTTTTGATCAAATGATGGGGGCTTACATATTCTGTTTTACTTCTGTTTTGCTGGCAAACATACGAAGGTGATCAGATAGTCCTCTCCTCTCAACCAAAGCTTGTTTCAACCTCTTTGTCTGTACTGAAAACATAGTCTTAAAGAGGTATTTGAAAAAGTGATGGTGATTTTGTCTAGTTGGGTTCGTTCCTCAAAGTGCAGTTATTTGTTTAATGATCGACCATGCTGTAATTTAATTTGAATATGCTTGCAATATGTCGTTCAATATATTTATTTATTCTTAAATCGAGTAAACACTAATTAATTGTCTGTTACAGGAAATCGTTCATGAAAACCACTAAAAAGTAACAATATACTTCAATTTGTCAAAACGCAAGAATGGTTATTGCACTAAAGGATCGAAACAATCTTGTGATTCATGTATCTAAATCTGCATACTTCGTCGAAGAAATCATCTGAACTGCTGTGACTGCTCTTCATCTGAAGAATGTTTATCCTCATACTCTTCAGATTATTCGCGTACTTAATCAACGAATTCAACGTATTCATCTTCTGCTCGGCATTGAGCGGCGACCTTACAGTTATCACAAGTTCCTCCAGGGAAGGGATGGAAAAACAAGAGTCCACCTGAAACAAGATCAAATTTCCAGTCTCAAGAACGATGTGTGCAGAAAAGAAATAAGATCATGTAAATTAATATAAAAATTGGTATAATGGCTCACATGTTTTAGGCTGTTCTTCTGACACAAAGCAGCAAACATAGCTCCGTGAATCTCAAAAGTCTGAAGCTTTGGATGGCTGTTGAAGAAGTCAACTAAATCGATTTCTGGGAATGCTAGAAGAGACTCGATGAAATCGCCGGTGAATTCAACTTTCATGTATAGGTGCTTGACGTCGCTCGCCATTTGAAGCATGCTGCTCAGAGCGTTCCAACACCATTGCACTCCTCTTATATTCAGTGTCTCCAATGACGGAAGTTTCCCAAAATCCACATGATAAACCCGTCCTAATTGTGGCAAACAAATCGAAATCATCACTTAGGAAATAGAGTAAGGCACTTGAAGGTAAACAGTTACCACGGACAGTGTGATAGCAACTACCTTTACTGTTGGCAATGGAAAGTGTTTTCAAGAACTGGGATTCGGGTACTCTTACAAAGCCACAACCTTGTACATCAAGCAATTCGAGCCTTGGAGAATCAACAATCAGATAGGTCTCGTTAGAACCAGAGAAGCTAAGCACACACTGCTCAAGCCGAGGATTGTCTATGACGACATGACTGGCACCCTCACAACTAAGAATCAAGAGACGTGTGAGGTTAGGACAAGAACGAAGAGCCTCGTGAAGTGCGTGGTCATCAATTCTAGTACCGACTATTTCAAGATTCTTTAACCTGTGGAAAAAATCCCACTTTGGCTTCTCGACTATAAGAACAGCCCAGAGCTTCAGGGACTCCAAGTTACAGGCTATGCTAAGCAAATCCAACTTTGAGGACTGCTCCTCAGTTGGACACTCACGATTCGTATTATCCAAACGAAGCTCAAGGCTCCTCAACCACGGTCTGGTCTTAGACAGCCATAACGAAAGGCTGCTAATCTCAAACGGGCAGTAAACGATAAGGTCTTCGAGTTTGTGGACAGCTTCAATCATCCGAGTCACTATGGCATCAGGGGTTTCTCCCCTTTTAAGGGCGGAGTCGCAAAGGTTTCGATGAAAATGAAGGCTTTTCAGATAAGGCATACAGTCTTTCCAAGTCTTGGAGACACAAGTGCAAGATGCAACATCTTTGGCATTGTTAATTAGGGTCAAGATGTGCTGCACTATAGCATCAGGCAGTTCCTCCATTGCTTGCCTACAGAGGAAAATAATCAAACGCCTTAACTTCAACCTTTGAACAAACACCGAATCCTCAGTCGCAGGTGCAACGAAATTATAAATTAGCAGCGAATAAACAAAAAAGAAAGAAACAAGAAACTGAATCTTGATAATGATTTCACAGCGGCGAAGTTTGCAGGTCGAATGCGCCCAAAGAAACATAACCCATAAACTCAAAAAAAAAATATTCGACGCATACGAAAGATATGCCGACTTACAGAGAAGATGGATTTTGCCCAGAGCCCAGATGGAGAATTGGAGAGGTGCCAGTAAGCGAAATATTTATACTATATCATATGCGAAATGCGAGAAAAAAGCTAGGGCGCGGCGCGGCGCGGGATATATGAGAGAAAGGCTTTTCGAAATTTGAACGGAGGTAAAACTGATTTGATAGAGGGAGAGAGGTGTGCCCTTTAGAGATTTAGAGAATTTGTATATTTTTATTATTCATTTTGTTTATTTTCTCAATAAAGCGTGTCTGTGAAATATTGGCTTTTTTAATCAAATAATTAAAAAAAATCAACTAAACAACATATGAAAATCTTTGATAAAACGGACATTTCGTAAAAACCGGATACGAGTTATTAACTCGTATAATTAGGGGCTGTCAAGTAACTCGTACTCATATTTAACGAGTTACTCTCTCTTTTTTTTTTTTGTATTTTAACTTATTTTATCTTTTTTAATTATATAACTCATCAAATCATAAAATCATCGTTATCTCATGCGATCACATAATAAAAATCAATAAACGCATCTCATTTATTGTTTGTTTTGCGACGATTAAAATGATATGCATATCTTATATTTTTCGAATATCGGAAACATTTAATTATTTTTATAAAGTTAGGAATTTTTATTGTCAAGGCTATATCAATCGAAATATATAAGTATATTTAGTGGATTGAATTATATATTATTGTGTACCCCTTTTTTCAGTCAGATGGAGAAACACATCATCTCCACATTTTGGAAAAAAAAAAAAAAAGAAGACAAGACACGGTATATATATTTAATTTGTACCCCTTTTTCGATTGATATTGCCTTAACGATAAGAATTCGAAACTTCATAAAAATAATTAAATATTTCGATATTCGAAAAATATAAGATATACATATCATTTCAATCGTCGCGAAACAAACAATAAATTAAATGCGTTTATTGACTTTTATTATGTAAATCACATGAGATAACGATGACTTTATAATTTGATAGGTTATATAATTAATAAATAAATAAGTTGAAATACAAAAAATAAAAAAAAAAAAGAAAAGAAAAGAGAGTAACTTTAATTAGAATACGAGTTACTTGTATTCTAATTATACGAGTTAGGTGGTGTTTGGGAGCACTTATAAAACAAAAGTGCTTTTAAAAATGGACATTTAAAAAAGTGACTTGTTAGAACGTTTCATTTTCTGTTTTGATATTGTTTGGTAACTTCACAAATCACATACAAAAAAGTCCATTCCAATTAAAAATCTTTGATTAATGTTTGGTGGAATAAGTTGAAAAGTGCATATAAATTCTATATAAAAGATAGCATAAGTACGGAAAAAAAATTCATTTTCATGTCAACTTCAAATAGAATAAAAAATTAACAAAACCTAGCTAATTAGGAATAGCCGACTGATATATGAATTCAGCAATAGCATCGCGTAATATAGACTTCTCTTCACTTTGCTGATTAATACCAATCATATCATTAGCGCCACCTTCCACCTCGTCTGCATTAATCTCGTCGTTATTGGTGAGGTAATCGTCGTCCTCATATTGGCGGAAGAGTTCGTCTGCTATTGCTTCTTGTCTGATATAATTATGCAATGCCATGAACACGACAACAATCAATGTCTGTGTTTTAAAAAGAAATGGAGCCATTTTGTCCAATATTGACCATCGAGATTTCCAAACACCGAAACTCCGCTCAATTATATTTCTAAGCGATGAGTGAGTGTGATTGAAAAGTTCTTTAGGACCACTAGCTCTAGGTCCCCTTCGAAATCCTTGAAAATGATATCTCGTACCTTTGTAAGGTGCCAAGAAACCCGTAATATTTGGATAGCCAGCATCCACGACATAATATTTACCTAAAGAAAAAATACAGAATTAAATACATTCATAGATTTTGAAATGAGAAAAAAAAAATTGTCAGACCTCTTGGTGGAATTGGAAAATTTAAACGTTGTGTCGCAAGAGCTTCATTAAGTATACGGGAATCATGAGCAGTTCCTTCCCATCCTGCCCACACAAAGGTGAATTTCATATCAAAAGAACATGCGGCCATCACATTTTGAGTGCATTTGCCTTTTCTTCCGCGATAAGCTAGTTGTTCATTGACTGGGACGACAACATCTACATGTGTTCCATCAATTGCACCATACAACCCTTAGAAATCCGAGGAAAAAAATTAAACTTATTGGAAAGCATAATTTTTATTAACTGAAAATAATAGTTCGATAACTTACCTTGAAATGTGGCCAATACTTGAGATCATGTCGTATATAATTTGGTGTTTGGTCGAAAGATGGTGGAACAATAAGAGACATCGAAAACTTTGCAAGAGCTTTCAAGACATTGTTGAAATGACGACTAATAGTTTCCCCAGAATGTTGAAAACGTTCTTGTAACATGGCGTTCCGTTCGTTATGACCAAGTCATGAGAAAGATAGCCATTTGTTCTTCAACACTAACCTCGCGACTATCTTTCAACAAATTTCTTTCTCGAAGCTCCCTCGTCAGTCGAAAAAATACATGTTTTGCCATTCGAAATAATTGATAACAACGTCTCCAATGCCCATTCAACACATTCATGACAAAACGATGTCCTCGATACATTGAATTACGACATGGTTCTTTTACCATGTGATTATCATAGTAAGAAATAATCTTACCTACAGTAAGACCAATTAGAGTCATTATTGCAACGTCTCTGAATTCTTCTAGCTCGCTTTCATCATCAGAGTCCATGGTAACCTAATATAATCAAGTTATTAACATGAGATTTCGCAGCCATGTAAATGAAATTCATGCATCTTGCTATTATAATGTACATCAGTAGAAATGAAAATTTAACGATGCAAACATAGAATCAAATACGCATTAATTAACCAATCAAAATATGCCACAAGTAACAGAAGAAAACACAGTTGAAAAAATTCAGAATGCTACAACTTAAAATAACAATAGGAAAACAAACAAAGATGAACGACAATTTATTTATTTTTCTAGCCTAAGGTCTTTTCTAACGAGTAGAACCTATTCAAGGATCTCTCTTTCTCAGCTTTCTCGTCCCGAAGCCATTGTAGACGTAGATCTGAATTTTCAAGAGCAATAAACAAATCCCTATGTTCCTTTTTGAGAAACAAGTTGCAAGCGAACATGTATAGCTGACTGCCTTTAGGCACTTCCTAGGCCATCTCGTTAAGTACTTTGATGCATTCTTCTAGCGTTTTGCTGCGTTTTTCACCGATCGACTCAATAGTTTGACAAATGCGGTCAAGATATTTGTCTAAATTTGCAGCCGCTGAAATTTTCCGAGGTCGTTCAGGTGGTGGAATTTCATCGCGAACTCTTTTAAGACGGCGACCTCCGTTAGAATTCGCATCACTCCTTTTAGTTTGACTTGATTTATCAACTAATGGTTCTTTGCCGAGTACTTCAACATCTGACTATTCTTGAATGCCGTTTCCATCATTTGACTTCGTTGATCATTTGGTAGAGATCCCTCTGAAGGTGCCCAAGAAGTCTTTCCAGTAGCATATCCTTCCTTAAACAAAGACGTGAACACTTCATAATATTCTAGTCCTTTGTATCGGAATTTAATTGCTTCCGGATTTCCCTATAAAATATAGAAGCCATTTAATGATACGTTCTAAAATGAATGCAGCTGAATATATTCATAAAACTTGATAACGTACCTTTAAATACTCTTCCCACCATTCATCGGACGCAGAAATTGTGCCTCTGGAACTATCCCATCCAAGCCCGGTGTCGGAATTTATCAACTTATACATTATTTTCCACTCTTGTTTGGTATTGTCCCAATGATTTTTCAATTGTTTCTTATCATAGGACAAACTCGTTTTTTGAACAAAATTAGAACAAATTTTCTTCCATCCATCTTTGCTGAAAAAAGTTCCAACCTTACGACCTTTTGACATTTGCTCACAACACAATTCAACGAACACCTTATGTGCATCACTATTCCATACAGCTTTTGGCTTAAAACCTTTCTTAAGTTGTTAAGGTAATTGCGAAATATTATCATTCTGGTCCAACTCCATAGCTTCAATCACAACTTGAGCAAAGTCAATAAAAATAACCATAAACAGAGATCAAGAATAATGATAAATCAGACCCAAAGTGCAAGCAAGAGCGCCTCGAGATAAAGATAAGTACACATGCATTAGATAAATCTGAGATTGAAATACCTTTAAACTGTGCTCCTATCTTGATCTGCGTTGAAAGGTACAGTGTGGGTTTAGAAGATGGTGGACGTGTGGTTTTAGAAGTGGTGGAACTTACGTATAGGGAGGTGGAGATGTGCTTCTATGAAAAGTGGGATTTTTCCACTTTATTGATAATGGGCTTTTGATAAGTTAACTTTATCAATAAGTCCATTTAAAATTAAATGCCAAACATTAGAAATTTTTCTATATGGACTCATTACTCTAAAAGTCCATTTGGAATGGGTTTCCAAACGAACTCTTAGTAACTCGTATCCAGTTTTTACGAAAATGTTTGTTTTACTAATGGTTGATTTTTTTAATTATTTAATTAAAAAAGCCGTGAAATATTGCTGAAACTGTAGGGAAAAATAAGGGAAAGCAGAGAAAGGTTGCTATCCGCTGTGGGACAAAAGATGGGAGAACGAATACAAAAACGCGCTACCACGTGCCTCGGAGGCGCGTCACCAACTTCATCTTCTTCGGCTTTCCTTCGCTCAGAAGAGATTCCCTTCACCAAACTCTAACAGCTATTACTGCAAGACTACGTTATGGATAACCGGAGAAACAATGTGATCAAGAAGAAGGCGAAGAAGAATTAGAGGAAGGTAAAAGGGACTCAATCACACTCTTTTTTCTCAGTTCTTAAGCAACAGATGGGCGCTGACAGCAGAAGAAACGATGGCTAAACGACACTTCATTTCCCCGTAAGCTTTCCATTCGACTTGTAAGAGCATGCGTGTTTGTAATTAACATTCTTTTTAACGTTACAAAGGATCTGCGAACCAAAGGAAACTCAACAGATAAATTGATAATACCATGTTCAACGATGGGCGTAGCTACGGATACAGATAAAAGCACAACAAAACACAGAACAACAGGCAAAAAGCCTATGAAAGTGCAGCAGTTTTACATAAGTTAAGTAGCAGAAGAGAGAACTCTACCCACCTAATTAGCTCTTTTAAACATTGAATGATACATTGGCTTACATTCGAGCTGAGAGCTTTATGTACCTATGACCCTTCGGCAGGCGGGCCATCTCCTCCAGGCAGATCATCTTCATCATGGTAAATATTCTCAGCCATTTGCCATATCTGAAGTATATTGTCCTCGGCCACACTTGCAACGACCCAATCTTCGCATGGATTCCAGGACAAATCCGATATCTTACTCGTGTGCCCGCCGTGAATGAATAACAGCTCTGGCGGTCCGTCCTCGGAATCTTCTGGCGTTTGTTCGTCGCCGATCCTATGAAAAGGGGAGGTGAGATTTGGATGAAGTGTTTACAATCTTTGTCTTTTCTCCCACCAAAATGGATCATAAAATGGGAAAACGTGCGAAAAGTATCACCTGCTAAGATCCCAAACCATTACCCTCCGACCCAGACAGCAAGAAGCTAAGATTGTTTCGTTCTTTGGGCTCCATCCCACTTGGAAAACCTCTTCCCTGTCGAGCAGTGTAGAAGGATTGAATTTAGAAAGCTATGGGACCATCTGGGAAGGAATACACAGTAAAACGAAGACTAAGAAAGACAGCTCACTTGTGGCAGTCGAAGGTGTGGAGACAGTTAGAAATCTTACGCATGTCCCACAATTTAACCGTCTTGTCTGTAGATCCCGTCGCTATAACCCACTCGTTGAATGGATTGAATGCTAAACAATTGACCTGTTAGAAAGAAGCAATCTTTGATAAAGCAAATTCTAACCCAGAAAAGATCTCAACTAATAACCCATAGCAAAATCATACAACTAACCTCACTTTGATGAGCAACTACGGATTGTATAGGCTTGCTCATCGATGGAGAACGTAAGTCCCACAGATGCATATATTGATCATCTCCAACAGAACCAAACAAGTACTCATGCCTGAGATGCCATGCAACATCTTCAACCACGCCTTCATGAATCTAAAATTTTCTATTTATTAGACTTATAAACATGGCTAAGAGTAGAGATCAAGGTCATCAAAAACACAATCTTCCTTTTCTTTTTTCTTCTCTTGTCAAACTCACCTTGATTATCTGAAAGGCATCTAGCGTCTTATTCTTTGGAGTAGCATTTATGTCCCACAGACATATCTGCGCATCATCAGAACCACTCAATAAGTGACCATGCTTGAAGTGACTCCACGATAAACCATAACCTTCGGAACTATGCCCCCTAAGTCGCAGATCGGGGTTGCAAGTACCATCAAGAGGAGGCTTAGATGGATGTTTGCTATAATCAAACACAAAAACTTCTGAAGTAACTGTTTTAGTGGCGATAATGAACTGGCTTTGGGGCATGTAACGAGCCCTATTGACCTCTCCATCGTGATTTATCTGCTGGATAATTTGAACCTGTAAAGAAATAGTTATAACCATTAGGACCCAAAAAGGATTAAAATATATAGTTGTCAATTCATAGAGCATGCGGCAAAGTGTAAGAAAAACCATGAACATGAGACTATAGGCTCGACTAGAGTCACGTTTTAGTAAAAAACTGCACCACATGCATCACAGATGTGAATAAAGAAACTAACTTCTGCTAGAAATTCTAATATCAGACAAATTCCTTTACTTATTATCCAAGCGCAATTTCATGGCAGAGATGCTTCATACGTATTATACGCTGCACTTAAATTACAAAAGGAGAGTAGATTCTTCATCTAACAGATACCACATTTGATGTATTAAACAATTATTCAATCCAAAGTCAAATTCGAAGTAATAAGTCTTCGAGTACCCAACACAAATCTATCCATGTTTGGGTCCAAGAAATATCACAACTACTGTACTGAAAAAGTTTCGATTGGGGAAAAAAAAGTAGAGCAAAAAAAAAAACGAATTTAAAAGCTTCAAACCTTCCCATTAGCCGAGCCAAACCCACCAAACTCCGAGCTCTCATCATCGTAATTCCTCGCATCGTTCTCAGAATCCTCGAGCGGAAGCTGAACCTGAGCTACCATCAGATAATTCGGCTCGTTTTCAGAAGTGTGAGTGCCCAGAATCATCTTCTGCGAAGAGCATCCCTTTCCCGGCGGCTCCGATCTGTCGGGCAGCCACTCCACCGTCAGCGAAGGCCACTCGAGCGCGTGGGTTATCACGAGGTCGTACAGAAAAGGCGTGTTCTTCTTCCATATCTTATACTCCTCGTTGATCAGTCTCTCTTCGATTTCATCCCTCATCTCATCTTCGTCTCTGCCCATTTTGTTATGCTCCTCTTCTCTGCTATTGCGAGGGAAAGGGGAAGAAAGAAATGCAATGAAGGGAGGGAACGAAGTTTTTTACCGAGCGCCTTAGGGAAATATGATAAATGGGCTTTCTTATTTGAGCCCAATACATTTTGGGCTCTGATAAAGCCCAATACAACCTCAAATTTTAATTTGGAAAAGATTGCAATTCCCTTCTTGAATTTATATCAAGGAGTCGTTACATGCTCTCTCTCTCTCTCTCTCTCTCTCTCTCTCACATAGAGAAGCTCGGAATAATATTTGGATTTTTTTTTTGGGATTAGGATATCACCATATAATGCCATAACTAAGTTGTAAATTTCAATCTTATCCATCGAATATTAGACAATAAATTTCAGTAAGTAACATATCCAATGAGTACGTGAAATTAGTCCAAATTGCACACTCATGTGCATGTGCTATGTATATAATATATAAATCCTTTATTAAATATTAAATAATAATTTTAAAAATAGATGGGTAAACGTAACTGATGCGGACCGAAAAAATCGACCCTAGCATCAATAGTGCACTGGAAGGTATCGGTCCGTCGCCGCTTCGAGTTCGTCGTCTTCGTCTTCGGCGGATCCCTGAAACGTCACGAAAAAGCGGGCTAAAGGGCGCCGTTTCGGCGACGCCCCTCCGACGCTCAAGTCAGTTTAGTGTTCGTCGTTGTTAAAGCGTAAAAGAAAATAAATGAAATCAATAATTAAAGAGAGAGAGAGAGAGTGTATGAAAAAATGATGCGTTCGGCTACGAGAAATGCATCCTCATATGTGGTCTGGCTGTTGTCGAGTGCCTTGTTAGCGAGAGAGAGAGAGAGAGAGAGTAGTATGGGCGATGAGATGGTAGCTTAAGCAGTAGAGTGATAGAGGTGGTGTGAAAATGATGAATCCGTTGTCGTATGTCTTCATTCCAGCAAAAAAGAGAGTTGAGAGAGTTGTCGAGAGTGCCTTCTTCCTTGAGCAAACTGCCCCCCCCTTTATGCATGAACCGTCTCCTTTTTGCCAAGTCAACTCGGTTATGATCATGGGTGTTAGTGGGTTAGTTATGTGTTAGTGGGGTTAGTTATAATGTTAGTGGGTTGATGGCTTTTAAGTGGCGTCCTCGAGATTGCAGGAGCGAATTGCCATAGCTCGGGTGGCGTTCTTTTGGCGTCCTCGGGAAATTGCTCGAGTGAGGCGTCACCCCTCGATTCGGGCCTTGTTCGCTTCGGACGTCTCTCGTCGGGTGTCGCTCGGGAGGTTTTTCCCCGCCTCGGAAGGTGTTCTTCGCGGGAGATATTTCCCGCCCCGTATTCGAATAGACTCGAATATTTGACCGATAAAATACGGGGATAACAATAGTCCCCCTCACAAATAGTCCAAAAGAGTGTTAGTGAATTTTGGACGTAGTATAGGTAAAATATTCGAGTATTGAGAAAACGGGTACTTACCTCGCGTAGATTCCTCAAGCGTGGTTTCGAAGTATTCTGTTTTGTCTCGTCATTCGGGTCGCGACTTTTGTCTTTGCCTTAAAAGCCTTCTTTATCCAATGTACTCGGGCGGTATTCTCTCTTGCTTTCAACTTGTTCGCTTGGTGTCCAATGCTCATGTCCTCGTTAAGCGCCTCGGGCATGGCGATGGTGTAATGAACGCGAGGTCTCTTGCCTCTGTCGGGGGCGTCCCCCCGAGTCCAAGGAGAGTCTCGGCGCTTGGAGACATTTCTTCTTTGCCTCTAGCTTAAATAGAGGTGGCGCTGCCTCGCGTAGAGGGATAGCAGTGTGCGCAAAATCTCCTCTCCCCCTTAGGGAGGAGTGTCTCAGCCTCTCGTAGAGGGAATTCAATGTGCGCAAAATAGTACCCGAGGGGAGTAGTCCCGAGGGGCCTTCTTTGCCTCTAGCTTATATAGAGGTGGCGCTGCCTCGCGTAGAGGGAAAACAGTGTGCGCAAAAGTATTTTCCCCTTAGGGAGTGTTTCAGCCTCTCGTAGAGGGAATTCAATGTGCGCAAAATAGTACCCGAGGGGAGTAGTCCCGATGGGCCTTCTTTGCCTCTAGCTTATATAGAGGTGGCGCTGCCTCGCGTAGAGGGAATTTTTAGGAGAACAATCTTCAGCCTTGGCCAAGGTCTTCGATCTTGTTTATCCGGCGAAATTTTCGATCGACGCAATTTGCAAGTAGGCGAGTCCTCGGCGTATATAGCTTGAATTCTCAAGTGCGGAGGTCGGGTTTCCATGGCTAGTTTTGAGCTAGTTTAAGGGTCCGAGCAGGTCGGGTCTTTGAAGGAGCAAGAACCTGCTATGGTAACTAGGACAAGAAGGTGCATACAAAACTCTCACAGCAATTAATAGCTTTATAAACCCTAACACGTGTCATTCCTCCCCGAGCATGTAATAATAAATTACAAAACGAAAATCTCATGACTTTATAATTTCAAGATGACCCTAAATCATCGAAAAACTTACGATCGATTCTCGAACGTAAACCTTCAGCCGACAACGCTCGTAGAAGGACGGAGAATGAAGTGTGACTAATGGGTTTTTCTTCTTATGCCTTTTTGCATAAAGCTCCCTTGATTCGGCTTCGCAATGTCTAGGTTGAGGGAAAATAAGGTTAGAATATAAAAAATGCATGGTGTGTACCTTTCCTTGAGCGCAAAATGTGTTGAGTCCCTCGGGTTTCGCAACAGAATTTGATATTAACGATGCGGCTTTGGCCTTCGGTCGCGATTGCTTCGGCGAGTTCTTGGCCGTGATGGGTGTTAGTCTCATATTCCGCCAACTCAAATTTGCTGGTCGGTTGCAACGGCGGCAGCGGTTTTTTGCATGAATCGCCCTAAGCCACTCCGCGCACAAAGCCTGTTCCCGAGAATCCGTCAGTGATCGGGGAATGTTCTTGGAGGCGATGGGCGTCGAGCGCCGATGTTGGGCTCTGAGCCTGTCTCGAAAATCGCAGCCCCTTTTGTGTATATTTTATTTTCTTCGTATGGGCGAAAAATGCGCCGATCCATCAAAATTGTGCCATGAAGATTTGACGTCAGACGTCGAAATTCCAGTTTTTTGCAGTTTGCCCAGTAGTGTTTCGGCTGCGATGATCATCATTGTATACAGAAGGCTCTCTAAGGAGTCAGTGGTGGTTCACCAACCATCTGAGGTGACGGGTCGAGGTTAAGGGCTGCAAGCTCCGGCATGCAACCTCGCTGATTTGAGTTGATTTCTTCACGAGGGTTGTTCCCGAGGGCGATGGTGGCCTAATTGATATAAAGCATGTGGTTCGCTCAAGCCTTGATGCTGGTTGTCCGTTGGTGAGCTCGTGTCGATTTCGTCTTGATCGCTTTGAATCGCGACTTTACTTTCTCTTTCCTCGGGGTTTTGCTTACTTCTCCTCCATTTTTCGTGAAGTGGGTGATGTATTTGCCTTCGGCGAGGTCGCGTATTAGGACCCTTCGGCATTGGCGGGCCTATGGTCATCCCTGGTTATTTCTTCATCAGCTTTCTGGCGTCGCTAGGTACCTCTGTGCGCAGAGGGATTTCCACTGGGCTTGGTGGTTCTCCCCGACTGATCAGCAGCCGTGTATGGGCTGAAATTTGGGGGCTGCCAACTCGAAAGCGACTTTGCAGATTTGGGCTGTTGTGTACTTCCTGGGGGCTGGTCTCGGATGTGAATTTTGACGGTGATGATGGTCGGACTACGAGTGAAACGTGATGTCTGGTTAAGTCCCGATGTTGGGTTGTTGACTAGCGGGCTTTTTGCGCTAGATGTTGTCCGAGGGTGGGTAAACGTGACAACAAACGCAGCATCTCAAAGCCAATTTTATCGAGGTCTGTTAGTCTCTAGGGCTGGTTCAATGGCCGTTTTGCAGCGATGAGAGTCGACATGGCTGTCCCGAATTATTTAGTATACCGAGAGCAGTGAATTTCCATCGCAGCGACATAGACTAGATGTCAATAGTATTCTCATGGACCAAAAGCGCCTGAGAATTCCTGCACTCAAATATCTCGAAGGAAGCGGCGAATGTGTAACTAAGTCTGTACATGCTGATGTTGATACTACTTCCCCGAGCAAACAAGGTTAATTTTCAAAAGCATATATCAGAGCTCAATCTAGAATCAGTTGGTGCAGAGAAATATTTAACAACTCAATTTAGTTTCCATAACGCCAGCAAAAATAATGTAATATGCCTAATAAAATTATTGCTACCAGTCCTGTCTAAACCAAAATTCCTAGCAGCAGCCCAGAAAATAAAAGGGTCTGTTGATAATATGAACCTAGAAAAATAATATCCCGACGCTCTAAGTTTTTTTTTCTTCTTATATTCTGGCCTCATCACGCTACACTTACTCCATAATCATCCCAAAAGCTACGAATATTTCGAATCGAATCCTACATTTTGAATTCTACTCAAATAACTTCTATGAAAATTAGCAAACAGCTATAATGCTGGAAATATCGATATAGCCCCATCATATCTGATTTCCTATAATTTTGCTCCCTATGCAAATAACAAAAGTAGTCCCCACTGAAATACTCTGTAGAAACTTACAAACGATCCAACGTTACCGTCGACGGGAGAGAGGTCGCCGGAGATCAGAGGGGAGGTCTCAGTGACTATAGCTGTTGGCCTATACAAGAGGGTGATGGTTTACGCCCTCAAATACCGAAGATCTCGTCCTTGATTCGCTCCTATGTCTCCGTCTTCTTATGCACTGTCCTAGATTCGGCTTCGTAGACGGTGTTTTATTGACGGTGAACGGGCGAGATGGAAGGCGTATACCATGGACGTCGTCAATGATTATCGCAGTGCTGTTTTCCTCGAGGGGCGATTGGGGCCTGATATTGGCCTCGTGATTTTTGCCTCGTTGGTTACCTCGATGTGGCGACGGCTTTTCGGTGAGTCTGAAGATGCACGGATTTTGACTGACTGTAGGCTTGAGTAATGAGCGAAGTGAGATGCGACAACATCGTTCAGGTTAGTATTGTGTTGTCCGCAGCTGGTTCCGATGGGCGCTGATTCTGATGATGAAAGTTGTTGGTCCTAAATGGCGCGCGAGGCATCCCTTCGGACGAAACACTCTTCAGCATCCGATAGTGGGCACGACTTCGCCGACAGCCGTGCACGGGCCATGTACAGCTGCAAATTTGGCTCGTTTCCTGGCGATGGTGATCGGTCCGCTTCACCAGATTCAGCGAGTCAAGCTTTGATGGCATGTTGCCCGCGGTTGTGCTCCCCGGTGCCGATGACATCTCATGAGCCCGGATACGCACGGATAGCGGCTACTGCTAGGCCGAGCCCGAGGAGTTCGAGTGCAGTCGACCGCCTTATCATTGCTCGGATCGGCCTTTTGTCCTTTAGGCGAAAATAGCGGAGCTGCTGTCGGGCTTTACGTCGTTGCACGCTCGGAGCTCTCTGGGACGGAGGAAAAATGTCAGAATGTAATAAATGCATAGGGGTTACCTCCATTTGGATACAAGGTGTGCCGATTCTCTCGATCTTGGCGCATGCGTCGACCCTCTATCTTGATTGGCATGGATATCTCCATCTTTCGGCAGTATAGCAGCGGAGCATTACTGGTCAAATATTTTCCTTAGCCTCATGCTCCGCCGACTCCAATTTGCTGGTTAGTTGCAATGGCAGCAGCATCCGCGTGTTCGCACTAAGTCGCTCCATACACAACGCATGTTCCCAAGAATCCATCAGTGATCCGAGATCGACTAGTAGGTTCGTACGGGCGAGGATCGAGGGCTGCAAACAGGGTGCAGCCTAGCTGATTTATTTATCTTCGGCTTCGAGGACTGGTGTAGAAAGCAGTTCTGCCATGGCGATGGTGGTCGAGCTATGGTGAGGCGTGTTGTCCGAGCAAGCCTTAATGTTGGTTTGCCCGCTAATGCGCTCGAGGTGTTTTTCGTCTCGATCGCTTGAGAATGCGAGCTTTGTTTGTTTTCTTTTTTTTCGTTTGAGTATTGATTGTTTCTTCTCCGCATGGATTATCGTCGATGTCTTCGAAATGACCTGAGGAGGAAGTCACGTATTCAATATATCATGAGAAAATAATATACCTAATTTCGCAGAGAACGAGTCGAGTGCTTGATTTTTCCGACGCCTCATGCTAAGTTCTTCACCGGCAGGTTTTTGCCCTTCGAAGGCAGTCGCTGCGATATTTCTCAGGGATACATCTCGCGAATCTGAGCAGAATTCTGGCTTCACAGGCTGATGTCGACAACAGTTCTTCGATGGCTCTGGTGATCGATCTTTGGCGGAACATGTTTCTCTACCAAATCCTGGCGTCGGGTTGTTGGCCGGTGGGAAGATGGCTCGAGGGCGGGGAAATACGACAGCTAGTGCAGCAACATCGCACGGTTGGTCAGGAATTTTTCCATTGATTATCGGGCAGGTTTCTGTTTTCGCAGAGATGAATCTCGGGCAACCGCGAAATATTGCGCTATGTAGAAGTCCTAGGTGTACTATCCAATAGTCCACTTACGAACAGGGTCCCCAATGACGAGGATTTGTCATCGGCGGCCGAAGGGGTGGATACGGCGGTCGTCGTCAGTCCCACGGGGTTCACCAACGTGGTGGTTTCGCACCAAGAGATCTGAATATCACCACTTATGGGCAGATTTTTGAGTCGATCGTCTCTCTTTAATTTCGCAAGACGTGAGCCGATTAGTTTGATTTGTCGAGGTCGGGCGGGTAGGTTTTCTTTTCTGGTGAGCTGTGTTTGATCTGAGGCGAGACTGAGGTAAACGACACGACGACAGAGTGGTGGCCATGAACACCTTCGTCGGATTTTCATCTGGCGAGTTTGTCCTTCGATCGCTGCTCCTATTAGAAGGTTTCGAGGCTTGTATGAGCGTGGTGGGCTGCGATATCATCGCTCGGTTCGGCCCTATGTCGTGTGGGGCAGTTTCGATGACGGAGGTGGGTGGTCCCGAGGCACTGATGGAGTAGCCGTTGCGCGAATGCCCGGGCAGTTTGATCGGGTTGCTCAATCGCCGGCGATGGTGGCTGTAGTTAGACGTATAGATCTAAATTTGGGAGGCGAGAAAGTCCGCAATCGGTGGGGATTTGCGCCTCGACAAAGGGGCTGCCCGAAGCGCTGCCAGCAGCCAACAATGAGGGCTATCTGCTCATGGCTGCGACGCGAGCGGTTTCGCGGATATCCGAACTTGCAATGGGCGAGGTAGATTACAACGGACTCGAAACGGCTTCAAACTCTCGATTCCTTCCAAGTGCACCGTTATTTATTTATCTGGTTCCCACAGACGGCGCCAATTGATGCGGACCGAAAAAATCGACCCTAGCATCAATAGTGCACTGGAAGGTATCGGTCCGTCGCCGCTTCGAGTTCGTCGTCTTCGTCTTCGGCGGATCCCTGAAACGTCACGAAAAAGCGGGCTAAAGGGCGCCGTTTCGGCGACGCCCCTCCGACGCTCAAGTCAGTTTAGTGTTCGTCGTTGTTAAAGCGTAAAAGAAAATAAATGAAATCAATAATTAAAGAGAGAGAGAGAGAGTGTATGAAAAAATGATGCGTTCGGCTACGAGAAATGCATCCTCATATGTGGTCTGGCTGTTGTCGAGTGCCTTGTTAGCGAGAGAGAGAGAGAGAGAGAGAGTAGTATGGGCGATGAGATGGTAGCTTAAGCAGTAGAGTGATAGAGGTGGTGTGAAAATGATGAATCCGTTGTCGTATGTCTTCATTCCAGCAAAAAAGAGAGTTGAGAGAGTTGTCGAGAGTGCCTTCTTCCTTGAGCAAACTGCCCCCCCCTTTATGCATGAACCGTCTCCTTTTTGCCAAGTCAACTCGGTTATGATCATGGATGTTAGTGGGTTAGTTATGTGTTAGTGGGGTTAGTTATAATGTTAGTGGGTTGATGGCTTTTAAGTGGCGTCCTCGAGATTGCAGGAGCGAATTGCCATAGCTCGGGTGGCGTTCTTTTGGCGTCCTCGGGAAATTGCTCGAGTGAGGCGTCACCCCTCGATTCGGGCCTTGTTCGCTTCGGACGTCTCTCGTCGGGTGTCGCTCGGGAGGTTTTTCCCCGCCTCGGAAGGTGTTCTTCGCGGGAGATATTTCCCGCCCCGTATTCGAATAGACTCGAATATTTGACCGATAAAATACGGGGATAACAATAGTCCCCCTCACAAATAGTCCAAAAGAGTGTTAGTGAATTTTGGACGTAGTATAGGTAAAATATTCGAGTATTGAGAAAACGGGTACTTACCTCGCGTAGATTCCTCAAGCGTGGTTTCGAAGTATTCTGTTTTGTCTCGTCATTCGGGTCGCGACTTTTGTCTTTGCCTTAAAAGCCTTCTTTATCCAATGTACTCGGGCGGTATTCTCTCTTGCTTTCAACTTGTTCGCTTGGTGTCCAATGCTCATGTCCTCGTTAAGCGCCTCGGGCATGGCGATGGTGTAATGAACGCGAGGTCTCTTGCCTCTGTCGGGGGCGTCCCCCCGAGTCCAAGGAGAGTCTCGGCGCTTGGAGACATTTCTTCTTTGCCTCTAGCTTAAATAGAGGTGGCGCTGCCTCGCGTAGAGGGATAGCAGTGTGCGCAAAATCTCCTCTCCCCCTTAGGGAGGAGTGTCTCAGCCTCTCGTAGAGGGAATTCAATGTGCGCAAAATAGTACCCGAGGGGAGTAGTCCCGAGGGGCCTTCTTTGCCTCTAGCTTATATAGAGGTGGCGCTGCCTCGCGTAGAGGGAAAACAGTGTGCGCAAAAGTATTTTCCCCTTAGGGAGTGTTTCAGCCTCTCGTAGAGGGAATTCAATGTGCGCAAAATAGTACCCGAGGGGAGTAGTCCCGATGGGCCTTCTTTGCCTCTAGCTTATATAGAGGTGGCGCTGCCTCGCGTAGAGGGAATTTTTAGGAGAACAATCTTCAGCCTTGGCCAAGGTCTTCGATCTTGTTTATCCGGCGAAATTTTCGATCGACGCAATTTGCAAGTAGGCGAGTCCTCGGCGTATATAGCTTGAATTCTCAAGTGCGGAGGTCGGGTTTCCATGGCTAGTTTTGAGCTAGTTTAAGGGTCCGAGCAGGTCGGGTCTTTGAAGGAGCAAGAACCTGCTATGGTAACTAGGACAAGAAGGTGCATACAAAACTCTCACAGCAATTAATAGCTTTATAAACCCTAACACGTGTCATTCCTCCCCGAGCATGTAATAATAAATTACAAAACGAAAATCTCATGACTTTATAATTTCAAGATGACCCTAAATCATCGAAAAACTTACGATCGATTCTCGAACGTAAACCTTCAGCCGACAACGCTCGTAGAAGGACGGAGAATGAAGTGTGACTAATGGGTTTTTCTTCTTATGCCTTTTTGCATAAAGCTCCCTTGATTCGGCTTCGCAATGTCTAGGTTGAGGGAAAATAAGGTTAGAATATAAAAAATGCATGGTGTGTACCTTTCCTTGAGCGCAAAATGTGTTGAGTCCCTCGGGTTTCGCAACAGAATTTGATATTAACGATGCGGCTTTGGCCTTCGGTCGCGATTGCTTCGGCGAGTTCTTGGCCGTGATGGGTGTTAGTCTCATATTCCGCCAACTCAAATTTGCTGGTCGGTTGCAACGGCGGCAGCGGTTTTTTGCATGAATCGCCCTAAGCCACTCCGCGCACAAAGCCTGTTCCCGAGAATCCGTCAGTGATCGGGGAATGTTCTTGGAGGCGATGGGCGTCGAGCGCCGATGTTGGGCTCTGAGCCTGTCTCGAAAATCGCAGCCCCTTTTGTGTATATTTTATTTTCTTCGTATGGGCGAAAAATGCGCCGATCCATCAAAATTGTGCCATGAAGATTTGACGTCAGACGTCGAAATTCCAGTTTTTTGCAGTTTGCCCAGTAGTGTTTCGGCTGCGATGATCATCATTGTATACAGAAGGCTCTCTAAGGAGTCAGTGGTGGTTCACCAACCATCTGAGGTGACGGGTCGAGGTTAAGGGCTGCAAGCTCCGGCATGCAACCTCGCTGATTTGAGTTGATTTCTTCACGAGGGTTGTTCCCGAGGGCGATGGTGGCCTAATTGATATAAAGCATGTGGTTCGCTCAAGCCTTGATGCTGGTTGTCCGTTGGTGAGCTCGTGTCGATTTCGTCTTGATCGCTTTGAATCGCGACTTTACTTTCTCTTTCCTCGGGGTTTTGCTTACTTCTCCTCCATTTTTCGTGAAGTGGGTGATGTATTTGCCTTCGGCGAGGTCGCGTATTAGGACCCTTCGGCATTGGCGGGCCTATGGTCATCCCTGGTTATTTCTTCATCAGCTTTCTGGCGTCGCTAGGTACCTCTGTGCGCAGAGGGATTTCCACTGGGCTTGGTGGTTCTCCCCGACTGATCAGCAGCCGTGTATGGGCTGAAATTTGGGGGCTGCCAACTCGAAAGCGACTTTGCAGATTTGGGCTGTTGTGTACTTCCTGGGGGCTGGTCTCGGATGTGAATTTTGACGGTGATGATGGTCGGACTACGAGTGAAACGTGATGTCTGGTTAAGTCCCGATGTTGGGTTGTTGACTAGCGGGCTTTTTGCGCTAGATGTTGTCCGAGGGTGGGTAAACGTGACAACAAACGCAGCATCTCAAAGCCAATTTTATCGAGGTCTGTTAGTCTCTAGGGCTGGTTCAATGGCCGTTTTGCAGCGATGAGAGTCGACATGGCTGTCCCGAATTATTTAGTATACCGAGAGCAGTGAATTTCCATCGCAGCGACATAGACTAGATGTCAATAGTATTCTCATGGACCAAAAGCGCCTGAGAATTCCTGCACTCAAATATCTCGAAGGAAGCGGCGAATGTGTAACTAAGTCTGTACATGCTGATGTTGATACTACTTCCCCGAGCAAACAAGGTTAATTTTCAAAAGCATATATCAGAGCTCAATCTAGAATCAGTTGGTGCAGAGAAATATTTAACAACTCAATTTAGTTTCCATAACGCCAGCAAAAATAATGTAATATGCCTAATAAAATTATTGCTACCAGTCCTGTCTAAACCAAAATTCCTAGCAGCAGCCCAGAAAATAAAAGGGTCTGTTGATAATATGAACCTAGAAAAATAATATCCCGACGCTCTAAGTTTTTTTTCTTCTTATATTCTGGCCTCATCACGCTACACTTACTCCATAATCATCCCAAAAGCTACGAATATTTCGAATCGAATCCTACATTTTGAATTCTACTCAAATAACTTCTATGAAAATTAGCAAACAGCTAATAATGCTGGAAATATCGATATAGCCCCATCATATCTGATTTCCTATAATTTTGCTCCCTATGCAAATAACAAAAGTAGTCCCCACTGAAATACTCTGTAGAAACTTACAAACGATCCAACGTTACCGTCGACGGGAGAGAGGTCGCCGGAGATCAGAGGGGAGGTCTCAGTGACTATAGCTGTTGGCCTATACAAGAGGGTGATGGTTTACGCCCTCAAATACCGAAGATCTCGTCCTTGATTCGCTCCTATGTCTCCGTCTTCTTATGCACTGTCCTAGATTCGGCTTCGTAGACGGTGTTTTATTGACGGTGAACGGGCGAGATGGAAGGCGTATACCATGGACGTCGTCAATGATTATCGCAGTGCTGTTTTCCTCGAGGGGCGATTGGGGCCTGATATTGGCCTCGTGATTTTTGCCTCGTTGGTTACCTCGATGTGGCGACGGCTTTTCGGTGAGTCTGAAGATGCACGGATTTTGACTGACTGTAGGCTTGAGTAATGAGCGAAGTGAGATGCGACAACATCGTTCAGGTTAGTATTGTGTTGTCCGCAGCTGGTTCCGATGGGCGCTGATTCTGATGATGAAAGTTGTTGGTCCTAAATGGCGCGCGAGGCATCCCTTCGGACGAAACACTCTTCAGCATCCGATAGTGGGCACGACTTCGCCGACAGCCGTGCACGGGCCATGTACAGCTGCAAATTTGGCTCGTTTCCTGGCGATGGTGATCGGTCCGCTTCACCAGATTCAGCGAGTCAAGCTTTGATGGCATGTTGCCCGCGGTTGTGCTCCCCGGTGCCGATGACATCTCATGAGCCCGGATACGCACGGATAGCGGCTACTGCTAGGCCGAGCCCGAGGAGTTCGAGTGCAGTCGACCGCCTTATCATTGCTCGGATCGGCCTTTTGTCCTTTAGGCGAAAATAGCGGAGCTGCTGTCGGGCTTTACGTCGTTGCACGCTCGGAGCTCTCTGGGACGGAGGAAAAATGTCAGAATGTAATAAATGCATAGGGGTTACCTCCATTTGGATACAAGGTGTGCCGATTCTCTCGATCTTGGCGCATGCGTCGACCCTCTATCTTGATTGGCATGGATATCTCCATCTTTCGGCAGTATAGCAGCGGAGCATTACTGGTCAAATATTTTCCTTAGCCTCATGCTCCGCCGACTCCAATTTGCTGGTTAGTTGCAATGGCAGCAGCATCCGCGTGTTCGCACTAAGTCGCTCCATACACAACGCATGTTCCCAAGAATCCATCAGTGATCCGAGATCGACTAGTAGGTTCGTACGGGCGAGGATCGAGGGCTGCAAACAGGGTGCAGCCTAGCTGATTTATTTATCTTCGGCTTCGAGGACTGGTGTAGAAAGCAGTTCTGCCATGGCGATGGTGGTCGAGCTATGGTGAGGCGTGTTGTCCGAGCAAGCCTTAATGTTGGTTTGCCCGCTAATGCGCTCGAGGTGTTTTTCGTCTCGATCGCTTGAGAATGCGAGCTTTGTTTGTTTTCTTTTTTTTCGTTTGAGTATTGATTGTTTCTTCTCCGCATGGATTATCGTCGATGTCTTCGAAATGACCTGAGGAGGAAGTCACGTATTCAATATATCATGAGAAAATAATATACCTAATTTCGCAGAGAACGAGTCGAGTGCTTGATTTTTCCGACGCCTCATGCTAAGTTCTTCACCGGCAGGTTTTTGCCCTTCGAAGGCAGTCGCTGCGATATTTCTCAGGGATACATCTCGCGAATCTGAGCAGAATTCTGGCTTCACAGGCTGATGTCGACAACAGTTCTTCGATGGCTCTGGTGATCGATCTTTGGCGGAACATGTTTCTCTACCAAATCCTGGCGTCGGGTTGTTGGCCGGTGGGAAGATGGCTCGAGGGCGGGGAAATACGACAGCTAGTGCAGCAACATCGCACGGTTGGTCAGGAATTTTTCCATTGATTATCGGGCAGGTTTCTGTTTTCGCAGAGATGAATCTCGGGCAACCGCGAAATATTGCGCTATGTAGAAGTCCTAGGTGTACTATCCAATAGTCCACTTACGAACAGGGTCCCCAATGACGAGGATTTGTCATCGGCGGCCGAAGGGGTGGATACGGCGGTCGTCGTCAGTCCCACGGGGTTCACCAACGTGGTGGTTTCGCACCAAGAGATCTGAATATCACCACTTATGGGCAGATTTTTGAGTCGATCGTCTCTCTTTAATTTCGCAAGACGTGAGCCGATTAGTTTGATTTGTCGAGGTCGGGCGGGTAGGTTTTCTTTTCTGGTGAGCTGTGTTTGATCTGAGGCGAGACTGAGGTAAACGACACGACGACAGAGTGGTGGCCATGAACACCTTCGTCGGATTTTCATCTGGCGAGTTTGTCCTTCGATCGCTGCTCCTATTAGAAGGTTTCGAGGCTTGTATGAGCGTGGTGGGCTGCGATATCATCGCTCGGTTCGGCCCTATGTCGTGTGGGGCAGTTTCGATGACGGAGGTGGGTGGTCCCGAGGCACTGATGGAGTAGCCGTTGCGCGAATGCCCGGGCAGTTTGATCGGGTTGCTCAATCGCCGGCGATGGTGGCTGTAGTTAGACGTATAGATCTAAATTTGGGAGGCGAGAAAGTCCGCAATCGGTGGGGATTTGCGCCTCGACAAAGGGGCTGCCCGAAGCGCTGCCAGCAGCCAACAATGAGGGCTATCTGCTCATGGCTGCGACGCGAGCGGTTTCGCGGATATCCGAACTTGCAATGGGCGAGGTAGATTACAACGGACTCGAAACGGCTTCAAACTCTCGATTCCTTCCAAGTGCACCGTTATTTATTTATCTGGTTCCCACAGACGGCGCCAATTGATGCGGACCGAAAAAATCGACCCTAGCATCAATAGTGCACTGGAAGGTATCGGTCCGTCGCCGCTTCGAGTTCGTCGTCTTCGTCTTCGGCGGATCCCTGAAACGTCACGAAAAAGCGGGCTAAAGGGCGCCGTTTCGGCGACGCCCCTCCGACGCTCAAGTCAGTTTAGTGTTCGTCGTTGTTAAAGCGTAAAAGAAAATAAATGAAATCAATAATTAAAGAGAGAGAGAGAGAGTGTATGAAAAAATGATGCGTTCGGCTACGAGAAATGCATCCTCATATGTGGTCTGGCTGTTGTCGAGTGCCTTGTTAGCGAGAGAGAGAGAGAGAGAGAGAGAGTAGTATGGGCGATGAGATGGTAGCTTAAGCAGTAGAGTGATAGAGGTGGTGTGAAAATGATGAATCCGTTGTCGTATGTCTTCATTCCAGCAAAAAAGAGAGTTGAGAGAGTTGTCGAGAGTGCCTTCTTCCTTGAGCAAACTGCCCCCCCCTTTATGCATGAACCGTCTCCTTTTTGCCAAGTCAACTCGGTTATGATCATGGGTGTTAGTGGGTTAGTTATGTGTTAGTGGGGTTAGTTATAATGTTAGTGGGTTGATGGCTTTTAAGTGGCGTCCTCGAGATTGCAGGAGCGAATTGCCATAGCTCGGGTGGCGTTCTTTTGGCGTCCTCGGGAAATTGCTCGAGTGAGGCGTCACCCCTCGATTCGGGCCTTGTTCGCTTCGGACGTCTCTCGTCGGGTGTCGCTCGGGAGGTTTTTCCCCGCCTCGGAAGGTGTTCTTCGCGGGAGATATTTCCCGCCCCGTATTCGAATAGACTCGAATATTTGACCGATAAAATACGGGGATAACAGTAACAATATATAAATGCAAGGTAGTGGACGGTTTTTTATTTTTTATTTAATGTTAATTATTAATTCAAGAAATATTCTGATTGGTTAATAGATACATCAAATTGAGCGGTTTTTAACTCGCCTAATATTTAAGGTATAGATAGAGCCACCACTTGAGTTATCCTTGTAAAACATATTTGGATATTCAACTAATATATGAGGTTATATGTAGTGAGAAATAAATTAATTTCAATAAATTGTGGGTGGCTACACTACACTAAAAGGGAGAAGGAAAATAGAAGTTAGGGTTGCTAACTGGTGGGACCCACCCACGACCAATTAGGGAAAAACTATAATTAAAAGAAAAAAAGATGAAAATATCGCAGAAAAAGGGTAAATATATTGATGTGTGAAAATAGAATAATGGACCAATGTTCACAGCATACGCGCGCAGCACACAAAGACGAGTCTCGTTTTCAAGATACAGACATTTACGTACGAAATCTCCATCTGTAATATCCTTTCTTTTCTTTATATATATAAAAACCTCTTCTCCATATCTCGAAACCTAGAGTTTGTGAACGGGGACTGGAGAAATCACGTCACTGCCGGCGTTTATTTCTAGAAAATTCGGTAATACTGCGCGGAGATTTTTATAGATTCATCCGTATATTGGGAGACTGAAACTGCGAGTGTGAGGCTGCTGGGCTTTTTTTTCGTGGCCTGAAAGGGAGGAATTTTGAGGGGTATATTGATTGATTTTTGTTGGTTTTAATCCATAGGGAGAAATCGAGTTCAGTCTGTTCTATTTGTCAATTGTATGTTCGTAATGCGTGAAGGTTTCGTCTGATTTTTCTGTGGTTGATTTATGCGCAGGCGGACTGGTCAAAACCCTAGAATTGTTCCCTTTTTCCTCTATTGAGAGATTTTTCTGCGTATACGGCTTCGATGTTTATGCATTTGGATGCGGGCATAGGCGGTTATTGAAGGTTTTACGCTGTTCTGTGGATTTTATGTGCATAGTGTGGTGGAGTTATTTTGTGGGATCCTATTGAATTTGATTAGGTTTTCACTGATACGAGGTTTTTAATCTCGTCGTCATTGAGGCATTGGGATTCTGTTTGAAAGCCTCGAACTGGGCAGTTAAATATCGACGAAAGTTGGGATTTTTTTTGGAATCTATCAGATGACAGAATCTTTTACAGCAGCGAGCTTTTTGGTGAATACGTTATAATTTTTTATATTGGAGAAGTAGAGAGGCTTCTAGAATTCGTGTAAGCTGGGCTTGCTTTTTTGGTGAATACATTATAATTATATCTTTCGGGTGCAAATCTCGTGGTGATAATTGTGGTACATGCTGGTAGTTTATTCTCATCGGATCATACCATGACTTGACTATTCTAGTCAGTGTGCTCTTCTCTAAAGTATAATGATTAGTTATGGAAAAGAATGAGCCTTCGTTAATACCTGAATGGTTGAAAACTTCTGGCAGCTCTTCAGTACGTTCAGGTATATTCACTATCCTTTAACCACTCTTGAATTAAAAAACACTATCGTTTTACTAACATACCATGGTTTTGCTCTTTCAGATGATCGTGGTCCATCAAGGCTCACAAGAAATCGCTCTGTGAATACTACTACTAATAATAATCGTAATTTCGGCAATACTAACGGTCGTAACTTGGGGAGATCTTTTAGCTCAGACAGAACGACCTCTTCATATTTTCTCAGAAGCTCTAGTAGCAATGGTTCTGGCAATCTGAGGTCCCAGAGTGGTTATGGCAGTAGAAATCACCATGACAGAGAGTGGAATAGCAGTAGGAATGAATCTAACAGTAAGGAGAAGTCATTTTTGGGCGAGCGTTGGCGTCGAGACTCTCCTGATTCACCTAAAAGAACATCTCACATCGACGCTGATAGGGATGGTTTAAGGCGTTCGCAATCTATGATCTCAGGGAAACGTGGGGACAAATGGCATAGGAAAGCCGCGAATGATTCTGATTATTATGGTGGGAAGAGTAAGAACGCCTCGCCTACCAAGAGCAGTCCTATTGGTGGGCCTAAAATGAATTTCGCTAGAGACTTCCCTTCGCTTGGATCAGAAGAAAGAACTGGTGCTGCTTCAGATGTTATAAGAGTCCCATCTCCTGGATTTAGTAGTTCATCCATTCAAAGCTTACCAATCGGTATCTCAACAAACGTTGGCAGTGAAAAATGGAAGTCGGCCTTGGCTGAGGTTCCTGGGTTGGTTGCTAGCAATGGAATGGGCGCTTCATCATTGGGAACAAATACAGGTCTCAACATGGCGGAAGCTGTTGCTCAGGGACCTATCGTTTCTCAGGCTAATCCTCAGGTTTGTCTGAATCTAACACGACGTTGATCTGTTTTTGTATGTGAACTATCATCTAATGTCTGTTTTCTTGCAGTCATCAGTTGGTACTCAGATATCTGGCGAATTGTCTCTGAAGCAGTCTAAACAATTGATCCCTGTGACACCATCCCTGCCAAAATCCTTAGTAAGCTACTTCCATTATCTTCTTATGGTGTTTGTTCGTAATATATAAACGTAGGGCATACTTGAAATCTATGGTCACTGCCAATTTCCTTAAATCGCCATCTCTATGTGTGGACAAGATAACTAACTGTATGATTGTAAACCAATCTCAATGGTGCTGAACTGTGTTGCAGACTAAAGTGGGCCAGCATCAGCACCTCGGGCCGTCTTTGCTTGCCAACACGCCACGTGGC
The DNA here is from genome assembly GCA_027422505.1 of Craterostigma plantagineum. NCBI lineage: Eukaryota > Viridiplantae > Streptophyta > Magnoliopsida > Lamiales > Linderniaceae > Craterostigma > Craterostigma plantagineum. The sequence continues at coordinate 5,754,352 of JAPQWV010000040.1, forward strand.
GGGCCCGTGAAGGGCGAGCTCGCAAAGCCAAAGCTTCATGTTCTCAAGCCAGCAAGAGAAAAGAACGCTGTAGCTCCTATATTGAAGGACAAGCTAAGCCCCACGGGCAGCAGCAAACCATTGACTCCTACGCTATCCCATCGTTCTTCCTCTGTTTCTGAATCCACGCCATTCCATACCCCATCAAGCAATTCAATGACAGACCCTAAAATGACTGTATTGGAGAAGCGCCCCACCTCTCAAGCGCGAAGCAGAAACGATTTTTTCAACTCTGTGAGGAAGAAATCTATGGAAAATAGTGCCAATTCCTCGTCTGCTTTGGAGACTAGTAGTAATATCGCTGCTGAGTCGCCCTCGTCTTTGTCTGAAAGCACAGATTCTTCGCCCAATCATAGTATTGCTGCACTAAATTCAACCCTTTGCATGGATCACGTCTCTGAGGCAAAGGTCGGTTCGAACTGCAATGGCAATGCGGATGAGCATCTCGGTAATGGAATCGAAAATTCTATCTCAGATTTAAGCGTCCCAGACGAGGCAGAAGCTGCATTCTTACGCTCTTTGGGCTGGGAAGAAGATTCAGATGAGGGCGGGCTTACTGAAGAAGAGATCAATGCTTTCTTTAGAGATGCTGCTAAGGTAATGTAGTACCGTCAGTCGCGATATTCTTTACCCAACTCATTTATTTCTTCGATCGAGCGTTCTTTTGTATCTAACTCGTGATCGTATTCTTGCAGTACATAGATTCGAAGCCAACCCTCAAAGCACTGCAAATGAATCGAAAAGGAAAGATCGATCTACAGATCGGTAATACGGCGGAATCTTGACTATGTTAGAGGAAGCGAAATAGGAAATAAGTTAGTTACCGTTTGCTCTATTCCTCACTCCCCATTGTTGGTTTTTTTTTTTCTCTTTTGAGCTTGGAAGAGGTTTTATTTTACATTGAAGAGATGGTATGGATAGCAAGAAAGTCTGGTTTTTTTAGCTGCAATCAAAGGCTTACTGTTAATTACCAAAAGTGCCCTCTGCCTTACATCAACAACGTACATTTCCTAATAAGCAACTTCATATTTTAGCCTAAGAAACGTTCATGGTTTGGGCGTAGTTGTAATTTTAGCCTCTAAATCTCCTCGTTCCTCTTCACTGTGAAAATCTGTCAAACTTGGGTTCAAGGCCATGTTATTAATCATACAATTACCATAGTTACTACTATCATCCGTCGATCTTTCAGGGGTAGTTTCGGCATTTCCTCGTCTCGTCGTGGACGACGGCGCAAGCCGAGTCATCTTCTTCATTTCTTCGCTCTTTCCCCACAGAACAGAGTATAGCCCACACACGATTATTGCAGCGCCTAACACACTGTTTTTAACAATTTATTACCATGTCAAAATTAGAGTTCTAAATAATTACATATGCATGCGTATGTAACTATACCTTCCCAAGTGTAGCTTTTCTTTGACAAGCAATGACCCCAAAAGCCCGACAAGAACAAGCATCAACGGACTAAAAACCGAGACGTACAATGGCCCTCTCATTCTTACGCAACACATCATGAATACCCAGGGCCGGATTTTGGGCTGTACTTCCAGCCCTACAGCACAGGGCCACCAAAAATATTTAGGGCCCAATATGTATATTATATATATATATATATCAAGTTTTATATTAATTTATTGCCTCTTCACGTAATGTGTTCCTCTCTGACTTTCCAAATATTAGACCAATCACCAATTAGATCTACCAAACGGCCTAATAATCATTACAACAGCTGGCCTCCTCAATTCTTTTTTCAGTTTCTCTTTTTCTTTTTGAAGTTATCTTTTTTAGTTTCTCAAAGAAGAAAAACAAAAGAAATTCAGCTATTCTATTCGAGCTGTGTTCCTCGATTGTACAAGAGTAAATATTCATAACAAGCAAGCTAACTCACTCTCACGGTCACATCTAACAAGCAGCTCAGCTCGCGCACCTCTACCAGCAGTTAGCGCATCAGGTTTTTTATCCTTTTTCACTGTAAATTTTCATCTTTTTCTCCCTATTTGAATTTGATTTGGAATATTGTTGTGAGTTTTTCATCTGTTTATAATGGCTCCTGGCATTAGAAAACATGTTTCTGGATATGAGAAGCGTAAGAAACAAAAAAATTTGAAGAGTTACAACGATCACAAAGAGGAGCTTTAGACAAATTTGTAATTAAACCTCCATTAGTTGCTTCTGAAAATCAAAATACTGGCGAAAATATTGAGATTGATAACAATGTGGGCAATCATGCCGTTGCTGAACATGGTGATGATGTTCATACTAATCTTGACAACATCGATCAAATAGACTTAGAGAATAGCAATTTGAATAGTTCTCCAAACAATGAAAATGATTTTTTGTATGCTTCTGACTGTGACAATGTTGACAAAGAAAAGACATATGAAACTTCTCCTCTGCTTGATATTTTTGATCCAAGGAATTGGGATGGACTAGATTCGAAAATGATTGATTTGTTAGTAGCCAAGGGTCCTAAAAGAGATCATTCCTTTGTAAAAGGTCCCAAAGATAAGTCTTCCAATAGGCGATTTACTGCAAAATTATACACTAGAGTCTTATCAAATGGAGAGAAGTGTGATAGAGAATGGCTAGTTTATTCAAAAGAGCTTGATAGAGTTTACTGCTTTTGTTGCAAAATTTTTAAGAAGGGCATTGGTAAAGGTCACTTGTCAAATGAAGGTTTTAATGATTGGGCACACGTTGGTGAAAGACTTCGAGAACATGAAACAGGTATGGAGCATATTAGAAATATGGCAACTTGGTATGATTTGCGTCAAAGGGTTAGAAAATCTCAAACTATTGACAAAGTCGCCCAAGGGCTAGTTGAAAAAGAAAAAGAACATTGGAAAAATCTACTGTTAAGGATTATTTCTTTTGTCAAGTTTCTTGGCAAACATAATCTAGCCTTTCGTGGTAGTAATGAGAAACTGTATGAAAATGGTAATGGAAACTTTTTAGGCTTAGTTGAAATGGCAGCCGAGTTTGACCCTATTGTCAAAGAACATGTCAGACGTATTAAAAATGAAGAAGTTTATTTTCATTATCTTGGTCCGAGCATCCAAAATGAGTTAATACTTTTGCTTGCTTCCTCGATCAAATCTGAAATAGTGAAAAAAATAAAGCAAGCGAAGTATTTTTCCGTGATACTTGATTGTACTCCTGATTCCAGCCACAAGGAGCAGATGTCATTGATGATAAGGTATGTAGACGTGTCTTCAAATCATGTTATCATTGAGGAGTCTTTCTTAGGGTTTTTGCATGTGAGTGATACAACTGGAAAAGGCCTTTTTGATGCTTTGCAAAATGAGCTGCGACTTCTTGATCTTGATATTTCTGATGTGCGGGGACAAGGTTATGATAATGGGTCAAATATGAAAGGAAAGCATCAAGGTGTGCAGAAAAGACTTTTGGATGAAAATCCAAGAGCTTTTTATACACCTTGTGGCTGTCATAGTCTTAATTTAGTTTTATGTGACATGGCAAACTCTTGTACTAAAGCGAAAGATTTTTTCGGGATTATACAACGCATATATACAATTTTTGCAAAATCTACTAAGCGATGGGATATTTTGAAAGATAATGTACATGGGTTAACTCTTAAATCGTTGTCTTCCACTCGTTGGGAGAGTCGCGTTGAGAGTGTTCAAGCCATAAGATTTCAAATGGTAGAAATAAGGGAGGCTTTACTTCAAGTGGCAGACTTGGATGGTGAGATTTTAATAAGAAGTGAAGCTAAGTCTTTAGCAACAAATGAGCTTGGTGATTTTGAGTTTATGATAGCTATAATTATTTGGTTTGAAATATTATATCATGTTAATTTAGTTAGCAAGTACTTACAATCAAAAGATATGCTCATAGATGTTGCCATGGGAAAAATTGCTGATTTAATTTCGTTTTTTGAGAGATACAGAGAAAGCGGTTTTAATGATGCATTTGCTTCTGCTAAAGATATTGCCATTCAAATGGGTATAGATCCAATTTTTCATGAGAGGCGTGTAATAAAAAGGAAAAGACATTTTGACGAAAGCTCACATGCATCATTAGATTCATTATCTGCAGAAGAATCATTTAGAGTCAATTATTTTCTTTATATTGTTGATCAAGCTATTGTTTCTCTTAAGAGGAGATTTGAGCAATATCAAGAATATGAGAAAATCTTTGGCTTTTTGTTTAGTTCTGATATGTTAGACTCTTTGGATGATATGAGCTTGAAGTCTTGTTGTAGTCGCCTTGAAAATGCTCTTAAATATAATGGACATTCGGATATTAATGGAGATGAGTTATATGTTGAGTTGAAGCTAAGAAGAGATATGCAACCGCCCGAAAAAATGGGACCCATTGAGGTTTTGAAAGATTTGAAATTGTTTGATTTTTTTCCTAATCTTGTTATTGCATATAGAATTTTATTGACTATTCCTGTTACTGTTGCATCTGCAGAGCGGAGTTTCTCTAAGTTGAAGTTGTTGAAGTCGTACTTGCGCTCTACAATATCACAAGAACGACTCAACGGATTAGCTATGATATCTATCGAAAATGCTCTTTTGGATAAAGTAGAATATGAAGCGTTGATTGATGAATTTGCATCAAAAAATGCTAGACGGACATGTTTCTTTAAATAAAGGATCATTAATTTGCAATTTGCATTTGCTAAATTTCATTTTAAAAAATGTCTGATTTTCTTAGATAAATATATCATATAAAATAGTAGCTATAAATTTATAGTATGTGTTATTTGTAGTCGATGTTTGTATTTTGAGGCCTCAGTTTGTTATTAGAACAGGGCCACACAAATTGAAAAAACGGCCCTGTGAATACCCACGCTATGCCCGACGCCACAATTCCCTGTATATAATACTGTTACATAAGTCTGTAATGATCCAATACTTCAAATTATTACACATACTTTACCATATAAGCAGCAGAAAGAAGGGTTAAATTCCATCCCAACTTCCATTGTCTCCAATCCCTCTCCACGCAGAGTGCGATGAGAATCGCCTGTAAAGAGCCCATCACTGTGACCAAAGCCGTGCTTGAGTAATGGCATGGATATACCTCGCTCATCTTCGCCTGCTTTTATACGATAGATATTTAAAAATATAAACCAGCTTATAGTAATATAAATATATATCTATATGTGTGATGTGGGTATCATTAATGATTAATTACCTGAACGATTAATGAGATGGAAACGCCTAAACAAGCAGCGAGCGCCAGCAGAAGGCCCAGTACTTTGTCGAGCGCCGACTTTTTGTGGTGGTGGTGGTGGGCTGCCGACACGTGTCCGCCGGAATGATGACGTGTCATGCTCAGTAGGTCGAAGTGCGTTGACCATACGTTGACTTCGCAGCCTTTGTAAAATGTTAGGACCATTGCTCCTAGTATGCATATGAAGGTTCCGATCAGCTTTGCCTTGCCTGCCATGGTCTTCAGACCTACCTTCTCCATCCTTAAAAAACAAGAAAAATTTGAATGTATGAAAAAAGAATGCATAGTTCCACGTGGATTATTTATTATGTGATGAAATGGTTGTATTAATTTTATTAGGCTATATATACCTGAAAAGAACAGCAAGGAGGAAAGTCAAGGCAGGAGTGAGGTTGACTATGGCTGCTGCAAAAGTTGCAGAAGTCAACACCAAGCTTTCTGCATATAAGTTTTGGGTCATCGATCCCCTGAGTATTTGGAGTAATTAAGATGATTTAATATTTCGAAAATAAGGTATTCATCAAATGATATGCATGTAATTGTTACTATACTAATTACCCAAATAATGCAGAGACAAAAGCCTGAAGCATGATCTTCCACGTCAATCTTGGCCTGTTCTTCCTGAACGTATAGAAAACCCTCAAGACAAAGAAATATACTTTATATTAGACAAAATTATGTAATTACATATAAATTTAATGTATGTACCTCTCGATGATAAGGGCAAGAGGAACAACAGTAGCAGCAGCAAAGAGAAATCGATAAGCTATCAAGACTTGAAAGCTCATCCCATTATTTCCTGCGATTTTATAAAGCAAAGTCACGCCTGCTAATGCTACTTGAGAAGCAACCATCATCAAGAATGGCTTTAAGCCATGCATTATATGGCAAAGCTTTCCCATTTCTCTGTAGTTTTTCTTGTGTTATGAGTGTGTGTGTGTGTGTATTAATAAGGTGTCGGAGAATATGCCTACGTAATCTTATCAGAACGATTGTAGAAGACGAAGACAAGTTTGTGTGAACTTCTTCTGCTTGGAGATATGAACGAACTATATATACTTACAATGCACTTTTTGTAACAGATGTACACAGATACATATATTACGTTTGATGCATGGACTTTAATGGGAATTAAGAAAACGAGGGTCTTTGCAAATTTCCAACGTAAGAAGACTACAAGGAAAACAGATGATGAACTAAAGTCAAATGCCAACTATTTATTCATTAATTTTTTTTCCCTAATTAATGCACGTGTTTTGGTGTATTGGTAGTAATTGAAGCGGTGATGGGGAAAGAAAAGACACTTGTGCATTCCTCATGTACTCTCCTTTCTCTTACCAATGCACAGCTTGAATTTATAACCTCATAATGCAACGTGTTAGAAGATAATCTTCATATTGGGCTTGCTCAAAGATTATTGCATCATAGATCATATCATAATATTCTTCATTTTCTTCGTATCCCAAATATTAAGACATTGATGGGAGATATGTAGTCAAGAATAAGCTTTAGAGAGGAATTACACTGAATTATATCTTTGCAAGAAAAAGTAGGAGCTTTGGATTATTGGAAAGGTGTATTCAACAGATAGTCAGTTCATTGCAAGATCTGATCGAAACATACAGTGATAGTGTAAACCAACCTAAGTTTATATTTATTTATCTGCTCCATTCTGCATATTAAGCTTATGGGCTTCGTTCATACAATCCGAGGAGTAACTTTGTAGTAACCATTACTTCCCAAAGCTTCATTTGGAATGTCCCGAAGCTTCGTAAGCACCTGCAACTGTTCGAAGACGATCGTATAGTTCAATGAGATAAATAACAGGCGATTTATTACAGAGGAAAACATGCGAATACGTAGATAAACATGTGTGTAATTCCACATTACAAAAGCTTGAAACTTGAAAGACATTGCAGAACAATAAAAACATATATCAAGTTTCTGCAAATTTTTGTTTCAGATTCTATTCTAACAATATTGCATCTCAATTTCTGGGGCGAGCCACGAAGACGAGATCGTAAGAAATCATGCATGTGTTTTGTTCTGCCTAAATTTAGATAGATTCCAAACTTTATGATCAAAGGACGGTTTAAACCAAATCTAAGTCAAGATCATGACACGAAAAGCGAAACAGAAATCCAAGATTTGCATGCAAACATGTTCTAGCCAAGTCATTGCAACAACAAAACAGATTCAATAGGAGCAAACCTCAAAATAAAATCGTTTCATCCCTATACTTATCCAATTAATGATTGTGGGCACTAACATAAATATGTCTATGAAAGTTGAAACTCTAATCTTCACAAAAGATGAAGGAGGATAGAATAGAGCACACAAAAGATGTAATTTAGGAATTATCGCAAGCACCTGGTGGGCTGCACCTGATTTCGCACTTTCGGTTACACCTAGCTTCAAGCCTCGCTGATAAACCAATTACAATAACAAAATCAATCAATCCAATTCACCAGCATTACATTCCAATCGAAAAAATAAAACGAAACTCACAATCTCGATTGACGCAGCCAGTAGTGCAAGCATCCAAGCAGTCCGCGGCGTCTGATTTCGCGCCGCCTACGTTAGCCGAAATTACGAAGAGCACCATAGCCATCGCAACAAACGCTCTCATCTCCATTCTCTGCTCTCTTTTTTCTTTTTCGTTTCCAAGTCTCTACGCTCCAATCAACGCGTATATATCATAAAAATTGCTCTTCAATCTCCACCTCCCTTGATTTTTTCGTTCCGCGAAACGTCATTGATTGTCTGGGCACTTGTCGACTGCATATGCTTTCGCAGTAAAGGATAAAACTCGTACGGGTACGATTGTTGTCGGGTCGGGAAGTTTGACGATGGGGTGGGCAAATATTTGGGCCTTGGGTTGGGCTGAGAAATGGGCCGTAAACGATGGGCTGGGATGATAATTTTTCTTTTTGGAAATTTTCACTAAAAATGATAAAAAGGTACAGCCGCGTACATGAGCAATATCACGACGCTCCAACCCACCAACAACCACCAAACACAAAAGAAAGAAAAACAAAATCAACCAAGCAATACACCACAAGCGGCATATGCTCCCAACTCAAAAGCAAATGAAGAGGCACCAAAGAAAAATTCCAAGCATTCAAGATCATATAAAATCAAGAAACAATGTCATCGCCCGGCAGATCTTGAAGGACAGCAAAGGGATTGTTAGACTTCACCATATCGGAGTCATTGCTCGCAAGTCGACTTTGCATTAACTTTTTTTTTTTTTTGGCGAATGTTCTAATTAAAATAAGAGAGAGTACATGAAAAGACGGGAGGTAACTCACGCCAAAGCAACCGGTAACAACCTACCGGGCCACACGCAAACACAGCATGAACAACCCTCACGCACACACACGCAAGGCACACACAAGTAACACAGACGAGCACAAGCAAACATGCTAACATGCCTCAATATCTTCAAAATAACTTCCCTGCGCTCGAGGCCTCAATATCTTCAAAATTCCTTTGATCCATACCCTCACCAGTCCCCTCCTTATCAATCTTACCTTGCACCTCATGCACTCGAGAAGACGAAGGGTCAGCACAAATCAGACTTGAAGATGGTGGTAGATTGTGCGACACATTTGCGACACGCACATCACGAGTAGCCGTATCGAGAGCTATCGCCTTGCCTTTCGCCACCACTCGCGTCCAAGATCGTTTATCCCTCACAATTTGCCTTGAAGTGGCCTTAGAGATAGTCCGAGATAATGGGTGTGTCCGAGATATTACTGTGGGTGGGGCAGGCTGCTCCTTCGGCTTGATTTTGGTGGGGCATACTGAATCATTATGTCCAACGCCAGAACATATAGAACACCAAGAAGGCCGCCACTCATATTCCACCTTAATATTAATAACATCCACTTGATCTCTATTCTTGACAGGAAGTCGGAGATTAAAATTGTCAATATATGGTTCATTGAGGTTCTTCAAGACATAAACCCTAGCGTAGTCAATACGCTCCATAGTGGTGGTAAACGCATCTGGGAAAAGTGGACGACCAACTGCGCTAGCCACAAAACCTAAGCCCTCTTTCGTCCAGTACTCGGACGGAAGATGCCGAAGTCGAACCCATATTGGGATCTCATGATTAGTTTTCTTCTCGAAAGTCATGCCCTGACGCCATTCTTCCAGAATGAGTGGTTGACCATTAAGCGACCATGGTCCACCTTCTAACACATCGCCCATCGCCTTTGCTGACTCAAAACGAAATTTGAAGAATCCATTAGATGTCGACCGTATTTCCACCAGATGTGTCCACAATGATCTGAAGTGTTTGTCGACAATAGGAAAATAAGGCTTACGACCAAGAAAGTATCCAACAAGAGTGTGTCTCCAAACGGGACAACCCTTAACTACCACGTGCAAAGGCGGCCTAACTTCAAGAGTGCCCTCGACCATCTCTGGTGGAGTAAAGTCAAGCTGAAGCCTCTGTTGATGGGTTTTCCTAAATGGGGCAATTTCAGCAGAGCGACCCTGAAGAACATCAGCAAATGAAGATGGTGGCCTCTGTGAAACGGTGGGAGTAACTTGACGGCTTATAGCCCCTCCAACAACGATGGAACCACTAGCCGTCCTAGGGGATTGCTTATCATACACCGTCGCATTAGACTCCATGGCATCCAACGCAGTAATTACCTTTGCCTGCAATGGAGACGTCTCAGCCCTAGCCGTGATAGGCTGTCCCCCCGCCAAGGGAGTCGTAGCATCTCTCGTGCCCATCGCCAAACAAGTTTTATCACCTCCATTTCCATTGTCGGTGAATTCACCCCATCATCATCATCCAATCTCAGCCCCTTCAACGGGGGAGGAGTACATGTCCGTCGTTGAAACACCTCGCTACTAATCTCGTCAGCACCCTTTAAAGGTTTGAGAATCATAGAACCCATGCCCGCATCTGAAAGATACTTAGCTGGAGCAGTACTCAGCTGCGGCAACCCCTCCAACAGCAAAGACACATCACCCGTTAAGGCTTTAGAGGCTGGCGATTTCTGCTGCATCGCTTCGCCTTTGCCCCTCCTAAGAACACCTTTCGCCTCTTCGTTCAATATTTGCTTAGAACCGGCACCATTCTTAAAGTCAAGAAAGCCCCGCCGAAACAGTTTTTTTCCTTGTGAGCGGCTCAAATGAGACTCATTTTCAATCACCATGACGTTATTATCAGAACTAGTATCCAAAGGCAAGTCTGTCAAATTCTTCCCCTGATCCATAGCTGCAGTACGCCACATGTCCTTGCCAACAACACGATTCAGCAGTTCCTTAAATCCTTCACCATCAAATTTTGCATTAAACGATGGGTATTCTCTTCCCAATTTCTCGAGATCTGGAACATTTAAAAGAACATTCTCTGTCGTTGAAGAAGCTCCACTCAACATCGACCCACACATCATGGACGATGTCGCCATATGAAAGATCAACTAGAAAACAACGAGCAAAGTCGAGACTGTAAGATGAACGGTCCCGCCCGAATGAGAAGAAAAGTGGATGGCGATGGAGAGACGGCTCGGCTCTGCAAATTTGACGGGCACGTTTAAAGGAGATGAGGATGGTCTTGGGCGATGTGGGTTTGGGCAGCGGGGGATGAGGCGCGACGGAGGTGGATGAGGGCGCGGCTGATGCGTTACTGATTGAGGACTTTGGACTGTGACGGCGAAAAGCAGGGAGGCCCGCACCCACCGGCCGGCCTAGTGGTGGCCGGAGATGGCGGTGGGTGAGGGAGAGGAGAACGGTAACGCTGCTGGCGGCTGCTCTTCCTTTCGGCCTAGTGGCGAAGAATCCATGGTGAAGTCGAACGAGGCGAGCGCACCATGGACACCTGGGAGGACTTTAAGGCGGAGCTTAAACGTCACTTCTATCCTGAAAACGTGGAGTATGAGGCACGCAAGAAATTAAGGGAATTGAAGCATAAGTCGTCTCTCACCGACTATGTGAATGAGTTTCAGGTACTCACTCTACAGATCCCTTGCTTAACATCTGCCGATAAACTCTTTTACTTCATAGACGGCCTCCAAGATTGGGCCAAACGAGAGTTACAAAAGAGGAACGTGGCTACGGTCGACGACGCCATAGCCGAAGCCGAAAAGCTCACCGAGTTCCAACGTGGCCACGATCCCTCTAGGCCCAAGAGCGAGAAGGGCCATTCGGGGAAAGGTGGGGGAGAAAAGCGCGACCACAAAAGGGACTACGGAAAAGGACATGCGAAAAACACCCACGAGGCATCTACAAGCCGAAATCCCAAACCTTGGCATGATAAAAGCAAACCACAAGGCGCACCGAAGGGAGGATGCTTTAGTTGCGGAGGACCACACCGATTTGTGGACTGCCCCAAGTACAAAGACTTGGTGGCCATGGCCCAGAACCAAGACGTACCTGACGGAAATGAAGGGACCGGCCAAATCGGATCATTGCAGTTACTCAATGCCATCGACGCAAAGCCAAGTCCGACGGAGAACCAAAAGGGATTAATGTACGTGGATGTCACCATCAATGGGAAATCCACAAAGGCCTTGATCGATTCCGGGGCAACACATAACTTCATCGCCAATGAGGAGGCCAAGTGGGCCTAAACGTTATGAAGGGCGACGGTTGGCTCAAGACCGTAAATGCCGAGGCAAAGCCCCTAGGTGGCGTCGCAAAGGACGTAAAGGTGACTATGGAACATGGACCGGCCAAGCCAATTTCTCAGTGGTACCCATGGATGACTTCAAAGTGGTGTTCGGCCTAGAATTCTTTCGACAGGTATGTGCAATGTTAATACCCTCTTGCAATACCATATGTATTATGGACCGAGGATCCCCCGTCATTGTGGCCACGACGAATGAGGCGAAAGCAAGCAACCAGGGATATCTCTCGGCCATGCAAGTGGTCAAGGGAATCAAGAAAGGCGAGCCAACATTTTTGGCTACTCTCGTGGAGGACAACCCAAAGGAGGACCTAGCGAAAGTACCTCCGATCACCCAACAAGTTTTGGACGAATGCGGGGATGTGATGCCTCCAAGCTTACCCAAGAAGCTTCCACCTAGAAGGGAGGTGGATCATGTAATCGAGCCGGAAGTAGGTGCCAAGCCACCCGCAATGGCACCATATCGAATGCCCCCATCGGAGCTGGAGGAACTCCGCAAGCAACTGAACGAGCTGGTGGAGGCGGGATTCATCCGACCCTCCAAGGCACCATTCGGCGCACCAGTTCTATTCCAAAAGAAGCACGATGTCTCCTTAAGGATGTGTGTGGACTATCGGGCGCTTAATAAGGTAACGGTGAAGAACAAATATCCCATACCCTTGATTGCCGATTTGTTTGATAGGCTCGGGAAAGCCAAGGTGTACACAAAGATGGACCTGCAAAAAGGCTACTACCAAGTTCGAATAGCCGAGAGTGATGAGCTAAAGACGACGTGCGTAACTCGATACAGAGCATACGAGTGGATGCGCAAAGTATTTCTTGGTCTCTTCCCCGCGTACGAAATGCATAATTACAGAAGAGTTTGTATTGATGAGCAACAATACAAAAATCATTTTATTTTTCTTTTGTAATTGAAGGACAGTCATCCCAAACCAAGACACATTTGGTCGAGTAATCATTTCATCATGATTGCAATGTCATGAATTTGATTTCCACTTAGAAATCTTTCTATGAAGACTTGGAACAAAACTCAAAAGTAAAGGATGGCTCATCATATAATAAAACCTTAGATTACATAATAAACATCGCCAGACAAATATCAAGAAATCTGCCGCCGTTATTCGTCTTGTAAAAGAAAAAGAAAACTTCCCTTTTATTTCAAGATCATCACCTCTCTGATCAGCCTATCGAAGTTCAGATACGAAGACCCACCAACCTCAGCAGCTTCGTACGCCTTCCCCTTCCAATACGCCGCCTTCTCCCTCATCTCCTTCCCCTTTGCGCCGCCGCCCATCAGCTCATTCACCGCCTTTTCCACCTCATCCCTCCTCAAATCGCCGCCGATCTCCATCCCAAACCCCCACTCGACGCAGCTGTACCTGCAATTCGTCTGCTGCTCGGCGAAGAACGGCCAGCACATCACCGGCACGCCGCCGCCGACGCTCTCCAGCGTAGAGTTCCACCCACTGTGCGTCAGAAAACCCCCAACCGCCCTATGCTCCAGCACCTTTTCTTGGTCGCACCAATTAACCATCAAGCTCCGATCTTTAGTCTCCGCCACGAAATTCGCCGGAAGAATCGCCGTATCTCCGGCGACTAAGTCCGGCCTGATCACCCACAGGAACGGCCGCTTGCTGTCGGCGAGCCCCCAAGCAAATTCGGCCATTTGATGGGCCGTCACTACAGTGATGCTGCCGAAGTTCACATAAACCACCGAGCCGGGCTCTTTAGCGTCGAGCCACTCGGCGCAGCCACCGTCCTCCTTCCATAGACTCGGCGTGACCCTCCTGAGCCCTTCGTCGCCGGCGTGGGTTCGGGCCATCAATTGGAGGGGACCCACCGTGAGGACGCGCGGGAACATGGAAGACAGTGTGCTTACAGCGTCTCGTTCTAAGGCGTCGAATGTGTTGAGGATTAGGGCTTTTCCTCTCGGGATGGCTTCTGTTTCTTGCATAATGAAGTTTAGCATTATATCTTCTCTGTCCGTTGTACGGATGAATGATGGGAAGTCTTTCAGTTTGATGTCTTTCATTCCTGGGATCCAATCGATGGCTGTGTCCAAGTATCCATCTGTGACTTGCCTCATGTCTGCAACTCAAAAGAGTGAAATTTATCTTAAGTAAGTGCTTTTAAAGCAAAACGGAAGAGAGTTTATTACACCTTTCAAAGGTACGTAGCCTTTGTCGACGAGGTTCTTGTACTGTGTGTATGCCAAGAGCCCACAAGCGCTGGTTGTCCAAAACAGCAGCTCAGGCAAGTTGAACATCTCCGCCGCCTTGAGTGTGAAGCTCATAACGCCGTCGGAGAGTATGCAGGTCACCGGCGGGAAGTCGCCGTCGCCGCCGTTGAGCCTCTCTATGAGCTCGCAGAAGGGTTCGAGGCACGTCGTGGTGGTGGAGAGGCACAGCGAGGGTATGTCCTTTGTTGGATGAAAAAAGCACAGATCTTGAAAAAAGGGTTTTTTTTTCAGGCTTTTCAGCGTAAAGACGTCGTAGTACAGTACCTGGGTAGAGTCGGCGTCGGTGTAGGGGAGGCCGTCGGGGATGGTGGCGAAGCGGAAGCGGGAAGGCCGGCGACGGCGGAGGGGCCGCGCGAGTTGACTAGGCGGCGGTGGTTGTACTCTGTGTTGACGAAGGTGATGTGGAGATCTTGGCGGTGAAGGAGAAGCTTGGCTAGCTTAATCATGGGGTTTATGTGGCCTTGCGCTGGGTATGGTATGCAAACTATGTGTTGCTTCTTCTTATTCTCAGGCACGTCATCGCCCATTTCTTCTTTCTTCGTTTTGTTCTTTTCTTACCAAAAGAGGGAGATTGATAGTGTTTTGGAATGACCGTGGATTGGATTTATAGTGGTGTAAATGTATTCATCTAAAAATGACGGTGTGGAGTTATCTTTTTTTTTTTTTTTTCCTGTCATTTTTCATTGTGAAAATCGAGACTTAAGAGACCTCTGTTTTGAAAATCTATACGCGTTCGTAAGTCAGATTAAAAAGAATTAAAACATCAACAATAAGTGATGAGATGATTCTTCCTTTTATCTAATTGTATCTATACACATAATGCCTATGTATAGACAACAACTTTTCATGGCATGGGTGATGTCTCCCTAATTCTTGCATCAATTCATTACGCAAATTATGTTCACGCGGGCAAAAGTGAATTTTCTGTGATGAATTTAATATGAGCCATACATGGCATGGAATGGCAACCTTAAATTATTGAGAAGAAATCAGTTTTGCTCTGATGAAATCGTTTCGTGCGGGGCCGGTTAGATTTTTATTTACGAAAATAGTTATAATAATAAATAATAATACATAAATAAATAAGTAATGCCAATATAGTATGCCATGTCAAGGTATTGCTTGCCAATTGCCAGCAAATCTCAAAAGATTAATATTTTACATGATTTCCTGTCCTCAGTGATAATATAAAATATTAATACATCGTGCAGGGTCGTTTGATATCCATGTTAATAGAGGATTTGTTGATAGTAACTTTTAAAGTGTTTGATATGCGTGTCTTAATTATTTGTAATGATAAAAATTGTGTTTGATAGATGTGTTTGAGGAGTGTATGATAAATATGGATTAGTGATACACCGGTTGATCCCAACCGGTGATACACACCCCACACCAACTTAGAGGTGGGTATGCATATACAAGCCATATAACTAAAAACTTTGTAATAGACGTGTATAACCATACAAGGCATGTATGGCTATACACAGATACAAACACGAGGTAACTTATTCATACACACCCATATATATAACCAGCTATACACATATCAAACGAGCATTTCTCTAAAAACATGTGCATTTCTCTAGAAAATGAGAGAGAATCTTAATTCTTGATTTCTTTATAAAAACACATGTGCATTTCTCTAAAATATCACGGATGCATTTAGTATAGTGGCATCTATACAAAAACACCCAATTGAATTAAAAATTTACAAATCAGTACATATGTCAGAAATTTTTACACATAAGTACATACTTTACTGTTTATACCAATTTCTCAGTCTTGACGTACCTTTTTATGTGTGTATGCATACCACGTCACGCGCTTATTGTCATAAAAATTAATAAAAATGTGGGGTATAATGGTCAAAGAAGGCAACATGAAAATGGTGCTGATGACTTTTCATGGTTTGTTCACATATTGAATTTAGGTAAGCAATTACATCATTTGCTTTGTTCTATTGCCCATAAATAGGCTAAGAACCTCAGTGAAAAAAAAAAGCATCCCACAGAAGAAATAGCAAGTGAGAGATAGAGAGAATAAAATAGAGAGTTTGTCGGTATTTTCTCCGACTATAAAGAGAGATATTGATGGTTTTTCCTTTATAGATTGAGAGGTTGTAACTCCTATATTTTTCCTCTATAGTGAATTCTTCTCCCTTGCCCGCAGTTTTACCCCGATTTGTTTGGGGGTTTTCCACGATAAATGTCGGTGTCCAAATTTTATCTTTAATTGCTCAAATATTAGCCGCGGTATTACTCGATCGGGTCCGCTGCCATTCCAACAATTTATACGATACCCTATACGGTTTTTATATGGTACCTTAATGTGTTATATGACGTACCATTTTCTCAACGTATTACTTATCACAATACGTTGTTATATGTTACCTATATTTGTTATGTGGCTTACCTGCGGCGATCAGGTACTATGTGCAGAAAAACTATTTTAATAGGTACCTACATATAAACAAAATATCGACATGGTACTGAAAAGTTTTAATGCAAATGGATATTTATGTGTAAAGCAGCCTTTAATATATCTCGAATATTTAAACGTAAAGAAATATTATACAGAACGAAGGAAGTTATTAATCAAAGTTGTCATGCTCATTAATCATCCTACATTATATTTATTAATCAAAGTTGTCATGCTCATTAATCATCCTACATTATAGTGGCATTAATTTATTGATCTGATTTTCCCACAACTATTCCCTTCTTTGCAGGAGCACAAGTTTCCATTTTTTTTACTTCCGTTCTTTTTTATGAATAAAAAATTCCAGACTGAAGGGCCAATTTCAATCCATCGGTCAAGGTTCCAATTTTATATGGGTCTGTAACAAATTCATCTTAATGTGCATTTCACTTTCATATACATTTTATCATATAAAAGGCGAGGACTAAGTAGAAACTGCTCTTTAGTTAGTCAAATAAATAGTATTTTCCAATTTTATCCTTATATTAAGATTTTATTAAACAACTTAAAAAATATAAAATAACTTTATTTATGTGAGGTAGCTCGGGTATTGTAATTTCCCTGAAAAAATCCAAAATTTGCGGTATAATTTCAAATATCATCCAAACAATGCAATTGAAGATGAATCAGACTTTCGAGTATTATTGACATGCATTCAACTAAAACAATGGAACATGAATCTAGTCGAAAAACACGTTTATTTGATGTTGGTGATTCACGCGGAAAGTTGAGCAACACAAAACAAGACATAGTAGACAAAGGAGATACAGATAGCAAGCATAGATCGAAATATTACCACGATAAATGACGCTTAGGGTTGATAGATCATTCGACCTTTAAGACTTCGATCTCGAAGATGAGTTCGGAGTTGGGCTGAATTCCCCACGCGGGAAAACCGCCTGGACCATAAGCATAGTCTGGAGAACACTGCATCACAGATACGAAAAAGGAAAAAAAGAAACATTTTTATTGCCATAGGCCAAGGATATCAAAATTGGTTGGGGCAGTAAAGTTAATCCAAGAATCAGAATTTGTCTTAGTAACCAATTTTGTAAGAAGTGGCAAGTTATGATACAGGGCATACAAGTTCAAACAAACGATAATTGATAGCAATGCCATAACACAAAGACACAGACAAATGCTTGGTTGGTTCAATTAATCTGGGCAGAGTTAGAGATGAAGCAGTAAACAAGTTTTCTATTTGATCCCGGAAATTTCTAGTGGGAGTTTTCAGTCAGCGAATCAATCCATTTTCCGAAGTGGAATGAACTATATACTTGATTAAGAAGAATGGCAAGTAAAGATTTACCTTCAATCGAGCAACTTCTCCCACTTGCATACCTAGAACACCTTCATCCCATCCTGAAATCCAATTTACCAAGGAGAAGGTCAAATTACAAGGTAGGTGCACAGATCAAACGAAAAACCTACAAGAAAAACAGCAAATTTGACGAACCTTTAATAACCTTTCCTTGCCCTATTTTGAAAGAGAAGGGCGTCTGTCCTGGATCCTTAGTGCTGTAGTTCCACAGATCGCAAAATCAAATTCATCCCCATTTCCTCGATTTGTCTGATAGATCAAAGAAAACGAAGATAGGATTTGTCTGATAAATAAAATTCACAAATTACCTCCAGAACTTTTTCGAGAGATCTCCGTTTTTGCCGAAGCCGGTGCAGTGAACGGTGACGTTCTGACCCGGAGTGGGTTTCGGACCCGATCCGGTTCTCAGGAGCTCCTTTTCCACGCCCATCGCCCTAATTCGGCTCGCAAACATACAACAGCTCTACCTTTCTTCTTATTAGGGTTTAGTAAGCTTTCTTCTTCTGCTATGCTATGGAGTGAGAGATGAATTTTATCCTGAACTTTCCATTCTTCAGAGCACGTGCTTCTCATATCGTATTGGGCCGAAATTTTAAAATGTCTCTTATGAGCCCAACTAATGGCTAAAATTGAGCCCAATTAGGCCAAATTAAAACTTGACCGTACGGTAGAAACTTTATAAATTTAATTTAATAAACTCTTTAATATATATTTCTGGCCGGTCCCCACTCGGGGATAACGTACTAAATTAACAATTCTATAAAATTATAAGATAATTGAATTTTGATAATTTTATAGGTCTCGTATAAATTATAGAAGTCCATATGTAAAAGAATTCTCATGTTACATGAACGAAGATTACTTGAACATTAACTCAATTTCCATTTGTTTTTGTTGAAATCAATTTCCCATTGTATATTGTCTCAAATTGTCCTTATCATTGTAAGAACTCTGGCGTTGTTTTCTCATAGGTCAAAAAGAAATTCTTCAATGTGATGGCCGCTTTTATAGCGTCGTTTCGCGAAGGGGGGCTCCATGGTAGAACTTTCAGCATCATCTTCATCATCTTTATCGGCTTGGAAGATTGAAGGTTCATCCTTAATTTGACGTTCATTAAGGACATAGAAGATTGAAAGTTACTTGATGTTTGGGAACTTTGAAAGGTAATATACACTACAATTAATAAAATATTTATTTATCGATTAATTAATATCTCTTTTAATTTAATAAATTTGGTCGGTGCCAACTGTATTAATTTTTAGAGTTTCTACTGTATTAGGCAAGATGATTTGGTTCATTTGAATCAAATCTATTGGAATTACAATTAGGTGCTTACCAAACTTTTAATCAAGAAAGTCAAAGGGAGGGATATCAAATTCCCACTAAAGATTTTTACATTGTTAATTTATGAATTTTTGGGTCTTGACAGGGAGGTGCCTTTATTTTAGATATGCAATTGAATTTGCTATTGGTAATAATAGCACGTGTTAAAAATTAAAATGAAGAATCCCTTGAGTCGTCGTAAAATTTTGTAGTTGTATTAGTGGAGATTGATCCAATGTACTTTTGACTACCTCGTGGGGAGTAACTAACTCTTCGATGGTTCGTTGACCACTGTAATCAATGTAAAAACAAACGTTTTATTAAATAAGAACATGGATGGACACATGGTTGGTGATGTGAGCAATATTAAATTTCACTAATGATAAATCAACACGTTGTCCTTGATAGAGTTCATTGAAGTTAAGCATTTTGCCTCTGAATGAATATGAAATGTGTGAAATGTTATGAATAAACTTGCGGATGAATATCAATCTAAGATCGTCACGCAGGGCCGTTTTTTCAATTTGTGTGGCCCTGTTCTAATAACAAACTGAGGCCTCAAAATACAAACATCGACTACAAATAACACATACTATAAATTTATAGCTACTATTTTATATGATATATTTATCTAAGAAAATCAGACATTTTTTTAAAATGAAATTTAGCAAATGCAAATTGCAAATTAATGATCCTTTATTTAAAGAAACATGTCCGTCTAGCATTTTTTGATGCAAATTCATCAATCAACGCTTCATATTCTACTTTATCCAAAAGAGCATTTTCGATAGATATCATAGCTAATCCGTTGAGTCGTTCTTGTGATATTGTAGAGCGCAAGTACGACTTCAACAACTTCAACTTAGAGAAACTCCGCTCTGCAGATGCAACAGTAACAGGAATAGTCAATAAAATTCTATATGCAATAACAAGATTAGGAAAAAAATCAAACAATTTCAAATCTTTCAAAACCTCAATGGGTCCCATTTTTTCGGGCGGTTGCATATCTCTTCTTAGCTTCAACTCAACATATAACTCATCTCCATTAATATCCGAATGTCCATTATATTTAAGAGCATTTTCAAGGCGACTACAACAAGACTTCAAGCTCATATCATCCAAAGAGTCTAACATATCAGAACTAAACAAAAAGCCAAAGATTTTCTCATATTCTTGATATTGCTCAAATCTCCTCTTAAGAGAAACAATAGCTTGATCAACAATATAAAGAAAATAATTGACTCTAAATGATTCTTCTGCAGATAATGAATCTAATGATGCATGTGAGCTTTCGTCAAAATGTCTTTTCCTTTTTATTACACGCCTCTCATGAAAAATTGGATCTATACCCATTTGAATGGCAATATCTTTAGCAGAAGCAAATGCATCATTAAAACCGCTTTCTCTGTATCTCTCAAAAAACGAAATTAAATCAGCAATTTTTCCCATGGCAACATCTATGAGCATATCTTTTGATTGTAAGTACTTGCTAACTAAATTAACATGATATAATATTTCAAACCAAATAATTATAGCTATCATAAACTCAAAATCACCAAGCTCATTTGTTGCTAAAGACTTAGCTTCACTTCTTATTAAAATCTCACCATCCAAGTCTGCCACTTGAAGTAAAGCCTCCCTTATTTCTACCATTTGAAATCTTATGGCTTGAACACTCTCAACGCGACTCTCCCAACGAGTGGAAGACAACGATTTAAGAGTTAACCCATGTACATTATCTTTCAAAATATCCCATCGCTTAGTAGATTTTGCAAAAATTGTATATATGCGTTGTATAATCCCGAAAAAATCTTTCGCTTTAGTACAAGAGTTTGCCATGTCACATAAAACTAAATTAAGACTATGACAGCCACAAGGTGTATAAAAAGCTCTTGGATTTTCATCCAAAAGTCTTTTCTGCACACCTTGATGCTTTCCTTTCATATTTGACCCATTATCATAACCTTGTCCCCGCACATCAGAAATATCAAGATCAAGAAGTCGCAGCTCATTTTGCAAAGCATCAAAAAGGCCTTTTCCAGTTGTATCACTCACATGCAAAAACCCTAAGAAAGACTCCTCAATGATAACATGATTTGAAGACACGTCTACATACCTTATCATCAATGACATCTGCTCCTTGTGGCTGGAATCAGGAGTACAATCAAGTATCACGGAAAAATACTTCGCTTGCTTTATTTTTTTCACTATTTCAGATTTGATCGAGGAAGCAAGCAAAAGTATTAACTCATTTTGGATGCTCGGACCAAGATAATGAAAATAAACTTCTTCATTTTTAATACGTCTGACATGTTCTTTGACAATAGGGTCAAACTCGGCTGCCATTTCAACTAAGCCTAAAAAGTTTCCATTACCATTTTCATACAGTTTCTCATTACTACCACGAAAGGCTAGATTATGTTTGCCAAGAAACTTGACAAAAGAAATAATCCTTAACAGTAGATTTTTCCAATGTTCTTTTTCTTTTTCAACTAGCCCTTGGGCGACTTTGTCAATAGTTTGAGATTTTCTAACCCTTTGACGCAAATCATACCAAGTTGCCATATTTCTAATATGCTCCATACCTGTTTCATGTTCTCGAAGTCTTTCACCAACGTGTGCCCAATCATTAAAACCTTCATTTGACAAGTGACCTTTACCAATGCCCTTCTTAAAAATTTTGCAACAAAAGCAGTAAACTCTATCAAGCTCTTTTGAATAAACTAGCCATTCTCTATCACACTTCTCTCCATTTGATAAGACTCTAGTGTATAATTTTGCAGTAAATCGCCTATTGGAAGACTTATCTTTGGGACCTTTTACAAAGGAATGATCTCTTTTAGGACCCTTGGCTACTAACAAATCAATCATTTTCGAATCTAGTCCATCCCAATTCCTTGGATCAAAAATATCAAGCAGAGGAGAAGTTTCATGTCTTTTCTTTGTCAACATTGTCACAGTCAGAAGCATACAAAAAATCATTTTCATTGTTTGGAGAACTATTCAAATTGCTATTCTCTAAGTCTATTTGATCGATGTTGTCAAGATTAGTATGAACATCATCACCATGTTCAGCAACGGCATGATTGCCCACATTGTTATCAATCTCAATATTTTCGCCAGTATTTTGATTTTCAGAAGCAACTAATGGAGGTTTAATTACAAATTTGTCTAAAGCTCCTCTTTGTGATCGTTGTAACTCTTCAAATTTTTTTTGTTTCTTACGCTTCTCATATCCAGAAACATGTTTTCTAATGCCAGGAGCCATTATAAACAGATGAAAAACTCACAACAATATTCCAAATCAAATTCAAATAGGGAGAAAAAGATGAAAATTTACAGTGAAAAAGGATAAAAACCTGATGCGCTAACTGCTGGTAGAGGTGCGCGAGCTGAGCTGCTTGTTAGATGTGACCGTGAGAGTGAGTTAGCTTGCTTGTTATGAATATTTACTCTTGTACAATCGAGGAACACAGCTCGAATAGAATAGCTGAATTTCTTTTGTTTTTCTTCTTTGAGAAACTAAAAAAGATAACTTCAAAAGAAAAAGAGAAACTGAAAAAAGAATTGAGGAGGCCAGCTGTTGTAATGATTATTAGGCCGTTTGGTAGATCTAATTGGTGATTGGTCTAATATTTGGAAAGTCAGAGAGGAACACATTACGTGAAGAGGCAATAAATTAATATAAAACTTGATATATATATATATATAATATACATATTGGGCCCTAAATATTTTTGGTGGCCCTGTGCTGTAGGGCTGGAAGTACAGCCCAAAATCCGGCCCTGTCGTCACGTATGTATTTGCCTAATAATCACGAACCCATACCAACTAATAGACAAAGAAACGTAACGTCTATCTATATTTAAATATGCCAATTAATGAGGCCAACTGCATAATAATTTACTACATTGCCCATACACGATGATAGTACTATCTGTAAATATATCTCAGCCACTTGAATATTATATATTTTCTTTTTTTAAAAAAAGGAGAACGCAAAACGAACCTATTAATTTTAAAATACCCCATGTGGTTAGCATGGGTTAAATACTAACGAACCCCCATAAAACTTGAAATGTTACAAATAACTACCCTTCCAGCAATAAATAATTTAAGATGAATGCCCTTCGTTCGCGTTAGAGAAACCTTATACCGAACTCGAGGGGTCGTTACGTAATTTCGCGAAATATGATTTTCTCGGACGTATTCCACTAGGAAAAGAAAATAAATAAATAAAAAGAAATATGCATGTTGTGTCCTTCCGGCAAGTATAAGTAGAACCCAACCTTCACACCCTGTTGTCGAACTCCATACCCATTCATTCATTGATTAATTCATTCATTAATTCGTTCTGAGCGGTATTACACACATCCCATTATTAAAGAAGAACCAACCTAAGATTTAAGGGTTCTAACCCATCATTTCATCGCTCCTTTTTTATTTATTGCAGGCGCAAAAGAGCTCTCAAAAATGGCCGTGATTGATCAGTATATCGTCGGAGGTTTCATCGCTTCTCTTCTCGGATTTATTTTGCTTTACAGACTTCGAGGCAGCGTCAAGAGAACGAAGGGATCATCGGCGCCGCCGCCGTCCAAGAATCTCAGTCGAGACGTCGAGTGCGTTACTGCTCCCACTTACGGCGGAGATAGGAGGAGGAGTAACGACGGAGACGCTGACGTCATCATCGTCGGTGCCGGCGTCGCCGGCAGGGCCGGATTTTGGGCTGTACTTCCAGCCCTACAGCACAGGGCCACCAAAAATATTTAGGGCCCAATATGTATATTATATATATATATATATCAAGTTTTATATTAATTTATTGCCTCTTCACGTAATGTGTTCCTCTCTGACTTTCCAAATATTAGACCAATCACCAATTAGATCTACCAAACGGCCTAATAATCATTACAACAGCTGGCCTCCTCAATTCTTTTTTCAGTTTCTCTTTTTCTTTTTGAAGTTATCTTTTTTAGTTTCTCAAAGAAGAAAAACAAAAGAAATTCAGCTATTCTATTCGAGCTGTGTTCCTCGATTGTACAAGAGTAAATATTCATAACAAGCAAGCTAACTCACTCTCACGGTCACATCTAACAAGCAGCTCAGCTCGCGCACCTCTACCAGCAGTTAGCGCATCAGGTTTTTTATCCTTTTTCACTGTAAATTTTCATCTTTTTCTCCCTATTTGAATTTGATTTGGAATATTGTTGTGAGTTTTTCATCTGTTTATAATGGCTCCTGGCATTAGAAAACATGTTTCTGGATATGAGAAGCGTAAGAAACAAAAAAATTTGAAGAGTTACAACGATCACAAAGAGGAGCTTTAGACAAATTTGTAATTAAACCTCCATTAGTTGCTTCTGAAAATCAAAATACTGGCGAAAATATTGAGATTGATAACAATGTGGGCAATCATGCCGTTGCTGAACATGGTGATGATGTTCATACTAATCTTGACAACATCGATCAAATAGACTTAGAGAATAGCAATTTGAATAGTTCTCCAAACAATGAAAATGATTTTTTGTATGCTTCTGACTGTGACAATGTTGACAAAGAAAAGACATATGAAACTTCTCCTCTGCTTGATATTTTTGATCCAAGGAATTGGGATGGACTAGATTCGAAAATGATTGATTTGTTAGTAGCCAAGGGTCCTAAAAGAGATCATTCCTTTGTAAAAGGTCCCAAAGATAAGT
This sequence comes from Craterostigma plantagineum, assembly GCA_027422505.1. Taxonomy (NCBI): domain Eukaryota; kingdom Viridiplantae; phylum Streptophyta; class Magnoliopsida; order Lamiales; family Linderniaceae; genus Craterostigma; species Craterostigma plantagineum. The sequence continues at coordinate 5,779,299 of JAPQWV010000040.1, forward strand.
CTTCCAATAGGCGATTTACTGCAAAATTATACACTAGAGTCTTATCAAATGGAGAGAAGTGTGATAGAGAATGGCTAGTTTATTCAAAAGAGCTTGATAGAGTTTACTGCTTTTGTTGCAAAATTTTTAAGAAGGGCATTGGTAAAGGTCACTTGTCAAATGAAGGTTTTAATGATTGGGCACACGTTGGTGAAAGACTTCGAGAACATGAAACAGGTATGGAGCATATTAGAAATATGGCAACTTGGTATGATTTGCGTCAAAGGGTTAGAAAATCTCAAACTATTGACAAAGTCGCCCAAGGGCTAGTTGAAAAAGAAAAAGAACATTGGAAAAATCTACTGTTAAGGATTATTTCTTTTGTCAAGTTTCTTGGCAAACATAATCTAGCCTTTCGTGGTAGTAATGAGAAACTGTATGAAAATGGTAATGGAAACTTTTTAGGCTTAGTTGAAATGGCAGCCGAGTTTGACCCTATTGTCAAAGAACATGTCAGACGTATTAAAAATGAAGAAGTTTATTTTCATTATCTTGGTCCGAGCATCCAAAATGAGTTAATACTTTTGCTTGCTTCCTCGATCAAATCTGAAATAGTGAAAAAAATAAAGCAAGCGAAGTATTTTTCCGTGATACTTGATTGTACTCCTGATTCCAGCCACAAGGAGCAGATGTCATTGATGATAAGGTATGTAGACGTGTCTTCAAATCATGTTATCATTGAGGAGTCTTTCTTAGGGTTTTTGCATGTGAGTGATACAACTGGAAAAGGCCTTTTTGATGCTTTGCAAAATGAGCTGCGACTTCTTGATCTTGATATTTCTGATGTGCGGGGACAAGGTTATGATAATGGGTCAAATATGAAAGGAAAGCATCAAGGTGTGCAGAAAAGACTTTTGGATGAAAATCCAAGAGCTTTTTATACACCTTGTGGCTGTCATAGTCTTAATTTAGTTTTATGTGACATGGCAAACTCTTGTACTAAAGCGAAAGATTTTTTCGGGATTATACAACGCATATATACAATTTTTGCAAAATCTACTAAGCGATGGGATATTTTGAAAGATAATGTACATGGGTTAACTCTTAAATCGTTGTCTTCCACTCGTTGGGAGAGTCGCGTTGAGAGTGTTCAAGCCATAAGATTTCAAATGGTAGAAATAAGGGAGGCTTTACTTCAAGTGGCAGACTTGGATGGTGAGATTTTAATAAGAAGTGAAGCTAAGTCTTTAGCAACAAATGAGCTTGGTGATTTTGAGTTTATGATAGCTATAATTATTTGGTTTGAAATATTATATCATGTTAATTTAGTTAGCAAGTACTTACAATCAAAAGATATGCTCATAGATGTTGCCATGGGAAAAATTGCTGATTTAATTTCGTTTTTTGAGAGATACAGAGAAAGCGGTTTTAATGATGCATTTGCTTCTGCTAAAGATATTGCCATTCAAATGGGTATAGATCCAATTTTTCATGAGAGGCGTGTAATAAAAAGGAAAAGACATTTTGACGAAAGCTCACATGCATCATTAGATTCATTATCTGCAGAAGAATCATTTAGAGTCAATTATTTTCTTTATATTGTTGATCAAGCTATTGTTTCTCTTAAGAGGAGATTTGAGCAATATCAAGAATATGAGAAAATCTTTGGCTTTTTGTTTAGTTCTGATATGTTAGACTCTTTGGATGATATGAGCTTGAAGTCTTGTTGTAGTCGCCTTGAAAATGCTCTTAAATATAATGGACATTCGGATATTAATGGAGATGAGTTATATGTTGAGTTGAAGCTAAGAAGAGATATGCAACCGCCCGAAAAAATGGGACCCATTGAGGTTTTGAAAGATTTGAAATTGTTTGATTTTTTTCCTAATCTTGTTATTGCATATAGAATTTTATTGACTATTCCTGTTACTGTTGCATCTGCAGAGCGGAGTTTCTCTAAGTTGAAGTTGTTGAAGTCGTACTTGCGCTCTACAATATCACAAGAACGACTCAACGGATTAGCTATGATATCTATCGAAAATGCTCTTTTGGATAAAGTAGAATATGAAGCGTTGATTGATGAATTTGCATCAAAAAATGCTAGACGGACATGTTTCTTTAAATAAAGGATCATTAATTTGCAATTTGCATTTGCTAAATTTCATTTTAAAAAAATGTCTGATTTTCTTAGATAAATATATCATATAAAATAGTAGCTATAAATTTATAGTATGTGTTATTTGTAGTCGATGTTTGTATTTTGAGGCCTCAGTTTGTTATTAGAACAGGGCCACACAAATTGAAAAAACGGCCCTGGTCGCCGGAGCAGCTCTTGCCTACGCTCTTGGGAAGGTAATAGTTGATTTGACTTATTAATTTTGCGCCTCTATTGGTTAGCCACAAGCTTCGTTTAGTTGGCAGTTCCCAGAATTTACGTCGTCATTTGGGGTTTCTTCATTAATATTTTATTATTTTCTCAAACTGCATCGAGTAGCACATTTTCTTAATTTAATATACATATGTTTAAATAATCAAGTCAAATGATATCACATGGGATCGATCTATCTAGCTTGTTCCTTGCAAGAATTTGGAATCTATTTTCCTTCATTCATTCGATATATGTGAAAGTGATGGTTGAGATTCATTCAAGAATTAGCTACCTTACCATTTTTCGAACCCTGGATGATACTTTCTCCTTAAAACCCTAGAAATCTTTTAGTTTTCGATGATTTTCAATAGTTAGGCGAAAAGGTTTTAATAATCGAATAAAGTTTATAGGACGGACGACGTGTCTGCGTGATCGAAAGGGACTTAACCGAACCCGACCGAATCGTCGGCGAACTATTACAGCCCGGCGGTTATCTCAAACTGATCGAGTTAGGCCTCGAAGGTTCGATCTTCGACCTAAAAAAAAGTATTTAATTCTACGAATATGGTTATAAACGATCTTCGAGTTTTTTTTTCGTCGAGCAGATTGTTTGAGAGGCATCGACGCTCAGAGAGTTTACGGATATGCGCTTTACAAGGACGGTAAGGATACTAAGTTGTCTTATCCTCTCGAGGGTTTCGACTCGGACGTCTCGGGGAGAAGCTTCCACAACGGCCGGTTTATTCAGAGGATGAGAGAAAAGGCGTCGACACTTTCAAGGTACGTGCACACGGAAGAATTTTTTTTGCATATATTTTAATTTTATAGATTTTATTCCCAGCGTCGCGACTCGTGTCTATGCTGATTTATTTCTTAGTCAGTTTTAAATATGGAATCCTCATTTAATGAAGCTAAATAATCACTTCGACTAAAAATTTTATCTCGAAACAGAGCACAACATACAAGTTAAATCTATATATTCTATTTCCAACAAGCACAACGCATATTTAACTCTGCGGTGCAGTGTAAGAATTGTGCAAGGGACCGTAACGTCTCTGGTCGAAGAGAACGGAGCCATCAAAGGCGTGGAATACAGGACGAAGAACGGCGAAGAGTCTACGACGTACGCCCCTCTCACTGTCGTCTGCGACGGGTGTTTCTCCAACTTGAGACGCTCGCTTTGTAGCCCCGAGGTAGATCTTTTTTATTTATAAATATTTTTTATAAATTCTTATTTAAATTCTTCGAACTATCAATAGGTGGAAAATCCGTCACACTTCGTCGGCTTAGTCCTCGAAAACTGCGAACTCCCTTACGCAAACCACGGGCACGTCGTCCTCGGAAGCCCCTCGCCGATCCTCTTCTACCCCATAAGCAGCGCCGAAGTACGGTGCCTTGTCGACGTCCCAGGCCAGAAAATTCCCTCGATTGCAAACGGCGAAATGGCGCGTTACCTAAAAACCGCCGTGGCTCCTCAGGTAATAAATTAACAATCTTCAAGCGTTCGTAACCCTCCTTACGAAAATCGTAATAACTTTCGATGTATTTCTCTCGTACCAGATTCCTCCTCAGCTCTTCGACCCGTTCGTAGCCGCGCTGGACAAGGGAAACATAAGGACGATGCCCAACAGGAGCATGCCGGCCAATCCCCAGCCGACACGTGGCGCGATCCTACTGGGCGACGCGTTCAACATGCGCCATCCACTGACCGGCGGAGGAATGACAGTCGCCTTATCGGACGTCGTCTTACTGCGAAATCTCCTAAGGCCCATCAAAGACTTAAACGACGCCGCGCCTACGCTCAGCAATTACCTCGAGTCGTTTTATACCCTGCGAAAGGTATACATATTTGATACAGTGCCTACCTACCGTGAGCACAGTATGCACTTTTTTTTCAATCTCCGATGCCGTCATTACCAATACGTATAGTCACACGCTTTTTTTATTTTTTATTTTGGGGGAACAGCCGTTGGCATCGACGATTAATACTCTGGCCGGAGCGCTCTACGAGGTGTTCTGCGATTCGCCGGACCCCGCGAGGAAGGAGATGAGGCGAGCTTGCTTCGATTATCTGAGCCTCGAAGGAATTTTTTCTCAGGGGCCGGTGAGCTTACTCTCGGGGCTAAACCCGAGGCCTTTGAGCCTCTTTCTTCACTTCTTCGGCGTCGCTGTTTATGGGGTCGGCCGATTAGTATTCCCATTTCCTTCGCCGGGAAAGATATGGCTTGGGGCTAGGTTGCTAACGGTGAGTCTGAGTCTTTTATTTTAATTATTTCTTCTTATTTATTTTGAATTATATTTATGTGAATTTACAGGGTGCTTCTGGGATTATATTTCCGATAATAAGAGCTGAGGGAGTGAGGCAAATGTTCTTCCCTGCGACTGTCCCAGCTTACTACAGAGCTTCTCCTCTCCCAACTGTCTATTGATTTGATAAATGTCTATAATCTACATATATGGAAATGTATCTACGATACTTGTGTTTTGTAATAAATTACATTCAATTGACTATATGCATACCATATGTTAAGGATCTTCAAAATGATGATCGGTCTCGTCGAAAATTTCTTCCTGCAATTAAACGATGAAAGCGACGAGGATAACGATTTTTCGCTCGAAAAAATAGATAAACTGTTATCCCCGTATATTACCGGTCAAATATTCGAGTCTAACCGAAATAGGCGGGAATATCTCCCGCGAAAACTATCTCCCGAGGCGCGAGAGACATTTGCCTAAAGAGCACTACCCGGAGAAGGATGCCTTGCTCGAGCACCACATTGAGGAAAGAACCGAGGAGAACATGCCAACATCAGATAATAACTAAGAACCAATATGGGATATTCTAGAAGACATAGTGGGAGAACATGGGAAAATGCAAAACAAACGTGGGCTAGTGGAGGTTATTTTTCTCATATTGATAAATACAATCATTTCCCCACAACCAAGGTACGTTGGATCTATCGCTCTACCACTAATTATCATCTCAACCACCTCTCTCTCTCTCTCGCTGGAATCATACATACGCGCACACAATGAAGAAAGCCCAGGCATGAAAAACTCATACTCTCATAGCCTAATACGATCATTAAATCGGGCTGCTTTCGATCACGGGTTCTACGCTATTTCAATACTTTTATACTCTTTAATGTTATTTTCTTTTACGCTTTAACGTCGACGAACGATTATCTGACTTGAGCGTCGGAGGGGCGTCGCTGAAACGGCGCCCTTTAGCCCACTTTTTTACTGTTGAAATGAAAAACTCCGCCGCGCAGCATTTGTACTCCACCGTCATCTGTACGTCAACGACCGATCGGCGCCAAGAAATTAAGGTGCTCTTCGCCGAGCCGACGACGACCCTTGATGGAAACTCCACCGACGAACGGTGCGGTTCAGCTCTATGCAGTTCTTATCTTTTTTCTCATTGTGGACTGATGACCTGGCTCGGCGTAGACATGATTAGACAGTCCATAGTTATATATCACAATATATAATATATTTAAAAAAACTTAGAAGAAATATCATGTTAATACGAAATATATCTCATTAAGGAAGAAGGATGTCTATCTTACGTAACTAGATATACTACGGGCTTTCATTGTAACAAAATATTATATTAATTATATTAATAACGTATGTGAAATTTTCATTTTCAATCATACCTAACACTAGTTTTATTAATTAAATTAAATTTCGTGCTAAGGTGTGTATTTAAATTTCACATAGTGAAGCACGTGAAGTTTTCCGAGTAGAATTGGACAATATCTTAGATTCTTATGTAACAAGGTGTTGGTAATGAGTCGAAGGAATAAAGAATTATGCTCTATATTTGTTCAAAGATACACCAAGATGTGATTTTTGATTTGTCGGGGTTTGGCTCTTACATCGTGACATGTGTGTAAATTATTATTCGATATTCCGATGATCTACGGATTATATTGCTTATATTCTTGATTTTTTTTCGAATACCTTAAGCTGCCTAGTTTTCAACAAAACTAAATGAACCAATTAGGCGGAGCTCCATTAATAGTTGAAACCTGGGTAAAACATACTCCCTCTGTCTTAATGGACATTTGAGAATTGGCACGGGAATTAAGAAACTGAATATTTTAATAATATAGTATGATGAAAAGGTAAAAAGTGTAAATTTTGCACGCATGCTAAGAATATTTAATATTATTATATTTGATTATGTGTGATAGTTTTTTACTAAATATGAAAATGTACAAAAGATGCGGGATGCCTGATATAGTAAAATGTATAAAATGGTTTGGGACGTAGGGAGTACTTGATAAAAGGATAAATGGTTCTTCTCGCTAAAAGGTAAAGATGAACAAGCAATTAGAGTTGGAATAAAAGAGACCTTTGTCGAGAAATAAAATCCAATTATTCCATAGTCAGAAGGTCAGATGTAAGTTTAGTGGCGGTACATCCAAAATTAATTGGATGGACAGTTGACGAAAGCCCATATACATAGTAACAAACTTCTTATTTTATCAACGTGTGATTTGTTTGGTTCGATACCCAACTACCTAAAGACCCTTCACAATGATTTTAATAATTTGCATGAGCACTATAACCAAGAAAAATGACAAGGGTTTATAATTATCATGTGTCCGAGGATCATATTTCTTCATTTGACTGTTAATAATATTCCACTTTGAAGAGTAGTGAACTGCCCTGCGAATGATCGTCTGCTATATCATTATTAGTATGGTCCAAGATCTCATCTTCTTATCCTTGACGAGGCATGGCAAAAGTTGAATCATGATATCGCATGCTTTTCTAAAGTGTGCTACTTAGGATGATAATATAACATAAGTCAACTCTTCTTACAAAAAGTAGAAGAACACTTTTAAATAAAGTGCAAACGTCGCATGATAATGGACTTGGGGTCCTCGAAGTCGAAAGAATCTTACTTTTTCTTTAAGCTATAATTTGACTGTCGAGCGACGAGCTTAAAATCGCAGGCTTTTTCGGTTCTAGAAATAAATTGATTCGTTTCATAGAGAGAATATCGAAGAAAATAACAATATGGCCAAGGTTGTTACCATGGTAATAACACTTATCTTCTTTCTTGCAATAACATCTCGGCTTAATAATGTTATCCTCGCTCGCCCAAAGCCGACGATTCGTTTCACCGCTGCCTTCAAAACCGACAAGATTCGCCAGGTAAGTCATCAGTAAGATATAAGCTAGTTAGTGTTGTTAGTTATTATTCTTTAATCTCATAAAATTTTAGATCTCCTTTTGTTTTAATTTAGGGAGAGGTGAAGAATGTGGATAGTGATGCAATGAATGAGGAAGATGATAACCCATGTAATGGATTGGTTGAAGATGAGTGCACGATGATGAGAAGAACGACGTTGGAGGCACATATCGACTATATCTACACAGAGAATCACAAGCAGCCGTGAAAAGAATTTATATACATATATCAGAACTTCTCTTTTTTATATACAGTAAGTATATTGATTTTATGTGTTTCAACGTCCTGGCATGTACCATATAATACCATTCTTATGTAATATATATTTTAAAGATATTTGTCCTTTTTTTGTTGTTGCATTGCAATAAACACAAAAATGTTATATTTGTTACAAGCAACATTTTTTTTATTACTGGTACACCCAAACTTTATGGAAATTTAGTCTCGACAAAAAAGAAAATACTTGAAGGAATCTGATTAGTGTAATACGAAAGGTAAAGATCTCCTATGCACAAACCATATGATTACTCTTGTGCAAATTAAACTTTCGGTGTGAAATTATTATTATAATTATTATTTAATCATTATTACTGCAATTATATTTCTGTTTTTTAGACATCGTAATAGCTACTGCTTTAATTTTTTTTTTTTTTTACAACGTAGCTCAATTTATTAATATCCTCTCTAATATGGAGTAATATATATCAACTCGTTAAATGCAGTTCACATGTACATAATCGGAATCCTAGCATATGCCCAACTGTTATTACAGCAATTAATGAATTGTCCCCAAGAAATTAATTAAAACTGAACCCCAAAATTTATATCTCAGTTGACAATTATACACATACGTACGTATTAACGTAATAAGATTATAGATGAAACTGAATCCATAGACCCCAAAACTTCTTTATAAGAGACGACTGCCCTCCCATTTCCACTACTAAACTAAATAGAAGAAACCCCAAATACAAGATTTTCCACTCATTCAAGACCGAAAAGTGAATTGCAAAAATAATTGAAAAAGAAGATATATTACATGACGATTCACTTGGAAAGCTTGGTTGAATCAATAAAGTCAAAGGTGGGATTTTTGAAGAAAAAATCGAAGAATAAGAGATACGTAAAGATGGATAAGAGTGCGAGCGTACGGGTTGAGATTCGTAGCAAGAAAGCTCGAAAACTCATCGATAAAACCCTAAAAGCTGCTGATCAGCCTGGTAAGGCTTGTATCTCTTGAATGTCTCTTTTCCTTTTCTTTTTCTTCGGTTTTTTATAAGCTTTTGCTTTGGCCTTATGATTTTAAAGTGTTAGGAAAGAACCCTAATTAATGGTATTCTGTCTTTTGCGAGTTGTAATAACGAAAAATGTAACGTTACGTTGTTATCATTATTTCAGATTAAACTCTACAATCGTACGATGATGTCTTTCGAAGCATTGCGTATATATTCTTTGTTTGTTTTTCTAGTCTTTCGCCAGAATGAGTTAAGTCCTAATTTTAAGTGACATCGCCATATGAAAACACCATTTGTAAGTTTTTTGTTATTTCCGAAATGTTAATGATATGAAGATATATTGCTCTATACTGATTAAGGGACAATAAGTTGGAAAAGAAAAGGGAATAATAATATATGAAAAGAAGAAACGATTAATTCAATTCTTATGTCACGCTACTAATGCTATTCATTCTAGTCATAAATCCGTGCAAACCCAAATGTCAACCTTGCTGTGATTTTCTAATTAACGGCGTTGTCCTAATTCCTTAATGTCATCCCCATTAAATGGCAAATGGACACTACATATTGTGGTGGCAAAATAGTGCCGCGACAATTGTTAGACATTTAAGTTAATTTCTACTGTTGACTATTTCTATTGCTCTATTGTAGCTTTGTGTCAATCTGGATTGATCGAAATGAAATCCTTATTTAAAAAAAAAGTTAATTTCTACTATAATATACGTAAAATTAAAATTCATATATTAATTACAGTTTGGGCTCGAAATTAATTACAGGCTCAAATATATGCATAACATACTTAAATATTTGAAGGTCTATGGTATGGACGATGACCAATAGTTTTTAGTTTGTAACATTTCTCGGTGTTTACTAGGTATCATCCCATTAAAAAAAAAATCAAATCTCAGATAATATTATTTTATACACCTTTTTCAATATTTTAGTACAATTTAAAGATACATATAACGTAATTTCCTTCATGATGAAGACTCAAAAACGCGTTTTCTTCGTGTTAACAAATCAAAAACCCAAATTCTAACCGACAAATCAAGTGGAGCTTCATTTAACAAAATAAATAATTCGTCCACCCCCTTTATATATAGAGACATCAAGTAGAGAGGAAGCACTCTTTTTCCCTTAAACCTCACGCCCATTGAAGGAAAAAAAGATCCTTGAGAGATAAAAAAAGAAAAAAAAGCAATCTTTGAAGAATCATGAGCTACTACAATCAGCAGCAACCCCCCGTCGGCGTACCCCCACCTCAAGGTACGATCAAATCCATCAATTCATTCTTTGTTTTTTCCCTCAAAAATTCGATTTTTTGTTCCTGAAAATTGTGTGGGCACTTCGAATTCTATTCGTAGGTTATCCGCCGGAGGGCTACCCTAAGGACGCATATCCTCCGCCGGGCTACCCTCAACAGGGATACCCTCCTCAGGGCTACCCGCCGCAGTACGCGCCGTACGGTCAGCCGCCGCCGCAGCAGCAGCAGAGCAGTAGCGGCGGCTTCATGGAAGGATGGTAATAACTAAGCTCATCTTTTGGTTCGTTGATTTTATTTCGCAGTTTGCTCTTCCGTGAATTTTGATTGGTGGGATTTTAGATCTGGGGCGGCGGCGGCCGAGGCCCGAGTTGGTGGGACCCACCGCCCACTTGGTAGATATTTTTTCTCTAGGATATGTTTTCATGAAGTCTCGAAAATGCCCTTGGGGTTTCCTTTCATCGAATGTGTTATCTTTAGTTGACTTATTCTGTTTAGTTTGTTCTCTTGACTATTGAATGAGAAGAGTAGTAATTTCGTGGGAAAGTAATGATCTTGAAATATCAAAGATGGCTTTTCTTTTTTATAATTTTGTGCAGTTTGGCTGCTCTGTGCTGCTGTTGCCTGCTTGACGCTGTCTTCTGATCAAGGAACAATGGCGGCAGAAGAAGAAAAAAAAGACTTGATTTTTATGTGAATCGAAGTGAAAAAACAGTATCTTTGAATTGTTATCTCCTTGGTCTTGCATTTTTCTTCGAACAGTGTTATTGAAACTTATATTGGAATCTTTATGCTTTGGGTGATTTCTTGTGCTATATAAAAAGCTGGCAATAATATCGTCCTATGCTGATCGATAAGGAAGCTAAATTCCTGCATATAGTTTTTTAAGATCTCCAAAAAGAAAATTAACGAAATCTAAGAAGGCTGTAATTGACATACGTTCATGGCTTATGGTATAACCTCCATGGCTCTGAAGATTTTCATGGAAGAAAAATCAATGGAAGAAGAAATATTATTACCACTCTTACCAGGGCCGGATTTTGGGCTGTACTTCCAGCCCTACAGCACAGGGCCACCAAAAATATTTAGGGCCCAATATGTATATTATATATATATATATATCAAGTTTTATATTAATTTATTGCCTCTTCACGTAATGTGTTCCTCTCTGACTTTCCAAATATTAGACCAATCACCAATTAGATCTACCAAACGGCCTAATAATCATTACAACAGCTGGCCTCCTCAATTCTTTTTTCAGTTTCTCTTTTTCTTTTTGAAGTTATCTTTTTTAGTTTCTCAAAGAAGAAAAACAAAAGAAATTCAGCTATTCTATTCGAGCTGTGTTCCTCGATTGTACAAGAGTAAATATTCATAACAAGCAAGCTAACTCACTCTCACGGTCACATCTAACAAGCAGCTCAGCTCGCGCACCTCTACCAGCAGTTAGCGCATCAGGTTTTTTATCCTTTTTCACTGTAAATTTTCATCTTTTTCTCCCTATTTGAATTTGATTTGGAATATTGTTGTGAGTTTTTCATCTGTTTATAATGGCTCCTGGCATTAGAAAACATGTTTCTGGATATGAGAAGCGTAAGAAACAAAAAAAATTTGAAGAGTTACAACGATCACAAAGAGGAGCTTTAGACAAATTTGTAATTAAACCTCCATTAGTTGCTTCTGAAAATCAAAATACTGGCGAAAATATTGAGATTGATAACAATGTGGGCAATCATGCCGTTGCTGAACATGGTGATGATGTTCATACTAATCTTGACAACATCGATCAAATAGACTTAGAGAATAGCAATTTGAATAGTTCTCCAAACAATGAAAATGATTTTTTGTATGCTTCTGACTGTGACAATGTTGACAAAGAAAAGACATATGAAACTTCTCCTCTGCTTGATATTTTTGATCCAAGGAATTGGGATGGACTAGATTCGAAAATGATTGATTTGTTAGTAGCCAAGGGTCCTAAAAGAGATCATTCCTTTGTAAAAGGTCCCAAAGATAAGTCTTCCAATAGGCGATTTACTGCAAAATTATACACTAGAGTCTTATCAAATGGAGAGAAGTGTGATAGAGAATGGCTAGTTTATTCAAAAGAGCTTGATAGAGTTTACTGCTTTTGTTGCAAAATTTTTAAGAAGGGCATTGGTAAAGGTCACTTGTCAAATGAAGGTTTTAATGATTGGGCACACGTTGGTGAAAGACTTCGAGAACATGAAACAGGTATGGAGCAAGGTTATGATAATGGGTCAAATATGAAAGGAAAGCATCAAGGTGTGCAGAAAAGACTTTTGGATGAAAATCCAAGAGCTTTTTATACACCTTGTGGCTGTCATAGTCTTAATTTAGTTTTATGTGACATGGCAAACTCTTGTACTAAAGCGAAAGATTTTTTCGGGATTATACAACGCATATATACAATTTTTGCAAAATCTACTAAGCGATGGGATATTTTGAAAGATAATGTACATGGGTTAACTCTTAAATCGTTGTCTTCCACTCGTTGGGAGAGTCGCGTTGAGAGTGTTCAAGCCATAAGATTTCAAATGGTAGAAATAAGGGAGGCTTTACTTCAAGTGGCAGACTTGGATGGTGAGATTTTAATAAGAAGTGAAGCTAAGTCTTTAGCAACAAATGAGCTTGGTGATTTTGAGTTTATGATAGCTATAATTATTTGGTTTGAAATATTATATCATGTTAATTTAGTTAGCAAGTACTTACAATCAAAAGATATGCTCATAGATGTTGCCATGGGAAAAATTGCTGATTTAATTTCGTTTTTTGAGAGATACAGAGAAAGCGGTTTTAATGATGCATTTGCTTCTGCTAAAGATATTGCCATTCAAATGGGTATAGATCCAATTTTTCATGAGAGGCGTGTAATAAAAAGGAAAAGACATTTTGACGAAAGCTCACATGCATCATTAGATTCATTATCTGCAGAAGAATCATTTAGAGTCAATTATTTTCTTTATATTGTTGATCAAGCTATTGTTTCTCTTAAGAGGAGATTTGAGCAATATCAAGAATATGAGAAAATCTTTGGCTTTTTGTTTAGTTCTGATATGTTAGACTCTTTGGATGATATGAGCTTGAAGTCTTGTTGTAGTCGCCTTGAAAATGCTCTTAAATATAATGGACATTCGGATATTAATGGAGATGAGTTATATGTTGAGTTGAAGCTAAGAAGAGATATGCAACCGCCCGAAAAAATGGGACCCATTGAGGTTTTGAAAGATTTGAAATTGTTTGATTTTTTTCCTAATCTTGTTATTGCATATAGAATTTTATTGACTATTCCTGTTACTGTTGCATCTGCAGAGCGGAGTTTCTCTAAGTTGAAGTTGTTGAAGTCGTACTTGCGCTCTACAATATCACAAGAACGACTCAACGGATTAGCTATGATATCTATCGAAAATGCTCTTTTGGATAAAGTAGAATATGAAGCGTTGATTGATGAATTTGCATCAAAAAATGCTAGACGGACATGTTTCTTTAAATAAAGGATCATTAATTTGCAATTTGCATTTGCTAAATTTCATTTTAAAAAAATGTCTGATTTTCTTAGATAAATATATCATATAAAATAGTAGCTATAAATTTATAGTATGTGTTATTTGTAGTCGATGTTTGTATTTTGAGGCCTCAGTTTGTTATTAGAACAGGGCCACACAAATTGAAAAAACGGCCCTGACTCTTACCTTCTCATTAGGATAAAACTGTCCCTTGTGTCCCATTAACGAGGCTTGAAGCCTCGGCAGCTTTCTGTTAAACTCACTATTAAACAATTCTATGAAGTTTAGATCAGTTTAAATTCTTGAAAAATGAAGGCATATTACCTCGTTTTCGAGTCTTCTCTTCCTTCACAATTTTCTGGGTACCTTCGAAGCTTCTATCAAGAATGATAAAATGGAATTGTCGTAGTACACAACAATTTCTTTTTCTTTTTTTTTTTTTAATTATTTGAATTAGTTTTATGTACAAACTAAACTAGTGCGTAGACACGACACGCACGCAATTCGTATGTATTACTAGTCAATCAAAGTCCGATAGAATCCCATCAAACACGCCATCAAAAAACCCCCAAAACAGAAAGGAGCTAAGAAAGAAAAAAATTTCACTACTTAACCAAAATCTCGAAGTCTCTTTGCTTATTCTGGAAAATCCAACATGGGTTCTTCACTGGGGCCAACCAAAGTTGCAATCTTGCTCGGATTTTTTCTGCTAATTATCTTCGATTCCGCGCTGGGACGTTTCGTGGTGGAAAAGAATAACTTGAGAGTGACATCGCCCGATAGCATAAAGGGCACCTACGACAGTGCGATTGGTAATTTTGGGATTCCACAGTATGGCGGAAGCATGGCTGGAACCGTGGTGTACCCTAAAGACAATCGAAAGGGGTGCAAAGGTTTTGACGATTTTGGGATTTCCTTCAAGGCTCGAGCTGGCGCCATGCCTAATTTTGTGGTTCTTGATCGCGGAGGTGTGATTGTTATTAATTGATATTTCTTTATGTCGATTTGTTTACTTTCTGCTGCTTAAGTTTGGTGTTCTATTGCATGAGGTTCATTTTGGTGAAATTAGTTGTTGGTGAGTTCAGTTTATTGATATTCAGTTGGACCCTTTTGTGGGATTTAGGTAAATCTGCTACTTCTGCACTCCATTTTCGTTTTGACAGTTTACTGTTAAGTACTCATATGATCTGGAGAATAAAGATCTCACTTGATGTGATCATACAAGGATTCTTCTTAGTGCTCTAAAGATTCTCTTTCTGTTTAACATTAAGGCTCAATAACTTGTTATTGTATTTTGTAAATATCGAGTTTATGTCTACTTTCTGCAGATTGTTTCTTCGCTTTGAAGGTTTGGAATGCCCAAAAGGCAGGCGCTGCGGCAGTACTCGTTGCTGACGACCACGACGAACCACTAATCACCATGGATTCGCCCGAAGAAGACGGTGCATCTGCAGATTATATAGTCAACATAACAATACCGTCAGCTCTGATCGATAAGAGTTTCGGTGAAAAGTTAAAGAAAGCAATCAGTTCGGGTGATATGGTGAACGTGAATCTCGACTGGAGAGAATCTGTTCCCCACCCTGACGATCGCGTTGAGTACGAACTGTGGACTAACAGCAACGATGAGTGTGGTGTCAAATGCGATATGCTGATGAACTTTGTCAAGGATTTTAAGGGGGCGGCCCAAATTCTTGAGAAAGGAAGATATACGCAGTTTACGCCACACTACATTACTTGGTACTGTCCCCGGGCGTTCACGGTAAGCAAACAGTGCAAGTCTCAGTGCATAAACCATGGAAGGTACTGTGCGCCCGACCCCGAGCAAGATTTCAGCGCTGGTTATGAAGGAAAAGACGTCGTTGTTGAGAATTTGAGACAGCTTTGTGTGTTTAAGGTTGCCAATGAGACAAACAAGCCATGGGTTTGGTGGGACTATGTTACAGATTTTCAAATAAGATGTCCCATGAAGGAGAAGAAGTATAACAAAGATTGTGCTGAGGCCGTTATCAAGTCTTTAGGTGATCACTACGATACCGTCCTAGAGTATACTTTCTTTATTAGAGGAAGTGAATTAAATTCTTCGCTACGTAATGAAAATGATTTCCTTTGCTGAGGAGTTGTTTTGTTACTTTTGCTTGCATAAAAGGGCTTGATTTGAAGAAAATCGAAAAATGCATGGGTAATCCTGAGGCTGATTCGGAAAATCCAGTTCTCAAGGAAGAGCAAGATGCTCAAGTGAGTATCTTATCTCCGCGGTGAATCGAAAGCTGATTTTATTACGTTCTTTTTATTTAACGGTTGTGATTTAGTTGTAAACATGGACTTTGTAGATTGGAAAGGGATCTCGCGGTGATGTGACCATATTGCCTACTCTCGTAGTGAATAACCGTCAATATCGAGGTTTTTTTTACTTTGCCTATTCATGTCCCGTCGGCAATCTTATTACATAATTTGTTATAATCATTGACAAAACATTATCATAAACATATGATTTTGTCCACTATTAGGGAAGTTGGAAAAAGGTGCTGTTTTGAAGGCGTTATGTTCTGGTTTTGAGGAAACCACAGAGCCATCAGTTTGTCTGAGCGATGGTAGGTTATTCACAAATACTCTCTAATGTCAAAATGTCAAAATCGGTCAGAACATTTCCCATGGTTAAGGTGGAGTGTCTTAATATTTTCAGACATTCAAACGAACGAGTGCTTGGATAATAACGGCGGCTGCTGGCAAGACAAGAAAGCTAATTTTACGGCTTGCAAGGATACATTTCGAGGAAGAGTTTGCGAATGCCCATTAGTCAACGGCGTGAAGTTTAAGGGAGATGGATATAGTTCTTGCGAAGGTACGTCGATTGCGTATAGTTATTGAGTCCAAGATTGTTCTAAATAGCATCTCTTTCGTCTCATTTTCTTGAATAGACTTCGTAATTGCAACTTAAATTGGATATTTCATCTCTCATATTTGCAGCAAGTGGTCCAGGGAGATGCAAGATAAGCCACGGAGGATGTTGGAACGAAAACAGAAATGGAATCGCTTTCTCAGCTTGTGTGGTGGGTATCTTTTTCATTCTATTTTTCGAGCGGTTTCCAAGCCAAAAAAAAAAAAGAATATGGACGAAAGTAAACGACAATTTTTTTTCATCGACAGGACGATCAAGATGGAAAATGTATATGTCCCCCGGGATTCAAAGGAGATGGTATCAAAAGCTGCAAAGGTAAGAACTAATAAATGGGTTTTTTTTTTCTCGTCTCTCCGCTAATGCATTTTGTTTATTTTGGATTGCAGACATCGATGAATGTAAGGAGAAGAAAGCGTGTCAGTGCTCCGAATGTAACTGCAAGAACACGTGGGGCAGTTACGAATGCACTTGCAGCAACGACCTGTTGTACATAAGGGATCATGATACTTGCATAAGTGAGTTTTTTATATATATATATATATATATTCATCTATTTTTATCGTAAATTTTTTCTAGAGCTCGTTTAATTTTGCTTCTTTTTCTACGTAGGTAAGAGCGCTGCTGAGGTAAGGTCTGCTTGGACAGCAGTTTGGGTTATTCTCCTTGGATTGGCCGTAGCTGGCGGTGGGGCCTACCTTATCTACAGACATAGGATAAGGGTAAGTTTTCTTTTTCTTGTTTCTTTTTTGCTCGTTATACTCGATTACTACAGTTGCTCCCGTTAGAAGAAGGAAGTATGGAAGATGTGATATTATTTCAAGAAAACAGATGAATACTTTCCATCTCATTACGTAATCTTAACAGCTTGAATCCTCTTTGCAGTCGTATATGGACTCGGAGATAAGGGCTATCATGGCTCAATATATGCCTTTGGACAGTCAAAATGAGGTCCCAAATCACACGAACGGTGAGCACGCCTAAGTTTTTGTTGACTAGAGGCTTTATTTAAGGGATCCTCGAGACGTCATCGTATTCGTAAGTTCCATTTAAAATGTTTTCGGTAGAAGAATTACATATGGGATTTGTCGGAAATAGGGTTCATCAAAGGGACTTGTTATGCTGATGTTTTCGAACGTCTGAGTCAGTATTTGTGTGTATTTAGGATGAAAACTCTGTTTGTATTGTCCATATTTATCTCCGTTATCATTGGATCTTGAAGGCTTATTACACGTTTAATTGCGAGGTTAGAATCATTTTCTGAAGCAATTGTTGAGTGATCAAATGAAGCAATAATATGATCCATTCCTCACCAGAAAATAGGTTAGGAGAAAATACAAGCTGTAAAGTAAAGTCTCATGAGGTTGATGACGTCATTGATCAGAGGGTTAAGTTCATCCCATTGTAGGCAATAGGAGCATACATCCACAGTTCATCAGAGGTCAGAAGCTGCATATAAATAGCAGAGGAAAAGGACTGTCCTTTTTTTTGTTTGTTTTTTTATGCAAGTACTGAAGTAAAATACAGATATTTCTTACCTTGATCTGAAGCTGCAAGAATTTCACATGCTGCACTGCTTCTTCGAGCATCGTGCTTATGTCAACCTATCATCGCATTACGGTAATATATCGTTACCAAAGAGCATTAAACGCAGTGGTTGTACTTTGTTCGATTACCTTTGTACCGTTAGGGATGAGTCTCTGTAAGATCTTCAGCCTCTCGTTTATTCGCTCTCTTCGTTTCTGCAAAGAAACAAACAAGTGTATAGTTTTGGACATTCTGAAGTCTTGCATTGAGGATTTTGAGCTACGATTAATTACCCGAGCATATATACTCTGTGGATCTGTTGCTGAGCCACGGTTATTGCCTCGTTTCTTCAAAGTCTCTTCTTCGTCGAATTCTTGAGGCCCATTTTCGTGTCATTTTCTTCGTCGGCCTTCTTCTGCTTACCACTTTTTGTGCTGCTTTGGAACTGCATTGCAAATAAGAGGAGAAGGTAAGAAAACTAGGAAACTCATTTTTACAACTGAATAGTGCAATCAAACAACTTCTGTAATAAATGCTTACTACTTCTCCATTGCATCGAGCCCTTTTCTTGGGTATCTCTAATGGGCTGCTGCTGCTTATCATTCCATCTTCATTAAAGGTACCTTCATCTTTATTAAAATCTACCATCATCTTCATTAAAGGTACAATCATCTTTACTAAAATCTACCATCATCTTCGTCGAGCCATCGTCAGTGGGGATGGTAAAAATCTACCATCATCAGTTATAAGGGTTGTGGTAAAAATTGAATCTTGATCGACCCCATAGGCGAGGTTCGAGCTATTCGAAGGTTTGTTTAAATTCGAACAGTTTTGAAGCAACTGTGAGATGGAATGTACTTCATCAGGACAATATATTCCATTGAAGCAGTTCCATTCTGCTTCAGAGATTGGTCCAATGGCTTCCATACTTGTTTGTTGCTGAGCAAAGATCACTTTTTTTTTTTTTTTTTTTTTATATGTATTGAGATAAAGAGATGGCGTATTTATTTATACACAGAACCGATGATACTATTGAATAAAATGCACTGCACGTATTTGTTTTAATTTTTTTTTTAGGAGTTAATACGCAAAAGCTGATGTTATTTGACTTTCCTTATATTTAACTATTGCAGCATATGGGAATATCCATATGATACTGTTAAACATTGTCTTTACTTTTTTTTTTGTTATTGTATTTTCTCATTTGTTAATGGCTGACCCTCATATAATAACAAAATAATGGCTGACTTTGGACAAGTCAAGTGTTCTAAAATCAGACATACAGCTATGATAAGCAAACACCCTTATAAACAAGGTTCTTTTGGCTGACTTGTGCTTGTTTTAATAAGCTAACAACCCAAAGAAGAAGAGGCTTGTGGGCCCGCTTGCCTCACATCGCCCGCGACTGAGCAAGTAATTCCTCGTAGTTCTGCCGTGGAAGATGAAACCTTGATTAGTACGCAGTAAATGGACACTAAAAGAAAATTTATCTTTTTTTAAGAAAAAAAATAAAATTTATTACCCTTTTCTCGAAGGCAGCATCTTCAGAATCTATGATCTTGTCTGGTAGACCGTACTCGATGGCTTCTTGCGCATGGAAGTACTTTGGACGTCGAATTTCTCTCTCAAGCTCTTCCTTTGGCTTGCCTGTCCCTTTGGCTAAGAGCTCAAGGTAATACTCCGTGTTTGCATTGTTGGAAATTAGGACTTATATCGGAAGGGAGGAATTTGATATCGAAGGATAGTGTTTAGAGGAAGAGGCTTTATATTACAAACACTTGATTTGATTTTCACTTGCTTGATACAAAACCTCACCCATATTTATACTAGTTTCTACCACCTTAAGATTTTGCCAACACATCACTATTCTAGAATACTCCATAATAATATCTAGGTTCTATAAGATTCCTTAGAGTTCTGTGGAGTTCTCTAGATTTTCCGTAAGTTTCTAGATATTGGGCTTGTGATCCTCCTTAGCCCAAATATTAAATCCACCTCTTAATAGTCCAAGCCCAAATCAAGTTTATATTTTCAACACCCCCCTTAAACTTGATTTGTCATTCCGAGCATACTTCGTAGTCGTACGAAGTCTTCCTTCTTGAGTGGTTTGGTGAAAATATCGGCTACTTGAACTTTGGACTTCACGTACTCCATTTCAACATCCTTCCTTGTCATGCACTCTCTTATGCAGTGGTAACGTGTGTCGATGTGCTTGCTTCGATCATGGAAGACATGGTTCTTTGCTAATGCTATTGTTGACTTATTATCCACATGAATCTTAATTGGCTCGTTTTGAGGAATTCCCAGCTCCTTAAGCAGATTCCGAAGCCAAATTGCATGACATACACATGAAGTAGTCGCCACATACTCCGCTTCACATGTAGAGAGGGTAACGATCGTTTGCTTCTTTGACATCCATGTGAAGGCAGTGTCTCCCATGTAGAACACGAATCCACTTGTGCTTTGCGATCATCGACATCTCCTCCCCAGTCGCTACCGCTATATCCAACAAGCTTGAAATCATTAGAACTTGTATAGTGCAAGCCATAGTTAGTCGTACCTTTGATGTATCGAAGTATTCTCTTAGCCGCCTTCAAGTGAGTCGTTGTTGGAGTTTCCATATGTCGACTGACGACTCCAACCGCATATAAAATATCGGGTCTTGTGCACGTTAAGTACCTTAGACTTCCAACCAAGCTCTTAAAGAATGTTGGGTCCACTTTTTCACCTTCTTCATGCTTAGTTAGCTTAGCACCCCACTCCATTGGCGTATCGACGGGATTTGCATCATCCATCTTGAATTTCTTGAGTATCTCCTTAGCATAACCTTCTTGGGTTATGAGAATCCCGTTGTCACCTTGCTTCACTTCGACTCCAAGATAGTACGCCATGAGCCCGATGTCGGTCATCTCGAACTCTCTGGTCATCTCTCTTTTAAAGTCCTTGTACATGCTTGGGTTGTTTCCTGTGAAGATTAAATCGTCCACATACAAGCACACGATTAAGATATCGTTACCCTGTACTTTGATGTAGAGTGCATGCTCGTATGGACACTTGGTGAAGTTTCTTCCTTGAAGGTACTTGTCGATTCGTGAGTTCCAAGCTCTCGGTGCTTGCTTCAACCCGTAAAGAGCCTTCTTCAATCTTAGGACCTTGTCTTCTTCTCCAGCTACTTTATATCCTTGTGGTTGTTTTATATAAACTTCCTCCTCAAGAACTCCATTCAGAAAGGCGGACATCACATCCATTTGATGAATTCTCCAATTGTTTTGAGCTGCCAAGGATATTATTAGTCGAACGGTTTCTAGTCGGGCGACTGGAGCAAATACCTCGTCATAGTCGATCCCCGCTATTTGACTGTAGCCTTTAGCCACCAATCTCGCCTTGTATCTTTCAACTTTTCCTTTGGCGTTTTTCTTTGCTTTATACACCCACTTTACGCCAATCGCTTTATGTCCCTTTGGAAGTGTTGTTAGCTCCCAAGTGTCGTTCTTCTCGATCGGCTTAATTTCCTCAGCCATGGCGTCTTTCCAGTTCTTATTTCTCACGGCTTCTTGAAAGCTCATCGGCTCACTGTCCGCGAAGAGGCACAAGAGGGTTAGGTTATCTTGATCTTCTGGTACTCCACATATCTCTTTTAGGCTTCTGAAGCGTGGGGTTCTCTCGCTTGAGCTTTCGTCTTCTGAACTCGCATGCGACGATGCTATTGGAGTAGTGGGCTCATCTTCCGCTTGCTCCATTATTGAATGTTCTTTGTTACTTTCTTCAAAGAATGGAGTGTAATTGTACTCACCTCTGCATGCGTTCCAATTTCATTCTCCTACTTCGTCGAATATTACGTCTCGACTGATGATAGTTTTCTTTGTCTTCGGATTGTAGAGTTTGTATCTGATAAACGCATTTTAGTGCGTTTATCGTAGTACTTTATTGGGGTGTAATATAGTTTTAGCAATCACTTTGAGCATTAATTCAACACATTTACACTTATTTTGATATTAAAGGAGCTTGGGACGAGTTTCGGGCGAAAAGGAGCGAAAACGGAGCAAAACGGAGCAAAAAGGGACACACTGCCCTCGGTCACGGTCAGACGCATCAAGCGTCACGGCCGTGACGAGGGACAGCGCGCAAGGAGTGCAACACTGCTGATGGTCACGGCGTGACATGCAATGCACGTGGCCGTGACCGAGGACAGAGAGCGAGCCAGACGATGGTCACGGCCGTGACATGTGATGCACCTGGCCGTGACGATGGACAGAAAGCGAGGATGAACTCACTGCCAACGGTCACGGCCGTGACACCCTATGCACTTGGCCGTGACGCGTATTAAGCGATATTATCGCGTAGAGTCAGCGATGGTCACGGCCGTGACCCCTCATGTCCCAGGCCGTGACCTTTACGAAATTTCTTATAAAAGCCCGATTTCGACTCAGAAAGAGGGGACTTCGACGAGAGATCAACCCTAATCCCTCGAGAGACGAAAAATAGCACATAAGAACGCAGAATCATATCCCGGAGCGCGAGAGACGGATCATCGACGAGATCACACCCAAATTGACGAAGAACGAAGAATCTTCAACGCCCCTATCGCAGATCAGCCGTATATCAAGAATATGAATTCTTCGCCCCTATTGTTTGTTTCTTTCGCTGTTTTCCCGTCTATTATGCGTAGCTAATTCCCCTCTGTGTTTGGGATTAGATGAACGCTAGGATGTTTAGTAGTTAAGACTTATATTTTTCGTGACTATGTGATTTGACTATTTATCATTCTATGAAGTTGTTTCGTTGCTTTAATATGTCTATGTGTTAAAGTAATCGTATGGAAAAACGTTTAGGGCGACAGCTAAATAACGTTTAGGCCGTTCGTAGAAGATAGGAATCGAGTATAGGGCGAAAGCAAATACTCGATCCTCGCCGTTAGTAATTACCGAATCTTAGATCCCCGCGAGCGTTTAGGGCGACAGCAAACTCGCGAGCGGGTAGGATAATTACTGCGATCTAGTCAAAATCACGTAGGAACGACCTTACTGTCTTAGTCGATAACACCTAGCGGGATTCGAATCCCGAGCACGTTTTTATCATCTGAAGCTTCGTATCAGTTTACGTGTGTTATTTGAATCTCTATTTGATTTAGGAGCAATCTGTAGGTTAAGTCGTCAAACAATTTGCGTATTTACTTCAGGCTAAATATCGAGTCGATTAGGTTATTACTAGTACTTGATTTATTCCTTGAGTTCGATACTCGTATACTCACTTTACTGCACTACAAACGATAGGTCCACTGCCTATCGCACGTCGGTGATAGTACTTTAGTATTCGTTTTAATTATTACTTGTCGCACTTTTCATTCACGCACCACGTGTCGATCAAGTTTTTGGCGCCGTTGCCGGGGAATAGATTGATATTAGGAACACCGTAGTTCGGTACTTTAGCCACTTTTATTTTGACACTTTTTTTTTGCGTTTCTTGCTATTTGCGTTATTTGTGTTTTTATTATTTGCTTTGGTTGTTTTCCTGCGTAGTTATTGGTCTCGTATTTTTATTCGTCGTATTTGTTTACTTTTACGCTAATCTTTAGCTCTCACTCATTGAAGGTACAATCCAACGGTGAATGACCCGAAATCATCCATCGGGCCCCATCGTTGAAGCAGACCTGGATTTCGAACGAAAGTTACGAAGAAAGCTTAAGTACGATACCGAAGGAGCATCCACTAGCTCTCAGGACCGTTTAGTTAGTTACTCAGAGGATAGTTCGCAGGAATCCATCCAAAATTCACGTGTAGAGGCAGCCGTAGATAGTCCCTACACAGAAGTAGACATGGCGGACCACCGAGTGCCCGTCCATAATGTTCCAGAGGAGGAACCATCACTTCAGGACCTCCTCAAGAATGCCGCGCTAGGCGGTACGGAGTCGGCGATAGTCATTCCGCCGATCGAGAACAACAACTTTGAACTGAAGCACTCTTGGCTTCAGATGATTTTCCAGACGGCCCAGTTCGAGGGCAACCCCGATGACGATCCTTACTCCCATCTGAAGGCGTTTCTGACGGTCACCGACACCATCAAAATCAATGGTGTTCCGGGCGACGCGATTAAGCTCATGTTGTTCCCGTTCTCTTTGAAGTTCAGAGCCAAGGATTGGCTTGAGATGTTGCCACCTCGCTCGATCACCACCTGGGAGGAGCTGCGAGCCGCGTTTATCGGCCATTACTTCCCACTTTCGAAGGTGCTACGATTGAAGACAGAAATCTCTTTATTCCATCAGAAGGAGTCTGAAAATCTCTACGAGGTGTGGGAGCGTTACAAGGCGTTATTGAAGAGATGCCCACAGCACGGGATGTCGAAAGCGGCCCAGATCAACCGATTCCACGAGGGGCTCAATGATCAGACGGTCCATATGCTAGACGGAGCCGCAGGAGGAGGGCTCGTCAAGCTCAACGCCACCGACGCGTGGAATTTGATTGAGGACTACTCGAGGAACAGTTTCATGAGGGGCAATACCAGGATGAAGACGACAGGCGTCTTTGGGGTAAGCGAGGAGACAGCCACTAACGCTACGATCGAGGCGCTCCAGCAACAACTCGCCTCGACGAACTCTCAGCTGCAGACGGTGATCGGTGCACTGCTCCCCAAGTCTGGGCAGACTCAGCCCGTGAATGCCGTAACGACCACCGCACTGACGCAGCATACACCTTACGTGCCCTTGTGCGGGATTTGTGGCGCAGCCCACGAGACATCAGAATGCCAACTTGGGCAATCGGTGGAGCACGTAGACTATATGGGGAATTACCAAGGCGGCCAGCGAAGTTTCCAGCCTCGGGCGCACCCAAACCTGGCGTACGGGAGTCAGAACCATCAGAGCCAAGGACCACCAGGATTCCAGCCCAGACAGTCCGGATTCCAAAACGGGCCACCACGACAATACCAGAATGCGCCCGCGGGAGGATCCGACGACATGAGGGAGATGAAGGACATGATGAAGACGCTCCTCACGAATTTCAGTAGTACCACCGCAGCCCACGAGAGCCGTATGACGAAGATGGAGGAATACATGGAGGCGAATGACTTGCGTGCTCAGAACACGGACGCCTCACTCAAAAAGCTGGAGCAACAGATGGGCCAGATGGCGAAGCAGTTGGCGGGGCGTACTCAGGGATCACTCCCAAGCTACACTGAGCCGAATCCTAAGGAGTACTGCAAGGCGGTGACGTTGAGGAACGGGCGAGAGTTGCAAGAAGTGCCCGCCAAGAAGAAGGCGAAGGAGAACGCCAGCTTTGAGAGCCACGACGAGCCCGATGTGGAGGAGGTCAGGGGCGACGACGTCGAGAAGGCCGAAGTTGAGAAGGAGAAAGTCGAGCTCGAGAAGGAAAAGGTGACGGAGATCCAGCGACCACCGGTGAAGCCATACCAGCCGAAGATCCCGTACCCGGCTCGACTGAAAAAGGACAAGAACGAGGCGCAGTTTGGTAAATTTATGGGTATGTGTAAGGAATTGCATATTAACTTACCTTTTGTTGAAGCTATTACGCAGATGCCCAGCTTCGCCAAGTTCTTGAAGGACTTGCTGACGAACAGAAGAAAGCTCGAACACGTCTCCACCGTCTGCCTACGAGGAGAGTGCTCGGCGATTCTCCAAAGCAAGATTCCTAAGAAGCTGAAGGATCCAGGGAGTTTTACGATTCCCTGCCTTATAGGAGATTTAGTGATTGAGCGTGCGTTAGCCGATCTAGGCGCTAGTATTAATCTCATGCCGTATTCCATGTTTAAGCGTTTAGGTCTAGGCGAACCACGACCCACTAGGATGAGCCTCCAATTAGCGGATAGGTCGTTAAAGTACCCTCGAGGTGTTATCGAGGATGTCTTAGTTAAAGTTGATAAGTTTGTGATTCCCGCAGATTTCGTTATTTTAGATATGGAGGAAGACGAGAATGTTCCCTTGATTTTAGGTAGACCGTTCCTAGCAACGGGGGAGACCATGATAGACGTTAGGAATGGGACTTTGACCCTGACAGTAGACGGCGAGAAAGTTACCTTTAATATGGCCGACTCAATGAAAAAGAGCGGCGAGCAAGATGATAAGTGTTACTTTTTGGATGTATTTGACCACGACTTTCTTTTCTCCGTGCAAGGTCTGTCACAGGTCGCCGATCCGGACATACACACGCTTATGGCCATCGACGAGTGTGGGGAGGAAGCCGACGAGCTTATCATAGCCATCGATGAGAGCAGCGAAGAGGACAAGGAAAAGAGCTCGGTCGAGGAACCACCGGTCCTGGAATTGAATCCGCTGCCCGACCACCTCGAGTACGCATTTTTGAGCAACAATGGAGGGCTGCCGGTCATCATCTCGTCAAACCTTGACGACGGACAGAAGGGCCAGCTTTTAGACGTATTGAAGGCGCACAAGAAGGCCTTGGCGTGGAAGATATCCGACATAAGGGGTATCAATCCGAGCTACTGCACGCACAAGATTCTCATGGAGGATGACTTCAAGCCGGTTGCTCAACGTCAAAGGCGCCTCAATCCCAACATGAAGGACGTTGTCAAGAAGGAAGTGATCAAGCTGCTAGACGCGGGGATGATCTATCCCATTTCGGACAGCGCATGGGTCAGCCCGGTCCAAGTGGTCCCAAAGAAAGGAGGCATGACGGTCGTCACCAACGACAAGAACGAACTGATCCCGACGAGCACCGTGACCGGATGGCGCGTCTGCATCGACTATAGGAAGTTGAACGATGCGACGAGAAAAGACCACTTTCCCTTACCATTTATTGATCAAATGTTGGAAAAGCTAGCGGGTCACTCATTTTATTGTTTCCTTGATGGTTTGTCAGGGTATTTACAGATCCCCATAGCACCCGAGGACCAAGAAAAGACGACGTTCACTTGCCCGTTCGGGACATTTGCATACCGAAGGATGCCATTCGGACTTTGCAACGCCCCAGCCACCTTCCAGCGATGCATGATGGCCATATTCGACGAACTGGTAGGTGAGGTAATGGAGGTATTCATGGACGATTTCTCTGTCTTCGGTTCCTCGTTTGATGCATGTTTATCGAATCTGAAGCTCGTGCTCGCACGATGCGAGGAAACGAATCTAGCACTTAATTGGGAAAAGTGCCACTTCATGGTTCGGGAGGGTATAGTTCTCGGTCACAAGATTTCCTCTAAAGGAATCGAAGTTGACCGAGCTAAGTTAGAGACGATAGAAAAATTGCCCGTCCCCTCGAACGTGAGGTCGGTTAGAAGCTTTCTAGGACATGCAGGATTTTATCGTAGGTTTATCAAAGATTTCTCTAAGATCGCACGTCCTATGTCTAGATTGTTAGAGAAAGATGCCCCATTTGATTTCAATGACGAGTGTCTGAATGCTTTTAATTTGCTTAAGGAGCGATTAGTCACAGCACCTATTATGGTAGCCCCTGATTGGGGGCTGCCCTTTGAACTAATGTGTGATGCTAGTGACTATGCAGTTGGGGCCGTGCTAGGGCAGCGTAAAGACAACCACTTCAGACCGATCTACTACGCAAGTAAGACGCTAGACGCAGCCCAGACCAATTACACGACCACCGAGAAGGAGCTGTTGGCCGTCGTATTCGCTTTCGACAAATTCAGGTCATATCTTATCCTTTCTAAAGTCATCGTTTTTACTGACCACTCTGCTCTTAAGTACTTGTTAGCAAAGCCCGACGCCAAGCCACGACTGATTCGGTGGATCCTACTACTGCAAGAGTTCGACATCGAGATTCGCGATAAGAAAGGTGCAGAGAACTTGGCGGCGGATCACCTCTCGACTAGAGGAATCCGAGATATATCAGAAGGACGAAAGGACGATACACGACCGGTTCCCTGACGAACACCTCTACGCGATACACGTGGTAAGTGACGACACTCCCTGGTTTGCAGATTATGCTAACTATCTTGTTGCAAGGGTCCTACCAAAGGAGTACACAAGTCAGCAAAAGAAGAAATTCTTTTCTGAGTTGAGGTACTACTTTTGGGAAGACCCGTATCTTTTCAGGCGGTGTGCGGACCAGGTGATACGGCGATGCATTGCTGCTCCAGAATCTACACAGATCCTTAGGCATTGCCACAATGGACCGACCGGAGGGCATTATGCAGCAAATCGTACTGCTCAGAAGGTATTGGAGAGCGGATTCTATTGGCCCACGATCTTCAAGGACGCTCAAAGGTACGTTGACACTTGTGATCAGTGTCAGCGCGCAGGTAATCTCTCCAAACGCGACGAAATGCCTCAGAATTTCATTTTGGTATGCGAGATATTCGATGTGTGGGGTATAGATTTTATGGGTCCATTTCCTAGCTCGTACAACAATAAGTACATCCTAGTTGCCGTTGATTATGTGTCTAAGTGGGCCGAGGCGCAAGGCTTACCCACAAATGATGCTAGGGTAGTCGTTAGATTTTTGCGAGCATTATTTTCACGTTTTGGGGCACCCAGATGCATTATTAGTGATAGAGGCACTCACTTTTGTAACACCCAGTTTGCACGCACTTTAGAACGTTACGGTGTTAAACATAGCCTATCCACCCCGTACCATCCCCAAGCTAGTGGTCAGGTCGAAGTAGTGAACCGCGAGTTGAAACGCATTCTAGAGAAAACCATAGAGGGGAACCGTAGGGAGTGGGCGAATAAGTTGAACGATGCACTTTGGGCATATAGGACTGCATATAAGACCCCCATAGGTACTATGCCATACAGGTTAGTCTATGGAAAAGCATGCCATCTTCCCGTAGAAATAGAGCATAAGGCATATTGGGCCATTAAGTCCTTAGATCTTGATTTGGGAAACGCCGGCGGAAAGCGGCAACTCCAAATCAACGAATTAGACGAGTGGCGTTTATCGGCCTACGATAACGCCCGCATGTATAAGGAACGTTCTAAGGCCTATCACGATAAGAAAATCAGGCAAAGGCGAGAGTTTCAGGAAGGGGATCAAGTCCTTCTTTTCAACTCTCGACTTAGGCTTTTTCCTGGCAAGCTTAGGTCACGCTGGTCAGGACCGTTCACTGTTACCCGTGTTTTTCCTTACGGTACTGTTGAGATTTCAGGTATGGAGCAGGGTACTTTTAAGGTGAACGGCCATAGGTTGAAGCACTATCTCGCAGGCGAGGAAGACGGGACCGAGAAGGAAGTGCTATACCTAGACTTCCAAACTTGAGCGAACAACGAGACGTCCGGCTAAAGACGGTAAAGTAAGCGCTTCTTGGGAGGCAACCCAGGTATTTTTTTTATTTATGTCTTAGGTTAGGTCTGAAAAAAAAAAAAAAAAAAAAAATGGGGGGTCACGGCCAACTGCTTAAGCAGTCACGGCCGTGACGCACCCCATAGGCGCTCACTGCCTCATGTCACGGCCAACTGCTTAAGCAGTCACGGCCGTGACATAACCCAGAGGCACTCACTGCCTCTTGTCACGGCCAACTGCTTAAGCAGTCACGGCCGTGACACTTACGTTGCTTAAAAAAAAAATATATATAAAATAAAATAAAATAAAAAAAAAATGGCCCGATTCCGTCACGGCCAACGACATAGTCGTCACGGCCGTGACGTCATGCAGAGGGAGCCGCTGCCAAGTGTCACGGCCAAGACCTATATAGGTCACGGCCGTGACCTAGGCGGAATCAAGTGATATAAATTTTTTCTCTTTCTCCCCCATTTCTTCCTCTCCTCTCTCTCTCTCTCGTCCCCTTTACCCTCACCACCTTCGACATCCTTCCACCACCGCCGCCGACCGCTGCCGCCGCCCTCCCAACTCCGGCGACACCCAACACCCTAAATTCTCCCCCTCAATTTCGTACAAAAATCCAAGGTATGAACATTTATTGCTCTATTTCGTTCTAAACTTGCAATTCTCGTCGAAATTGTTAATCTTTGGTGTCGACATGTTTCTATTCGCTTATTACATGATATAATCACAATGGGTATG
This sequence comes from Craterostigma plantagineum, assembly GCA_027422505.1. Classification (NCBI taxonomy): domain Eukaryota; kingdom Viridiplantae; phylum Streptophyta; class Magnoliopsida; order Lamiales; family Linderniaceae; genus Craterostigma; species Craterostigma plantagineum. Next base: position 5,809,246 of record JAPQWV010000040.1, read on the forward strand.
CTTAATTCATTGAAATTGGTTACGAAATTTCGGATTTTGATGATGAACCCTAATTTTCAAATTGGGGCTTTGTGAATTGGTACCAATTTTGTGTCTCTCTTGCCCCGTTATCGATAGATACATGTTAGGACCGCCTTGGGTATGCTTAATTACGAGAATTCGATGTTAAATTGCGACATTCTTACGAAGAACCCTAATTTAGTTCAATTTGGGGGTCTCGAATTTTATCTTAATGGGGTGTTCTTCTTGCTCGTTTATAATAATTACATGCTAAAGAAACGTTGGGTATGCATAATGTGTTGATTTGGTGCATGAATATGGGGTTTGATATGCTTAACCCAACTTGCCCGTTACGTGTTCGGCGAAATGCGCCTTTGAGCTTTTCAAGAATCGTTGAATTAGTACATGATCTTACTGCTGTTTTTGGTCGAGTCGAGCTGTCTTCGTACCATTATTTTCTTTTAGCTCACATCGTTTATTTCAGGTACAATGAGTAAAAGTCGACCCTCGACCTCACGTAACCCCGCCTCGGCCTATCGCTCAACTCGACGCGGGCCCCCGCCGACAATGCTGGAAGCCATGGGCCAGTTCGCTGACGAGGCCCAGGCGGCACGATACACCCGGCTGAAGGGAATGGAGTTCATAGCCATGGACCGGATCGATCACGAGACACTGGCGAAGTACCACATCGACCAGCAGGTCGCCCAGTACTTCGCACTCAGCGGCTGGAACATCTTCCTGGCCATCGACGAACCAGCATACAAGGAACTCACCTTGGAGTTCCTTGCCACATTCTCATTCGACGAATACGGCGACCGCACAATCCGCTTTCGTGCGTTCAACGAAGACCATATAGTCGGGCCCGACAATGTGTGTCATGCCCTTGGAGTCCCAGCGCCCCGACACCGACCCTTCGCGACCTTCTTTGATACACCGGAAGGACAACGGGGGTGCTGGGATGAAATCGCGCGACCTGGCGAGCGTGAGTACAGCGCGAAGACGTCGAAGGCATCTGCGTTGAGGAGTCCAGGACTGCGCTACATTCACCGCCTCCTGACGACCTCACTTACACCGAGGGGTGACTCACACGGAGCAGTCACCCTCCGCGATCTGTATTACCTGATCCAGATGCACCGAGGCGAACAGATAAATTTAGGGATGGCGGTGTCCCACGCCTTCAATGCTCAGGCGGAAGCACGGCCCCATGGCAAGATCGCCGTCGGCCCACTGATCACCAAGTTAATCAAAGGATTACGTTACTGGCCGGCGAATGCACCCGATATGGAGGTAGTAGGCGGGCGTCACCCAGTGAACGAGGAGATGCTGGTGAAGATGAAGATGCTCGTGAAGGCGCCCACCTGGACTCGCGCCAACAAAGTGTATATCTGGCACGAGCTGTATCGCGGCCAGACGGACCACGTACCCGTCCCTGACGACCAGCTCTACCTCGAGGGCCCCCACCCGATGGAGACGGACACGACAGCCACCGGGCCCTCCTACTCCTCCGGTTACCACCACGGCGAGTCATCCGGCGTCGCTACCTACGCGTCGGCAGCGGACCTCGAAGCGCTGCGACAGGACGTGCAAGAGACTCGGCGCCGACAGGAGGAGTACGAGCGAAGGAACGAGGAGGCCCACCGCCAGTACAGGGAGGAGCTGGACCGCTACAACGAGGCCCTGCGAGCCATGGACCAGGCGCTCGAGCTGTCCAGGCGATCGATAGACCTCCTTCGCCCGAGGCAACGCTCACCGCCGCCACCACCACCAGCACCTTAGGGATTTCTTCTTTTAACTTTCTTTGGACATTTCATTTGGTCGAGTAGTCGCGTGTGTTTTACGTTATTTCTACATCTTAACGCTTATAACTATGTTTATAGTAATCTATGACTACTCTATTTCATGTCTATCTGTCTCTCTAGCTAGCGCACGGAAATGCATAACGGATAACAAAACGACCGTCACGCGCTAAAATGACTATCTCACGAGCACGTCCTTTATTCGTCAGGGGAGTCACGCTCTTTTTAAACTCTTTTTCCCTTCCTTTTATTCTTTTTTACGTTGAGGACAACGTCAGGTTTAAGTGTGGGGAGGGGAATCTAGTAGAAAACTTGCATGAAATTTTAAAATTTTTTGACGTGTCCGTGTCTGTTTGAGTTCGTTGGAAAGGCATGAATTACTGAATCAGGCATGATTGTTTGCGCTTATCTCGAGTTGGTTTGCATTCTATGAAATTTTGTGAGCAATTAGGATACGCATGACTGACTGAATCATGTTTGCCTGAATAGATATAGCACTGTTTTGAGAGTTTCGTACACATAACCCTGTTTCGTGTGAGAGTTTGAGCCTGACGAGCTTATGCTCATTTTTTTGATTGTGTGACGTGCCTAGTCTATATCTCCCTAGGACTTGCCTGTCTAATGCGTGTTGAAACTGTTTTTGGTGTGTTGGTACAGAAATGATGAGGGCATTAGGAATTAAGTACATAGCCAAAACTTCACACCATAACCAACCCACTAGTTAGCCCCGTTGAGCCTGAGCATATTCGTTGCGTACCTCATATAACATGAAATGCCCCTGACTCATACAAGCCCCCAGAAATCATATGAACCTGAATTCGTTAGAATAGAGCAGAAGTCGAACTTGAGAGTTACCGTTTTAGCGTATGGTTTGGTGTTCTTCTCTGTTATTCGTGAAATGACTCGCCCCTGATTTGACCGTTTCCTGAAATGACCCGATCCCTTTTTCAATAAGCGTGCCCATAACCCTTTGGCAAGATATAGGTCTCGGTAATAAGTATCCTTAGATACACGGCATTCGCTGTGACGATGTACTCTCTGCGACAAAAGCCGAACCCTGATGCTTTAGGGAATAAGGGTAGTGCACTAGAGCGTAATTATAGGGAAAGGGCAGAGAATGAAAGGGAACTGAGTTGGCAGGGGTCGGGCAGAAAAGTCTAGGATTTCGGGGTAAGAATGTTAGATCCTGTGCGGGAACGTGTGACTTTTTGTTCGATCATGCTATGTTCTTTGAAATTTCTCGCTTATGTATCCCTGGCTTAAAGATCACATGCACACTGTATATACGCACCATTGCATGATTATGTGATCCATGTTCTCCCGAAAAGACCCCCAGATTTATGCTTGCCACTTTAAGCAGTAGATATGCGATTAGCCTGCAAGCCTATGGTAGGGGTTAGACTAGCGCACGAATTTGAGTGGTTCACTATAAATTTAGCCTATACACTGAGCGACTTGAGCGAATCCTTGTGAGAGTATGAGTCTCGATTAGCAATGCGAAGGAAGTTTAGGTCAACAAGTGCAAGTCATTAGTGTAGCGTCCATGATTGTTTGCTTAATTCTTTTGGTGCTATCTAGCTTTGATGATAAATTGCGAACGATCGTGCCGTTATCCTGATTTATGCTTTATCAAATTCTTACTTTACTTGAGGACAAGCAAAGGCTTAAGTGTGGGGAGGTTTGATAAACGCATTTTAGTGCGTTTATCGTAGTACTTTATTGGGGTGTAATATAGTTTTAGCAATCACTTTGAGCATTAATTCAACACATTTACACTTATTTTGATATTAAAGGAGCTTGGGACGAGTTTCGGGCGAAAAGGAGCGAAAACAGAGCAAAACGGAGCAAAATGGGACACACAGCCCTCGGTCACAGTCATACGCATCAAGCGTCACGGCCGTGACGAGGGACAGCGCGCAAGGAGTGCAACACTGCTGATGGTCACGGCCGTGACATGCAATGCACGTGGCCTTGACTGAGGACAGAGAGCGAGCCAGACGATGGTCATGGCCGTGACATGTGATGCACCTGGCCGTGACGACGGACAGAAAGCGAGGATGAACTCACTGCCAACGGTCACGGCCGTGACACCCTATGCACTTGGCCGTGACGCGTATTAAGCGATATTATCGCGTAGAGTCAGCGATGGTCACGGCCGTGACCCCTCATGTCCCAGGCCGTGACCTTTACGAAATTTCTTATAAAAGCCCGATTTCGACTCAGAAAGAGGGGACTTCGACGAGAGATCAACCCTAATCCCTCGAGAGACGAAAAATAGCACATAAGAACGCAGAATCATATCCCGGAGCGCGAGAGACGGATCATCGACGAGATCACACCCAAATTGACGAAGAACGAAGAATCTTCAACGCCCCTATCGCAGATCAGCCGTATATCAAGAATATGAATTCTTCGCCCCTATTCTTTGTTTCTTTCGCTGTTTTCCCGTCTATTATGCGTAGCTAATTCCCCTCTGTGTTTGGGATTAGATGAACGCTAGGATGTTTAGTAGTTAAGACTTATATTTTTCATGACTATGTGATTTGACTATTTATCATTCTATGAAGTTGTTTCGTTGCTTTAATATGTCTATGTGTTAAAGTAATCGTATGGAAAAACGTTTAGGGCGACAGCTAAATAACGTTTAGGCCGTTCGTAGAAGATAGGAATCGAGTATAGGGCGAAAGCAAATACTCGATCCTCGCCGTTAGTAATTACCGAATCTTAGATCCCCGCGAGCGTTTAGGGCGACAGCAAACTCGCGAGCGGGTAGGATAATTACTGCGATATAGTCAAAATCACGTAGGAACGACCTTACTGTCTTAGTCGATAACACCTAGCGGGATTCGAATCCCGAGCACGTTTTTATCATCTGAAGCTTCGTATCAGTTTACGTGTGTTATTTGAATCTCTATTTGATTTAGGAGCAATCTGTAGGTTAAGTCGTCAAACAATTTGCGTATTTACTTCAGGCTAAATATCGAGTCGATTAGGTTATTACTAGTACTTGATTTATTCCTTGAGTTCGATACTCGTATACTCACTTTACTGCACTACAAACGATAGGTCCACTGCCTATCGCACGTCGGTGATAGTACTTTAGTATTCATTTTAATTATTACTTGTCGCACTTTTCATTCACGCACCACGTGTCGATCAGTATCCCTTGGTGTTGTTATCATAGCCTATGAAGATGTACTTCTCACTTTTGTCGTCCAATTTGCTTCTTTTCTCATCTGGAATGTGCACATGGGCTATGCTTCCGAAGACTCTTAGATGGGATATGCCAGGTTTCCTACCACTCCATGCTTCTTGCAGTGTCATTCCCCACACACTCCTTGTTGGAGATCTATTAGAGAGGTAGACTGCGCATGCGACTGCTTCTGCCCAGAACTCCTTCGGTAGCTTCTTACTCTTGAGCATGCTTCTAGCCATGTCGAGGATTGTTCTGTTCTTTCTCTCTGCTACTCCATCTGTTGGGGGATCTCGGTACCGTCAGGGGTCGTCTAATTCCGTGCTCCTCACAATACTTTCGAAATTCCGTCGAAGTGAACTCTCCTCCACGGTCGGATCGCATTGATTTTATCTTGAGGCCACTTTCTTTTTCAACGAGGGCTTTGAACTTCTTGAAGTTCTCGAATACTTCCGACTTGTGCTTTAAGAAGTATATCCATGTCTTTCTTGAAAAGTCATCGATGAAGATAAGGAAGTAGTTACTCTTACCAAATGAGCTCGGCTTGATCGGTCTGCACACGTCAGTATGAATTAGCTCCAATGGTCCTTTAGCCCTCGAGCTCAACTCATTTGGAAAACTCTTCTTGAACTGCTTTTCGATTTGGCATCCTTCGCATACTTGATTGGGGTGGTTGATGGATGGCAATCCTTTCACCATGTCCTTCTTTGATAGCAGTTCTAGTCCGCCGAAGTTTAGATGCCCATATCGAAGATGCCAAATCCATGATGGATCCTTATAGCATGTCTTGAGGCATTTCGCAACATCGTTCATGATGTTGAGGACGAACATTCGATTCCTTTGCATTGACGCCTTAGTGATTAATTTATTTGAACCATCTTTTATAGAAAGGTTATTATCTCTTAGGTGAATATCACAACCTTTCTCTAGGAGTTGCCCAAGACTTAAGATATTGCTCTTCATCTCCGGCACATAGTAGACATTGGAGATGAATTGATGCCCACCATTCTTTAAGCGAATAAGAATATTACCTTTGCCTTTCACCGCAACCTTTGATTCGTCCCCGAATGCAACATTGCCGCTCACCGATTCATCAAGCTCTACAAACATGTCCTTTTCCCGCACATGTGATTGCTCGCACCGGTGTCTAGGTACCACTTGTTGCTCTCGCCTCTTTCATCATCCTTATGGGCTAGTAGTAGAATATCTTCTCCACTTTTCTCTTCGACGTAGTTGGCATTCTCCTCAACTTTATGTTTAGGAACTCTTGATCTTGGGTTACCTCTCCCACGACCTCTCGACGAGTTATCTCTTCTTTGCTGATTGTTGTTGCCGTCATCGTTGGGCCTCCAATCTCGTCCGTATCCGTGTCCACGACCTCCTCCTCGTTCTCCTTTTTGACCTCGTCCACGCCCTTGTCTTTGATAATTTTCATCATTATCCCTTTCTTTTGCAGGATCAACTTGCAGCTTGAGTAGTTGTTCTACAATCCCTTCCTTCTTCCTTTTCTTCTCTTCATGAGCTTGCAATGAGCCCAATAGTTGCTCCATCGTCATTTCTTCTAGATCCTTAGTTTCTTCTATGATGGCTACGATATGCTCAAATTTCGGATCTAACGAGCGAAGAATTTTCTCCATGATTCTAACATCATCAATTTTCTAGCCATTCCTCTTTAGTTGATTGGTTATTGCTAATACGCTCGAGAAGTAGTCCGATACAACTCCATCTTGTTTCATATGCAAGGCTTCAAGCTCGGCTCTTAATGTTTGAAGACGTACCTTCTTTACCGGATCCGCTCCTTTATACGACGTTTGAAGCTTCTCCCATGCTTCCTTGGCGGTCTTTGCTTCCGAAATCTTCTCGAAAGCGTCGTCATCTAATCCTTGATAGATTAGGTAGAGAGCTTTCTTGTCTCTCTTTCGCAATTCTCTCAAACTATCCTTTTGAGTTTGAGATTCGGTTTCTTCGTTCTTCGGCTCGACGTAGCCTTTCTCCACGATATTCCATATGTCTTGTGATCCAAAGAGCGCCCTCATCTTGATATTCCAATTGTCGTAGTTGCTCTTGTTGAGTGTCGGGACTTGGAAGGGAACCATGCCACTCGCCATCGCCGTAGGATCTTCTAGCTTTGATACCACTTTGTTGGAAATTAGGACTTATATCGGAAGGGAGGAATTTGATATCGAAGGATAGTGTTTAGAGGAAGAGGCTTTATATTACAAACACTTGATTTGATTTTCACTTGCTTGATACAGAACCTTACCCCTATTTGTACTAGTTTCTACCACCTTAAGATTTTGCCAACACATCACTAATCTAGAATACTCCATAATAATATCTAGGTTCTATAAGATTCCTTAGAGTTCTATGGAGTTCTCTAGATTTTTCGTAAGTTTCTAGATATTGGGCTTGTGATCCTCCTTAGCCCAAATATTAAATCCACCTCTTAATAGTCCAAGCCCAAATCAAGTTTATATTTTCAACATGCATCAAGTTCTTTTGCCTAAAGGACCAAATAGCTTAATAACTATATATGCAAATACACACACACACAGAGAGAGAGAGAGAGAGAGAGAGAGGGAGGGAGAGGGAGAGGGAGAGAGAGAGAGAGAGAGAGAGAGAGAGAGAGAGAGAGACCTTGATCCACATATCAATGACTGCTTCGCTTGATTTGTTTACTTTTGGTAGATAGAGTTTTGCTGCAGCATATAAAAGAAAGGGAAGTAATATGGGCAGGTGATGATGAGCTATCTATGGCGATGGCAAAACAAAGAGATATAGAGCTTGAATGCAGAATATAAGAAGGGGAGATTTTACTCGAGGAGTTAGGTTGCAGTGCTCGATAACCCTTTTTGCCAAGAGATAGAAGCATGGCTGCTCGACCGTATGCCATTCCACAGTTCACCGTATACACATCAGCTTTGTAGTACTATAAAAAAAAACGAGGAAAAGAGATAGCGTGCTATTTTCAGCATTAACTCCCTCTTTTTCGGTCATTCTTTTCAATGGACTCAGACTACGGTTAAGCACGAGTTAGTTGCAAGCAGAAGAAGTTCAGTCACCGCTGGTACAATCTGTAATGTAACAAATGAGGCAACGAAACGAGGATTAAAGAAAGAAAGAAAAAAAAAAGGTGAAGGCAAAACGAGTAAATTTGCGTACTGGCATCCCAAGATATACGATGCGAGCATCTAAATAGCAGAGACGGCAAATCGGGCGGAGCAGTTCTTGGCCGCCCAGGACCTCTAGCTCCTCCTCGGTGCACATAATAACGCTCATGCTATACTTTGAAGGGCCTCTATCAGTCATACGCATACTCCACATACAGCCATTACTCAAGTAAGTACAAGAGGATGAAATGAGAGGAGCGAGGCCGTACAGTTATTGAGGGGTACTATTGCGTACCTCTGCGATTTTTTCTGCTTGTCGACGGACAGGGTTATCCTCTGTCATGAACACATCCATCTGCGAAGGTGTAAGGCCATAAATATTTGCGGGGTGTTCTTGAAATTTTCCATCACTGCACAAGAGAGACCACATAGTTCCATATGTATGTATGTATGTATCAGTCGTAAAAGAAGTTCAATGCATTGAGATAGAATATAAGAGCAATACATACTATAATTTGCCGAGTAGCAAAGTGCAATCTGATATGTAATAATAGACTTTATGTGCATTAATATCCCAGTCCACAAATCAATAAACTTTAACAATGACAAAACTTTCGAATGATCGTTCTCGTAAGAACTTTTTAGGATAAAAGAAGCAATAATTCCTTCTTTTTTCGTTTGCTACACTAATACAATGGTGCCTGTAAGGTCCAAAGCTCATAAGATTAACCAGAAGATAAAACTCATCCTTTCATAATGCAATTATAGCATCAATCTTCATATAGAAGCTGTAAAATTCAAAATTTATAGACTTCCACAGCTGAATACCAACCATGGTTCGCCGTAACGGGAACGAACGTCGGAACGGGGACTAGCGTTCCAGTTCCATTGCACTTTTGCGGAACAGTGACGGACGTTCCGCTAATATTATTAAACAATAGTATCAATTAAAAATTGTTCATGTAAAACATATGAAATAAATTTTTAATGACTTGAAAGATATAAATAGTGCCTTACTAATTGAGGTAAAAAATATCATAACAAATCGAATTTTATAGTAAGCTACTGGTATTTATTTACTGAATTAAGAAATATATGATATTAAAAACTTCAAGGTTATTTTATTGTACTCGTGGATTATACGAATATATGTAATTAACTTTAATTGTAAGCTTATACTCCCTCCGTCCCAAAAGTTTTTGTACATTTTACTAAATCGGGCGTCCCACTTCTTTTGTACATTTCCTTATTTAGCAAAAAATCTATCACAAACAATCAATATAATAATATTAAATATTCTTAAAAGACGTGTCAAAATATACACTTTTTTACCTTTCCAACACACTATATTATTAAAATATTCAGTTTCTTAATTCCCGTGCCGATACCCAAATGTCCATAAACTTATGGGACGGAGGGAGTACTATTTATTCTTTTATTTAAAAAGAATGTTGATGACATACTAAATTTGGGCCTTAAAAAAAGAAAAACTAATGTGGCCCAATCCATTAAACAAAAGTGCAGTTTTAATTAAAAATCCATCGTCTTCTACCTCCGCCTCACGACCCACAGTACACAACCGTCACCGAGCTGCTGAAACCCTAGTATTGTAGACCAAGATCGGCCGTTCCTAAGGATAAATCGGCCGCTTCCGTTCTAATAATTCCGTTCCGTCCGAAAAATCGTCGTTCCGGTTTTGTCGGCCGCTACACAGACGTTCGTTAAAAGGCCGGAACTTTGGCACGGAAGCCTCCGTTCCAGTTCCGGAATGGCCGTTCCGAGCGTTACAACGGCGATCCGGCGAACCATGATACCAACTATCCCAAAAATGCCAAACTGGATTACATAGACACAATCAAAACCAAAAAAAAAAAAAAAACTTACACCCATATGTTAAATTCTCATCTCTAAACTGTTTGGGTATATGGTCGAGAGATTTTCGAGCTACAGGCGACTTAAATCCACATCTCTGCGAAAACAACAGCTTCGAACTACAAAGCAAAGAACTCAATTCACGGCTGTGACGTCGATGACAGTGGCGAGATTGAGAGAGGGGAAGATGAACGCGGAGAAGCCATTGGAGTCTCCTACAAACGATTATGATACAGAGATAAATATCGAAGAAAATCAGTGTTAGCAAAAGCTTATGAGCTAGAAAAAAGGAAAAGAAAAAAAAAAGGCGAGGCTATGTTAAGTTGTGATGTTACTCTTTGATGTGTATTTGGGCCGATCAGCCGAGCATATTAATTGGATGTGAGCTTTTACGACCCATATATGCTGGACTTAATATGCGTGGGCAATAATTTGTTTATTGTGAACTAACACGACAAAAATAACAAATGTATAGACATATATTTTTTTTTATTTTCTTATATAATTATTGAAATATGCGTCCTGATAGCTGACATATGTCCCTAACCACTAACACATTTTAATTACACAATAACTACTCGCTGTCAAATATAAATTTAATAATTTTACTATAACAATACAATTACAAATAAGTGATCTCGTGCATAAAACTGGTTATTGGTGTTATTTATATGTGTGGTAAGTTTACGTCAACCTTTAGACTTATAAAATAGACATGTTTCCATTTTTGAAACTTTTGACTCTCATTGGTCATTTCCTCGTTGATCATTTACAACCTTACATGCAAAGACCTACTAAAGGTTCTATTTGATTAAGAAGCTTACCAAACAATCTTAAGCTTTCATCTTTTACAATAACATTGGATATCAAGGGTCAATAGTGGGTTTGGTTTTTATTAAAAGTCCATGGGACAATATCATAATATAACTTTCTTTTACTCAATCTCGGTTAAGTTGGTCGCACAAAATTATTTAAGTGTCACATTCTAATTTTCCAAAGCCCACGGATAATCGGAATTACAAATATATATTACTTAAAATTAGGAAAGAACCATAGAACCCTACTGATACGGACTAAAGTAGATGGGCCTGAAAAATCAGAAAAAGCCCGTTAGGCCCATTGGAAAATACTTATAGTAAGTAAATGGTAGAGATAGGACCTCCGGGGACCTCCGACAGGTTTTAGGGAGCTAACAACAGGTGCTGGGACCTGAGGAACTACCTAGCAGCTCCCAAGGACGGACGAAGCTTCTCTAACACACTACTAATAAAGATAAGAAGAGTATCCAATGAAGGTGCCACGTGTCCGATCAAGAGAGGGCAGCTCCCTGCAAAAAGCTGACAGCCGACCACTATTCACTGAAAGTACTGCAGACTGTACAAAGCTGTCCTGACAGCCTATACTGACATGAAATGACCCTATCAACAGGAATTCTGGGACGTGACACAGACCAGATTGCTTGCAGCTCCCTGAGGTGATGGAATGCGTCCCATCTCCAGGATTCAAGGGACCTACCTCCAGGCAATATCCAAGGGCTGGGGGGACGTACCTTCAGGCAATATCCAGAGAGCCTCCTATATAAAGGGGCCTTCATCATTTTCACAGACGATTCTCATTCCAGCACTTCTAAACGTCTATAAAATATTCTCTCTCTACAAATAAGGTCCTTAAGTATTTTAGTAGGTGTTCTTGATAGAGAGAGTGAGTTGTTTGAGTGTGTAATCATTAAAGTATAGTGAAAAGAGGTTTTAGAGCGCCCGTGGACGTAGGATCTGCAAAGATCCGAACCACGTAACCCTTGTGTTATTTTGTTTACGTCCTCAGCACATCCCCAACATCCCAAACACATTCGAGCAGGTCCCCCGCGTCTAAACATGTCCCAAAGATGTCCCAAGCAGGTCCCCCACGCTCCAAACACGTCCAACCCCAACGTCCCAGACAGGTCCCTAATGTCCCAAACACATCCCTTCCAGTTCCCCCACCAATAAGCACCTTACGCACGCCCCTAATCTTTATAATAATTGATTCTCCGGCTATATAAATTCCTTTACCCACACACATATAAATCTTGTTGATTGGGTTTGCCCCATATCAAATGGCGCCGTCTGTGGGAAATTCCGAGTTGAAGGCGTGAGTAATTTTGCCTATGTTGTGCGAAGCAGTGCTTGACGTGTTTTATTCGTTCTTTCTTCTCTTTATTTCTGTCCGGACGGGACGAAAAGCGCGGAAAAATCGATGGAACAAGTCCATCTTGTGCAAGAGAAAACCCCTACTCACAGTTTGATGAGGCTACTGGAGGTGACCGCCAAGAATTGATGGGAGAAGATCCCTCTCTGCCAAAGAAGGTGGACCTACACTCCACAGGAGCTGCCAAAAGCACAACTGAAGTTCCTAAGATGTAATATCATGTGCACCACCTTGACCGAGAGGAGGAAAGGATGAAGACCCGAAGCTCCCCCTTCGGGATCTAAGAGCCCAGCTCCGCACTGGAAAGAAGACCCGAAGCTCCCCCTTGGGACCTAAAAGCCCAGCTCCGCGCTGGCACGAAGACCCGAAGCTCAGCAGTCGGGATATTCCAGCTCCACACTGGCCCGAAGACCCGAAGCTCCCCCTTCGGGACCTAAGAGCCCAGCTCCGCGCTGGCCTGAAGACTCGAAGCTCCCCATTCGGGACCTAAGAGCCCAGCTCCCCGCTGGTAAGAAGGCCCGAAGCTCCATCTTCGGGACCTCCCAGCTCCACGCTGGTAAGAAAATCCGAAGCTCCGCTTTCGAGAGACAAGAGTCCAGCTCCCCGCTGGTATCCGAAGGTCCGCGGGAGATAAAAGCCCAGCTCCATGAGGGCAAGATCCACAGAAGACATCCCACGCTGATAAGGCCCTTGGCCAGAATTCCAGGGCCCTCTACATCCCTTCTCAATTATATAATATTGTTATCATAATAAATATGTGACCACACTAACAAGTGTTATCGTTTGAAGGACGAGATAAAGAGGCTCATCCAGGCAGTTGCCCTAAAGGAATCTGTAGAAAATATGCCTAATAAAGGCAGACGACGTCCACCTCCTCCAGATAGGGGTCAGCTCCAGTCAGGACTCATGTCCCCGTCATAGTAGGAGCGTGAGGCACTAGGGACTCCAATGGCCAACAGAGCCCGAATCAGGCACCTGAGCATTTGAAGGACTTAGAGGTCCAGCTCCGCAATGGTGTACAAAGGCCAGAGGGGCCTCAAATCCCAGCTCCGCGCTGGCAAGAACACCTGAAGCCCCACATTCGGGACCTCCCAGCTCCGTGCTGGCAGGAAGACCCAGAGCCTCGCCTTCGGGACCTCCCAGCTCCATGTTGGCAAGGACACCCGAAGCTCTACATCCGGAATCTCCTCAGTTCCGCTCTGGCAAGAAGATATAGAGCTCCACCTTTGGGACCTCCCAGCTCCGTGTTGGCACAAAGATCTGAAGCTCCGTATTCAGGACCTCCCAGCTCTGCGACTGGCAGGAAGCTCCGAAGCTCCGCATCCGGGACCTCCCAGCTCCGTGCTGGCACATGAAGCTCCACAGGAAGGCAAAGCCTAAACTCAATACTGGCATACGAGGACCTCCGCGCGTGCATCAGCAGGTCCCCTATTGTGTCCCTGGGAGCACCTACCATCATTTCCTCCGTCAAATACGAGTGCGCCAACAAACGACTTCCGCAACAGGGAGCTGTCGAGATCTCTCCTTAGGGTGCTACGGAACTCCCACCGTTACGCAACCACATGGTGGAAATCCTGACATTATCCGGGAGACATCCCGCGATAAGAAGGCTCTTAGCCGAAACTCCGAGACCCTCTGAATCTCATTTTTATTTACTTCACCAATATTATTATAAGTATATACGTCACACTAACAACTTTCACTGTTGGAAGGACCCATCCTCGCATGACGTCTGGAGAGGTCCGTCGGGCGTAGCTTCGACCAAGGTCTGAAGGCAGCCAAGAAGGAGCTCGGGGGATCTATGCCGATTAAAGGCAGACAACCCCCGCGTCTTCCAGATAGAAGCCAGCTCCACTTAAGGATCCAAAGGGCCGCAACACCTGAAAACCTGAGGGAAATAGAACCTGAGCTCCATGTTGGCACATAACGCTCTGCTGCAGGACCTCAGAGCCCAGCTCCCCGTTGGTGATATCCAGGGGACCTAAGAAACAGCTCCGTGCTAGCGCGCAGACCCGAATCTGGGACCTGCGAATTCAACTCGGCGCTGGTCTGAGAAGCCTGGTTACCACAATGGCCAATTCCGCGACAACGCTGATCCACGGGAGACATCCCGCATTGATAAGGCTCTTAGCCGGAATTCCAGGGCCCTCTAAACCTTATTCTCATTTATATCATCGATACTATGATGAATAAATGTGTCATACTAACATCTGTTTTGAAGGATGAAATCAAAGTGCCCCTAGTGGGACAATTGGGGAAGTTCCTTGACTGGGGCATCAACCAATGTCGAGGTGTTTGGGGGATCTGTGCCGACAAAAGGCAGACAACCCCCACCTCCTATGAAGGACCAGCTCCAGGTAAGGCTCAGCCTCAAGCCAAGCTCCGCGCTGGCAAGGGTCCGCAGGACCTCAAAGCCCAGCTTTTGGCTGGCATCCGGAGATCCCCGGAAGGTCGAAGTCCTCCTCTGCACTGGCATATGAAAAGCCACAGGGATCTAGAAGTCCAGCTCCCTGCTGGTACAAAGACGTAACAGTCCAGCTCCGTGCTGACGTGACGACCCTAACTCCCAGGGACCTCATTGCTAACCAAGAAGAAAAGGCGCTCCATTTCGCCATCACTTTCAAATCACAAGGTCTCCAACAAGAAGCCCTGATATTAAGCGAGCGGGCGCTATATCCACGCATTTAAGCGAGCGGACGCTATAACCACGCACTAAGCGAGCTGGCGCTATATCCACGCATTAAGCGAGCGGGCGCTATATCCACGCATTTAAGCGAGCGGACGCTATAACCACGCACTAAGCGAGCTGGCGCTATATCCACGCATTAAGCGAGCGGGCGCTATATCCACGTATTTAAGCGAAGCTGGCGCTATAACCAGGGTAAACTAATCATGTCCCTAAGAGAATACCGCCTTGTCGGAATATATATACAGTTTATGATATAATAAACAAGTGCACTTGTAAATATAACCGATGCCGAGGGTCGACGGACCTAAGGTGTACCCGACATCAAAGACTGATAGTCTGCGACGTGAAATGATGCCAAAGACCGACGGGTCGGCGGTGTACCCGACATCAAAGGCCACAGGTCTGCGACGTGAAAGATGCCCATGAGGGTGTACAAGATGCCGCCGCTGACGGGCTGCGGTGTACAGGACATCAAAGGCTCTCAGTAAGGCCTGCGACGTGAATAGGTACCTCAGCGTAGCTGGCGCTATAACCAGGGTAAAACAGTGGGAGAAAATCCCCACTTTATATCTAGGACCTTCGGGCCTACATTACTGAACTCGCTAAGGACAAAGAGAGCCTAGCGCAAAGCGACACCCGAGGACAATGACGACGGTCATTGCAACCAAGGGCGTGAATTCGTACTTGGCTTACGAATTGAATAGCTAACGCTATTAACCTTGACAGAGCAATGATGGTCCCAGAAACATCCATCAGGTCCCGTAAAAGAAAACATAATACGAGGAGAAAGGGAACTCCGATGAAACTTACGAACATGGGGAGTGAAGCTCCCCAAGTCCTTACCATCGTATCTCGGAAGGAACAAATGACATAATATTTCTTACAGGCCATCACCACCGTGAAAAAGGCAAAAGGGAGCTCGGAGATACGTACAGCAGGACCTAGGGATCTCCTTACAAGTGCAAAAGCTCAAACAGGAGCTCCCCCATCAGGTCCCCGCCAGGGGAGTTAAGCTCCCCTAAAAAAATTGCAGGTCCTATGATGCCCCAGAAGCTAGAAGCAACGTGCGGCAGGATCTCCTTCGAAGTGTAGAAGGAGCTCCACCATCAGGTCCCCATCAGGTCCCTTCCAGATTCCAAGGACGATGGATGCAACAGCGACGATAAAAGCCCGAGGAAAAACGAGCTCCAACAGAGACACGCAAACATAGGGGAGTTAAAAGCTCTTTTAAAACATTGCAGGTCCTAAGATGTCTGGAAAGGCCTTCCACTAAGTCCCCTGAGGAGCTGCAGATGATGTCTGGGAGAGCATAGCTTGGGTCAGGCCCTTCACATGCTCCTTCAGGACGCCAACCCAGAAACGAAGACTCTCGGGAGCTTGGGGACCTCATTCAAAGCAATCAAAGATGGCGGCCCTTGAAGATAAGCCAAATGCACCTCCGTCACACGCGCAAAATCGACATCCCACTCTCCCTTCTCCTTAGCGAAGGAGCTCTAGAGATCTTCCTTGCGCTATTTCATAAGAGCATTTTTGTCTTTCTTTCTCCAGGGAGCTCCGCAGTTCCCTCTCGTACTAATCCCTTGACTTTGTCTAATCAGCTATCTCCAGGTCCCGGGTTGACGACTTGGCGCCCACCACCTGGGAGGTGACCTCTGAACGTCTGGGAGCACCCAACGACCTAACAAGCTCATCGTTTCACCTCCGTTCAGATGGTCCACAGAAGTAGGGAGCTCAGCCGTTGAGGTCCCCATAGGTCCCATGAGAGGCTCAGCATATTCACCCCAAGGGGAAGAAGGACGTAACTTCCCTTTTGTTTTTCTTTCTGACACTTTGATGAAGTTGTTTTCGTGTTAACACCAGAAACAGGGGCTGTGTTTCTTGAGCTCCCCTAATAAGAGAAGGAACCACAGGGACGTCTGTCGTCCCTGCAAAAGGAGAAATCTACTCGCAAACATCCCTTGCCACCAGGACCCGAGGGAGCGAGGGAGCTAGGAGCAACGTATAACAGAACCTGGGGATCTCCTTCAAGAACGCAAGGTTTGAAGATAAGCTCTGCATCGGGTCTCCACTAGACATGCATAGGGGAGTTAAGCTCCCCAAAAACCAATGGGTCCTAAACCTTCAAGAGATAATTACGGTAGGGAGGTAAGGCCCATCTTACTATTTTACTCTAATTCACTTTTGTCCCAAAAGACAAATTAGAGTAGGGGAGTGGTTGATACGGACTAAAGTAGATGGGCCTGAAAAAATCAGAAAAAGCCCGTTAGGCCCATTGGAAAATACTTATAGTAAGTAAATGGTAGAGATAGGACCTCCGGGGACCTCCGACAGGTTTTAGGGAGCTAACAACAGGTGCTGGGACCTGAGGAACTACCTAGCAGCTCCCAAGGACGGACGAAGCTTCTCTAACACACTACTAATAAAGATAAGAAGAGTATCCAATGAAGGTGCCACGTGTCCGATCAAGAGAGGGCAGCTCCCTGCAAAAAGCTGACAGCCGACCACTATTCACTGAAAGTACTGCAGACTGTACAAAGCTGTCCTGACAGCCTATACTGACATGAAATGACCCTATCAACAGGAATTCTGGGACGTGACACAGACCAGATTGCTTGCAGCTCCCTGAGGTGATGGAATGCGTCCCATCTCCAGGATTCAAGGGACCTACCTCCAGGCAATATCCAAGGGCTGGGGGGACGTACCTTCAGGCAATATCCAGAGAGCCTCCTATATAAAGGGGCCTTCATCATTTTCACAGACGATTCTCATTCCAGCACTTCTAAACGTCTATAAAATATTCTCTCTCTACAAATAAGGTCCTTAAGTATTTTAGTAGGTGTTCTTGATAGAGAGAGTGAGTTGTTTGAGTGTGTAATCATTAAAGTATAGTGAAAAGAGGTTTTAGAGCGCCCGTGGACGTAGGATCTGCAAAGATCCGAACCACGTAACCCTTGTGTTATTTTGTTTACGTCCTCAGCACATCCCCAACATCCCAAACACATTCGAGCAGGTCCCCCGCGTCTAAACATGTCCCAAAGATGTCCCAAGCAGGTCCCCCACGCTCCAAACACGTCCAAACAGGTCCCCCCAACGTCCCAGACAGGTCCCTAATGTCCCAAACACATCCCTTCCAGTTCCCCCACCAATAAGCACCTTACGCACGCCCCTAATCTTTATAATAATTGATTCTCCGGCTATATAAATTCCTTTACCCACACACATATAAATCTTGTTGATTGGGTTTGCCCCATATCACCTACATATTGTAGTGGATATTACTTGACGGGCGAAATGAAATTTCCCAAGAGTCTCTACATGCATGCATGCGTACATTTTTTATTCAATTGGCGTTAGTCCCTTTTTAAAGAATGCATTTTTCTTGACTTGTATGAATCGATTTCGTTACCAAATCTTTTACTTGGTCGCTTGAAAGTACCTTTTTACGAAAATTGGAATTATTGTACCCTCAATGACAACCTTATATTGTGGGGCGGCCAATCTCACAATCTTCCTCTTAGCTTCCTAAATATTGCCACGTGTTAATCTAATTATGATTCAAATCTTACTTCTTAGGATTTCATATTGTACAAGAGTTGTTTAAATACGGACATGTATGCGTAAGTCACATTCCTTTTTGTCTTCTCATTGTATATTCCTAGAACTAATCGTATTAAATTAAATTCTTTCGCTATAGAACGTACACTCCTCGCCTAATTATGTCGAAATAATCAAGAAGTTCATTTCGAAATGCGCTTATATATCGGTCGCGATCGGGCTTTCGTATTATAGTCAACCAATCCCATCTATATCTCAATTAGCAACCTTAGATCATCCTATAAATTCACGTCTCCACATAACATAACTCCAATAAAATATTTAAAAAGAAACACACACGCACACTATAATGGCGGCTAAGGCACAATCATATGTTAAAATAATAATCTGTTTCTTTCTTCTTACATTCATATTATTGATGCCCGGCCACTTAGAATACGCCGCCGTCGAAGCTCGACTATTGCCGCCGTTGAAGTATTATAAAGTTCCATCGAAGAAGATGATGGTAGAAATGAATCCTTCTAAATCGGGCCCGAGCCCGCCCGGCGCCGGAAATAGAGTGAAGAGTTTCTTCGTCTCATTGGAACGCTCGGGCCCGAGCCCGGGAGTAGGTCATGGTGGTGGTGGACGATAAACACCATAATTGATATATATGATTTAGATTATCTGTCTAGTTTACTTTCTTGCAAGATTATGAAAATTATGCTAGGTGGTTTATATATCGAAGATTAGGTTACTACATGAAAATGTAACGAGATTTGATCATGAATATATTAATATTAAGACATATTGGATATAGTCGCACAAAAGAATCACGGGACATGCATTTATATTGCATGTCGAAGCATGAAAATAGGAAGTACTATGCATAATGAAAACAGCTAATATTATCTACTGGCGAAGATAATCGTCGGAAGAAATACGAGTGATTTTCCTTGCACAATCCACTAAAGGGGAACCTAAATCCATGCCTTGTAAGACGGTGGATCCTCTTAATATATAAGTTAACTCCATTCGAACGAAAATAGATAATAACTAATCACATCCGCTATATATATTCTTGACATGCGAAGAAAAGATTTATCTTCTTCAACAAACAAACAATGGCACAACTTGTAAGAACGACGATTCAAGGATCCCAAATGAGCCCTAAAACTCCCAAATCTCAGGCTTCGCCCATGACCATTGAGCAAATCTTGAAGGGTAAGTTTGTTCGTACATCATCAATAGATAATCATCAGATTATGTAATAAGGTTATGTAAAATAAAATGGTTCTATTATTATTAGGGGAACATTCCTTTCGAATAGTCGACGAGGACCGTAGGTCAACAAGCACGCCGCCGACCTCCCCTCGAGCCAATCGGGACCCACGAGATGAGTTGTTCGCCGTCCACAGCCCGAACAGCAATAAGAAGTCGGTCCTCGCAAAGGTGAAGGAAAGGGCAAAGAAGCTAAGGTACTCATTGAGCGGTAAGAAGCAGAGGTACGATCTCAGCGATCCAAATAGCTTCGGCGGCCATTCGTGGGAGTCGACGACCACCGACTTACACGAAAACGACGAAGGATACGAAAAAGACGAAGCTGAGGTCGACCCCGAATACCTCGGAGCCCCAAGTTAGTACAAAATTAATTCCTATATATAGAGATTTTCTAAGGTGGACACCATAGCAAATCTCTCAATTGTTTGCGTATTTTTGATTCCCAATGTCGCCAACACCTCCGTAAACCCTCTTATATTCATTGCTAACCTAAATTGCCCTCTCCAACAGGCAACACGTTAATATTTAAGAAAATTCATTATTTATTATTCACAAGTGGACGACGTACCGAGGTGATGATTTTCTTAAAAATTAACGTGTTGGATAGGGCAATTTAGGTTAACAATGGATATGAGGGGTCTACGGAGGTGTTGGTGATGTTGGGAATCGAAAAAACGCAAACAATTGAGAGATTTCCCCTCTATTGGGTTCTCAAACAAGTATGTCTTGTGTGTGATACCACATCTATTGCCAATTGGTTATTAAAATGGATTCTCAGAAGACTTGTCTGAGCTAGAGGTGATCGTAAATTTCCCCCATAATTAGAGTGCGTTTGGTACATGGTACACGGAATTCGATGTGAAAAAGAAAAGAAAATGTGTCATGGTACGTCACAACAAAGCGTAATGTACAATCGATGTGTATCATTACATTTTCTTTTCCGCATTGGATTCCGCATACCAAATGCACGCATAAGCAATAAAAGTATAAATATAGCTGTGTGATTTAATGCAATTTGTTTTCGATCTTTTTCTGTTAGTGTATGAGTCAGAATCGGCACCTGAGAATCTAAAGGAAACCGCGAGGCAGCACCCGAGGGCAAACCCAGTGGTGTCCGAGAAGCACACGTGCCCGAGAATGGATAATTCCGCCAGGTCGGAGATAATTTCTGACGACAAATTCGTCGGAACCAATAAAAAGACAATAGCCGAATCCGTGTCTGAAAAGCTGTCGAAGTTCACGGGCCTCGCAATAGCTACGGCGCCCGAAAATCTCCATCATAACTACGGTAGAGCAACAAAGAGGCCGTCGTCGATGGACGAGATTAGCCCTGAGGGGCTCAGGCAGCACAATCCGAATCAGAAATGGGACAAGGGCGTTTCGGTAAAAGAGTACTTCATGAACAAGCTCGAGCCCGGCGAGGACGAAAAGGCTCTCTCGCAAGCTATAACCGAGGCGATGAGCCCTAGGAAGGGGAGCAGTAATGGTAGTAATAACAGTGGAGAATTTGGGGTGGTGGAGAAAGTGAAAGGGGCAGTTACGTCCTTCTTTTGGCACGACGAGACCAACGTTTCGAGCCCTAAATCTGTAGATAATACCGTTTCTTGGAGGGACTCGGGCACTTCTCTCGCCTCGAGAAATGCTCGTCCTTCGATGGACGCACACGAAGGTAAATAACCAATGCTTCATCGTATTATATAGATATGTGTGTAACGGGTCGGGCTATGATGGTGTAAATATGTTAACAGTGACTGAGGAAGAGAGCCATGGAAGGAGATTGCAGGCCAACTGAAGATTCACAGCTCATCGTCGAACGATGGAGTTCGACGTTAGTTCGATAATATATGTATATTTTTTGTCCCCTTTTTTTTTGAGTAGTTTCATCTGGTGAAGGCTCCCACCAGCTTCTCTGTTCAGTTCAAGAATGCAAAGCATTCGAGTGACCATTCAAGTAGTTTCAACGAATTTCTTCGAAATTTCAATCACAGTGTACACACAATTTATTAGGCCGAGGTAAAGGCAACCAACTTTTCTTTCACATACCGATGCTCCCAACCAAATTCGAAGCGCAGCAAAGAAGATAAACTCTTTAAGCATATGATGTACACTTGTAATCAGTAAAGTGCAAATACCCGTATATTCATCCTCTTGCATGGCGACCAATCTTTTCTTCTCAATATGGCGGGCGAGGATACGATGGAGGATAGGCTCCTACTAAATAGAAACACTTAGATTCAGTCACCGTTTTTTTCTTCTTCTGAAATATTACATCGAAAGAAGATGGAGTTAAGACCAAAAAAACAACGCCTTACCATGAGGAGGATAATAGTGAGGGTCGTGGGGTGGCGGTGGTGGTGGAGGAGCATAGGCTGACTCCGGCGGATAAGGAGGAGGAGGAGGATAAGCATTGGGCTGAGAATACGGTGGTGGAGGATAAGGCGGAGGATAGCTTAGCCCTGGAAACAGAGGTGGCTGAGGAGGATGGGCTATCCCTGGAAAAGGAGATATGTGCGGCGGCGGTGGTGGTTGGCCAGAGTAGTGCGGTGCTTCTACGTAAGGTGGAGCTGATGGTTCTTGGGTTTTTGAGGGTTTCTGGCCAAGAACAAAACAGAGCACGTTACATTCTAAGGTCCAAAGTTTAGTAGTTAAAGACAGATACTTGAAAGCTCTAGCAATAATCAAGAAAGAAGAAAAGAGATATGAGCGAAGCTTACGTTGGCTTTGGCGTTTGCATAGTGCATTATTAACCGTACTTCGCCAGAATGCCTTCAAATGAATGCAGTTAAAAGTTAGGAGCTTTGCGTTAATTGAAGCTAGAAGTTCTTGATTTCGAGGGTTCTGTGATGTAGCCAACCAACACAAAGATGATGTTTTCTATTTCGTATTGTAATTATTACAAACACCTTACCTGCCCTTTTTGTCCTGTAAAGACCAAGAGCTGTCGTCGTAGCCCTGAGACAGAACCTTCCCTAATTGAACCCTTAGCACCACCATCACAAAAAATAATATCACACAATTGCAATAACAATCCCAATTCAGAAAACGATTCGAAAAACCAACGAAGAAAGCAAGGAGCAATTACTTTCCGCTTCCAATGAAATCGTCGTAGGTGATGGTATTGCTGTTCCAAACGACGACGTTTATCTCCCGCAGCCCTTCTATCAGAGTAAGCACGAACTTCTCCTGAAAGCTGGGGTTTTTCCCTCCATCTGCAGATGAATTTTCAGCTCAGTTAATCAAAACAGATCATCTTCTATTCAAATTCAACGCAAGAGTTTCTTTCACTCGGTGAATTATTTTCCACCAAAACGGCGCCGTACCAGTGCAAGTTCGAGTGCGGTATTTGGTGCTGCCGTACTCTATGCAGACATAGGGATCTTGCCTTGAGATCCATTCTGTATCTTTCAGCTTATTACAGCCCACAACTGTGATTCGAAAAAATGAAAAAAAAAAACAGAGTTTTTCCATTACATCATCGGATCTTCGAAGAAGAAGAAATGCCACAGAAAACCTTACCAGTAACCTCAAGAAGTTGACCTTGAATGCCTTGAATCGACATGGTATGAAGATTCAATGTAAAAAGATGGCTGAGCTTTTTTTAGTAGATTTTAAGAAGGCTCGATGGTTGACTTTTGGATAATGGGTCAACGATGAGTTGTGAGCAAATGTATTTTATGTTCTTCAACCTTCTACCGAAGTTTAGAATTAACGTAACTAAAACTTCATCGATTATTGTCATATACTTTTTATCGAGAAATGTCCAAGGCATGAGTGGTTGGAATGTATATCTACTCTTATATCAAGGTTTCAGGGTACATATAAACCGTGATTTTATTTGCAATTTAGTCTATTTTTCGTAAATTTTATAATTTTACTCCCTTAAATTTTAGTTATTGTAATTATATCCATATACTTTATTTTTCAGTTTATATATTTAAATTATACATTATAAATATCAAATTGAAATAACAGAAATATTTTTAAGCTCACGCGTGGAGAGTGCAAAAATACTAGTTCATAGACGGGATCTTCTCCAAGCTCCAACCCTATATAAAAACCTAGAAAATTCATATTTCCCGATCTGATTTAAATGAGAATTTGCGTTTAGATAAATGTTTGAAAATTGCATACAAGCTCTTGAAAAATTAGAGCACTCTAAAAAATTTAAATAAAAATCACTCGAAATGACACCTTTATCCCTACATGCGTTACTGATGACGAGAACGATCGGACGGTAGGTGTCGCTCATCGAGCTCAAGAGATCAACGGTCAGATTTCGAAGACAAACGTAGTCATCATCACACGTCGTTTCACGGCACTATAAATAAGAGCGAGCGATTTGCTTTGGGTTCTTTGCGTCGCTGCCCAGCTTTTATTTGTCTTCCCTCGCCATTCACCGGCGTTGACCGCCCGCCGTTCACGGCGGCGCTCTATTCCTATCCTTTTCCCCTCTCCTCTTTTAAGAGAAAAACCTACCAAAAAAAAAAAAGAAAAAAATCTTCACAAAAACCTCGACAAGGAAAAAAATAACAAATAGCTACGGTGTTGGATTTATCGGGTTGTTTCTGCCTTACCTCGTTTCAGTAATAAAAGGAGGAGCGGGAAGTTACTATTGAAAAATCCCATAAAAATAGAAAAAAAATTCAGTTGTTGAATTAGGGTTTGTGTCATGGCTTCACAGGTTCGAATGCAGCCTCAGGTTCATCAGATGATGGCCAATGCGGCGGCAGCTGGTCCTGTGGTGACGTCACTCTACGTCGGGGATCTGGACACGAACGTCACCGATTCGCAGCTTTACGATGTGTTCGGCCAGATGGGTGAAGTGGTGTCCGTACGGGTTTGTAGGGATTTGATTAGCCGTCGTTCACTTGGTTATGGCTATGTCAATTATGCGAATCCTCAACCTGGTATATTTGGGCTTGATGTTTTTCGATGTTTTGATATTTTGTTTCTAGTTTGTTGTGGTTTTGAAATGTGCCTTGCTTTTCGTTGTTCATTGTTTTTGCTGAAAGTTTGTCAGGTTTGAAGTTGATTTCCGTGAGCTTTTGTAGGATATACATGTTGGTATTGCCTTTGCTTTTTAGCGTTGTTTTGAAATTCTATTTCTGCTAGGTTAGGGCTATGGGTGGGTGACTGTGAGTGAGATGTTATATTTTTGGTGATTATTAAAACAAAATGCTGAGGGTTTTGGGACTCTTTATCTGCCCGTATTGAATGATTTAAAATATCCGTTCTTGTATTTGGTTTCAAGTGAAAAGGTGGATATCACAGGCAGCCTTTTACAAGTATATATAACTTTGTAGGGCTTCATTTGTTCAAGTTTATTTTGTTTTTATAAGTTTAATGTGTTCTTTTCTGCATATTCCAAAATCCAATGCCGGGATGCATTTGAAGTTACTTCCTTACTTTCAAAAATCCCATTCGACGGCAGTTGTTTTTTTGCGCATATTTCCTTAGTTTAAATTCTGTTCTTTTTTATTAGAAGCTACAAGATTGCTTGTAGTGATTCTTTGTATTGTTGCTATTGAGTCTCACACTTCCCTGCGCTAATAGTGTCCTCGTTATTAATTGATAGCCGAGAGAGCAATAGAGGAATTGAACTTCGTCCCTCTTAATGGAAAACCCATCAGAATAATGTATTCTCATCGCGATCCGACTGTGAGGAAAAGCGGTTCTGGAAATATATATATTAAGGTGCGCCATTTTTCTCACTTTCCTTTAGCTGCGCCATCTCTCGCTGGCTGAGTCTTCTTGTTACACTATGCAGAATTTGGACAAGGAAATCGACCACAAAGCTCTGCGTGATACATTTTCCTCTTTTGGAAAAATTCTCTCCTGCAAAGTGGCGACAGATTCTTCTGGTCAGTCACTGGGTTATGGCTTTGTGCAGTATGCCAGTGAGGATTCTGCTCAACAAGCTATTGGCATGCTCAATAGCATGTTGATGAATGAAAAGCAAGTCTACGTGGGCCCATTTGTTCGCAAGCAAGAGAGGAATTCGTCCATTGATAAGACACCATTCACTAATGTGTTTGTGAAGAATTTGTCTGAGCTGACTACAGAAGAAGATCTGAGGGAGGCATTCGGTGAATTCGGAGCAATTTCTAGTGTGGCAGTGATGAGAAACCAAGACGGAACATCAAAATGTTTTGGCTTTATCAACTTTGAGAATGCAGAGGAAGCTGCCAAAGCTGTGGAAGGTCTTAATGGAAAAATATTGGATGACAAGGAGTGGTATGTCGGCAGAGCCCAGAAGAAGTCTGAGAGGGAGATGGAATTGAAACAGCGCTTTGAGCAGAGTGCGAAGGAAGCAGCCGAGAGATCACAAGGATCAAATCTTTATGTGAAGAATCTGGATGATAGCATTGATGATGACAAGCTGAAGGAGTTGTTCAGTCCATTTGGTTCGATAACCTCTTGCAAGGTTGTTAAATGGTCTTCTCTTCTGTTACCTTCTTAATATTTAGAGCTTTGATTTAATATTAATGTCTTCACAGGTTATGCGTGATCCAAAAGGAACAACCATTGGATCAGGCTTCGTTGCTTTCTCATCCCCTGAAGAGGCGTCTAGAGCTGTGAGTTCTCCTCGTATATCCGTTGGTTGATATTTTCTTTGAAGGGACTTGATTTTGAAGTTTGCTGTTTTGTAGCTTTCTGAAATGAATGGCAAGATGATTGGTGGGAAACCTCTTTATGTTGCGGTTGCAGAGAGGAAGGAGGATAGAAGGGCCAAGTTACAGGTAACCAAATTGATTTTAATTACAATGTAATAGTACTCTATAGTTAGTTATTATCTTACTGTGTTTCCGACAGATTAGTTGTTCATTTTGGTTTCTGTATGTCATGTTCTTGCTATGGTGCCTTGGCTTCTGCTTGTTTTATGGGCTCAGTTTGCTCAGATGAGGCCAATGGCATTGCCAACTACTGCCCCTCGCATGCCAATGTATACTCCCGGTGCTCCTGGTCTTGGGCAACAAATATTTTATGGACAGCCACCCCCTGCCATGCTTCCTCCTCAGGTAATCATAATCTGATTCAATGGTGTGCACATCTCTTGAATCCATGACCCTTCTCCTTATTAGAACGTGTATTAACAAATAATGTGGTTTTTTTCTTCATATCGATCATACAATGAATCTGTTAATTGGAAACAACCTGAATTTCCTGTCTTCCTAATTGTTTCCTTTCTCCAGCCTGGTTTTGGGTTTCAGCAGCAACTTGTGCCTGGCATGAGACCCAATGGCCCGAGGTTGCCCAATATGTTTATGCCTTCGGTTCAACAAGGCCCACTACGCCCTGGTGGAAGGCGTGGCGACGCATACCCACTGCAGCAGCAGGTTTATTTTGTTGTTAAGTTTTTGTATATGTTTTCTCCACTCTTTCTAATTCTACTTTTTTGTTTCAAATTCTTTTAGATGGTCCCTAGAGGACGTGGGCATCGATACCCAAGTGGCGACACGCCCTATGGCATGGGTGGTTTGCAAATGCGTGATGCTGTAATATCTCACCCCATTCCCATTGGTGCTTTGGCTTCTGCACTTTCTAATGCCTCTCCCAATGAACAAAGAACGGTGAGTATGATGAATCTTTTTCTGTCTTCTTTTCGGTACATTAGTGTTCATGAAAAGGGGTCTGCATTTTTTTTTTTTTCTGGACGACGCTTGAGCTGAATGAACCATGGTATATGAGCAGATGTTGGGTGAGAATTTATACCCACTCGTCGAACAATTTGAACCCGAGGCAGCAGCTAAGGTGACTGGGATGCTCTTGGAAATGGACCAAACTGAGGTCCTTCACTTGTTGGAATCGCCCGAGGCTCTTAAGGCTAAGGTAGCCGAAGCTATGGATGTCCTTAGGAACGTATCCCTTCAAGAATCTCCTCATCCCATTGAGCACTTGGCTTCTTTGTCTTTGAACGGATGATTATTGGATCCATATATATCACTGAAGGAACAGAAACAAAAAAGTCGAGAGCTGTGGCTTGTTTGGGATTGTTCGTTGATTTATGTTCGACAGTCAAATCTTTCAGACTATTACATGCATGCGCTGTGCTGGTATTCTCAATGTTATTTGATTGGTGCTTTTTGTAAGAATATTAATTTAGTTATATAGACAACTCTTTAGGCCCCAGATTATCGGCCTTTACCGTCAGTTAGCAGTTAAGTGTTGGATCGTGACATTATTCCAAGAGGATGTCATAAATTTGAATCCAGTTGGTAAGCAAAGGCCCAATCCATGTAAATGAAAGGGAGAAAATCATTTTTGGTCCCCAAAGTTTACCATGCGGGCGTTTTTGGTCCTCAATGTTTTCACTTGCTACATGCAGTCTCACATGTTTCTTGATTTGAACCAAATCGATCATCTGTTAAATTTTGTGTTAATTTTAACGGGAATATCACGTGAGAGGCACGTGATATATAAACCCAAAACGAAGATCCCTTCCACGAACACACCAACAGACACTTCACTTCACTTCAACAATCAATCCCAAAGCAAGCTCTTCTCGAGAAAAAAAAAACGAGCATATCATCTGTTCATCAAGCTCAACACACCGTAGAGGAGCTCGTTATGAACTCACAGACCCCACATCTCTGTCATCGCCTCTGTTTTGCGACTGTGGATTCGAATTTTTTTTGCTCACATCTTGGACTGAACTTAATCCAGGAAGAAGATTTCGAATGTGCCCTAATTATCAGGTTAGAACTAGTTCTTTAAATTCGTTTGCACTGTTATTTTATATTATGCGGGTTTTCAATTTTTGCTTTGTTCTAATAAATTGGTGGTAGAAACCTTATGGCTGTAAAGTTTTCTAGTGGTGGATCCAGATTTCGAATCTGCTCATTTTTTTTTTCTCGAGAAGAGCTTTATTTGGGATTGGTTGTTGAAGTGAAATGTGTCTGCTTATTGTGTTCGTGGAAGGGATTTTCGTTTTGGGAATATATATCACTTGCCTCTCACGTGGTATTTCCGTTAAAATTAACACTAAATTTATCAGATGACTGATTTGGTTCAAATCAAGAAACACGAGGGACTGAACTGAACGTGGCAAGCGAAAACATCGGGGACCAAAAGCGGCCGTAGTCTACGCCCAAAAATGGTTTTCTCCCCGAATGAAACGTTGTACAGTTTCTTTTTTAGTGATTTGTTGTTTGCATAATATGTATTTCCCCTTCCCCATGGAAGGATGTCGTGTACGTCCTTCTTTAGGTCGCAGTCTTTATCTGTGACGCAATAATTATCCGTGAGCTTTGTTTGTCTACCGTATATTAAATGATAACATTCAATTCAAAAACCTTTCAACCACATAACATGCATACCACATACATACCTCCACAGTAAAAAAAAAAAAAAGGGATAGAACAGCTCTTTGTACCCTCCGCCGACAGAGCAAATGGGAACAACCGACGAGCCACTGACGCCGGCGGGCCGCCTCTTCTTACAGCCTCAGACGGAGCAAATCATCCACTGCATAATGGCCGCCGAGAATCCCATCGACGTCGCCGCCGTCAAGCGCCAGATCGAAGCATCCGTCATGCTCAAGCACCCTCGATTCTGCAGCCTCCTCGTCCGAGATTCGTGCGGCCGCGAGCGCTGGCGGCGGACCCACGTCGACGTCGACAGGCACGTCCTCGTGCGGCTCGAGCCCGTCCCCGAAGACGGCGGCGGCGGCGGTAGCACCGAGAGGAGGAGCGACGCCGAATCTGTCAACGATTACGTGGCTGAGCTGGCCGTGTCGACCCCTCTCCCCACCGACAAGCCTCTGTGGGAGCTCCACCTTCTCATGGCCCACAAGACCGCCGTGTTCCGTGTGCACCACGCGCTCGGCGACGGCGTCTCCCTCATGTCCATGCTGCTCTCCGCCTGCAGGTAATATAAATAGGTCAACAATTTCAAGTAATAAGCAAAACCCTTAATATGGGAATTGGGAGTTTTTCCTGTGTTATTTGCGTAGGCTGAAAGATGACCCGGCGAGGGCGCCGACCCTCGGCGGCGGCGTGGGCTCGAGCCATAATCTGATGAGCAACGACAGTAGTAATAACAGCAGCGCAAGTGTGCTGTGGAGATGCGTTAAGATGGTGTGGTACACTTTGGTATATATGCTTGAGTTCGTCCTTAGGTCTCTGTGGCTGAGCGATCGCGCCACCGTCTTGAGCGGCGGCGCTGGGGTGGAGCTCTGGCCGAGGAGGCTCGCCACGGCTAGGTTTCGCCTAGAAGACATGAAGTCTGTCAAAAGAGCCGTTAATGGATCTGTGAGTTTAACTGAACTCTTAGATTCTTTTCCAACATGGGTAGTTGATAGGATAACGAGTACTCATTAGAACACACATTTATTGACTTGTCGATTGCCTTATTTACGTGCTTACTAGTGACTTCTCAAGTCCCATATTTGGAAATACTATTCAGTAAAATAACGAAAAATTAAAAAATACTCCCTCCGACCCACTAATTTTATCACATTTTTTCATTCAGGGTGTCACATGAATTTTATCACCTTTCCTTTTTGGATAAAAAATTAAACACCATTTTAAATGTAATTGGAGGAAAAAGTAAATGGCGGGAATAATTAGGAAAAGTTTATAAATTTAAACAAGTTGTTTATATTTAACCCAATTGTACTATATTATTATAATAATGTCACCTTAATTTGCGCGTCCAGCAACTTATGTGATAAAGTTGCTGGTACAGAGGGAGTATCATTTTTTTTTCTCTTATTACCATTCATTGATGCCTTTTGATTCATCTGGAAGAAAAAAAGAAACTGAGAGTAGTACTATTGATGTATATGCATTCATCTTTTCGAGTGGAACTGTGTGTTTGGCGTTAAAGAACATTGACCACCACTAACTGCTCGAATTCAGGCAAGGTTTTTAGTTAAAAAAATTTGGCAGTCTACTGTTCTTACCGTATATCAGTTGTAGGGCCTCAAAAAGTTCACATTTTTATTTTCTCTTGCCAATATCTGCATTTGCCAAACTTCAGTCCATAGCTAACTTGATTTTGGGCCATCTAAGCAGACAATCAACGACGTTCTTTTCGGGATAATCTCAAGCGGGCTTTCGAAATACTTGGACATCCAATCTCCGAACGGTAACATAAATGATCAGTATATAATTTTGCGTTTATAATTTTACGGGCTTTTTCGCGCGGTAGGTATACCAGACGGGCTTCGCATGACGGGCCTGGCCATGGTGAACTTGAGACCTCAAGGAGGACTCCAAGAAATGTCGATGCTCATGAACGGAAAGTCGAAGACTCGATGGGGAAATAAGTTCGGCGTGATACTGTTGCCCGCGTACTACAGGAAGGGCGGCTCGAATCCTTTGCAGTTCGTCGAAAGATCGAAGGAGATGATCGATAGGAAGAAGCTCTCCCTCGAAGCCCTCCTTTCTTACAAGATCGGAGACACCGCGATGTCCCTCTTGGGAGCAAAGGTGGTAATGGATCTGTTTGATAGTTGGTTGAGTTAGTTATGGGCGGACGGCATCATATTGCTTCTTTGCGTGTGCAGTTTGCGAGTATTATGAATTATCGAATCGTTTGCAACACGACGTTCACGATATCGAACATGGTGGGCCCGCAGGAGGCGATCACCTTGACGGATAATCCCGTGAAGTACATTCGCGTGACCGTCAGCAGCCTACCGCATGTAATAACGTCGTCGGCTTGCTTACTATGATTTCTTTTTTTTTTTTTCCGCGCGCAGGGGGCATTATTATTTTTTTTTTCCTTTTTTGGTGTTTTTTATGTAGGCGATAACCATGCACATGATGAGTTACGACGGATTCGCTGATATGCAGATCCTCGTCGCAAAGGAGATAGTCCGCGAGCCGAAAGTTCTTGCGAAGTGCTTTGAAGATGCGTTGCTCGAGATGAAACGAGTAGCCGGAAAAGATGAGTAGACAACATTTGTTGGTTGTGTTGATTCGTGTAATATTGTATGTTATAGTAAACTTGTATTGTATGTTATAGTAAACTTGAATGACAACCTCAGCTAGAAGCTTAAGCTTGAAATGAGTGTCATCATATTTTAATTTTATATGCTGATTTCTTTTTTATATAGCCTTTTGACATGTAATTTTCTTAAATAGTAATCAGTCTGAAACTTTATTTATTTGGCATAATCTAGACCGGAGCTATACAACTTCAAATAATACTTAACTAGAAATTTAATTAAAGAATGTGTATCATTTTTCATTTTTTATACTCCCTCTGTCCCAAACAGTTTTGGACATTTGGGAGTTGGCACGGGAATTAAGCAACTGAATATTTAATAATATAGTGTGATGAAAAGGTAAAAAATGTATATTTTGGCACGTCTTTTAAGAATATTTAATATTATTATATTGATTGTTTGTGATAGTTTTTTTGCTAAATAAGGAAATGTCCAAAAGATGTGGGACACCCGATTTAGTAAAATGTCCAAAATGGTTTGGGACGGAGGTAGTATATTTTATTTGCAACGGAAGTTTTTTAAGTTCTTCACGGTAACGGTTAAAAAAAAAGGATGGGCCCTGATATTTGATGATCACCTATATATTAATCTAGCGTCACACTTGAGGGTCTTATGTATCTAAAGTTGAAAATATATAAATTAGTGTCTTAAATATTCCGTAAGTCCAATTAATTGTGCGTGGGCTTGATAGGGGCTACAATTAAACTGATTTCAAAGCCTAATTATGTAGATGATTTATTTCTTTGCCTTCAATTTTTTCTGGTCCAATGGCTTAAATGTCACAAGCGTGTTTCGGCATCAAGATATACTAGTAAGGCCTTCCTCAACGGTGGGTTTTTTGGGTGATTAGGATAGAGAAAAACCTGATAATTTGAGGTTTTTACGGCTTGCAGGAGGTTTTTGGGTAGGTTTAATATATCATACCTGGGTTCTTTGCAGCTTTTTTTTTCTTTTTTACTTTTCTTATCTCATTTATAATGTTTATATATTAATATTTGTTCACTTATTGATATTTATTTATATATTAAATTTGTTTATATATCAATATTTATTATTTTTTTAGCTAAAAAATTTTAATACTTTAAAAATGTTTATTTTTTATTTAACTTATTTACTTTTTCCTGCATTATTTATTTTTATTAAATTATTAAATAATAGGAAATATAATTATATATAAATAATTTTGAAAATGAGATAAACATGATGTGATGGTTTTTAATACTTTATTTCCTTTTTATCATATATTAATATTATTAATATTTATAAATTTTTTTAATTTTTTACGAAAAAATTTTAACGTGTTAAAAATGTATATCTTTTATATTTCAAATAAATAAATGATATACTTTATTACGTAATCAATTTTTTTATTAAATATAAAAAATTAAATCATGTGAAATATAATTATTTATAAATTTGAAAATTAGATAATATAATTAGTTTAATTAAATAAAATTAAATGAAATTAAATAGGGTCCCCTATAAACCTACTTTTTGGGTTTTATGGTTGGGGAAGATTCTATTTTGGAGGTACATGTTTTTTACTTTTGAGGTGGCGCTGACGTGGCACACAAAAAGAACTACTTTTTTGGGTTTAGCATTGAAGAAGGTCTAAAACCTGCACACCTTACGTGTGTGAAAAAAAAAAAGAATAAACCAATAATACTAAAAATGGCATTAACATGTTGAACGTGTGTTATAGTTGTAGACAGATTTTAGTCTCTTTATTTTTCAATTATTATTAATTGTAGAAAAAATTAATAATAATCTTGTATTAGCATAGCAAGTTGGCAGTTAAGAGGTTGCCCCACGACCCTCTTTGTCAAATTCAGATTTGTTAATTGGCTGATTTTACACACAAATTAGAATGAAAGTGATGGTTTGTATCCCTGGCTGAGCATTTATATAATAGTATAGAAGTATAGATAGTATAGATAATATGTATTCCTCGTTTTTCTTTATTTAATAAGTTGGGAAAAAAATGAATTTATTGCCATTTCACCAAAATTACTGCTGGTCTGGTTTATAACTTCTACTCATCTTCCTTTATATAGTTAATTTTTAATGTCCTACGCTTTGAGCTTTTAGCTTTTGAGAATTTTCTATTTCTCTTTTTTTATTCTCTCAATCTCTCTCATCTACTGTCTCTATCATTTTCCCCGATTCAATCGCATGAAGTACGCTGCTTTTATCACTGCCATGGTTGCTTGATTGATGCGTCGCCGTCTTACAATGGAAACGTTTTGGGCGCAAAATGGCGTCCCAGCCGCGTCACATTTTTTCGTCGCTCTGAGCTTCACGGTGGCGTTCTACGCTGTGAGGTTTATTCTCGACAGATTCGTTTTTCGCGTAAGTTTTTCTTTTTTATCGTGTTTTCCTTTCGGATGTCTTCGGAAACCTGCCATTGCTGTTGTTCATACTGATTGTTCCCCTGTCGAATTTGTCAATTATTGATTGTAACTGATTCAGATGCATCCATCCTACCTTAAATTGTATGCTCAAATTTGAGATCATGAAGAGATAATAGACCATACTGCATTTCAATTAACTATCAATTCATTTTTCCGTATGTATATGCGTTTTTGGTGGTGTTTATGTGATACTGATCATTGATGTTAGTTTAGTTGTCGAGATTAAAAATTACTAAATGCACGCTAATGTGTGTCTTGTACAATCAATCGTAATCTGGATTTAGTATGAAGTGTGATACTCTTGTTTCGAGCTGACGATTTACTTGTTTTAAAGGGGAAAAAAGTTTGGATTTACTAGTTAACTAAATTATAGTTTTTCCAGTTCATAATATTGTAATTAGTAGGACATGGTACCTCAAATCCTTTGTGCTAGCTTAACTACACTACGCTAAACTTAATAGACACATATGAATTTTGCCTTTCTGCATTTTTGTTAATGGAACTAGTAAATATAAGAGAAACCGTTACTAAATCGTATGTTTGTTTTTCTTTTATGGAAACAACTTCAGAGTCTCTCCATTTGGTTGATCAGAAGAGGCACTAACCCTGTTAAACTTAATGAGGAGACAGAGGCGAAAATGTTTAAGTGCTCTGAGTCTTTGTGGAAGCTTTCTTACTATGCTAGTATTGAGGCTTTCCTTTTGGCGACCACGTTTAATGAGCCGTGGTTCAAAGACATAAAAGAATATTTTGCAGGTTGGCCTCATCAAGAACTGAAGTAAGCTTCACTGATCTTACAATGGATCTGTTACCAGTATAATCATAGATATTGTTCAGTCTTATTTATGCTTTTAGTCTATTGTCTCTGTTTTATCTAAACTGATCCCTGTGTTGGTTTCTTCAGGCTTCCCGTGAAACTCGTCTACATGTGTCAATGTGGGTTTTATCTCTATAGCATAGCAGCACTCCTTATATGGGAAACTCGGAGGAAGGACTTCTTTGTCATGATGGCTCATCATATAGTGACTGTGCTGCTAATTTCTTACTCATACTTGACAAGGTATACATGAAATGAGTGCATAAAAGGGAGTTTCAAACTGAAACTTACCACAACAAAATTACAGTATCCTGTTCAACAAGCGTATCTATGCATTCTCCTTTATTGATGTGCATGTACATTCTACGCTAGATGCTTACTAAAACTACGTCCCCAGCTGAAATTGTTTTATTGATGGAAGACTTGGGTTTCTCTATGATCTAGTTTCTTTCGGATAGGAATGGTCATCCTTGCACTTCATGATGCCAGTGACGTGTTCCTAGAAGCAGCCAAAATCTTTAAATATTCTGGCAAGGAACTTGGAGCCAGCTCGTGCTTTGGTTTGTTTGCCCTCTCATGGCTTGTTCTCAGGCTCGTATTCTTCCCATTTTGGATCATAAGATCGTCAAGGTACACTTCGTTTTTTTTGTCTCTCTATGTTCTAAAGTTTATCGGCTCTTTTCATGGACTCTTTGATTACTCAGCTCTTGTTTTTTTACCTCTCTCAGCTATTACTTGATCCAAGTCTTGGACTTGCCCGACCCTCACCACGTGGGATATTATTATTTTTTCAACACGATGCTGTTGGTCCTCCTCGTCTTTCACATCTACTGGTGGGTTCTTATCTGCAACATGATCAAAAGACAGCTGGGAAATAAAGGAAAAGTCGGGGAAGATATACGTTCAGGTGTCAAAAAGTTGCATCTTTTTTCGTTCTGTTAGGGATATGGATTTTCGTCCCCATTTCTAATGCTTCCCCAAACATTGAACAGATTCAGAAGATGACGATTAGTTGGTTCTACAGCTCCCTCGTGAGTTACTCGGCTTCAGTATATCATATCTAGAGTTTTCTCAATTTCCCTTCCTGGGGAAACTTCACACCTTTTTTTGGCCGATGATGCATGTAGTAATAATAGTCGTTAGAAACTTATGATGGTCTTGTCTGTATTTACTAGTAATACTATTACAACACTTGAACAGAGTTTATAATGTCTCACAGTTTGATCATTGATCATCGAGTTTTGCCTAAAAGTTTCTCATAATCTCTATTGATGCTTAACAGAACTAAATGGACAACCACGAGGTCAAGTCTTCTTGTCTTCTCGGGCTTTTTCTTGAAATAATCCTTTTTATTTTAGATATAAATAAAATAGGATTATTTTGAAAAATATTAACAAAATAGGACATATCGCAATGGATGCGGCGTAGCTTGGAGTGGACAAGCATCGCTGCTATTAGATGCGATGTTATGTTTATTTTTATATTACCTTATTAACCGTGGAATCATTATTAATTGCTCTTATCCATGTAAATGTTTTTTGGTGTTATAATATCATCTAATGGGTATTAAATGACAAACGACATTCTACAAGTAAATTAAAATTATTGAATTACGTAGATATTGGAGGGTGTTCTACATTCCTAAGCACTTTCTTAATATTGATTTACAAAAATAAGCATTGTGTATTGATTTATATCTAACATAAAAAGCATTATCTTAATAAAAAGCCCTAAAATTCCACCCTCATATTCCTTCCGAATTTAGTTAGAGGTCGTTTTACATCTCTATTTTGGTTTTGTCGTTTACATATTTCAATACAAATATTTACTCTATTTTCAATTGTATCTTTTTTTTTATGTGAATTTCAATATTTAGTATGGTGAGACATTCCATTATTAAATAGAAAAAACAATAAATTAAGGGTATATGAGACATTCCATTCTATCTATGAAAAATCCTAAGTGTGCATTTGAATTCGCGTATTTGAACGAAATCGCTTGATTTTAAATTATGAATTCCGAAACCGCAATTTCAAATCCAAATTCATTGTTTGGCAAACGTTAGGATTTCGAAATTCGATTTCAAAACAGAGCTCGACTCGAACTCGTGAAGCACGTCGAACTTGATGTCTAATTTTTTCTAAAATTATTTTAAAAAGTACAAAATGAAATAAAATCAAAATCAGGAATAATATTAAAAACAAGCTCGTGAACCGGCTTGCGAGCTTTCAAGCGTACATGAGTGAGCTCTAGCTCGATCCGGCTCATTCGCGAACCTGTGACGAGCTTGACCTCGACAATAGCTCGTCGAGCTCGAGCCGGCTCATTCGCGAATTCATGACGAGCTCGAGTCGTCTCATCGAGCTTGCGAATCGACTCGACTCATCGTCCACCTTCTAATTATTACTATTATTATTGTATTATTATTATATTTTTTCATTATTATTTTTTATTATACTCTTATTGTTATACTATTATTATTATCAGTTACAAAAAAATCTTTACGTGCTCAGCTTTGGATTTCGACAACGAACCATTTGACGGGAATTTCAAATCCGACGAATTACAGGAGTTTGGATTTCCCCTCGGATTTGGACGAAATCGAAATCAAATCGGTGCGATTGCCAAAATGAAGATTTGGGAGAAATCCCGATTTCAAATCGAAATCCGAAATTCAAAGGGGTCATAAACGACTTCTATTAGAATCACAGCGAGTAATAATTTTTCATTCAGTAACCAAATCCATAATGTACTTACATTAACAGTTGACGCTCTTAACTGTAGTTTATCCAAAAATATATATCAGGATTCAGGAGCTATGACAGTCAAGAAATAAATTATTGCAATGAAGAAAACTAACAATATAAGTTTGGGCTGTTGTGATATTATAACCCTTTTGTTTGGCGCTAGCGATGACTTGATAGTTGAAGATGCTCCTTGGGTGCGTGCGTCTAATGCCTCGTATATAGTTTTATAGGTGAAGGGTTCCCTTAATAATGAAGAAAATTAATGAAGTTTTTTATTTCTAGTCAAAGGATTGCCTTGATAATAATGCATGTGAAAAGAAGAGAAGAAAATTAACGAAGCAATTAATAATGCCATAATTCTTGCATCTAATGTGGCTGACTAAGATGATCCCCAGCGATCTAAAATCCCGCAGACATAGTATAGTATCGTTGTGTCATCAACACTTCATTTCTCAATCTGCTTTAAAACAATCATCTTTACACAATTATAGTGATGTCGAAAAACCGCATTATTCAAATCTCTGCAATAACCTTCTCCTTTTTCATATTTCATGCATGTTTATCATCATCATCATCATCTACCATGCAGACTGCTACTACTGATCAGTCGGCCCTTCTCTCTCTCAAATCCAAAATCACAAACGATCCTTACAACATTATCATGCAGAACTGGACAGCTGCATCTCCAATATGCAGTTGGGTTGGAGTTACGTGCGGGAAAAGACACCACAACAGAGTCTCTTCTTTGAACATCTCTTACATGGGCCTCACTGGCGAAATCCCGCCCCATCTTGGAAACCTCTCTTTCCTCGTCTCTCTCGACGTGGCAGGTAATAACTTTTTCGGGACTATTCCCCGAGATTTGTCACGCCTGCGAAGGTTGAGGTTCATAAGCATAGGCGGAAATAGCTTGGCGGGGGAGGTCCCTTCTTGCCTTGCATCCTTGCCTCGGCTCGAGTTGTTAAGTGCGAACAACAACAGTTTTACGAGCTTGGATTCGTTCCTCGACGCCTCCTTTGCTAGTAATAACGAATCGAATCTCTATGAATTGGACGTGTCGTTCAACTCCCTCCAGGGTACGATTCCAGAATCAATAGGAAATCTAAACGGTCTCAAACGACTGAGTATGAAGGCCAATCAGCTGTCGGGTTTTGTACCTTCTTCGCTTGCCAATTTGACGAGTCTGGTATATCTCGACATGGACGGCAACTATATTGAAGGGACTTTACCCGAATGGATGGGAAATCTTCGTAGCCTTACTTATTTTATGTTACAAGTAAATCAACTTATCGGTTCGATACCATCGAGCGTCTTCAACATATCAACACTTCATGTTTTAAGCTTGTATCAGAATCATTTATCCGGCACACTTCCAAGTGATATGTGTCTTCGTCTTCCGCTGCTCAGGGGACTTTACTTAGGGCGTAATAAGCTATACGGTGAAATTCCGTCAAATATTTCATTGTGCTCCAAGCTTCACGTTTTATCGGTGCAAGATAATAATATCGCCGGTACGTATATAGTCCATATATTTCTCAGCCAATCCTTCACACTTGAGTAATCCAATCGTGTTATGCAGGTGAGATACCGAGTGCATTAGGCGCAGGGCCGGATTTTGGGCTGTACTTCCAGCCCTACAGCACAGGGCCACCAAAAATATTTAGGGCCCAATATGTATATTATATATATATATATCAAGTTTTATATTAATTTATTGCCTCTTCACGTAATGTGTTCCTCTCTGACTTTCCAAATATTAGACCAATCACCAATTAGATCTACCAAACGGCCTAATAATCATTACAACAGCTGGCCTCCTCAATTCTTTTTTCAGTTTCTCTTTTTCTTTTTGAAGTTATCTTTTTTAGTTTCTCAAAGAAGAAAAACAAAAGAAATTCAGCTATTCTATTCGAGCTGTGTTCCTCGATTGTACAAGAGTAAATATTCATAACAAGCAAGCTAACTCACTCTCACGGTCACATCTAACAAGCAGCTCAGCTCGCGCACCTCTACCAGCAGTTAGCGCATCAGGTTTTTTATCCTTTTTCACTGTAAATTTTCATCTTTTTCTCCCTATTTGAATTTGATTTGGAATATTGTTGTGAGTTTTTCATCTGTTTATAATGGCTCCTGGCATTAGAAAACATGTTTCTGGATATGAGAAGCGTAAGAAACAAAAAAAATTTGAAGAGTTACAACGATCACAAAGAGGAGCTTTAGACAAATTTGTAATTAAACCTCCATTAGTTGCTTCTGAAAATCAAAATACTGGCGAAAATATTGAGATTGATAACAATGTGGGCAATCATGCCGTTGCTGAACATGGTGATGATGTTCATACTAATCTTGACAACATCGATCAAATAGACTTAGAGAATAGCAATTTGAATAGTTCTCCAAACAATGAAAATGATTTTTTGTATGCTTCTGACTGTGACAATGTTGACAAAGAAAAGACATATGAAACTTCTCCTCTGCTTGATATTTTTGATCCAAGGAATTGGGATGGACTAGATTCGAAAATGATTGATTTGTTAGTAGCCAAGGGTCCTAAAAGAGATCATTCCTTTGTAAAAGGTCCCAAAGATAAGTCTTCCAATAGGCGATTTACTGCAAAATTATACACTAGAGTCTTATCAAATGGAGAGAAGTGTGATAGAGAATGGCTAGTTTATTCAAAAGAGCTTGATAGAGTTTACTGCTTTTGTTGCAAAATTTTTAAGAAGGGCATTGGTAAAGGTCACTTGTCAAATGAAGGTTTTAATGATTGGGCACACGTTGGTGAAAGACTTCGAGAACATGAAACAGGTATGGAGCATATTAGAAATATGGCAACTTGGTATGATTTGCGTCAAAGGGTTAGAAAATCTCAAACTATTGACAAAGTCGCCCAAGGGCTAGTTGAAAAAGAAAAAGAACATTGGAAAAATCTACTGTTAAGGATTATTTCTTTTGTCAAGTTTCTTGGCAAACATAATCTAGCCTTTCGTGGTAGTAATGAGAAACTGTATGAAAATGGTAATGGAAACTTTTTAGGCTTAGTTGAAATGGCAGCCGAGTTTGACCCTATTGTCAAAGAACATGTCAGACGTATTAAAAATGAAGAAGTTTATTTTCATTATCTTGGTCCGAGCATCCAAAATGAGTTAATACTTTTGCTTGCTTCCTCGATCAAATCTGAAATAGTGAAAAAATAAAGCAAGCGAAGTATTTTTCCGTGATACTTGATTGTACTCCTGATTCCAGCCACAAGGAGCAGATGTCATTGATGATAAGGTATGTAGACGTGTCTTCAAATCATGTTATCATTGAGGAGTCTTTCTTAGGGTTTTTGCATGTGAGTGATACAACTGGAAAAGGCCTTTTTGATGCTTTGCAAAATGAGCTGCGACTTCTTGATCTTGATATTTCTGATGTGCGGGGACAAGGTTATGATAATGGGTCAAATATGAAAGGAAAGCATCAAGGTGTGCAGAAAAGACTTTTGGATGAAAATCCAAGAGCTTTTTATACACCTTGTGGCTGTCATAGTCTTAATTTAGTTTTATGTGACATGGCAAACTCTTGTACTAAAGCGAAAGATTTTTTCGGGATTATACAACGCATATATACAATTTTTGCAAAATCTACTAAGCGATGGGATATTTTGAAAGATAATGTACATGGGTTAACTCTTAAATCGTTGTCTTCCACTCGTTGGGAGAGTCGCGTTGAGAGTGTTCAAGCCATAAGATTTCAAATGGTAGAAATAAGGGAGGCTTTACTTCAAGTGGCAGACTTGGATGGTGAGATTTTAATAAGAAGTGAAGCTAAGTCTTTAGCAACAAATGAGCTTGGTGATTTTGAGTTTATGATAGCTATAATTATTTGGTTTGAAATATTATATCATGTTAATTTAGTTAGCAAGTACTTACAATCAAAAGATATGCTCATAGATGTTGCCATGGGAAAAATTGCTGATTTAATTTCGTTTTTTGAGAGATACAGAGAAAGCGGTTTTAATGATGCATTTGCTTCTGCTAAAGATATTGCCATTCAAATGGGTATAGATCCAATTTTTCATGAGAGGCGTGTAATAAAAAGGAAAAGACATTTTGACGAAAGCTCACATGCATCATTAGATTCATTATCTGCAGAAGAATCATTTAGAGTCAATTATTTTCTTTATATTGTTGATCAAGCTATTGTTTCTCTTAAGAGGAGATTTGAGCAATATCAAGAATATGAGAAAATCTTTGGCTTTTTGTTTAGTTCTGATATGTTAGACTCTTTGGATGATATGAGCTTGAAGTCTTGTTGTAGTCGCCTTGAAAATGCTCTTAAATATAATGGACATTCGGATATTAATGGAGATGAGTTATATGTTGAGTTGAAGCTAAGAAGAGATATGCAACCGCCCGAAAAAATGGGACCCATTGAGGTTTTGAAAGATTTGAAATTGTTTGATTTTTTTCCTAATCTTGTTATTGCATATAGAATTTTATTGACTATTCCTGTTACTGTTGCATCTGCAGAGCGGAGTTTCTCTAAGTTGAAGTTGTTGAAGTCGTACTTGCGCTCTACAATATCACAAGAACGACTCAACGGATTAGCTATGATATCTATCGAAAATGCTCTTTTGGATAAAGTAGAATATGAAGCGTTGATTGATGAATTTGCATCAAAAAATGCTAGACGGACATGTTTCTTTAAATAAAGGATCATTAATTTGCAATTTGCATTTGCTAAATTTCATTTTAAAAAAATGTCTGATTTTCTTAGATAAATATATCATATAAAATAGTAGCTATAAATTTATAGTATGTGTTATTTGTAGTCGATGTTTGTATTTTGAGGCCTCAGTTTGTTATTAGAACAGGGCCACACAAATTGAAAAAACGGCCCTGATAAAGGCGTGCTAAGAGATGGAACTGCATTAGCCGTGAAAGTTTTTCACATTCAGCTCGAACGTTCTTTGAGGTCTTTTGAAGTCGAATGCGAAACTTTAAGAAATCTTCGCCACAGAAATCTCGTTAGAGTCCTCGGGAGCTGTACGAATCAAGAATTCAAGGCGATCATGTTAGAATACATGCAAAACGGCAGCTTGGAGGAGTGCTTTTATTCCGAAAACCAGTCTTTAGACATCAAGCAAAGGCTCAACATAATGATAGATGTTGCGAGTGCATTGGAATATCTCCATTATGGTTATTCGACGCCTGTTGTTCACTGTGATTTGAAGCCGGGAAATGTCCTCCTAGACGAAGATATGGTTGCCCACGTTAGTGATTTCGGCATTACAAAGTACCTAAATGAAGGAGAAAGCATGACACACACTAGGACTCTCGCAACGCTCGGCTATATGGCTCCAGGTATGCTTACGTAGTTGACTATTTTGTTATATATCTTTCGATGTCGTGATATATCATACTTTTTTTTTGTGCTTCAATATCTTTCATTTTGATAAATAACAAACATGGTTTGAAGAATATGGTTCGGAAGGCATAGTTTCCACGAGATGCGACGTGTATAGCTACGGGATAATGTTTTTGGAGACGTTTACGGGGAAGAAACCGAGCGACGAAATGTTTTCGGGAGATGTAACGCTAAGGGATTGGGTAAGCGATTCAATGCCCGACGAAGTCATTCGAGTCGTCGATGCGAATCTGATCAGCAGCACCGAAGACGAAACTAACTTCAATGAGAGACTATTGCACTGTATTGTTTCTATTTTCGAGTTGGGTCTTAGCTGTTGTGCTAAATCGCCCGGCGAGAGGACGAATATGAACGATGTTGCTGCCCAACTAAAGAAAATCAGAATCCAGTTACTGAGATGCAGTACTTGAGTTCTGCAGGCGAAGAAAGAAGAAAAATACTACACGAATAACGGTCATCTCCACCAACGTGTAATCAAGTTTTTTTTATTACAGTTTTCGTCCTGGATGGTTGTGTGTTAGTGATCTCTAATTGAGATAGCTAATAAATGTTGCGTTTGGGCAATCACACTCAATCTAATGATATATCACTCAATCTCTGTAGGTTACATGCGTTGACTCCATGCTGAAATTAATGTATTCCTCCTATATTTGCAGCTCGTGAGACTTAGAAAAATTTTCAGCAGAAGATGTTTTCAGCTCGCGGAGAAACATTCTTCCGTACGAGTATTTTCCGCACCCTCTATGCGTGTACATAAAAGTATTTAAAAATTTATTATATTTAAGTTATTTCAATTTTGATATTTATAATATTGAATAAATGAAATATAGTTTTCAAATATGTAACTATAAAGTAAAAAATTAATGTGTTGGGATAGTTACAATACCTAAAGAATTTAGAAGTGAAATGATAACTTATTAAATTAATCAAATTACAAATAGAGGGGCTAAATAGCAAATAAAATGACAGACTAAATTGACATTTTAGCGTCCTTTTTAATTAAATAATATGAAAAAAATTATATTTAACGAAATAGGGTCGTTTTTTTAAAGAATTAACAAAATAGGGTAGTTCGCGGTTAATACTCGCACCCATTAGGCGTCATCACCACCATTAGGGGCTATGCCCTCTTTTATTTTTTTTAGTTTATTTTTCTGAGTCGCCCCCATTAGGGTCGACATTCACTCTCTCTTTCTTTATTTTAACTTATTTTATATTTATTTATTATATAATCCACTAAATCATAAAATTATCGTTATTTAAAAAGAAAATCAGTAAACGCATGTTTGTTTCACGACGATTATAATGATATGCATATCTTATATTTTTCGATATTAGAAAATATTTTCTTATTTTTATATATTAAAAAAATACTTAAATTGGAATAAATTAAATATTTTCGATATTCGAAAAATATAAGATATGCATATCATT
The DNA here is from genome assembly GCA_027422505.1 of Craterostigma plantagineum. Classification (NCBI taxonomy): domain Eukaryota; kingdom Viridiplantae; phylum Streptophyta; class Magnoliopsida; order Lamiales; family Linderniaceae; genus Craterostigma; species Craterostigma plantagineum. Next base: position 5,853,682 of record JAPQWV010000040.1, read on the forward strand.
TTATTAGCCGTGAAACAAACAATTTAATTTTATTATGTAAATCACATGAGTGTCGTCCTCATCCAATTTCTATATGAGCATTGCTGAGGGGTGGCGATCATTTCTAAATCACATGAAATAACGATGAGGAGGACGCTCACTTAGAATTGGGTGAAATAAAGATGAGGGCGACGCTCATATAGAAATTAGATGAGGGGTGACGCTCGTGTGATTTACATAATAAAAATTAATATTTATGGTTTGTTTCACGATGATTAAAATGATATGCATATCTTCTATTTTTCGATCTTCGAAATATTAATTGTTTTTAAAATATATTCCAATTTAAGTATTTTTTAATAAAAAAATCGAATATCGAAAATATAACATATGCATATCATTTTAATCGCCGTGAAACAAAAAGTAAATTAGATGCACTTATTGATTTTTATTATGTAAATCACAGTAAATAACGACGACTTTATGATTTGGTGAATTATATAATTAATAAATTAAAATAACTTAAAACAAAAAAAGAGAATGTCGCCCCTAATGGGGCGGCTCAAATAGAAATAGTGAAAAAATTAAAAGAGGGCCCCTAATAGGGGCGACGTCGCACCCGGGGCTAGACATGCCCAAAATGAACCGTAACCGGCGGTTGAACCGCCAAACCGCCGGTTACGGAACCGCCGGTTACGGTTACAAACCGTAACCGGCACCAACCGTAACCGGCAACCGCAGTTGGCCGGTTACGGGGCGGTTGGTCGATTTGACCAACCGCAAACCGCCGGTTGTCAACCGCCGGTTAGGCGGTTAACCGGCGGTTAGCAAATTAAAAAAAAAATTTAAATTTCAAATTTTGCCGCCCCAAATTCAAAAAAAAATAAAAATAAAAATAAAAAGTTACCGTTGTAACCGGCGGTTGAGCCGTGTAACCGCCGGTTAACCGCTCCAACCGCCGGTTACAACGGTAAGAAATTTATTTCTTTAAAATTTAAACATCTCTCTCTCTCTCTCTCTCACTCTCGCATCTCGCTCTCTCTCTGTCTCTGTCTCTCTCATCTCTCTCGCTCTCAATCTCTCTCTGTCTCTCAGTCTCTCTCTCTCTCGCGCTATCTCTCTCTCGATCTCTCTCTCTCTCGCTGCCTCTCTTCCGCTCCAGCGACCCACCACCAGCCGGCCGCCGCCACCTCCCGCCGCCGCCGACCACCTCCCGCCGCCGCCGACCACCTCGGCTCCGCCGGCCCCCCACCGCCCTTACTACCACAGCCCGCCAGCCACCGCACCAGCCACCGCCCACCACCACCGCCCACCACCACCGCCGCCGTAGGCCACCGCCCACTACCACCGCCTGCCACGCGCCACCACGCGCCGCCACCACGCGCCCCCACGCGCCGCGCCACCTCGCCGCAGCCGCACCACCGCGCCGCCGCCGCACCACCGCGCCGCACCACCGCGCCGCCGCCGCGCCGCCGCCACGCGCCGACGTGTCACCGCTCACCACCGCCGCACCACCGCACCCCCACCGCCGCGCCACGTTTCGCCTCGGCCCCGACCCTTGGTATTCTTTTCTTGGCCTATTTTAGTTTTTTATCTAACCATATTTTTCGTGTGTAGATTATTTTTAGATGGATCGTGGTGGTGGCCGACGTGGTTCTCGTGATCGTGCATCGAGGCCCAACAAAGGGAAGCAAGTCGTTGGTAGTTCATCGCAAGATGAATACCAACAATACGACCCGAACGAGTTCTTGGATATCGCTGACGTGCTAGGCAGTGACTTCCACGAGGACGTGGTCGGGTTCGAACCGTCGCCGGGAGCTAGCTCGCATGCCGCGCATGCGCAACATACGGAGGCGGAGGCGGAGGAGGAGGAGGAGGAAGCGCCGACGCAAACCGGCGCCGGTCGGCGACTGCAGTCGGACATCTTCGCGGTACACTTTAAGAAAGTACCTACTAGTATAGTTAATCAATTTAAAGCTATTTGTAACTACTGTGGTAGGGAATATAATTTTAGAAAGGGGGGCGGATATGGGTCAATGAATTCCCATCTCCGTTCAAAACACCCGACTAAGTTAGGTATAGGACAAGACCAACAGCAGATGTTCGGCGGAACGTCCTCGTCCGCGTCGGGACCAGCGGTGGGGAGCGGAAGCGCAACGTCGTTGTTTCATTACAACGAGGACGTTGCGCGACGGGAGCTCGCCAAGTTCGTAGCCGCGAAGCACCTACCATTTCGATTTGCCGATGATCCGATCTACGAGCATTGGATCAAAACTGCATACAACCCTCAGGCGAAGAAGGTTTCGAGGAGCACCTTGACGCGAGATACTAGGAAGACAGTCATCGCCCTTAAGCGCGACTTAGTAGCTTTATTAGGTAGTTTAGGAACTAATGTGTCGATTTGCTCAGATATATGGAGTGATCATTGGCAACGTTCATCATACATGGGCGTGACGTGTCACTGGGTCGATGACTCGTGGACGATGCAAAAGCGCTTGATCGCATATAGGGAGTTCGATGAATCGCACACGGCGCAAAACATCGCCGTCAAGCTTAGGACGATCTTAGCAGAATACAGGATAGTTAACAAAGTATTTTCCGTATCGTTCGACAATGCGAGCGCTAACAACGCGAGTATTGAACGGTTGAAGGAGTATTGTCAGCCGTCAGTCGGTGGACGATTTTTCCACGTGCGTTGTTTTTGCCACATACTTAACCTTTGTGTGCAAGACGCGCTAGGTAGTTTGAAGGAGCAGGTACAGCCCATACGCTACGCAATTTCCTACCTGATGCGGCATCCGTCTTTGTGGAAGAAGTGGAAGCGTTTCTGCGCTAGAGAGGATGTAGCAGCGAAGAAGTTTAGTTTAGACGTACCCAACAGGTGGAATTCCACCTACAAATTGCTGTATAGTTCGATGGAATATCGGACACATCTGTGTGACTTCTTTGCCGAAAACAGAGTGTTGCCGTACATTTTAGTTCCAGAGCACTGGGACCCGTGCAACAGTTTATGTGAGATACTTCAAGTATTTCACGATGCCACCGAGGCGATGTCGGGTTCATATTACCCGACTTCCGTACTTGCGTTAGATCATTGCGTTAAAGTCGCAATTATACTCGACGGGCTTCGGTTTGATCCAGTAGTCGGCGAGGCCGTTGGGGAGATGACTACCAAGTGGCTCAAATATTTTTTTGAGTTACCTGATATCTTCATTATCGCGAAGATATTGGATCCGAGATGGCGTTTAGATGGTACGGGTAGACTACTAGAATGCTACTATACGAAGGTATCGTCGGGCAGGGTAGTCGATAGCATTTACTGGCAGAGCGTTCTCGATCGAGCACATTCTTCATTAAAGGAGCTCTTTAAAGAGTATAAGCCCGATTTTGGCCACGACTCGTCTCGATCAGGGTCGGGGCGCGGTCAATCTAGTTCTAGTAGTGGTCGATCTTCACGATTAGCTGACTACTACGACATCCTCAACGCGAACAAGCGTCCACGGTCCGCCCAAAATCCCTACATAGAACTCGATAACTTTATGTCGACGACTTTCGAGTTCGAGGACGAAGATGAGTTCAACGTCCTTAGATGGTGGTCGAGGGTGTCGCCAACGTATCCAACGTTGGCGAGGATCGCTCGGGAGATACTTGCCGTCCCGGTATCGACCGTCGCGGTGGAGCACGCTTTTAGCATGGGCGGTTTGACGTTGAGCGAGAAGCGTTCGAACTTGAGTGTCGACAACCTCGAGTACCAATGTCTTCTCGACGACTGGACTCGAGCCGAGTATCGCACGCAAGATGAGCGTGCCAGCGACTCGCCCGATGACCTTTTCGAGGACACCACCGGCACGGAGACGAGCGGCGGCAACGGCGGCGGCGACGGCGAGGATTATTAGAGGCATTCGGGGCGGCGTGGACTCCACATCAACAAACACGCCCGAAAAAAGATAAGTATTGAACTCTCATATATTTTTTTTAATACAAATAATTACTATGTTTAGGTTGCTAACTAATGAATTATTATTTTCAGGTACGAATTTATTTGAACAAGCCTAACAAGTAACGACGAAGCCCGAAAAAGATAAGTATCTAACTCTTATATCTTTTTGCGTATAAATATTTATTATGTTTATTGGCTAACTAATTAATTGTCATTTTCAGGTACTAATTGATTTGAACAAGTCTATTACGACGAAGTCTGAAAAAAGATAAGTAAATATTTGTATAATTGCTTCTTTCTTGTTTTTCTTTTAATTAAACTTATAATGTAAATCATGTTTATGTATTTTTTTATAGGGAAGAAGATTATGAAGAAGAGGGATTTCAGTAAGTGCAAGTGAGTTAGCAACGTGTGATCTCCGGATGCTTTGACGGATCATAATCAAGGATGATTCGTCAAAGCTCCAGAGATCATACGCTGCTTTCTCGCCTGCACTTGCGGAAGAACGACCGAAAAGTCGAAGAATAGTGGCTTCGCCCGTGATGGGCTTCAACAAGTGCAAGCGTCGGGCGCGTTAGATAACTTTCGTTTGGGACTTGGGAGTTTGGCGCTTGCACTTGTTGTAGCCTTTCTCGGACGAAGTCCCGAACGAAGACTGATTTAATTTACATATATGTATGTATTGTAAATTGATTAATTAAAATTTTGTAATACAAGTTCTTTGTATAATGTAAAATGTAATTTTTTTGTAATTGTCTTGCCAATTATATAGTAGATTTCGCTACATAATTCGATCCGCCCAAATAATGTATCAAAATTTATTCAAACCCCAATAATTTAAATACCTAAAAAAAAAAAAAACAAAAAAGGTCGGCGGTTTCAACCGCCGGTTAACCGTAACCGGCGGTTTGTCAACCGGCGGTTGGCCTAACCGTCAACCGGGGACGGCTAACCGGCAACCGTCCCCGGCCGGTTAGACGGCGGTTAGTCCGGACGACTAACCGCCAACCGCCGGTTGCCAACCGCCGGTTACGGTTAACCGGCGGTTGGGCATGTCTACCCGGGGCGACGTCGCGGGTAATAAGCGCGAAATACCCTGTTTTGTTACTTCTTTAAAAACATCCCTATTTTATTAAATATTTTTTTCACATTTTTATTTAATTAAAAAGGCCAACAAAAATATATAGAAGAAGAAAATATAATAGCAAGGGTTAATCATTTGCATATACTTAGTAGGGCACAAATTGGGATTTAAATTTAAAATATAGCAAATCTTCGGAAAACAATGCAAGAATCCAACGACTAGATCTAAATGGAGAAACAAGCGGCGCGATCGGACTAACCACGTATCTAATCCCACGGCTACGATCAGATCAATTACTATCCGATCCAACGGCTTTAAATTCATCCCAGCGCACCCTAGAATTGGCACACTCATAAGCCGTCGCTCGCCGCTACTCTTTCTTCCTTCTCTCCCGACCAAAATTACCCCCGCGAAGCACCCTCGCTCGCGGCGGCTGTGGCGTAAGAGTCGTCAGGGGTATTTTTGGCATTGTATAATAATGAACGGCGGCGGCGATTTGAATCATCAGCAGATGATGATGATGCAGCGCTGGTACGCGATGCAGCAGCAGCAGCAGTGGATGGGAATGCAGTATCAGCACCCGATGGTTTACGGCGCTGCTCTGCGCTACGTTCCGTACTATCCCGGCGTGCAGCAGCCGTACGGTGCGGTTCCGCACCGGCAGAGCCAGGTTCAGGGCTCCGCCGAGGAGAATGTGACGCTTTGGATCGGCGACCTTCAGCCGTGGATGAACGAAGGATACTTGCAGTCTTGTTTTGCTCAAACCGGGGAGGTAACGTTGGAATTCGCTGTTTAATTGGCTGCTTAGTGGCGTTTGGTGCGCTAGAATGAGTTGTGCTGGTGGAAGGTTGAATTTTTATGGTTGTGACATTTGTTTTTGGCTGAAATTCAGATTGATAATGTGATGTTGTTTTTGTTGTGTACTAAATCTATGCTCTGCTGCTATTGTTTTGAAAGAAGCAAAAAAGTGTGTTCCATTTTCTCTTCTTGGGAAGTACAATACCAGTAAGAATGGTGTCTGTACTAAGGCATGTATTATTTAAAGAAATTGGAGTTTTCTTCTGTCCAACAAAATTGTATCAGCATTTTTTTTAAAAAAAAATTGAACTGTGTTATTAACCTTTAAAACCCCATAAATGTATGACAATATGCATTAATTATCATTGTCTGGTCTTTCCTGAAATTCTCGCACTCCAGGCTAAAAGTATAGCCATCATGTTCTGTTTACCTATCTTTCTGTATGATATGTTCATCCTGTCATCTTCTTACATATGCAGGTAGTTTCTGTTAAGATCATCCGCAATAAGCAGACTGGTCAATCTGAGAAATACGGGTTTGTTGAGTTCAATTCACATGCAACGGCAGAGAACGTCCTTCAGAGCTATAATGGGACCAAGATGCGCGAAACTGATCACATCTTTAGGTTGAACTGGGCGACCTTTAGTTCAGGTGATAGGCGTCCGGAAGCCAGCTCTGATTTGTCGATATTCGTTGGAGATTTAGCTGCTGAAGTCACCGATGCGATATTGCACGATACCTTTGCCGGTAGGTATCCATCGGTTAAAGGTGCGAAAGTTGTCGTTGATGCAAATACAGGTTATTCAAAGGGCTACGGCTTCGTCAGGTTTGATGACGAAATCGAGAAGACTAGAGCCTTGTCTGAAATGAATGGTGAGAACTGCTCAGGTAGACCCATGAGGATCAGTGTTGCAACGCCCAAGAAGTTTTTAACTGCAACTCATGGTATGATAACGATATTGTTCTCATGATTTTTATTGCCGCACACGTATTGATTCGACATCGGGTTAACCTTCAAGTGCTTTGTGGTTTTGATTGTTAATTTTCTTGACAAATATGACTATTTGCATTTTCTTATCAAATGATGGGCACCATTATGACATCGGTCAATCAGCTAATGGTTCATCTAACACAACTGTGAGTCTCTTTTCCCACTGTGAATGTAGCTTCCTAACACCATCGTCATGAGCGACCCACACATCTTCTCTTTAATTATATCAGATATTTGTGGGAGGACTCGATGCTGAGGTCAGTGAGGACGAACTCAAAGAGTCTTTTGCTCCTTTCGGCGAGGTTGTCTCTGTGAAGATCCCTAATGGAAAACGATGTGGTTTCGTTCATTTCGCAAACAGGTAAGATATCATAACATTAACCTCAAAACATTTACATTTTGTCCAAAAGGTCAATAGAAGTCACTTTTCTGAAATGAAATGGTATCCTCTTTTCCATCTGCGCAGAACCAGTGCAGAAGAAGCTATCGAGAAATTAAACGGTGCAGTCATAGGAACGCAAACGGTTCGTCTCTCCTGGGGCCGAAACCTCGGAAACAGACAACTGCAGGTAAAAAGCAAAGAACTTTTTTTTTTTTAACGACAACTCAAAATCTTTTTCATGTTCTATAAAACTATCTCTATCTCAAGAACTTGACTGACCATTTTTGCTCAAAATCTGGGCAGGTAGCATATAATGGAGATGTTGCTGATGCTTCAAATGGACATGAAATGTAAGCAGCCTTGAGTAGCCGTTATCAATGTCTGAGTTATTTATTTCAACAGCTTATCAAAACTGGGTTAAGTTAAAAGGCTTTGTAGCTGGGATTTTATCAGCTTATAATTAGACAAAGCAATACTATTATTTTATTACCACCTCTGTCCCTCCATTTCTTTGTTCTCAAACTTAAGCTTTTTATAAGAAGATCAAACATCACATCTCATCCAAACCAAAATAGTAAAAAATACAAATAAGCATGATCATTCAAAGACAGTAAGTAAAGCATAAAACTCAAAGCAAACAGCATAGAAACCAACATATATGGTAAGCTTAATGATCTTCTAATGGTGTCAGAAGTCATAGCTAGTAATTATTCCAACGAATCAGAGGCCAAACAGCAAACTTCATCATCCCATCTCTGCAGTGAATCCCGCCCCGTTCTCCGCATGCAAAGTAATATGGCTGCCACCTTTTCAGCGCAAACTCAAAGCCCTCGCCGCCGCCTTGATTTACGTCTCCAACCTTCTTCGCAAATCTCAGATCGCAGTTCGCGAAGCTCCAATAGTTAGGCAGCAGATAAACGCTGTGTGGGAACGTAGCGTTGCTCGGCGGGTCGTACTTGAACACTTGCAGAAGTTGAGAAATTCGTAAGGCACATTGAAGAATGAATATATAGTAAAAAATGCGTTGCGTTATTTTGCGTGCTTATTACCTAGCCTGTCGTTTAAGTAGAAGGGTCCGTTCTTGATTGCCCAATCTGTGTAGTTAAATCCGAAACGCCAATTTTGGTCTGAACCGCCGACAATGAAAGTCTTGGGCTGACCCTTATTTGTTTCGTTTTTGCCGTGCTTGTGAGTTCCTCCCCAATAGTAGTAGTTATTATTAGCCGTAGTGTGGTTCCAATTTGCTGCTAAGTTGGCAATTTCCTTGTTGTTAGGCATAGCATTAGCAACAAAGAAACTAAATTCTGCAACTATTAGAGCAAATGCTATTACTAGCAGCACTGCTCCACCTTTATTCATGGGTATAATTTTTTCTATTTTTCTTGGAGAAAGAATGATGAAAGAAGTAAGTTGATTTGATTGTGGGTGATGAGAAGAGAGAATGGCGATGATGGGTTTTTTTATAGTTATGGCAGCGCCATGTGAAACGAGGAACGAGTCAGTTGTTGTTAGTTAAGTTGGCATTACAACGAAAGAAAAATGAGGTTAGTCTCAATAAGTCATCCACTGAAGTTAAAAATCATTACATTGCATTGCACGCCGCGGCTGTGTTTTATTTAGTTTTACTGTGTAGAAACGCAATGTAAGGAAAGTCCAAATAAGGAGTTACGAAAATTTAGTTTATTACTTACGAAGAGGTCAGAAAAATCGACTCAAAGCGAATGGGCTTTTACGCTTATTTCTGACTTCCGTCTGTGTTAAAGTGAATTAAAGTGGTCTGCTGCCAAAAATGTTGGGTATGTGTAACTGATGGAAGAAGTAAAATGTATTATTATGATTAGTAAGTAGGTAAGCACGCTCTACGCATGTGCAATATAAAATAGATAAACATATTATTTTATATTTTAATTTATTTTTAAATCAAATTAGTTTAACTTCATAACTTTTATTATGTATAAGAATATTGATTTGAGAATTAATTGTAATATATTAGCAATATCATAGGTAAAGTTGTAATTGTAGTTAACACACCAAATTAATTAAGAGGTGGTTAATATAAGGCCTTCCTCAATGCTAAACTCAAAAAAGTAGGTTTTTTGTGTGACACGTCAGCGCCACCTCAAAAGTAAAAAACTCTACCTCCAAAACAAAATCTCTCCCCAACCATAAAACCCAAAAAGTAGGTTTATTGGGAACCCTCTTTAATTTCATTTAATTTTATTTAATTAACCAATTTATTTATCTTTTTCAAAATAAATTTCATATTATTTAACTTTTTATATTTAATAAAAAAATTCGATTGCATAATAAAAACTATTATTTATTTATTTGAAATATAAAAGAAATAAACATTTTAACACATTAAATTTTTTCGTAAAAAATAAAAATTAATATATATTAATAAACAAATATTAATATATAATAAAAAGGAAATGAAGTATTAAAAAACCATCACATTATATTTATCTAATTTTCAAAATTATTTATATATAATTATATTTTGCATTATTTAATTTTTATATATAATAAAAAATAAATAATGCAGGAAAAAGCAAATAAGTTAAATAAAAAAATAAACACTTTTACTGCATTAAAATTTTTTAATTAAAAAAATAATAAATGTTAATATATAAACAAAATATTATTATATAAATAAATATCGATATATAAGAAAAGACCCCAGATATAAACAAATATTAATATATAAATATTAGTAGATGAGATAAGTAAAACAATAAAAAGAAAGAAAAAGTTGCAAAAAACCCAGGTACGATATATTAAACCTACAAAAAAACCTCCTACGAGCCACAGTGGTTAAAACCTCAAATTATCAGGTTTTTCTCTATCCTAATCATCCAAAAAACCCACCGTTGCGAAGGCCTAAGAGGTGTACGTTTAATTAGTAGGTAGTGCCTATGGGTATTGAGTTTAATTTATATTATTTTATTAATGAGAAATTTCACACACAATCAATTTGGATTTGAACTGTTTGTATTCAACCATGAGCTTTTATATTAAGGTAAAGATTACAGTTATAAGGAAGATAGTTCGATTTTTGGGCTTTAATTTAGGCCCATTTAGTCCTACATTGGGCCGAGTGATTAAGTTATTTTTAAATCAAATTAGTTTACTTTTATAACTATATTATGTATTAGAAAATTAATTTGATGATTAATTTTAATATATTAGCATAGGTAAAGTTGTAATTATAAAATTGACACACCAAATTAATTAAGAGGTGGTTACTATAAGAGGTGTACGCTTAATTAGTAGGTAGTGCCCGTTGGATGTTGAATTTAATTTATATTATTACACATCAAATCAATGATGGATTTGAAGGGTTTGTATCCAATCACAAGCTTTTGTATTATGGTAAAGATTACAGTTATAAGGACGATAGCTCGATGTTTTGGGCTTTAATATAGGCCTAGTCCTAAATTGGGCCGAGTAATTGAGGCCCGATCTAACTTCCAAACCAAACCTATATTATAGAGTCCATAAAATTCCGGGAAGAAAGGAAGTGCTCGTAGAAGAACAGTGAGGGACGAAGAAAAACCCTAAACGATGTCGTACGACGACGTCGAAATCGAAGATATGGAGTGGAGCGAGGAGCTCCAAGCGTACACCTACCCTTGTCCATGCGGCGATCTCTTTCAGATCACCAAAGAAGACCTTCGAATCGGCGAGGAGATCGCCCGTTGCCCTGGCTGCTCGCTCTACATCACCGTCGTTTACAACGCCGAAGATTTTCAGGATCATAAGAAGAATCCGCCTAATAAGCAGCAGCCGATTTCTGTAGCTTGAGTATGAGATTAGTCCCAATTTCGAACGAGAAAGTTCCAGCTATTGGATGATGATTATTCTTAGTATTATGTTTGTTATATGCCAGATTTTGGTAGTTTGATGGTCATTTTCCGCCTTGTTTATGAGAAAGAAAAGAACACATCTGCAAGGTGGGTTTCTTTTTCTTTTTTTTTTTCTCCTAAAAAAACCGTTCTGTGAAGCTATGCGATGTATTGAATCTTGATATTTTGAGTTATGATCTGTCTACAATAAAGTTAGTATAGGGGTTGTTTGATATCCATGTCCATAGATTACATGGGTATAAGTTATTTGTGTATTGAATACCCGGATTTTGTTGTTATTGTAGGTTAACATATTTGAGGTGCGTATTAATTATTTATGTAATGATATAAATTGTGCCTGGTAGATATATTTGAGGTGTATATAGGTGTGTGGATTAGTGATACACACCTCATACCCACCTCTAAGTGGGTATACGTAGGGATGGCAATGGGCCGACCCGGACTCGGTCCCGCTTCGGACCCGGGTATTTCTAAAATAATCGGGTATGGAGCGGGTAATGGATTTGAATTTTTCTACCCGGTCGGGTCCGGGGCGGGTCCCGGATCTTGCCAAATCCGCCCCGAGACCCGGCCCGAAATCCGCCCCGAAAACAAATATATTAAATTCATTTTGTAATTAAGTTATATATGTTATTGTTAATATTATGAATAAAAAAATCGATTGATCTAATGGTAGAGGTTTGGGATTACAAAGCTTAGGTTGCGGGTTCAAGTCTCAAGTAGCATTTGCTTTATTTTATCTTTTACAAATAAAAGGAAAAAAAAAATAAAAAAATCAATATATCCGGGTCCGCTAATAAATAATCGGGTCTCGGGTCCGGCCAAACCCGACGCATACCCGGCCCGTTGCTATCCATAGGTATACGAGCCATATAACTAAAATCCTTGTAATAGACGTGTATAACCATACATACACAGATAACAAATATGAGGTAACTTATTCAGATCCATCCTATAACCACCTATATCTACCTATACACACATATCGGACGGGCCCATTTCATCAACACTTAAACCTTACCTTCTTTGTCCCATTTCTTGAATCACAAACACATACACAATCACTAGGGAAAGAAAAAGAGCTTGTCATTCTAGCTTCAATATGAAGCAAAACAAGGCATTTTTTATCTATGCCATTTGCAATGCTTCCTCACGCTTGATCTCAAAAACCTTGACGAGGGCATCTTCGACAACCTTAAAGATGATGTTGGAAAAATATCAGGGCATGCCATAATTTGCCAAGCATGCTCTATCAACCAGCTAGGCTAATCGAAAACTACGACAGTAGATAGAAATAGATTCGAGGGACGAAAAAGGTAGGGCAAACTTACCTTATCGGGTGTAGATGCGCCAGATGTCACACCGATTGTGATGGGGCCTTCGGGGAGGAAATTGTCTTTCTCGATCAGCTCACCGTGCTGGAAAATGCAGTATCGAAAAAAAGGAGTGTTTTTGTTGGTAAAGTTTTGGATGTAAAGGTACAAGGGACGTAGATATAACAGGTGAACACATACCAATAGCTTATGACTTATTTTATTTCCCGGGCCAATTCTTTTCTCACTGTCGATCCAATACGAAGGAATGCCGCGTTCCTCTGCGATTTCCAGTAAGTGAGAGGTGTTGCTCGAATTCCAACCGCCAACAACTAGCATGAGATCCATCTTTTCGTCCACTAGTTTAAGCATGGCATCTTGCCGCTCCTATGTAAGAAAAAAAAAAAATTGGTCAGATTAAGATGTACACTATGATGAGATGTTATTTTGAAAAAAAATGAGGTTGGATTAGTGCTTACTTGAGTTGCATCACAAATAGTGTTGAAACTCATGAAATGGCTGTTGACGTTTTCTACGCCGTACTTACGCATCATGGTTTTTTCGATCAACTTTCCTGAGAACATAAGATGAATACAAGCATAACAAGTCAGAAATTGCGTGGTCGTAAAGGAAATATGATTGTGTATGTATGTGTGTGTGCGTGTATGTTGGAACTTTGAACTAACCAATCTCCTCCGTTTCACTCTTCAACATTGTCGTCTGATTTGCAATACCAAGCTTTACGAGGTCTTTGTCGGGATCAAAACCTTGTGAAACTGCATTCTTGAATTTCTGTACGTCGAAGAGTTCGATGAAAGCAACTCTAACTTTTAAAAAAATAAAGCTGGAGCAAGTTAAAAACTTCAACGTACTTCCATAAAAGCCTCTTTGGTTGAGCTGGATCCATCGAGGCCACCACCCAAAATGTAATCGCAGACGTAAGTTGCCTGCAGAAAAAAGGGTTTCTCCTTTCATGTTAAGGATATCTCACGGCTCGGTGATGAAAAACAGAAGCACTAGCTCGGATTATGCGTTCAGCATACCTCTTTCATGTTCTTCACAATTATATACTTCCCTGCAAAAGACGAAGTAGCCACAGTCTCTTCATGCCCCGCTTTCCCGTGGATTATCGAAGTGTACTCTCCTCTCTTGTGCTTGTCAACAACATTCCACACCTTTTTATGACAAAAGCTTAGTTCAGTCCGCACAAAAAAGTGAACAGTCATTTTTCGAAGTTGTTCGAGAAGCTAAGGAGTGTATACCTTAGATACCCATGGGCAAGTCGTATCGACGATCTGTACTTTCTTCTCATTCAAAGTGAACATCTCATCCACAGCAGCTCCAAAAGCAGGCAGTACGACCACATCATCCTCGTCGACCACTTCAAATCTTTTCTTTCCATCTTCAAGCGGTATGGTTATCACTTCCATTTCTTCAAGCCTCTGATCAAATTGGACAATGAAATTTCCTTAACTTTGCAGCTGTTGTGCATAGCAAGGACACTTGTGATTTCAAATCAGGGGGCAATAAAGAACCTTATTCACAGTGGGGTTGTGGATTATTTCGTTAGTGATCCAAATCTTCTCAGTCGGAAACTGCTTTCGTGCTTCGTATGCTATCTGAACAGCACGCTCAACTCCCCAGCAAAATCCAAAAGCTTCAGCCAGCTTCACAGTCACATTTCCCCATCTATACTCATATCCATTCTCCTTCAGTTTCTTTATAATGTCACCTGAAAATAGTACCCCAAGTATCTCACAATTGCAGCATCGAAACAGTAGATTAAACCGTTACTATAGTGACTCAGTCTCCACAATCAAAATAATAAATCGAGCTGTAGCTCGCTTCAAACGACAACACGGTAAAAAAAAAAAAAAATTCACGGATAAACACATACTTGTATACTCCTGGCTCATCTGCTCCGCAATCGCCTCCTTATGACCGAAGCCCTTGCGATTGTAATTCGCGCTCCTAGTCAAGTTGTGGCGAAATTTCTTGGCGTCGAACTCCGACGCTTCCGCAGCCGATGAAGACGTCGTTGTTTCCCCGGCGGCCGAGCATCGGACGGTCGGAGCTACTTTCCGGAGCCGGAATAATCTGATATCAGGTAGAGAGAACTCCGAGCAGGTGGAAATACGAGAGAACTGCAGAGGAATTGCCATGTCTCGCACTGCGCAGGTTAGCAGGGAAATGCCCGTCTCTGTCTACTTACTATGAAGGGAAGGGAGGCTTTGGTGCGCAATTTATTTATGGTGAAGATTGTCCATGAAAATTGATTTCTAAAAAAAATAAAATATACTCGGATTCTGGTAAACGATTATCGTCCTCTAATTATTTAATTTCAATTATTATTTCGTTACGTGCCGGAAAAATATTTGGTCCGTGGTCTTAAATCGGTGGCAAGTACCATTTTATTTGATTATTCTTCGTAACACTCCTAAGTGGTCAATAGACATGCAAATTAAATATTACCACACAGAGTAATTAATGCAATTTTTTTTAAATATATATATATCTATGTATATATACATATATATGCTTCATGCGATTTTTTTTATAAAAAACATAAATATTTAGAGAATAGAATTGGGTTTTTAATTAAAATAGGGCAATTAGAGCCCATATTCAATAAAATAGGGCAAATTGAGATGAAATTAACAAAATAGGGCGAAACGCAGTTAATAACCGCGACGTCGCACCTATTAAACGCGAAGTGGGCTCAATCGGGCTTAACGCGGGCTCAATCGGGCTTAACGCGGGCCTTTTTTGCAAAAGATCAATTGGGCCGAGCTTCGGCCCATTTCACATGGCCGCGACGTCGCGCTGAATGGCAGCACGACGGGTTAAATAAAGCCGCGCCACCTCTTTTCTTCCTCATTTCTTCTCCTCTCCTCTCCTCGATTCCTCCGGCGAATTCTCGGGCGATCGCTGCGCGTTTTGGACCAGTGATAGATCCGTTATTCCTCGTCATCGTCGATTAAGCTTCGTTTGGTATGAAACTCCTAATTTGTTTAAATATTGCTTTTGATGTTTCGTTAGATTTCGTCAAATTCTTTCGTTTATGTTTGTGTTTAGGGAAAATTTGTGCTCTAGATATTATGGGTTGCTTAGTATGTTGATATAACACGTTAATTTTAGATAATTGATTCGATTTAGAAATTTTCCCTAATTTAGAAACCTAATTGCGAAATTAGGGTTTTTAGGTTATTTGATTCGCTTGTTAGTACATAAGTCAATTTATGTGTTTGTTTATTGTTATTTGTTGCGATATTGACTTTGAAACGCTAATTTAGGATGGATACGTACGAATATTACGGTCCGATCGACAGATCACTTCTGATATTCCAGGATAGTTATCGTTGTAACGATGTACTATCTAATGCTGATGGTGCCCTCGACACGCCTTTGACCGTTAGGGGTTTGGAGAGTGTAGTCTGGGGTAAGCTTTCACGACGGTGCGGTTGCACAGTCGTATTCTGGAGAGTTTGGATACTATGTCTTTCTACGGCGTGTATAGTTGTGTATCTCAGAAGTTAGATCCACACTTGATCACGGCCCTCGTAGAGAGGTGGAGGAAGAAGACGCATACGCTTTCTTCAAGATGCCACCACTTCACCACCGTTCCCGGGTTGTAACGTCGCAACGCTTTCATGAATATAGGAAGCTGTTGGATTGACGTTTCTCAAGTACCATAAACATTTTCTTTTGCTCTCTTGAGTCCATGCCATGCTTGACTGTACGGGATGTCGTACCCAAAAGTGTCCTTTACGAGCTGCTGCACATTTTTGGGCAAATACTGAGGGTCATTCTTCACCGTCTGGAGTAATATTCTCGCAATTTCATCATGCGAAACATTGCGATGCTTGCTGGCCAACTCGTGCGTGAAGCATGTGTGCGGTCCCCCGTATATCGTCACCTTCCAAAAGAAACTTTTCAGTTTGAAGACTGCTCGCAGTCTCCAGTTACAATCGTCGCTGTGATTGCATCTCACGCTCCATGCGGTTCTGTTACTTTCGTTCACGTGGTACTCACGTCTAACAACCCTCAGATGATAGTCGTTAACGGCACATTTCAATTGTTCTTTGCTATTAAACGCCATACCTACGTAAAAGGCGGGGTCGTCCGCATCGTAAAAATCACCACCAGTTTCGCCAACGTCTGGGGGAGCCATTTGATAAGTGGTATTAAACGGCACCAACTGGTGTAATGCTCTATTCTCTTCTGGTTCATTTGGCATTGGATCATCGTTTTGATCATCATCGTCATCTGCAGGATCTGGCAAATCGTTCAGTGCCCCATCGTCGTCGTCAGCTTCGGAGTCACTGACGTCACTATCTTGGACAGCATCATGAACGGTCTCAGGCTACTCCATCGTCGAACTCATTGGAACGCAACGACTGCTCGAAGGTATATCTTCGTGTGGGGCAAACGAAATATTCGTCATTCCTTCAGTAACTGATGTAATGTCAGCAAATGAATCCATCGGCGCGGGATTAGTGTACTGAACGATCTCAGTTGCCTCGACAAAGACCTCAATGTAATCGAGCTCGTTGTCGGGATCCAAGAAGTATGCGAGGTCGGCATCACTAGACACTAGTAGGAGATTATGATACAACCGTGAGTGTTGATAGTGTTCGTTCTTCACTCGAACGATTAAAAAGAAAGCATTGCTGTCGACGGAAGTCATGTCGTACAGCATACTAAGAAATTGATCGAAAGTGGTATCGCGACGAATTCGTCGATAACCGATGGGTTGAAGACTATACTGTATGGTGTTTGATTCGTGTATGATTTCGCCGCCATAATAAACAACTACTTGAATTTTTCTAGATACCATATTGGGATATGTATGAAATTTTATGAATTAACAATCGAAAATCGAGCGGCTTAAATAGGAAAAATCGTCACGGACATTCACAGCATCGTCGCGGGCATTGGCAGCGAAGCCGCGTCCATTAAGCGCGACGCATAGTGGCCCAATAACGTTAGTGGGTTTAGTGGGTTTAGCACCGACTTTAGTGGACTTAGTGCTGGTTCGGGTCAACGACGCGGCCATTAAATGCGCCGTCGCGTCCATTGCCAGCGACGTGGGCCACCCTCGGGCCCAGCGGGCCCTGCTTTGCTTCGTCACTCTGCCACGTCAGCGTCGCGTTTAATAGGTGCGATGTCGCGTTTAATGGACGCGTTTCGCCCTATTTTAGTAATTTCTGTCAGATTTTTCCTATTTTATTGAATAGGAGTTATAATAACCCTATTTTAATTAAAATGCCAATAGAATTATAGAGAATAGAATTATAAAGGAATGATATTGTAGCTCACCTTGTGTGAAGTGCATCTGTTGATTTGGCAGCGATTCGTGCCAAATCAGCATCTCACTTCAACATCAAATGTAACGTGACATTAATCAACACATCTTAGGCGTCATAGATCGACACATATTATGCTCCTGTGTGATGTTCACGTGGAGTATATGAAGATCACACAACAAGTGACACATAAGACTGAACATGCCACGTCAGCATCATATGTGTCGATCTAGGACGCCTAAGATGTGTTGATTAATGCCACGTCACATTTGATGTTGAAGTGACACGCTGACTTGGCACGAAATGGTGTCAAATCAGCAGGTGTCTATATAAGGTGAATGTGAGCACCAATTCATTCCTCTATAATAATGTGAGCACCATATCATTCCTCTATATAATTATAAGCTAGGAACAAGGAAAACAAAATATAATAATAGAGGCAATTTAGATATTGTTCGTTAAGAAAATGATTAATAAACAGATTATTAGTGAATCAAGAAGCAAAATGCAATAACATCTCCACAAATTGAATGAACACCGAAGATGAAGAAAAGAAAACCAGAAAGTTTGACAAGGAAAGGGGAAAGCACAGCAACTGCTCTTAGTTTACATGCAGATATGAACTTAGAATGAAAACATTAGAATTCTCGAAAGCTTCTCTTCTTTCAACATTCGCACCCAGTCGATCTGTGGTGACTGCTGCTCGCAACATCGATCGTGTCGGGCAAATATCTTCATCAGAAGTAAAGAAATACAATCATGTTAAACGTTGGAGATCAAGTTATGAGACGTAAGAAAAACAATCGTACGAAAAACTGGTCGTAATTTGATTACTCACATTTCTTCTTCTTCCTCGGTCTTCAGCGCGTTCTTTGCGATGACCTGAAAAGCTTCCTCGACGTTTGTGCCTTCCTTGGCTGAAGTCTCAAAGTATGGTATGTTGCCTTTTGAGGCACACCAAGCTCGAGCTTTTTTCTCAGATACCTATGGAGGAAAACACAAAGTAGTATAGCAGCACATAATATTAATCAATCCCAATGGAAACATTTTGAAAAGGAATATATTGGACATATGAAAAAGAAGGCTACATATACCACTCTGCTGTTTCCACCATCAACGTCGACTTTGTTTCCAATCACAACAAACGGGAAATTTTCTGGATCAGACGGGCTTGCCTGCATTGGGAAATTTAAGACCATTCACTGATATAAAGAACCAAACAACAGAGAGTAATAAGCACAGGTACCTGAATCAAGAATTCTTCTCTCCAGTTGTTAAGATTGTCGAACGATTTCTTGACATTAACGTCATAGACAAGCACGCAACAATCAGCACCGCGATAGAAGGCGACCCCAAGACTTTGAAATCTTTCTTGGCCAGCAGTATCCCATATCTACTTTGATAAAGATTTGTGTTAGGCACCAAATTGATGATAAAGATTTGTGTTAGGCACCAAATTGATGATACAGACCAGTTACATTACATAAGAAGGTTTGTGTTGGCAAAATTTTCAATTTCACTAAATCATTACAAACCCTCTAAGAGTAGGACATCTATCGCATTATACTCAGATAAGTGTGAAGTTCCTCAAAAAACGAAGAAGAAATCTAGTTGTTTTGCGAATGGGTGCCGCAAGGATTGGCACAGTTGTTTATAGAAACTCGTACAATTCAGACTAACCTGTAACGTGAACAGCCTATCCTCAAACTGCACTTCCTTAGTCAAGAAATCAGCCCCAATTGTTGCCTTGTATTGGTTGCTAAATTTCTTATTCACATATCTTTAGTCAAGAAGTCAAGGAAAAATCAGACAATCTCAAAGAAAAATATATCAATTATATCGTCATGAATCTAGTTTTCTGAAAAAGGATACTGATTCATTAGCGAGGTCTTGCCTACCCTGCAAATCACAACAAGAGCATGAAAAACCAGCTGTCAACGCAAACATATATAGAAATTTGTTGTAATTGTCGTGAAACTCCAATCCACAAGAATTACTACACCCTCTGAAGTCTTGAACTCGAAGATCCACAACACATCTATGTCAACCATCTCTTAATTCTTCAGGAAGTCAGTTTTCATTAGTATACCTCATAAAAGAATAACCAAGAACAGCAATTCTTCATATGTTCTCATTAACCAAACAAAACCAAAATATCAACACAACTCATGATCTGACCCCCTGAAAAGCCAATCTGTTTCAAAGAATCAGCATTTTATTGGAACATCCATAACTTCATTCCATACATCCCACAAAATATTATTTCTCCTTTTCCCCAATTCCCGAAAACTAAGTTCGAATTGCAAAAAAGAAGATTATCCCGAACAATCAAGAATATAACCCCCCCAAAAGAATAAGCACAAGCACAATCGATTACAACGATAATGGCATTCCAATTAGATAAAAAGAATTCACCCGCTGTCTCCGAGAATGATGACTTTGAGGAGGGCTCTCCTGCGAGAAGGCATCGTTGAATCAATCTCGGAATCTGAGGAGCTGCAAAAAAATTTCTGGGGCAAGCAAATTAATACTCCTATTTTTCCTCTATTTATATAACGACGGGCTATTGAGGCTCAGCTGGCCTCCATGTGTCGTGCCATGAATGATGAGTTGGCATATTTGACAGATTTTTTTTTTTCCAAAATAAAAAAACAAATCGATTGCCAGCGAATTTTAAATTATATTCAGCATATACGATGTATAGAAAATGAACTTTACTGATCCCAATGCAATATAACTTAAGTTGATATTTCAAATTAAATTAGTGATGAGCTTACTTAGTAAGAACGAAGATTACGGGAAATTAACAGTATTTGGTGGGCTATTAATTAACCTTCAACATATTAGTTCAAGGACAGCCACTGAACCCTCCTTGGTTGGCTATTGTATTTCTGGCACTCAGAGGTTAGTTATTGATGTATGAGTACGTCGCAAATGGTACCCTTGAGAAATACCTTCACGGGACTCGTGTAGTACACGCGCGGAAGTGTATAACTCAGCTTGTCGATCCCCGCCCAGGAAACAGCTTTGACCCACAAGAGATGCACAGAATGGTCGCCTGCGCCGCAGCTGCATTAGGCACTCGGCGAGGAGCCGACCTAAGATGAGCCAGGTTCGGTTACGTCCTCTTATATGTGAGATTTCAATAACGTAGAAATTCGGGCTGGACCTCCGGTAATTTATCCGTCGTCGAGGCCCGTGCACGCACGCCACGCATGATGAGGGGTCACAGTATAAGCTTGAGGGGCCGGGGTTCCTTCATAAAACCAATTGGTGATAGGAGGAGTGACCCATCAAGCTTATAAACCATTTAACTTCCTTTGCATTTTTCGGTGCGGGACTATCTCATCACACGTGATATTTCAACAATTAGTCAGCCTAATACCAGCCAATTTAAAGGAGATTTGAGCCACATAAGTTGATGGGGTTCCATCCTTAAAGTCAATTGGTGATAGGTGGAGTAGTCCATCAACTTATAGGCTACTCAATATCTTCTTAATTATCCGATGTGGGACGCGACTTATTAGGGCACCACCTCTCACATTATCATTGATGTCTAACAAACTCAAGTACCACATTGAATAATTAGAGAAATTGTGACCAATTTATAAACTTTTGGACAATTCCCTATATTGTCAATTGGTTTTGGGTTGAACTGCATGAGCTTATGAATTAGGCTTCTCTGGCCTAAAGGGGGATTTTCTTCCCACAATCTACACTGCACGCGGATATTTAATTGAGATATTGTTTTTGCATTGAAATGGAAACACGTAGATTGTACGCGCGCTGGAAGGTGACGTGTCTTTGGACGATCTGAACGAAAGGGCGAAGCGTGGGATAGCGTCGCGTTTGGCTCGAGCGAAGCTCTGTGTTCGAGGCGAGGAAGAACAACCCAGGGGCAATTGACCCCCCGAGCTACCGGATTTTGCTTGGTTTCGCCATGGGTTGACACCCCCCCCCCCCACGGAACGGGATTGAAAATCGCCGCACCACAGTTACGGGGTAGGCAGACTTGTAGCGGCCGAAAATCACTGATATCAAGATTAGGGTTTCAAGATCTAAAACTTTTTAAATTCTTAATTTACATAATGTATCTATCTGATTGTAAAGAGTCAAAATACAAACCAATATGTTGTCTTATATTTTTTTTACTATGTTTTAAAATAAATATAGTGAAAAGCCCGTTCTCGTTCTGCGAAAATGCAATGGAACTGGAACGATCATGTCCGTTCCAATGCCCGTTCTCGTTCCGACGAACCATGGTGTCTGGTGACGCGTGGAAGAAGACGAGCGATATTACAGTAACTCAGTCTTATATTCTTAATGGGTTGGGCCCACTCTATGCCCGTTCCCGTTCCTGCGAACCATGGTTGAGCCCCCGACCATAACATCCTGCGTCCGTGACTGGATATTCGATCCATTCGACAAACTTAGGCCCTTACTCAGATGGGACACATTATTGTCTTATATCCCTTTAGGAGAAAACTACTCAATATATACAAAGAAAAAATAATACTCCCTCCGTCCCAATAGTTTTTGTACCTTTTACTATATTCTGCGTCGCGCTATCTTTTGTATAGTTACTTTTTTAGTAAAAAACTATAACAAACCATCAATATAGCAATTTTAAACATTCTTAAAAGACGTGTCAACAGAGGGAGTATTCAGTTCTTAATTTACGTGTCAAATCCCAAATATCCAAAAAAAAAAAAAAGAAATGGTACGGATGGAGTAATATTTAGGCATTTCACGCACGTTAGTCTATGTTTAGCTTGACCATCTCAACAGTTGAGAGTCAAAATGGTACCCAAACTTGACATACATTCCCATGATAGCTTTGTCCTATAGCTGCATTATGTCGTCCATGAATAGATAGATATTAACGTGAAACCAACATTAGCATTTATAACTTTGCAATAACTTCGAGGCCAACACGAGACACGATTAGTTCATCAGCCATGCAATGCAATAATTTCGAGGCTAACAATAATACAACACACTATATAATCACGTACACGTGTACGTCGTCCGAGGCCTAGTATAGAGTTGAGCTAAGGTCTCTCTTTTTCGGCTTGTTTTTCCAAGAAAACCAAAGCCCAATCAGATAGGAATTAGGCATGCAATGCAACCTTCGACGCTCCCAAAAAAACCCATTTGAATATGAGAGCGATTAATTATACTATTTGCTTTCCATATGTCTCATTGGCTCCGTATCAAGAGAAGGGGGTAGGCGAGGGGACTGTCAAAAATTAATGTTTATATCATGCGATGCTTTGCTAGCTGCTTACTATAAGAACAGAACAAAGATATTCTTTTCCAAAAATATTGATAAATAAATAAAGAAAAATGTCGTCATCGAACTGGACGGCTGAAGAAAACAAGGCCTTTGAGATGGCTCTCGCCGTGCACGGCGAGGACACGCCGGAGCGGTGGGCCAACGTCGCGAGGGCCGTCGGGGGCGGAAGAACGGCTGAGGAGGTGGAGAGGCATTATGAAATCCTCGTCGAGGACATCAAACGTATTGAGAGCGGCTGCGTTCCTTTTCCCAACTATCGAACCGCCGGCGACGGTGGTGCCAACAACAAGAAAGACGGCGTAATGAAAAGGTAGCTATCTATTCTATTCTATATAATGTGGTTTATACAGTGCGTTCTTGTGCTAAAACATTTCCATTAAAAGCTTCTAGGTTTTATTTAAAAAGTCATTTTATCCAGCCCTTCTTTTTGATTTATTTCCAAATCTATAATACATGTATATCTTTTTCTCCGCATTAACTACGATAATCGCGATGAAAGTGTAAAAAAATATTGGTTCATTAACCTTTAATTAACCATGAGGTGCGTATCGGACTACGTGCATGGGGGACCTTCGTACTTGTTGTCGCATGTACTTCGCTCGCCGTTCGATTTCTCTATTTGACGACTATTAATTATTGTTCCTATAAACATTAAATTTCATTTATTAAATTGTTTGTATTATAATACATATCTTATTTTATTTGAATCTCTCGCAGGATGAAGAACGTGAAGAATCGTAGACATCGTTGAAACAGTGGAAATGCTAATCAAGATATGCTATGTGCTATGATCCGATGTCTTCCTTTCCTTTGTTGGCCAATAACGTTTTTCGATGATTTATTCTTATTTTAACATTAGTCTCAACATCCTTGCAATGCAAGTAGTTGTGTGTGTTACGTAGGGCTGGAGAAATATAGCAAAATATCGATATACCGTCCTTATCGTATCGAAACGTACCGTCAATATCGAAAATTTTGGTATACCGAAGTTTATGGTAAGGTATGATACCACACCGAAAACTTTCGGTACGGTAATGTTATGAAAATATAAAAATTAGGTATACCGAAATACTAAAATTTTCAATATTATATATATATATATTATATATATATATATAATACACACCTACATATATTATATTATTTCACAAAAATATAAAATGGATAAAAATATTTAAAAGGATCTTCATAAATTTATTTAGCCAATAAATTATTAAATATACCCAACTTTCTACGATTATTGAGGCCCACCATATACAATGCAATTACTTTTTGTTAATCTGGAATTTGTAAACAGTCGTTTCGTTTTAATTGATATGTACATAAAGTTATATTTTGTGGTTATGTAAAATTCTGTCTTACTAAGCAAGCTGACTAAAATACGTAAATTATTTAAGGTTATTTTATGAATTAAAAATCTTTTTATTTTGGAAAATTTGGTATTAATTTAATACATCTTATTGGGCCTAAGGAGTTTGAATTGACTAAAAATTCGAAAACAACGAATTAACGAATTACGAAACACGCATGGTAAAAAATCATCCGTGTGAATGGTATAAAAGGTATGATACCGATACCATACCGAAATTTCGGTACAATATCGTATCGAAATTTAAGGTATACCGAAATTTTGATATGGTATGATTTTTTTCGATACTGAAATTTCAGTACTGTATACGGTATCACAGTTTTGGTACGGTATACCGTACCGAACCACCCTTAGTGTTATGTGTAACCATATTATCAGATAACAGCAGAACTGTATCACTTTAACAAAATGAATAAAGGGAATCTTTGGAATGCTAGCTAATATTTCAATACAAACACAAAATCCATATTTATCCAAGCATTCTTGGCATTTCCTTGCACTCATTTCTGAATTCAACTGAGAGGCATTATTTCAATCCGAAAGAGGGCTACCAACTGCAGGTTTCTTCCCTTTGTATTGCTGTTATTGAATAAGAATGTAACAATGACTTTCAAAAAATATCAGACATTGGGGGGGAAGCACATCGAAGATTACGGTAAAGAGAACGATTACTACGATGTACTTGTTCTTACCTGCTTTCCGATGTTGAATGTAAGATACTTGGACCTAATCATATGCGGTATTTGGCGGTTCATTTTCAGACTAAAGAGAACAAACCAGAAGAACAAGAGTACAGGCCAAAAGACCGGGACGTCGAACATGGAAAAGAAAGTCATCACAAACGCTATACAGAGGGCCCTTTGTGATGGAATACCTGCGAATGAACACAAGAGATGAGGCCGAGCGGGCACTTTATATGGAATAGGGAAGATAATAAAAACAATCTTTTAATATAACCATCAATGCAAAGCCTCGTGACTGAACAAAAAAACAGAGGAATTTCAGAGAAAGAAGCACTGCATTATCACACTACCATCTCATGACTTGCGAAATTTACAATTAACTATGTACAAGTACCAGAATTTGAACTCGGGGAGGCGACGAATAAAAGGCTTGAACTCATCAGAACCCATTGTGGGCAGCATAGGACCGTCAGAAGGTTCCAGCTCAGGGTCGACGAGTGGTGACAAAAACCCGATCATCAGATTCAGGATATAAAAAGAGCGTAGAGAGATGCCAGCACAAGAGTTCCAATCCAGCGGTGAAGTGTGTGCGGCGTTGATCTATCCAAATAATATTGGAAGAGTTTAGATGCTTCATGTCTCCGTTGGTTAAGCGCTTCAGCTGCCATTGAGGTACCTTCACCTCCAACCCATCCATTTTAAGCAACTCGATACGAAAATCCTTTCCACTAAGATATTCAAACTAATCAGCCAAAAACCATATGCAGATGGTACATGCAATGGTACAGAACATCATAAAAATCGTAATCTATCTATTGACTAGAAGAAGACGGGCATTCGATAATCCACACACTAAATACATACACAAGCTTAAATCAATTCCACATTATAATCTTCAAAGAAAAACCAGTATTCAACAAAGATTTCCTCGGTAACAAGACGCAATCTAATCACCAACTAAACGAAGGATAAGATAAACCCCTTTTCCACGAACCACAAGCGAAAATATCCACCGCACGAAGGATTCGTCCAAGATTGCATACCAGCCAACAGAACCAAGTTCCGTAAATAGTCCATCACCGCAATATAAAATTGCATATAAGTGCATTTACTCATCGCCTATCAGCTGAATCAATACAAAGCACATTGCGGATTAGAGAGTGTGCAAAAATGATTCGATTAACTAAAACAACAAATATTAGGCGTCGGTGATACCTTGTACGAAGACGAAGCGCGTTAGGGAGATTGATCGGTAGGTTCTGGCGGCGAAAATCCGCGCGAAAACGACAAATAACGCGAGGGAGAACACGATATCACACGAAAGGCAATTTAGTCCTTTCCGTTGTCTTCGTATTTTAATTGGGCTATGTGAGCTATAGTAAGTTGGGCCTTATTGGGCTTGAAATGGTAGAGTTCAGTGGTGGGGCCGCAGTGTTCTGAATTTCTTTATAAAAGTTAATTGCAAATCCTAAAAAATTTAAAAATTATCTAATAATGTTGCCGTATGTATATCATTCTCTATGGTATTTAACATATAAATAAACATCCCATATATTTATTATTTTGTCAAAGATCCAACTCCACTCGTGTCAAAACCGTGGGCAAATAATACAAGCATATTTATCCTTTGAGAGAGAGAAACGGTGTTCGAATAAAAAAAGTAAGTAGCCTTTCAGAATTATTCAGAAAACATAACGAATATTTAAATGCATATAGAAATGGTGTATTACAATTCATTGATTGATCTTTTATTACGTGCATGTAGTAGGTTTTTGTTGCTTAAAAGCATGGTATAGTAGTATTAATTACCAACTAGATCAAAATTCAAAGCAATTACTTTATATAAGCACTTGCTTTGCCCTCGTAAAAGGATGATCAACTTTTCACTAACACTTCGGATTATGTGGTATTAAACAAATTAATTTCTGTAAGTTGATGATAGTTTAGATAAACAGCTTTGATAAAAAGAGTTGGATACATAAATAGCAATTCACAACTAGGAGAAAACGAAAAATAGGTAGAAAAATCAATTAGTTAATCATGGAAACAAATTAAATTTATCTGATTTTTTCTGATTGATGGTATCCATTATTTTTGCGTAGTGGAGTCTGTCTGAAAATAACGTTTCACGATTGCATGGCAGTTTCTTAGTTAGTAAGGAAAAGATGAAACAACGTCAAATTATGGAACCCAATATCAAACAACTGGAAATAAATTAACAAAAAAGTAATGAAAAAGGAGTACCACATAAATGAGCTACACGTGGACGTAAAATATTCCACGTATGAACCCTAGTTAATTACCTCAATGTCAAATCAAAGCCCCACTAACCATAATTTCATTCCTTTTACTTCAATTATTTATCTATATTTCAATATCAATTACTTTTTTTAGTTAAAATACTTCTAAGGAAATATTCCTCCTAATCCATCGATTTTTTTTTTCTTTTCTATAAGATGCTGCATATAACGAACACACAGCTGGTTTTAACAAACATCAACATCAAAGGAAACTATTAGTGCTCTTTATTGCCCACCAAAATGTGTTAGACTCCTCACTTTGAATCCCACAAGAAAAAAAGACAGTAAAGTAAATTCCATTACATGAAGATCACAGCCACAGCTGATTTAATTTAAAGTAGGTAAAAGAATAAAGAAAACAAGAATAATGTCTATATATACCATCACTCCTTCCATTAATTACATTCCCACTCTTTACTTGAAGCCCCATACGAAAGAACAAAAGAATCTGATTTTTCTTGAATCAAACTCGTATATAGCTATGATCATTATGATCTCAAACTACTTCTCTTTGGAGTAGAACCCTAATCCTTAAAAGAAGAAGAGAACAACAGTTTCTGAGTTGTGTTCTTGATTGTTATATACAACAGAAGAATGGATGATTACACACTCAAGTTCAGGGACATAAGAGCAGAGAAAGCGAATGCTATTTCGAAATACAAACGAATCGAAAAAATCGCAGCTTTCTTTAGGTGGATGGAGCTTTTGGTAGTCTTGGCCATCCTCTCAAAGTTTTCAGCCCAGCTATCAAGTTTCAGCAGCCTAGTTACGTTTCCCAGGGAGTGCTTCGAGAGAATCTCAGAAACCCTTATTAGCCCTACTTTCGTTTTCTTGATTGGGAATGCAATCGTGGGCATCCTCATCTTCAAATCCTCCAACACCAAAAAGGGCGAAAACGAAAGCATGGATTTCTACGAGGAGTATGTGGAAAAATGCAGGAGTAATAATAATCTGCAAGAGAAGCATAATACATCATTTTCACATGCATGTAATGACCATCGCAGAAGGAAGATAAATAGAAGCCAATCTGATCAAAGCATGGTAAGGACATTGCACGTTGTGAATAATAATATTGGTAACAAGGAGTTGAGGAGAACGATGACGACGGAGAAGTGCAAGAAAAGTAGTACGAGTAATAATGAAGTGGAGAATATTGGAGGGAATATCAGTTGTATGAGTAATAATTATGAAGAGGATGGGATGAGTAGCGAAGAGTTCAGGCGAACGGTGGAGGCGTTTATCGCAAGGCAGCAAAGGTGTCTGAGGGAAGAATAACATATAAGAGATCATCATATAAATAATGTAAGAATTTCAACTTATTATAACTCCCTTTAGGTTATTCTCTTCCTCTGTAAAGCTAGCATATGCCGACGTACGTGCCTATAGTATTAGACTCTTGATATTAAAAAAAATGCGCGCCTAAACAATGTGTTCCAAAGAGAAAGCCTGTAGATGCTTATTAGTTCCAACATAATCATTATATGGAAATTAGAATACCATTATCTGCATAAGAACTTCAGTATCATATTGTTACCTTACAATTACAATTCACAACTCTATCGGAAGAAGCATCATAAGCAGAAAAAAGATGGAATATATGTAACATATGAATGGAATCGGATGCCCATACTCTACATTGTTACGCTACGCTGGCGATCTCATTTCATGAGCATGAAGCATATATACAATTCGACGCATATATGGGCTTGAAAAGATGTATACAGAAGATTGATTCGACGGAGCATAAAGATTACGTTCTTACACCGAGGCATCAGTGCTTCGACGAAAAAAGGCAAGACAAAAAGATAAGATAAAATATCATTCGAAGGTCCATTATTTTTCTGGGCTAAGCTAATTAAAAATAGCAACGATTGGCAGAAAGATGAAGAACGCAAGCAAGCATTTGTTTTTCTGTCGCTGGTTTACAGAATAGATCGTCGATTCAAACAGATAGAGTTGGGATTTTTAGAAAGTGAAATTGAGACAACCCACCATTACATTAACTTGGTGTCTAATCCTTGCCAAAGTCAGCACTGTAATGAGCACTTGATTCGAGCTTCTTGGCTTCATTCAGTTTTCTAACAGCCTGCAAAACAATATCATTTCCACAATGTCAACGGACTCGAAATTCTCATTCAACGACAAAGAAAATGATAAGATGGAGGAGAAAATGCTAGCAAGGATAAAAAAGGGGATTTGGTGTCCCCCCCTTGATGAAAGAGAGTTGGCATTCATCTTCCGATGAGATTTCGAAATGCTTTTCCATAGTTCTTATAGTGCATATAAAACGGACAGTATTGGGCATCATCAAGGGGATTTTTTTTACTTTACCTTCATAAAATCTTCATGGATCACATAATCACGTTCTGCACGAAGTGCCGACATTCCAGCTTCCGTGCAAATGTTACGAAGATCGGCTCCATTGAAACCCTGAAAGATGCAGCTTTAAAGTTTTCATCTTTGAAACTTTATTCCATAGAAAAATGTTTGGGAGGATTAGAATTTTACTTCTGCAAGTTTAACAACAGCCTCATAGTCAATTTCTCCATGTTTTGCAATTCCTGCAGCATGGATCTTGAGAATCTCCATTCTCGACTGCTCATTTGGCAATGGGATTTCTATTTTCCTGTCCAAACGACCTGGACGAAGAAGTGCAGGATCCAAAACATCGGGTCGGTTGGTTGCCATGATCATTTTGACCTGCACAAATAGTTGTTGTTCAAGGCATTTCGACATTTAAGGATAAGCAATAATGTTTCATATGAAATTACAAGACCTTCCCAAGCTGGTCAAACCCGTCAAGCTGGTTGAGTAGCTCCATAAGAGTTCTTTGAATTTCTCTATCAGCACTAGTTCCCTCGCTGAAACGACGCCCGCCGATGGCATCAATCTCATCCATAAATATAATGCAGGGCTTCAGGAATAAAGCATCCAATCAAGCTTTTGCAAATTGTAAATGGAAAGAGAACAAACTATTCTTTTTCACTCGATACATACTTGGTGATCACGAGCATAATTGAACATTTCTCTGATCAATCTAGCACTCTCACCAATATATTTATCAATAATAGCGCTGGACACAATCTGCAAAAGGACCATTAGTCAAGGATATTTGCACCACATGGATTCTGAAAAACGAATCATAAAATAGAAATACGTGCATCCCTACCTTTAAGAAATTTGCATCGATATTGCTGGCGATGGCTCGGGCCAACAGCGTCTTTCCAGTACCAGGAGGGCCGTAAAGAAGTACGCCCTAAACAGAATAAAGCCCACAGTGATAATACAGATCAATTGGTACTAATATTTACCCAGGATTTCGTAGAAGAATGTGACCTTTGGAGGTTTAATGCCAACTCTTATAAAGAGCTCAGGATTCATAAGTGGTAGCTCTATAGATTCCCTTAATTCCCTGATCTGATCAGATAATCCACCCACGGCTGAATAACTAATGTTCCCAGGATCTTCATGGAGCATGTTGTACACAAGTGGATCAACCTCACGTGGGAGAGCTCGCATGATGGTGAGAGTTGTCATATCAAGAACTACTCTGGTTCCAGACGTTAGTTTCTCTTTGTCCACTTTACTTCGGCATCCAACAACATATCTTGGGCCACTGCTTGCTTTGACGATCACTAAATACAAGATAAAATGTATAAGCACCACGACAACTGGAGAAAAACTGATTCAGACCAAGTCGTAGACCACGATAATCGGGCAATAGATGGCTTACAACGCTCGCTGTCTAGAGAGCGGAGAACTTCCCCTATGATCTGTCCAACACTTTGGAGCGACTTCAAATCGTCCTCCGTTTTGGCGTACTCCTTCTTAACAGATTTCAAATTCTCCTTAGCTGTTCATCAAATTTCACGTTGTGATAAATCTATGAACATAAATAAATACATGGATATATAATCAAAGACACACAAGTTATCCAGTTTTTTTTATCACCCACCCTTGCCCAGCACCAAGCAGCTTTTCAAAATTCCCCGATCGTACACAACTGATATGTTCCAATCAAATCAAACAGAAACTATATTCCCAAACTACATTCAGAAATCCAAACCGATGTACGAATTACACCAAGGGCGACACAAGTCAGCTCGGCGGGGTACAACGTAAACAAATCAACCCAAATCGCAGGGAAAATTAGGGTTTAAAGAAATCCGAACCAGATCGAACGCGGCCTTCCAGCTCCCTCTGACTCAAAAGCTTTTGACGGTAGTCTGTCACCGCTTTGCGTCGAGCCGCATCCTCTCCTTCGCTTGCCATTGCTATTATCTCCTCGATTTCCCCGATTTGCTTAGCAGCTTTCCACCACTACCTAATATCTTACTTCAACGGATCGAGCGCAGCTGATTTAACGTACTGACCAAGAAAGAAGAAAGTATAAAGACATTGGGCTCATTGACCCATTATTAGCCCATTTAGGCCCATATAAACCTCACTATAACAATAAACCAATCATATTCTCCCACGTAAGCAACCTGAATTTGATATAAGACGCACGTGATGACTAGGTTTGTATATTCTCCATTTAAAATCACGTTCTTTGTGGGAACGAAGGGAACACGAAAAGAATACGCTGACCAACGATGGATTCACGCTTCGTGCTCTTCTTTTTCCTGGCAATAATCTTCGCCGAGACGTCGTTTCGATGCTCCTTCGCCGGTGAAGGCGACGGCGGTGGATTCACCTCGAGCGATGACACCGTAATACGTCAGGTCGTCGACCCAAACCACGACGAGGTCGACGACGGCGGCGTCCTTTTGAGCGGCGAGGTGCGCGACGAGGACCGTCATTTCTCGATCTTCAAGAGGAGATTTAAAAGGGCGTACGCCACGAAGGAGGAGCACGATTACAGATTCGAGGTGTTTCAGGCTAACCTGCGCCGAGCGAGGAGGAACCAGAAGCTCGATCCGCACGCTGTCCACGGCGTTACGCGTTTCTCCGATCTCACTGCCGAGGAGTTTAGCCAAAGGTTTCATCGAAGCTAAAAAACATTGGTTTCGTTGTCTGTTATAATTACGTTTAATAATACACGCGGATATTAATATTTGCGAGACAACAGATTCTTAGGAGTGAATAGAAGGTTGAGGATGCCTGTGGATGCCCACAAGGCTCCCATTCTTCCGACCAATGATTTGCCAAAGGATTTCGATTGGAGAGATCACGGTGCAGTTACCCCTGTGAAGAATCAGGTTCGTGCTTCTCTGATGTTATTTATCTTCTTCTTGGTTGTTGATAATGCATTGCCCAACTGGAGCTCAGGCGCATGATGTGTTTGTTGCAATGTGTCTATGAAGATTTTGAACACGTTAAAAGTATATAGCTTGATGTCTGCATTCATCATTTTTCCAATACTATTTCATCAATTTCATAGGACCAAATAATTTATAAACTTGTGGCTGAAGCAAGCAAAATAAATGGACAAGTTTGAGTCTTTTTAGCCTGCAAATCTGGTTATTCGGACTGTTTATATATTACTAAATGCTAAGATAAACAACGCCCGTTGTTGTGCGATTAACAGGGCTCGTGTGGATCGTGCTGGTCGTTCAGTACTACAGGCGCATTGGAAGGAGCCCATTTCCTCGCCACGGGGAAACTGGTGAGCCTCAGCGAACAGCAGCTAGTGGACTGTGACCACGAGGTTTATCTCTCTTTTCCATTTTTTCGTATACTTGCTCTTAACCTCTTTGATCATTAAAGGTGTCGTTTTGTCAGTGTGACCCCGAAGAACAAGATTCATGCGACTCGGGCTGCAACGGTGGACTAATGAACAGCGCTTTCGAGTACTCTCTTAAGGCAGGCGGACTCATGCGAGAAGAAGACTATCCATACACAGGCACGGACCAAAACTCTTGCAAGTTCGACAGCAACAAGGTTGCCGCTAAGGTTTCCAACTTCAGCATCGTGTCCCTAGACGAATCCCAGATCGCTGCAAACCTCGTGAAAAACGGCCCTCTCGCCGGTAATTTATTACTCACTGCTACACACTATTTCAAACTCCCTAAAAACGCACGAATCGCCTGATTTACGATACGATGCAGTGGGCATCAATGCTGCTTTCATGCAAACGTACGTAAGAGGGGTTTCTTGCCCTTACATATGCTCGAAGCAGCTTAACCATGGAGTGCTATTGGTTGGCTATGGATCGGAAGGCTTCTCTCCTATAAGACTGAGGGAGAAACCGTATTGGATCATCAAGAACTCGTGGGGACCAGACTGGGGCGAGGACGGTTATTACAAGATCTGCCGAGGACACAATGTGTGCGGCGTGGACTCTATGGTCTCAACCGTCGCAGCAGTGAGCTACTAAACTATTACCAACTCTCAAATATGCATGGCTCGAATTACTTCCTAGTGTACATAAAACCTTGCTTTTCAATCTGTTTACGATGTCGAATAGCATTACCTTATTTTCATCTTAAGCTATATTTAAATGGGAAACACTCCATCAGTTCGTAGATATACAAATCAATAGAAGGTTATAACATTATGGTTTCCATACAATAATGGGCATAGTTTTCTCTTATTCAAGACTTGGGATATTGAAAGAACTGAGAAGTGGTGGTAGCGGGACAGTAAGGGTTGAGATGTGAAGAGGAGGCTGTATTATTACCAGAAGTATTTGTAATGAAGTTGCTAGGATGATTATACTGATGATGAGCTAAGCCGAGATTTCCAGGCGACGATGATGAGTAGTTCTCTCTTGTGAGGAAATCTGCAGTTCCTTCCAATTCGTGATGAGGGCCTTGGTCGTATAATATTCCCGTGAACGTATGCCCTCCGATGCACACCGAGGTTCGATAAGCGTATTGATCGACGACGCTGTCCATTGAGCTCATTTGAACACATCGAAAAACTGCAGGGAAGCTCACTTCGCTAGGAAAATCCCCCGATCCTTGGAACCCTAATTTGATATTCCAAAAAAAATAGCAGATTAAGATACATGTGAATGATTGGGGTTTTGTAGATGAACCAGCATCTTCAATATATATATTATTTTTTAAAAAAAAATAAGTTAAGAGGGAGCTTATACTTTCAGTCTGAAAAAGATTAAGCTAAGATGGTAGGGTATAAGTCATAACATGTAGGAATAATTCCTTAATGATTACATTCTTCTGCAGTGTGTATTGACTGGCCAATGCTCATTACAACGTTAATCATAGGGTTTTCAATTTGCATTAGGGTTAGTGACCAGCTTTGCAGTTTAAACTTTAAACACGATCACAGCACAGAAGATGTAATGAATCAGACCATGAAAAAACAATTATTACACAATCTAGATAGATCTTGAGTGGATCTACGAAAAATCTTGCGCAAATCATGACTGAAAAAGAAATAAAAGAACACACACACGCACGCACAGC
This sequence comes from Craterostigma plantagineum, assembly GCA_027422505.1. NCBI lineage: Eukaryota > Viridiplantae > Streptophyta > Magnoliopsida > Lamiales > Linderniaceae > Craterostigma > Craterostigma plantagineum. The sequence goes on from JAPQWV010000040.1 coordinate 5,888,362, forward strand.
ACTATACCTAAAGCAGCAGCCGTACTTTCTCTGCATCTCTTAGGGTTTGGTCCACAAAGCTGTTGCTGAACAGTTGTTGGTGCTAAAAACTGCTGATTGTTGTTGTTGTTGCTGTGCATCGTCATCATCATATTATGGTGTCTAGGCCTTCTTCTTGCGACTGGAATCCAAGTACTTTTTACATGTGTTTCGCACTCAAACCCTTGATTCTTACAGCATGTTCTACACCTTAGATGCTGGCAATCTTTCTTGGCTTGATTACCACAGTCTTGGCACCTACTTGTCGACGAAGAAGTCGCCGTGCTACTGCTTATATTACCCCCTATCTCCTCTCCTCCCATCATGATTATTATCAGCTGGAAAAATGAGGAGAAAAACAAAGGATGGAGAAGAACAAATGGGCTACCTTTAAATGATGAGTATGTTGTGTAACATCTCACCTTTGGCAGATGTAAAAGCTCATTTTCGAAAGGTGGGTGTTGGATAAGCTCAATTGTGAAGGCAGAAAAGTAAAAAAGAAATATGAAACATGAAAAGAGGCCAAGGGACAAGCGTGATATGACAGCCAACTTAGTCAATATAAGCCGAAATAAAGATATGATATGATTGCCATACAAGTCAAAAAGAAATCTACACGCATGATATGTTTTTTGAATGCTTAGTTGTCTTTGTGTGTGATTTGTATCTATTTATATGCATGCATCATACGTGATTGAAAGTAAGAGAAATAGAAACAAAAGAATGAGTTGGCCGAAATTTTATTCTCTTCATCCCTCTCTTGTACGTGAGCAATAAGCTAAGTAAAAAAAAACTTTGCTCAAGAAAACACTTCTCCTCCACTAGTTCTTCTCCTCATTCGATCACATATAAAAAATAAACTAACAAAATGGTATCAGAGCCGATGGTGTCAAAAGAGCCGAAGGTGTTAACGGGGCCAACAGAGCCGATGATGTCGTCAGAGCCGACGGTGCCAATGGAGTCGAGGTGGATAGGAGATGTCCACATGTTAGTCCCACAACTCACCGATAGTAACTATGCAAAGTGGAGCGTAGAAATGAAGGCTTTGCTTGAAGAGCAAGAATTATGGAAAATCGTCGAAAACAGATACCCCACCCGATACAACGGGGTATACAAGGTTGCAACGGAAGACGTTGCGAGCCGCCGCCGCCATAGAAAACGATATCGCGCTCCTCTTTATCTACGAGGCGTTAGATTTTACCAGTTTCGGAGTGATAGGCGCAACGAAAAAAGCCAAGGAAGCCTGGGATCTGTTGGAGAAAGCGTATAAAGACGCTGATCACACCAACCAAGTTCGGCAACAAAATCAAGGCGAACTTGAGATGGCGAAAGAAGACGACGTTATCAAGTTTTCAAAAGACGAGGAGAAGATAGAAGACGACGGCGAACGTGAAGATGATGCCCTTGCCGTGTCGATAAAGCGTGATAGAGATTACGCTAAGGATCCACCATCAGTGGTGGAAAAGAAAAAAGATGAACCACCGCCTATCGCCGAGAAGGAAAAAGAAGGCGGAGCGTCAAAGAAAGACGCCGGTGAAGCCACAAAGAAGGAAGAAAAACCTCCAAAGGCCGAGGAGGCCGTAAAAGAAGAGAAAACGACCAAAGCAGTCGTTGAAGTGATAAAAGAAAATATCACTCATGAAGTATCCACCACCACTCCACCAACGGAACATTCCTACGAGGCGGAGCCCTCAAAGCTCGAGAAAGAGGAAGTGGTCGAAGAAACGCCGCCACGACAACCACCTGAGAAAGTCGAGGATATCGACGTGAAGACATCCGAGAATGTCGGTGAGATGAAAAACACGATTGACGATGCCATGCACACGTCGTCGGAGGAAGTTTATAACCACGTGGCGAACGAGAAAGCCATAGAGACACGAGAAACAGTGTCCGAGAAAGGCGTCGAGGCAGTTGAAGAGACAACCACGCATGTTGAAGAAGCCATGCGAAGAGATAACCAGAAGCGCGGCGTGAAAGAGACAACCGGCGCAGCCACGACGAAGGTCCTGCGACATGTTGATCGCGAAGTCGCTAAAGTGAGGACGGGAGAACCTACATATGCCAGTTCTAATAAAGAAAAATATTTAGACGAAGAAACGAAGCGCCAGAAAGAGAAGGAAGTGAACGAGTGGATCAAGGCGAGAGACAGCCTTGAGGCCTACATGAATAATTTGAAAACTCGAAGCAACGAGAAGTACAAGCTTGCCGGAAAATTAGAGGCAGACGAGAAAGATGAGATCGCGACGACCAAGGAGGTCCCCAAGCTGATGGGCGATAACCAAAATATGAAGGAAAAAGATGCGACTAACTTAACCACGAAGGAGACCTTCGAGATGCTGACGAAGGCCAAGCCACCGGAGGCGAAATATCTAGTCGCCATACCGAAGAATCTTGAGTACGACAAAATCCACAGAAAAATCGCGGAGGAGGAACTGTTCGAAAACAAAAACACGTTAGAAGAAACCAGCCAAAAGGCGAAGCTGGTCCAAGAAGAAAGTTTAGTGGTAGATTCTCCGAGCTGCGTGGTGACAGACGAGTACGATGAGATGGCAAATATGGCGAGGATTACAAAAGCAATTATTGACGGCAAGTGGCGAGCCGCGACATACGATAGACGAAAAAGAATTAAGTTTAAGGAGGATTGAAAGACCGAAAGAAGATTGAGCTTAAGGGGGGAATTTGTTGGATAAGCTCAATTGTGAAGGCAGAAAAGTAAAAAAGAAATATGAAACATGAAAAGAGGCCAAGGGACAAGCGTGATATGACAGCCAACTTAGTCAATATAAGCCGAAATAAAGATATGATATGATTGCCATACAAGTCAAAAAGAAATCTACACGCATGATATGTTTTTTGAATGCTTAGTTGTCTTTGTGTGTGATTTGTATCTATTTATATGCATGCATCATACGTGATTGAAAGTAAGAGAAATAGAAACAAAAGAATGAGTTGGCCGAAATTTTATTCTCTTCATCCCTCTCTTGTACGTGAGCAATAAGCTAAGTAAAAAAAACTTTGCTCAAGAAAACACTTCTCCTCCACTAGTTCTTCTCCTCATTCGATCACATATAAAAAATAAACTAACAGTGGGGTTCTAAAGATTGAGAAATAGGGTTTCTTTTAATGAGGGTTTCGAGGGTAATAAACAGTTTCTTGAACTATTGCTTTTTTGCTTCTTCCTCGGTGACTTGTCATGAGTTCATATCAATGGGGCTCATGGCTAAAGTGATATTAGAGAGCAGTCACTGTACAGCTTTTTTTTGTGGGGTTTTCTGTTTTCTCTTTTCAAGCTTGCATTTGCATTTTTCTTTCTTTGTCTCTCGGAAACCCTTGAGAACTGAGATAAAAATGTTATTATTAGTTTGGAATTATCTTTAGGGAAAGAAGGATTGGATCGTGTCCGTACGAGTACATCAGTGTGTCTGCAAGATTTCCAACATTTTACGCAACGAAGGAAAACAGTAAATACATATTCAAAAAGGCGAATTAAATGACAACTGTGAATGGAGAGAGGAGAGGAGTTCATTCATTTTTTATAAAACATTCGTCTCTCAACGGTCAAAACGATAGTGCGATGAGTATATATGATAAGATAGTGATATAATAATTCGTTGTAAGTCCTTTTACGCTATTTCGTTTTCTTCAAACCTAGCTAGGGTTCTTTTATTATGTGTCCTTTTCACATTGTTTGTCGCTTTCTACATACACAAGAACCTATGCACATGATCATCTCTATTAAATTAAACTTGTCTGAAGCACAAAGTATTATTATTAAGAGGATGTCTTCAACGTTGTGTGTAATATACTGTAAAACAGTTCATCATTAACTTCATTCTATTGTTTGATTATAACTACATAGATACCTAGTACATGGCTGACATAATATATATCACTTCATTATCTAAAGCTGTACCTTTTTCTACCTGAGAACTCGCTGGTTCACTTAGCATTTGACTACTTTTCAATATTTTCCCAGCACATGAATGATCTCAAACAGTGTTCTCTCAGTTTAGTAGAGAACATCATTAGCTTAACTTTACTTCATTAGCATACATAATCAATTCATCATGTGAACAAAATTTATAATGTTTTCAGCCATTTTTACCAAGAAAGAAGAATGATCAGGAATTATTATCAAATCTCTGCACTACTCAACTCAACATAAAGATCCATTTCCTACGATATTATTGTAATGTAAGTTATGAACAATATCTCTTTACCATTTGTGCTTATTGCTACTAAAAATTGTACTCTCATTGTCCGATTAATATGATTACAATGAAATTTCTAACATAATCCGTTGTCGTCCAGCGGTCAGGATATCTGGCTTTCACCCAGGAGACCCGGGTTCGATTCCCGGCAACGGAACTTTTTTTTGTTTATTTTTTGTTTTTTTCGCAATGTTTATTAAACTTAATTAATAAAACGATAAAGTAAAGCCCATCTTCATATTTTCTTGTGGTTTTAATGGGCTTTCGAATATTTTCCGATGGGCCGTTTCGAACATAAACTGAAAATTGTTCTAAACAAACTTTCTTTCTGAATAACCTCAGCAGTCATTAAAACCTTTCTCTCTCGAATGCTTATTTCATTTTATCCTAAAGTTGAATAAAGGGAGTAGCACGTAGCGTTGAAAGACTCATTACAAAATAGTTTTAATTTAGGGTCAATTCGAAATCAGGCCCCACGAAGGGTTTGATTTCGATTTCAGGCCCTGTTTGAGAATTTTTAGGTTAAAGGACCTATTTTGTGTGGTGTAAAAAAGTGGTATGAAAGATATATGAACTGGTATAACATGATCTTTTTGTGTTACAAATTTCAACATATTGGTATGTCAGAGCAATGAAGTGGTACTGCAGAAAATAAATTGGTATCTGATGATCATAAACTGGTACCTAATTATGGTTTTGTGTTACAAAATTTGAACATAATGGTATGAAAGAGCAATGAAGTGGTACTTGCAGAAAATGAGTCTTTAAAACTAAATTTTTTGCCAAGAGGGCCTGAATCCTAAGTAACAGTTATGTGGGAGCGAGAAATGAAAATGGCCCTTTAATTTATCTTATGCTGATTATTCTTTTACACTTCACAAGGCAGGTTATGTCCTGACACGTGGCACTAGCGGTTCCCACTTTTTTAGTCTTTTGCGTGGGACCCATTGAATAAATGGGGACTACAAACAGACACTTGTCATACAACCACACGAATGATTTCTCATTAATTAACGATTAGATCATTCAATTAAATTACCCCATATGATCCACGGCCGATCTTATCTTCACGAAGTTTCTCCGCAGCTGCCAACAACCGTCCGATCTCAATCGTAGGGTCCAGATTCGTCGTTAAAGTAGATTAAATTCAAAATCACCTAACTCGTATCTTCTAGTCGTCAAAGTCAATTGAACCCCATGAGGTAGCATACTATACGACGTCGTACTCAATCTAACCCTCACTTCTCATGCAACTATTCTCTAATATTTTATTTTGTTAATTTTTCGTATTATTTCATCCACCCCAACTTCTATATAAACCACCCAACTCTTCCCCATTTCCCAAAATCTCATATCAACCACAAAATAGCTCTCACAAAGCACTGCACAGTTAAATCAGTCACTATATAATCTCTCAATTTCACTTAATAATAATATTTCATAAAAAATGGCTCCCCATCTCATGACAAGTGGCAATAACCACGGGCAGCTAGCAAAGGCGGGCAGCCTGCCCAGCCGTGCCTACGTCACCTTCCTAGCCGGCGCCGGCGACTACGTGAAAGGAGTCATCGGCCTAGCCAAAGGACTTAGGAAGGTCAAATCTATCTACCCTCTAGTCGTGGCCGTGCTCCCCGACGTCCCCGCCGAGCACCGCCGCATGCTGGCGGCGCAGGGCTGCGTCGTCCGGGAAATAGAGCCCGTCTACCCGCCGGAAAACCAGACCCAGTTCGCCATGGCGTATTACGTCATCAACTACTCCAAGCTTCGCATTTGGGAGGTGGGTTTTCGTTATATATAATATCCTCTCAAGAAATCATTTTTTTTTCCTTTCGATCTTTTGATTGAAAGAATTTTTCTCGTGGTGTAGTTCGTCGAGTACAGTAAGATGGTATACTTGGACGGAGACATACAAGTTTACGACAACATAGACCACTTGTTCGAACTGCCCAACGGTCATTTCTACGCCGTCATGGACTGCTTCTGTGAGAATACGTGGAGCCACGCGCCGCAGTACAAAGTAGGGTACTGCCAGCAAAGCCCTAATAAGGCCCGTTGGCCCGAGGAGTTGGGCCCGAAACCGCCGCTGTACTTCAACGCCGGCATGTTCGTGTACGAACCAAGCTTGCCCACCTACCACGATCTCTTACACACACTCAAAATCACCCCTCCCACCCCATTTGCCGAGCAGGTATATAAATAATAATTGTACGTTGCAATTTCTTTTCTTTCATGGGATGGTCATGTAATGGCGTTTTACGGTCTGATTATTTCTGGGTTTTTTTTTTTTAGGATTTCTTGAATATGTTCTTTAAGGACAAGTACAAGCCGATACCGAACAACTACAACCTCGTACTTGCGATGCTGTGGCGCCACCCTGAGAATGTGAAGCTCGAGGAAGTTAAGGTGGTGCACTACTGTGCGGCGGGCTCGAAGCCGTGGAGGTACACCGGCGAAGAGGAGAATATGCAGAGGGAAGACATTAAGGTGCTGGTCAAGAAATGGTGGGAGATATACGATGACGCCACGTTGGATTACAACGGCGGCGCCGTGGCCGTCGACGGCGGTAGAGTCGCGCCGGAGATCAAGGAGGCCGGCGTGGTTCACTTGATCGCCGCCCCTTCGGCTGCTTGAGGATGTCGTTGGTAGAGAAGATTAGAAGACGCATTATAATATGTATAAATGTATGTGTATTTTGGTTTCTCGAGTGTTTGGTCGGTGTAATTAATATGGGCTTTTGGTGTATTTGGAGAAAAAGCTCATTAGTTACTATTAAGTGTTACTGTATAAATTCTCATGGGTTGTTTCGGATTAAGGTTGTGTTAGAGGTGAAATCTACCTTAGAGTCCTATGTAATTAAGTTTTTTTAGTAAGAACTTAATGTATGTATTTATCTAATTTGCTTCTTTTTAATAGTCACGTTTGATGCAATATGGCATTAATAAGATAATCTCTCAAAAAAAGAACAACATTTATTGTGTCATCGAAAGTAGGTCGAGGACAGAAAAGACAGAACTAACAAGAAATAGCCATCTATATTTGCCTATTAAAGCATCTTTCTCATGTAAGATTTTGGATTAAGTGTCATTAGATTTGAACTAGGAGGTCATGGACTACTTGAGTTTTTTATTATGTTTGGACATGGTACGAGATATACTTAGTCCTTAAATCACTGATCGATTTGTGAAGATTTCTTACTTGTCCTAACGCAAACAATAAAAACAAAAGAAAAGACTCCATAGCGTATCATCATCATCTTAGTCTTGAAGGATCGAGTAAATGATAAAACTTCGAATGTGAAAGAAGAATTCTTCAAGTGTCAAGAAGTTGGAAGTTTTCAAACGTGAAAGATAAATTAAAAAAAGAAAAATCAAATGGAGACTTAACTGTAAAAACTAACAAAATCCAAACGGACAAGAAAGATCAATTGATGTTTAAGTGTATTTAGTGAAATATCAACAATCAGCATCAACCAACCAACCTAATCAAATTCAAACATATTCACCACGTGGTATACTATAACATCAACAAAGACATATGTAATAAAATAATACGATGCATGCCTTTGTGTTCCCTACAAAGTGTTCAACACTTTCGTTTTCTACATTACAACCTATCACAGTAACGGCCGTGTAGATTTGGTCGGCGACCGTTGCCCCACATTCAACTACCTTCTAGCGCATCGCCTCTTTTAATATGCATTTACTATTATTAAAAGAAGAAATAGAAAAAAAAACACACACACATGGGAAATTGAAAAGTCATGTTCCCTTTTTCGTCAAATTATCTAATCTACAAGCACCGTCCACCATTAATGCACCTCCCTAACCTTTATCACAATTTACAAAAAAAAAAAAAAATTCTAGAAAAAGATGAATTATGGGTTAGATCTCATTTCTCTCCTTTTTAGTGTGCGTTAGAGTTTCGACGGAAATTCCGTCGAAATGTATAGTATTTTATTTTATTTATTTTTGAATTTAGACGAAAATTCCGTCGAAATAGGTGTAATTACGTGTCAGGCCCGAAAAAATGTTTTAAAATAGGTTTTAGATTCTGTCACAAATAACTATTGTTTAAATGATCCAATTTTTATAGAATTTAGAGATAAGAACCTAGATTTACACAGGTGTTATAAAGTGTATATGAACTGGTATAGAATGATCGTTCTGCGTTATTTCAGAACAATGAGTGGTACTGCATAACAATGAAGTGGTACTGCAGAACAATGAAATGGTACAGAAAAAGCAATAAAGTGGTACTACAGAACACTGAAGTGGTACTGCAAAAACTGGATCCTTAAAACTATAAATTTTCTAACAGGGACTGGAACTCAAATTTAAACTATGAAGACCCTCAATTGTAAAAGCCCTAGTTTGAAATGGCCCCACTGGAAGCCGAGTTTATAGAAAGGTTTGAAATTTGCTTTCAAACTAAATTCAACCAAAACAAGAAAGAAAAAGAGATTTCATTAGGCCCACCGACAAGTGGGCTCAAATTTGTTGGGCCCAATGTTTATAGGCTCATACAAAACGTTTTAGGCCTGACCCAGTATAGTTGGCGAAGGCCCAATAATACATGATAATTTTTTTTTGCTTGATTTCAAACATTTGAGTGAAGATGTACAAAGCATGAACAAAAACAAATGGCTTTAGCTTTAGCTTAGATTAGTTCTGAAGCACAAGCTCTTTGCCAAGAATAATGTCGTCGGTCTCAAAATCCGCCTCTTTTCGGAAAGTTCCCCGACCAAAGTCGAGGTTGTAAGAATCCTTAAGGCCTTCGACCAAGTCGAACTCGGGCACCAACCCCAGCAAGCTCTTCGCCTTCTCCACCGAAGTGAAGAAATGCTGCAACAAAAATGGCGATGAGCTCGCTCGTCCAACTTACGAAATATTGAAGAGATTCAAAAAAATTTTTATTACCTGATCGCGGAAGGGAAAAGGCTTCTTTTTGCCGAAGTCGAACTCCTTCGGATTGTAATGAATTATCTCAGGTTCGGGGAAGCCACCAGCCTGATCGTACGACCAAGTTAGGGTGCGTTTGGTTAAGAAATTTAGCGAGGAAAGGAAAAATGAATCGAAAAGAAAAACTAATTTTTACGTTCGGCTCATAGGAGATATATATGTGGAAACGAAGAGAAAAGGAAATAAAATTTAAACGAAGTTTAAAGCTAAAACCATGGGACAAAAATCAGTTTTTTCACCAAAATAGTGAGGAAAAGGAAAGAGAACGTAGTGAAAATCAATTTCTCTCCGCTTTCCTAAAACAATGGAAAAAAATCAATTTTTTCACCAAACAATGAGAACTGAAAATAAAAAGCCGCTGAAGACAAAATTCCATTCATATTCCTCTTCCTCACCACTTTCCTCGATCCAAACACAGCCTTAAGGAAAAACTCTGCTGACATACAAAGCATTACCTTAGCGCAGGCCTTCGCCAGCCCGTCGAAGGTGACGTACTTCTCACCCGAGATGTTGAAGACTTCTCCGATTGCCTTCTCATTTCCAAGAACTTTGACGAAAGCCGTCGCAAGGTCCTAAAAAAAGACGCCATTTTTTTAGTTAGTCCCTTTTTTTCGTTTATCTACGACGGGAATAATCAATCACCTTAACGTGGCCGAGCTGTGTGACTTGCATGCCCGAGTTTGGGATGGGAATGGGCCGGCCCGCTTTCAGGCGGTGGAAGAACCATTCCTCGACGGGATTGTAGTTCAATGGCCCGTATATGTACACGGGCCTGAGGGACGTCCAATTTACGCCGCTCTTCTGTAATAAGCTCTCAGTTTCGAGCTTTCCCTTGTGTCTGCTCTTGGGATCGACTGCATCGGTCTGAAAAGAACGAATAACATCAATCAATGTAAGGGGAATTTATCTAATAAGATGGAAACGGAATGGTTCGTTCTTGAAATAAAATATTTCTGCAGACCTCAAAATGGGGGAGGTAGTCCGATTTCAAGTAGACTCCAGCCGAAGAACAGTATATGTACCTGATAATAGGATTCCGTTCACACATACGCAGCAGAAGGAAAGAAAAGCTCTTGTTAGAAGAAGAAAAACTCACTGTTCGAGCTTTGGTAAGGCTTCTAAGATGGGTTCGACTTCGACTGCTTCCCGGCCTGAAAACGAGGATTCGAATCAGACATCGAAATTGCCTGTGGGTGGAGAAAAAATGCTCACCGTTTATGTCGTAGACGACGTCGAATCCTTCTGCGGAAAGGCTGCTCTTCACAAAATCGGAGTCTTTTCTGTCTCCCTTGAGGTGCAAAATCTAGGCAAAGAAATCGAAAGAGATCGTAAGGCGTTCGATGCGATGACCTTACGTATACGTGAATAAGTAAAAGGCGAACACCTTCGAGGAAAAATCAGCGAAATCTGCATCGGATTCGCCGGGCAATTGCTGGGCAATTGGAGCTTTTCCTCTGGTGAACAGAGTAACCTGCAAAACACACGCACACATACACACAGAGAGGCATTCAGGCAATAACTCAAACACTTGCAGGGCAACAACTCAAACCTGATGTCCTTCTTTGACGAGCATTCTTGAGAGAAACACGCCGATGAATCGAGTGCCTCCCATTATAAGAATCTTCTTCGCACTCGATGCGCTCACGCTCAAAGCTGCTGCTTTCCTCCACCGCCATTCTTTCCTCTTATACTGTAATGAAGCAGTGAGTTTGGCGCCGTTGAAGTCAGAGAGCGACGAAGGGAGAACGACGGTGGAAGAAGGCTGCTTGTGGTGGATGGCCACCATGGTAGTGCTTGCCATGACAAGAAAGAATGCTTTCTCTCTTTTAGAGAAAGTAGCAAATGTAAATTTATTCTGTGGAGCTTTCGATTTCGGCCGTAGTTTTGCTGCTTAAATGTGGCCATTTCTTGCTATTGAAGATAAGATCATAAGACATTGGCAATATTATGACCACAACTTGGCTTTCATCGGCCTTGTGTTGTATTGGTTCTTTTCGAACCGCAGGTAATATAGTTATCTTTGCACCTTTCATTTCAGCATTGCGACTATTTTGACCCGCGCGCTTATAGTTTATTTAAACAATAACGGTTTTGTTTTTTTTTTTTTGTTTTTTTTTTTTTTCGGATACCTGACCGGTTCCGGGTTGCCCCGACTAATCCGGGTCGCCCCGCGTCGCGTACATGGTAACGGCAGGTGAGGCTCCCAAGGGGGTTGCTGCATACACAAGGATTCGAACCCAAGACCTTGCTTAAGCGATACCAAGCCGCTATCACTTGGACCAACCCCCGTTGGTAAAATAATAACGATGTTAAACACAGAGAAAATAAATAAAGAAGCACATAAAAGATCATCACATCGTAGTATTGTTGAGGTCTCATTGAATCTCACCTAATTGACTTGACGACAAGTTATCGGTTCGAATTCCATTCGACCGAAATTAGTCATACTTTCAATGATGAGATTTTTTTCGAGTTGATTTTGGCATGTTTTATAAGGTGAAACTATAGAAAAATAACCAATTGTATAAAAAATTTGCAAGTTAGTACCCATCTCAGAAAATTTTATACTTATATAAGTACCCGTTCGAAACCATTTTCCCAGTCTTGACGTATCTTTTATATGTGTATTGCGTCCCACACGTCGTGCATGTATATACTACCCATATATGGTACCAGTCCATACAGTACCTTGCGGCTGACTATATGATGATATCATTTTCTAGCTGTACCACAATACGTTTCTCTATAGTACATAAAGGTGTGTTATGTACCTTGCGGCGGACAGGTACCAATGTGCAAAAAATTTATTTTGACAGGGTACCAACTTGCTAATTTTTTTATATTAATAGGTAGTTTTATGTACCTTTTATAAATAAATCAAGAATGGATAATAGTATTGCAAGTTAAAGAAAATGGTTTTTGGACTTTCCACACAGTAGTAAATCTTTTTAACAAATAAAAGAGAATCCTCACCTCCACTCCACCACACCATAGATAGCCATCATCGCTTTGTCCTCATCCTCTTTGCATCTCAACCCTAGAAAGAAAATGTCAATTCCATCCAACAGAAATCACAAAATCAATTCAGGGTAAATCCAAAATTCCAACAATTCTTCAGCACCCTCTTTGTTAATACCCGAAACAGAAGGAAAAATAAATAAATAAACGTCGTCTTCTACAACGGAGGCCAAGTCAGGAATTTTTCAAATATTTCTTGGCACCACAACAGACAACAGAATCCGTTGATTCCCGCGAATTCGATCAAGAAACTCACCCGAAACGATGTCGAATCCCAGCAGCCCATACGATTACTTCAAAGTAGGCGCCGAAGTCGAAGTGAGCAACAAGGACGAAGGCTTCCGCGGCTCGTGGTACTTGGCCACCGTCCTCCGAGGACCGAGGGGACCTTCGAAAACCTCGTCGAAGGTGCTTGTGGAGTACAAAACGCTGATGGACCACGAAGACACGGCGCGGCCTCTGACGGAGGAGGTAGAGATAGTTCTCCTCCGGCCAATTCCGCCGCGGGAGAGCGACGGCGCCGTCAGATTCAAACTGAGCGACGAGGTCGACGCCTACTACAACGATGGATGGTGGGAAGGAGTCGTCACTGATGCCGACGAAGAAGGGGATCGATACTCGGTGTTCTTCAGGTCTTCTAGAGAGCAATTTGTGTTCAAGGCCTCGCAGCTGAGGGTTCACAGAGAATGGGTCGGCGTCGATTGGGTCCCGCCGTTGAAGGTGGAAGCTGAGACGGCGGAGGAGGTACGGCGGTTGTTTGTTCTTTTCCTTTTTCTTTCGATCTTGGGTTAGGTTTGGGGAAATGGGGCTTGAGCTCAAATATGAGATTCATTCTTACATCGTTTTCAGTGCATTTGTTCAAATTGAAGAAAGGGTGAAGGTTTGCTTAAAACTAAACAAGAATCTGTGTAAAATTTCGGTCTCATTGTGCAGAAACTTCCGCCAAAATCTGAAGCTGAAGCGAGCAAATCTACAGCTGAAGAATCTGATGATTTTAGCCCTGGGGCACTTGTTGAAGTGAAGGGCATAGAAGAAGGCTTTGAAGGTTCTTGGTACCTTGCAACTGTGGTTGAAAAAACTGGGGAAGGAAAGTACCTCATAGTGTACGAAGCTCTGAGGAACGACGACGACACGGATTTTCACAGAGAAGAGATCGACGGCCTCCATTTGAGGCCAAGACCTCCAAATGTTGGATTGGCTGAAGGGTTCAAACTCGGGCAGCAAGTTGATGCTCTGTACAACGATGGCTGGTGGGAAGGCGACGTTATGAAAGTCTGCGAAGATGACAAATACGTCGTCTACTTTGGAAAAACTGCTGAGGAGATCGAATTTAACATCTCGGATTTGCGGGTCCATCAAGATTGGATTGATGGTGGGTGGGTGGTTACATCTTGAGGTATGCTGTGTCATGTATCTGATTCTACCAAGGTACTCCATTAAAGTTGCGGTCGCAAATGAGAGGTTATGTGAAGGAGCTGAAGTTGAAGGAACTGATGTGGACGATTGGACTCTTGAAGAGGCAAGGCTGAAATATCATATAAGCATTTGGGCTGGACTGGTAAAAGTTGGAGTGGGCTAAGTATTATCAATTGGGCTGAATTATCTTTATAAGATAATTCTGATTATTATGGGACTAATGTTAATGAGCCCACTTAATTACTCTACTATAAATAGTAACGATGAGCAGTGTACGAATTAAGCAAGAATTAACCCTAAATCCTATCTTCTTCTTCAAGCAAATTCTTCTTCTTCCTCAAGCAACTGATCTTCTCTACTGTTCTTCATCTTCTCCACTAATCTACTTCTCTCAATCTGTTCTTCAGATGCTAAGCCCTTCCCATCTCTATAATCAGAACTGAAAATACCAAAAACAGTAAAATATTAGTATCAATACTTCTCCAACACCAAGCTATCGATCATAATCTGCAGGAAAATAATTGGGGACATAACATTGGTATCAGAGCAATCTATCCTCAGCCTGTGATTTCACCATGACGAGTTCGCCAATGAGGGGTCCTGTTAGCTTCAAGCAGTTACACGAAACATTAGGCCTACCGGATCGAGCTCTCATTTCAGTGGATGATCCTCCTCCAAGCAAGGAAGTGCGTAGAGACGCAGCGACCCAGTCTGATTTCAGCTTAGGCGGTGAGTTTCCTGTGTTTGATGGAGCGAACCCTAGGGTATGGATAATCAAATCTGCTTGTTATTTTAGAATGATGCCTCATTGCTCCGATTATCAAAAGATAGTGTTAGCAACTCAACATTTCGAAGGGAAAGCCGTTGATTGGTATGAGAAGTTGTCAGGGAAACAAATAAAAATGAATTGGGAACAGTTTGTTGGGTTGACATCATCTAGGTTTGAAAACCTTAGGGATGCTAAAGCGTTTCGAGAACTCGAAGCCTTAAGACACGTCGGGTCGTATTCGGAGTATGTCAGCAAATTTGAGGATATAATTTGGGACATACATATGGGCGAAGAACTAGACCTCTACGAGGAATATTTCATTTCCCGATTTATCGACGGTCTCAGCCATGAGTTGCAACTTATCCTATCAAAAATGCAACCTAGAAGTCTACATGAGGCAATGGAACTTGGCCAAAATCAGCTGCAAATTCTCGATAGGAAGGCTGAATCTAAAAGCTCAGTGGAGGCTGTTTTTTCACCAATTGCGGCAGAGAACAAGGGTTGTCATCTCCCTTTAGGGTCCTCAATAACACTGCCGAAGTTGCTGACAATTGCGGGAATGGAATCCAGTCACAAGGTGGAGCAACTCAAAACGCAAGTTGCTGAAGTTGATAACTTCAAAATGCTTAGTATGCATGCTCTTCAAGTGGTAGGTTTATGCAAAACAGGTTCAGCTGCAGCTGTATTAACTCGGGGACTAAAATATCGACCTTATGATCGAGGAAAATATGCTACAGCTGAAGAATTTAGCTTATTCGTTAAGATTGCAGTTCATAACAATAATTCTCCAGGTTTGAAAAGGCAGCGGGGCACTAACGAAGAGCAGCGAAGGGTATCTAATCATACATATGATAAACCGCTGAAAGGATTTATAGAACTGACAGATGAGAAGAGCTATTGCAAGGGAACGAAGGAGGCTAACCAAATATTTACTGCTCTTAAACATGCTATAGTCACAAATAGAGCAACTGAACTGGTTTGGACAGGGTCCGTCCATTCACGGCTGTCGGAGGAAAATCTAACCCCAGCCCAACATAGAATGAATTGTGAGGCAGAACTTACAATTGGGTGGTCCAAACAGACGGAGCTATTGAGGGTTCTATTTCTAGCGCAACTCAGACGGAATTTAGAGAAAAGTGACAGGTACCTCAAGCGTCGACCCCTTCAGCAGCGCTCGAAGACTCTGTCAGCAAGTTCGGGATCCTCGTCCAGGCACCATGGACCTTTTGCTGTAGCAGACTGTCTGAACGTTCCTCTTGAAGTCAAGATTCGCCCCAGCTTCAATGTTCTCCTATGGGAAAAGGCCGTGAACCCTAGAGCGAATCGCTCGCCCTCATTACCTGCAAACAGTGAGAAGGGTGACTTAATCGTGGTACTTACTCAAATCTCAGACATGAGGAGATTGGTGCAAAAGGAGAACATATCTCAGCTGTTGAAGAGGGTCTTGCGCCGTAGGTTAACAAGTTCGTCTTCGCCGCCTGTAACGGATGAAAAAGGGAATCTTGAGGTGACACAGACTCTACCAATTGGTAAAGGGTGTACCCTTAGGGGGGTTCTAACTGCACCTCGGCTGTTCGTACAAGGGTTGAATGGAGATCCACCTCGTGCGCTAGCTGAAATCGATAGAGAAGAGACCTTCATGGCTGTACCTTCTCAGATCTTAGATAAAGGGACGATTTTTCGAAGGAATAAGCCCATACCTCTGTTGTTTGCCCAATGGTCGATGGGTGGTGTTGAAGATACCATATGGGAAGACGAGAAACATGTGCAACCCAAGTTTTCGAAACTAGATCCTTGGGGACAAGGATCTCTTCTACCCCGGGGTATTGTCATGTATCTGATTCTACCAAGGTACTCCATTAAAGTTGCAGTCGCAAATGAGAGGTTATGTGAAGGAGCTGAAGTTGAAGGAACTGATGTGGACGATTGGACTCTTGAAGAGGCAAGGCTGAAATATCATATAAGCATTTGGGCTGGACTGGTAAAAGTTGGAGTGGGCTAAGTATTATCAATTGGGCTGAATTATCTTTATAAGATAATTCTGATTATTATGGGACTAATGTTAATGAGCCCACTTAATTACTCTACTATAAATAGTAACGATGAGCAGTGTACGAATTAAGCAAGAATTAACCCTAAATCCTATCTTCTTCTTCAAGCAAATTCTTCTTCTTCCTCAAGCAACTGATCTTCTCTACTGTTCTTCATCTTCTCCACTAATCTACTTCTCTCAATCTGTTCTTCAGATGCTAAGCCCTTCCCATCTCTATAATCAGAACTGAAAATACCAAAAACAGTAAAATATTAGTATCAATACTTCTCCAACACCAAGCTATCGATCATAATCTGCAGGAAAATAATTGGGGACATAACATTGGTATCAGAGCAATCTATCCTCAGCCTGTGATTTCACCATGACGAGTTCGCCAATGAGGGGTCCTGTTAGCTTCAAGCAGTTACACGAAACATTAGGCCTACCGGATCGAGCTCTCATTTCAGTGGATGATCCTCCTCCAAGCAAGGAAGTGCGTAGAGACGCAGCGACCCAGTCTGATTTCAGCTTAGGCGGTGAGTTTCCTGTGTTTGATGGAGCGAACCCTAGGGTATGGATAATCAAATCTGCTTGTTATTTTAGAATGATGCCTCATTGCTCCGATTATCAAAAGATAGTGTTAGCAACTCAACATTTCGAAGGGAAAGCCGTTGATTGGTATGAGAAGTTGTCAGGGAAACAAATAAAAATGAATTGGGAACAGTTTGTTGGGTTGACATCATCTAGGTTTGAAAACCTTAGGGATGCTAAAGCGTTTCGAGAACTCGAAGCCTTAAGACACGTCGGGTCGTATTCGGAGTATGTCAGCAAATTTGAGGATATAATTTGGGACATACATATGGGCGAAGAACTAGACCTCTACGAGGAATATTTCATTTCCCGATTTATCGACGGTCTCAGCCATGAGTTGCAACTTATCCTATCAAAAATGCAACCTAGAAGTCTACATGAGGCAATGGAACTTGGCCAAAATCAGCTGCAAATTCTCGATAGGAAGGCTGAATCTAAAAGCTCAGTGGAGGCTGTTTTTTCACCAATTGCGGCAGAGAACAAGGGTTGTCATCTCCCTTTAGGGTCCTCAATAACACTGCCGAAGTTGCTGACAATTGCGGGAATGGAATCCAGTCACAAGGTGGAGCAACTCAAAACGCAAGTTGCTGAAGTTGATAACTTCAAAATGCTTAGTATGCATGCTCTTCAAGTGGTAGGTTTATGCAAAACAGGTTCAGCTGCAGCTGTATTAACTCGGGGACTAAAATATCGACCTTATGATCGAGGAAAATATGCTACAGCTGAAGAATTTAGCTTATTCGTTAAGATTGCAGTTCATAACAATAATTCTCCAGGTTTGAAAAGGCAGCGGGGCACTAACGAAGAGCAGCGAAGGGTATCTAATCACACATATGATAAACCGCTGAAAGGATTTATAGAACTGACAGATGAGAAGAGCTATTGCAAGGGAACGAAGGAGGCTAACCAAATATTTACTGCTCTTAAACATGCTATAGTCACAAATAGAGCAACTGAACTGGTTTGGACAGGGTCCGTCCATTCACGGCTGTCGGAGGAAAATCTAACCCCAGCCCAACATAGAATGAATTGTGAGGCAGAACTTACAATTGGGTGGTCCAAACAGACGGAGCTATTGAGGGTTCTATTTCTAGCGCAACTCAGACGGAATTTAGAGAAAAGTGACAGGTACCTCAAGCGTCGACCCCTTCAGCAGCGCTCGAAGACTCTGTCAGCAAGTTCGGGATCCTCGTCCAGGCACCATGGACCTTTTGCTGTAGCAGACTGTCTGAACGTTCCTCTTGAAGTCAAGATTCGCCCCAGCTTCAATGTTCTCCTATGGGAAAAGGCCGTGAACCCTAGAGCGAATCGCTCGCCCTCATTACCTGCAAACAGTGAGAAGGGTGACTTAATCGTGGTACTTACTCAAATCTCAGACATGAGGAGATTGGTGCAAAAGGAGAACATATCTCAGCTGTTGAAGAGGGTCTTGCGCCGTAGGTTAACAAGTTCGTCTTCGCCGCCTGTAACGGATGAAAAAGGGAATCTTGAGGTGACACAGACTCTACCAATTGGTAAAGGGTGTACCCTTAGGGGTTTCTAACTGCACCTCGGCTGTTCGTACAAGGGTTGAATGGAGATCCACCTCGTGCGCTAGCTGAAATCGATAGAGAAGAGACCTTCATGGCTGTACCTTCTCAGATCTTAGATAAAGGGACGATTTTTCGAAGGAATAAGCCCATACCTCTGTTGTTTGCCCAATGGTCGATGGGTGGTGTTGAAGATACCATATGGGAAGACGAGAAACATGTGCAACCCAAGTTTTCGAAACTAGATCCTTGGGGACAAGGATCTCTTCTACCCCGGGTATTGTCATGTATCTGATTCTACCAAGGTACTCCATTAAAGTTGCAGTCGCAAATGAGAGGTTATGTGAAGGAGCTGAAGTTGAAGGAACTGATGTGGACGATTGGACTCTTGAAGAGGCAAGGCTGAAATATCATATAAGCATTTGGGCTGGACTGGTAAAAGTTGGAGTGGGCTAAGTATTATCAATTGGGCTGAATTATCTTTATAAGATAATTCTGATTATTATGGGACTAATGTTAATGAGCCCACTTAATTACTCTACTATAAATAGTAACGATGAGCAGTGTACGAATTAAGCAAGAATTAACCCTAAATCCTATCTTCTTCTTCAAGCAAATTCTTCTTCTTCCTCAAGCAACTGATCTTCTCTACTGTTCTTCATCTTCTCCACTAATCTACTTCTCTCAATCTGTTCTTCAGATGCTAAGCCCTTCCCATCTCTATAATCAGAACTGAAAATACCAAAAACAGTAAAATATTAGTATCAATACTTCTCCAACACCAAGCTATCGATCATAATCTGCAGGAAAATAATTGGGGACATAACATGCTGCTACTTCCTTTCTTGGATGTTTTACGGTTGGATCAAGATTGAATTCGTACTTTTGGATGTTGATAATATTCATCAGAGGCTATGGTACTCAGGCAAAACATATAGAAGGCGAAAAACTAAGCTTCCTTTATTCATATTCCATTTTGCCTCTTATGCATTTCACCATCAAAGTCTATTCATTTTGCCTCTTATGATTTTCATATCCATTTTGCCTCTTTATCCAGCCTAGTTAGCATCTTTTGAGGATCGTTGAGTTGATAAGATAATCGAATAACACGGTTTAAACTGCATTCACTAATTCTGATGCATATTACATGTAATGGTTGTTCAGCTGAACCGCCTGCAACATATAGGCTGATTTATAGATTCTACACGAAATGAACTGCTCCAAACGGTGAGAATCAGACAAATCTTTGAAGAAAATCTCTGACCTCATCTATGTAAGGTGACCTAGTAGGGATCATATGACCAAGGTCATGCTCTATTACCACACGACTGCCCATTTCGAACAAAGAAGCAAGCCTTCTGCTAGATTCACAGTCGATTTGTCTGTCTTGACCCTCTTTGCTGCCGAATATGTGAATTGAAGGGCAGCTAATCGATCCCTCGGAATATTCCGACATGTTAACAGCGAAACCCGAGCAACACATCACGAATCTAAAATCAATCTTTCTTTTGAGTTCCTCCTTACGCGAGCCTACTAAAGCAGCCATAGCAGCTCCTTGGGAGAATCCCAAGATTCCATCGAATGGGCCGTCTCGAGAGAATACAGTCTTTAAATATTCAATTGATTTCTCCAAGCCCTCGGTTTGTTGCTGATACTGTAATGAGTCGAAAGGGACGCTGCAAGTTCTCCATTCTGAATCCTGTTTTTCATAATCTGCTGAAACCAGCCATGCAAATTTTCTGTTGCAATGGTTTGTGGGCGGATTCTGATTGGACTCAATGCAGTGATTTTGACGGGACAGAGGAGGTTGGTAAATGAAAGGTAACTCGTGCGGTGCATCGACGAAAACGAATTGTACTATGTTTTTTAACTTCTTGGCCAATGATGCTGTTCGTCCTTTGAAGCCCGAGGCATTTTGCCTGAATCCATGCAAGCATAACACTCGAAGTTTTCTAGCAGCTTTATGTTGTCCTGCACAACAACAGAACACATCCATGCACTAACTTTTCAAGAATTGGATGTAGGCCCGAAACCTTGTACAAAAGTTTGAACTCAATGTAGTGAGAAGGTTGCCAGAACAGATACCTTTGTCACATGATGAAATGTTTAGAGTAAAGTCAGATGTTATATCTCCAGGCACTAATTCAGATGCTTCTTCTGATGAATAATCTATAGAAGAAATTGGTGCTACTGGCTTGCCATTTCTCTGACACAACTCACACATGTATGTAGGACTCTTTTCCTGAAAAATTTAGGAAATTGGCTTCCGTGGATGTAGCAGTAGAATGATAACAAAACTTTTTTTTTTCTTTGCGTGTAGTATAGAGATTTACACGACAATCGTCGCAGACCAGCACAAGCATGCGACAGTGAGTACAACGACAACGTGAAGTGTAATCATCGTATGATACGCTGCAGACTAGGCAAGTTCCCAAGATATTTTCATTCAAGCTCCCAACTGAAACCCTGGAAAAAAATGAGTAAAGATGGAAGTTCATCAGTACAGTCTTTGTATACTCTACTTCGTAGGAAAAATAATGACTTCATTGAAACACAACAGAAAAAAAATATTCTTTCTCGAAATTGAATGATTAACAGTCTCGAGCAAACTGAGGAAGACATACCGATGGTCAAAAACAAAGTTCTTCCCTTTGAAAAAACCTCCATCTGGAATCTGCTCCATATATCGTTGTATTCCACCATACAACTGAGAGAAAAACAAGGAATAGCAACAAATAAAGATATACAAATAAATGTCTAACCAGGTGAATTGTTCAACTTGTCAAAAACCATCAAAGCTCAACGTTAAGAAGGTAGCTCACCTGGAAAACATTTTCGAAACCAGGCCCTTTAGATCTGATATACGCAGATGCCATCTCACATCTGATTCCTCCAGTACAATACCTTGAAAGGATAAATTATTGTCGGTAAGGATCCATACGAAGTCAACTCCGTTTTGATGTAATAAAAAGATTTGAGTGCTCACATGAGGATCTTCTTGCCTCGCAATTGCTCTGAGTTGTCATCGATCCATAACGGCAAGTCACTGTACTGCCTGATTTCGGGATCTAATGTCTTCACATTTGGAGTATGAAACTTCCCAATTCTCGTCTCATACAAATTTCTTGCATCTAAGAGGATCATGTCATCGTCAGGATCAGAACTTTTCTTTTGATTTTTCCCTGCCAAGTTAAACAGAGAAATCATTCACCAATCAGCATGAGAACCGTACAGACAAACAATTTCTCAACAAATACCAGCAGCATCTTGAAGAACAGAATGAAATTCAGCAGCAGTTAGATGCCTCCCAGCATTTTTAATATCAGGAGACTTCAAGAGAGGATGACAACTCAAAGTGACCAGTTCCTATGGACATAATCAAACCCTGTTTCAGTTTGAAAAGGTAGTAAAGAAAGAGGAAAACACATAACTGTAAGGAAAAAGAACATTATATACATTCATATGACAACCTTAACTATACGTATCGACAGTGAAGTAAATCCACATTCTTTTGCAACTTGATCGTTCAACGGCTCACCGCAAGACGCAAGCTTGAAATCCGTCCCTTCGAACAAAGCATTAGATTTCAACGCCTCGATGTGTTCCTCTAATGCCTTCAATCTCCCGCCGACCTAAGCAGAAAATGCACGCAAGTTATCCGGGAAATATATCTGCAAAGAAATAAAAGGAAAGGAAAGAAGAAATGTACGGTGACATTAACGCCTTTAGCTGAGAGACGAACGCGGCCGAGCAACGATAGAGCCGTACAGTTTGACTTGTAGAAATCGAACAGTCCTTCAATGTCTGGGATATCAGCATACTTGTAATACAATAGCACGCCGTACTCCATCTTATCCTCACTGTGCGTTTTTGTCTGAAGCTTGATTTCAGTTTCCGCCATTGATTTGATTGATGCTTGTGAGGAACAAGCTTCCCATCCCAGCTGAGAACATGAATTGCCGAGCCGACGAGCCCTAGCTAGAGTCGAGGACAATTCCGACATTTCATACTTTTACCATTTCCCCATATTTTTATAATCCTCGGAAGGTTGCTCCGTAGAGAAACGTCGCCGGCGCCGACGATTTACAAATTTCGTGAAAATGTACGGAAAGATTTCCAATTTGTTCGTGTCATTTTGACGAGTTTATTGCGTTGATAAATGATGTTGATATCAAAGCGAAGGGACAGGCACCGAGATTGATTGTTGACTTAGGTTTCATTTTTAAATTATGGTTGTTGCTTTTGATTGTAGTGTATGATTGCATTAAGATATTTAGTAACCCAAAACAATTTAAATGAATTTGGTGGGAAAATACAAAATGGCAAACATCACTGATTAAATGAATTCAAACAGTACGAAGAAAGGAAATGTCGAACTTTTTGCGACTAAAAGTGTGTCGTGACAAATTTTAATAGGGTCAATTTTCGTTCGGGCCCCGGTCAAGGCCTGAATTTAAAATTCAAGTCCTGTCAGAAAAAAATTAGTTTTAAGAATTCGATTTCTGCAGTAGCACTTCATTGGTCTGCAGTAACACTTCAATGCTCTGCAGTAATTTCATTGCTCTGCAGTAACACTTGAGTAATTTTAGGTCCTTATCTCTAAATTTTACGAATATTGGGTCCTTTAAACTAATATTTTTTTTTCCGAAAGGGCCTGAAACCTATTTTTAAATATTCTGGGGGGCTGAAACTTAATATCCTTTATATAAAGAAATAGACATGTGGGCGGGTAAAACGTGATTTGTTTCGTACTTACTATGTCACACATATTACTTCCCAAAAATTAGTGGGCGCACAAATTAAAAAGTATCTAATTAATTTACTAATTATTCCACCCGAATTTCCTCTCCTCATCATTTAATAATTCTATACACAATTCAAATTTTAAACTTCCTCATCTCCTCATTTAATACTCATTTACTTTAATTATTTGAATAAGTATTACCAAAACTAGAAACAGAAATAATTACATGGGACACTCCAAATAGAAAGATGGGAAGAAATAAGTGGGACGGAGGAAGTATATCTTATTGAACTATACACATTGAAAATGCAACCCAATCTCTAAGGTTCGTATTCTTACATTTTTTGTTCAAGACAAACAAACCAAACCTCTCATTTCCATTTACGAACGTAAAGAATTTGAAAAAATTGCATATTAAAAATATTTACTACTAGGAATTTGAACGCATATATTGGAAAACCGGCAATTACTACTATACTAATCACAGATTCGTATATTGCCGTCGATGACAGTTGTACCTAAATTTGCCAGTTGTTTGTAACTCGTTCAAAATTTTCGAAATAATATACTTAAATATCTATTCTTCAACACTTCGTCACTCACTCAAAACTAGGAGAATTTAAATAAATGGCCTTTGACGTGGTCAACGTTAAAAAAGTAGCCTTCAAATGAAAAATGACTTTATTGCCCTTAGGGGGTCTCATGCGCCCATGATGTGCCCATGTGGGCGGGACCTCTGCTTTGCATGGACGGGACCTCTGCTATATAGCACAGGTCCCATGCCCAATGTGGGGGGGTCTCATGTGCCCATGTGGGCGGGACCTCTGCTTTGCATGGGCGGGACCTCTGCTATATAGCACAGGTCCCATGCCCAATGTGGGGGGGTCTCATGTGCCCATGATGTGCCCATGTGGGCGGGACCTCTGCTTTGCATGGACGGGACCTCTGCTTTGTAGCACAGGTCCCATGCCCAATGTGGGGGGGTCTCATGTGCCCATGTGGGCGGGACCTCTGCTTTGCATGGACGGGACCTCTGCTTTGTAGCACAGGTCCCATGCCCAATGTGGGGGGGTCTCATGTGCCCATGTGGGCGGGACCTCTGCTTTGCATGGACGGGACCTCTGCTTTGTAGCACAGGTCCCATGCCCAATGTGGGGGGGTCTCATGTGCCCATGTGGGCGGGACCTCTGCTTTGCATGGACGGAACCTCTGCTTTGTAGCACAGGTCCCATGCCCAATGTGGGGGGGGTCTCATGTGCCCATGTGGGCGGGACCTCTGCTTTGCATGGGCGGGACCTCTGCTTTGTAGCACAGGTCCCATGCCCAATGTGGGCGGGTCTCATGTGCCCAATATGGGGGGAGTCTTGTATAAAAGAAATATGTGTTGGGGATTTGAACCCACGACCTATTACTGAATGTCAGACTACACAACCACTAGCATGCCCAATGTGGGGGGGTCTCATGTGCCCATGATGTGCCCATGTGGGCGGGACCTCTGCTTTGCATGGACGGGACCTCTGCTTTGTAGCACAGGTCCCATGCCCAATGTGGGGGGGGTCTCATGTGCCCATGTGGGCGGGACCTCTGCTTTGCATGGACGGAACCTCTGCTTTGTAGCACAGGTCCCATGCCCAATGTGGGGGGGGTCTCATGTGCCCATGTGGGCGGGACCTCTGCTTTGTAGCACAGGTCCCATGCCCAATGTGGGCGGGTCTCATGTGCCCAATATGGGGGGAGTCTTGTATAAAAGAAATATGTGTTGGGGATTTGAACCCACGACCTATTACTGAATGTCAGACTACACAACCACTAGACTACGGCCCGCCCTCCCCCCCCTGTGCGGTCTCGATTTAACATATTGGGTTTTACTATAAAAAAAGATACCCTGTAAAAAGACAAAAATACCCTTAAATTGAAGGCTACTTTTTAAAAGTTAGAATCGACGAGGCTATGTTTTTAAAGTTGACCGAGTCAACGGCTATTTTTTAAAAAGACCCCTCAAAACTATTCAACATTCACATCCTTTTCAGTTTCTATATAAAACAAAACACACTCTTCTCTCCCACTTCACAAAAGTAAAGAAAAAGAAAAAAAAAAATCTTCGAATTCTCTCAAAACAGCAGTCGCAGATGCCGACGATTTTCAGCTGGGTCCACGTCAGCTCATCCCTGCCGTCCCTTCGTTGGCCGAGGCAGATTTTCGCGTCCTACGTGGCGTCTCCGATGAGGCTTTCCCTGGCGTCTATGGAGATTCTCCGGTCGGTTCGGATGCCCGACGTCGACGACGTCGTTTGGTCGATGGTCTCAGCTGTCGAGGCCGTCGCGTTAGTCTCCTTCTGTTGCTTCTTTTACGTTTTCTGCGGATGCACCGTCTAGTGGTGGGGACGGATCGATGGGCGACGATGTACGGCGGCGGCGTGGGTTAAGCGCGTGGAAGCGGCGACTCTTTGTCGAGTTTGGTTTTTTTGCAGTTCAGAATTTTTTGTTCATTTTCGGATGTAAGTTTTTTCCCCCAAATTGGAGTAGATTTTGGTTTTATTTTTTACATTTTGGCTTAATTATTATTATTTTTTCAATCGGCATTATAGGCCAACAACTAATTTAGGGTGTTAAATTATAAGAAAAAATGAAGCAATTTAGGAATATTTTACGGAGTAACCTTGATTTTGGCTTAAGATGTGTTCTGACATTTTAGAGAGTGACATTATATGGAACATAATTTTGAATGTGAGCAATTTTGGACAGAATTAAAGACGAGTATTGTCGATGACGATAAAATTGCTTAATTTTGAAATTACATAACAAACACCTTACAACTACCAAAAATCATTACAAGAACACTTTCCATCCTTAAAACAATGATACCTCAAACGATCTCTCACAATGATCTCCCTTTCATAAACCTGAGAAATCAGCTTAGTCACACTATGACAATCCTCACAGACCCTCAAATTCTTCACAACCCTAATAGTCTCCCCAGGCCGAGTATTCAAAATCCCGAAAGCTATCGCAAGCTTCTCGCTATGGTAAGAAAGCGAGCGCTCTTTCTCTTCTTCGCTTACGTCGAACAACACTTGCGAAGTATCGACCTCATACCCTCCCTTCGACTTTATCTTCTCCAAAATCTCTCCCAATATCTGATATATGCGCTTCTTCTGAGGGTGCGAAGAATCTCCGACTTTGAACTCATGGGCAACGCCCTTTAAGAAGATTGTGCTCGTCCCTGCTATAGACTTAATGCTCCTCTCCTTCATCAGTTTTCGTAAGTTTTCCGCTTTATCCCATTTTTGGGATTGAGCGTATATGTTCCACAGCAATGTGTATCGCCCGCTGTTCTCTGGCTCCAAATCTAACAAGATTTTGCCTATACGTTCTGCTATTTCGTCGTTCTTGTGTATTCTACAAGCAGCTAGGAGGGACCCGTAAACTGCGCTGTCGGGCTTGATAGGCATTGAGTTGATCAATTCCTCAGCTTCTGTTAAAAATCCTGCCTTTCCCAGCAAGTTTACGATGCATCCATAGTGCTCCAAAGTTGGCTCGATTTGATGTTTTTCTTTCATTTCGGAGAAACACTTTAGGCCCATTTCGGTCAGGCCCGAATGAGCGCAGGCGTTGAGGAGAGAGACGAATGTGATTTCGTTAGGCTTTATTTTGCCGTCGTTTCTCTGCATTTTCAAGAAAAGGTCGATGGCTTCTTCTCCATGTCCGTGCATTGCTAGCCCAGAAATCATTGAGTTCCAAGTGAAGACCTCTTTTCGATTCATGCCCTCAAATACTCTCCTTGCCAAGTCAAGTCGTCCGCATTTTGCATACATATCGATCAAAGATGTCCCCAAGATTGGATCTATGGAGATTTTGTTCTTTTTAATGTAAGAATCGATCCACTGCCCTTGATCGAAAGCGCATAGATGAGCACAAGCAGCCAATGCGCTAGGAAGGATGAACTTGCTTGGCTCGGTTCCCTCTGTTCGCATTCGGTTAAAGATGTCTAGAGCTTCTTTGAACTGCCCGACTTTGTTGTATCCGTCGAGAATCGCGCTCCAAGATATGTCGTCCTTTTCGGGCATTCGATTGAAGTATCTCTGAGCCTCCTCGATCATTCCATTGCTAGAAAAACCAGTGATCATTGTGTTCCATGTAGAGATACTTCTCTTAGGCATTCTATCGAACAAGTCTACTGCAGAATCCACGTCTCCAAAGTTCATGTAACCATCGATCATAGCATTGCAGCAGATAACATCAGCCGATTCTCCTTCAGGCAAAACATCGAACACTTGTCGGGCATCATTCAACAGGCCGAAAGAGACGTACATTTGAATCCCAGCGCTGACTATATGCTCATCGGAGAAAAGCCCGTGCTTCAAAACATGCCCGTGGATTTGCAGGCCTTCTCCGACGGCTCGCTGTAAAGAACACGCCTTGAACAAAAGCGGGTAAGAGTATTTGTTCGGCTTGGAATTCGAAATCACCATTTGGTAGTAGAACGATATGGCTCTGAAGGGCTCTTCGTTGTCCAAACACCCTCTGATAGCACAGTTCCAGACAAACACGTTGGGCTCCGAAACTCTCTCGAGGACTTGTAATGAAGTGGCGAAGCTTCCAAAACGAGGATTTGAATAGCACTTTATCAGAGAACCTGCGATGAAATGGTCCTTGAAAAGGTCCGTTTTCAAGATTAATGCATGGACCTGCTTCAGATTTTCTAAAGAGCTGCTGCATTTTGAGTTGAGCAGACTCAAGACTGATTTCTGGGTATGAAAGCTCTCCCATGGCGGACTCTGAAGATTGGAGAACGATGTCGTGGTGAAGACTGTAGTCATTATCTCTTCTTCACTTACAGGAGTTCTTTTCTTGTTCTTCACCGTGTACGAAAAAGATCATGTTAGATGTTCTTCAGTACACGTCAGCAAATGGCTAAATGACCATAGTACCCTCTACTTGTGATAATTTGATTTTTCCTTACCGATGACGATGAGATAACACCAGAAAAATGCCGATTTTTTTCTCAATTTAGTTGTGGATAATGAATAACTTCAGATGTTTGCAGGGGCGGATCTAGTAATTTCTGGGGGGCCGCATTATAAATGGAGTTGGTAATTAGGTCGACATAAAATAGAAATTTTTATTTTATATCTTTCTTTGAAAGATTTTATCAATTGAAATATATTTTTCTAGCAAAAGATATGAAATTACGGTTATAAAATTTTTTGCATTTCATAAAAATTAGCACACAAAACTACCAATATATAAAAAAAAGGTGATAACCTTAATGAAGCTCAAACAACGACAATGCCATAGTATTGGTATTGCGTAGTATGATATAATATTAATATAATAATATTAGTAAAACAATAATAACATGCTATAAGAAAATAGAGGAAAAATAACACAAGTCATATATTATATGAATATATATTGCAAAATTTATTTGGAACTTTTATTTGGTACGGTTGTTTTATTCGGCAAGTGATTTTACTTTTAATAAGGTCAATAATTAAAATTTGTGTGAATTTTTTTATAAATAGGTTATGTATTGCAAGTGGAAAATAAAAATTTAAATGAACCATGAAAGAAACTAAAAAGTTAAAATACGCCAAGGACAAAAAAACTGAAAAACCAAGCAAAAATAATATAAAACAAAAGAATAAAAAATGATATCAGATAGAGAATCGAACACCCGACCACTGCTCTGGATGACACATCCCTCACCACCATGCTACATGACATTTTATGACATTTGTAAAGCAGGAAGATATTTTTATCGCTTAAAGCTATATACTACATATATAGTACTAAAAATTTCGAAAATTTCCGGGGGGGCCGTGGCCCCCTCGGGCCCTATGCTAGATCCGCCCCTGGATGTTTGTAACATTTAGTCTTTATCGCATCGTTAATACGTTTATAGATAGATAGATAGCCAGGCGTTATCACTGTACTACAAACTCTCCACTTCAATTTTCAACCTCAATATTCAGGCAAAATAGCCTCCGTTTTGCATCAGAAAAGAATGCAAGACAATTTTTTTTTTTTTTTCGGAGGTAAAATGCAAGACAATTTAACCATCTACTGATAATATAGACACACATACTACAGATTACAGAGGGTGCAGCATGCAAAAGAGAGAAAGAGGTTGTCACATTAGTTCTTGTCGAATTTTCTTCTCTTCATCCCATGAACGCACGCCATTGTTCTGAACTATTTCAAGATGCAAGAAGAAGCATGTCCACTCGCATTGGAGACATTACTCCCAAGTGCTGAGTACTTCTGCCCTGCGCTTACTTCTCCTCCAACGATATCATGCAATAAAAAGGACAAATTCGAAACGCCCTCGTTCACGACGGCGTACAGAAATGCCCTTCGATATCGGGAACGAATCCCTTCTCCAGATTCGCCTTCACGATAACTTCGTAAGTCACCCTATTCGGGCTCAGCCCTTTCTCCAGCATCTCGTTCAGAAACCTATTCGCTTCTTCGAGCTTACCACCTTCGCAGTACCCATCGATCAGCAGATTGTACGTCACTACGTTGGCCATTTTGCCTTCCTTCTCCATCCTCTTCTTCATGGTCAGCGCACCGTTGAGGTTCTTCTGCAGGCAATAGCCAGCTACCAACCCGTTGTACGTAATGTGAGTGGGCTTCAATCCCTTCTCAAGCATTTCGTCGAGCAGCCTAACTGCATTCCTCGTTTCGCCCGTCCTGCACATTGCGTTGACTCTGATGTTGTAAGTTATTACGTCGGCTTTCAAGCCCTTCTCTTCCATTTCGCGAAGGAGCTTGCGGGCCCCTTCCACGTCCCCGTCTCTGTAGCAACCGCCGACCAAGCAGTTGTACGTCGACACGCTGGGATACACGTTCTTTTCGAGCATCAAGTCGAACAGAGAGCGAGCATCTTCCATCTTCGCCTCTTTACAGTACGCATCGATCATGGTATTGAACGTTACTACATTCGCATCGACCCCTTTCTCAAGAACGTCGTCGAACAACGCCCGTGCATCGTCTACCATTTTCTTCTTCGAAAGACCGTTTATCAATGCATTGTAAGTGACGACATTAGGCTCCAAACCAGACTCAACCATCTCGTCGCTCAAACCCATCGCTCTCTCGACTTTCCCGTCATTACACAGCCCATTGATCAGCGTATTGTATGTGATTAGCCCGGGCTTCAAGCCTTTATCCTTCATTTCGTCAAACATAGTAACGCCAGCCACTACATTCCCATCCTTACAATATCCATTGATAAGAATGTTATACGTTACAGTGCTCGGGCAAACCCCTCTATCTGCCATCTCCTTAAACAGCATATCTGCTTCGTGAATCCCGCTTGGACCTCCCTTCTTACAGTGTCCGTCGATCAATACATTGTAAGTGACTAAACTCGGCGTAACGCCGTGTAACTTCATGTTTTCGACCACATCCTTTGCTCTGTTCAGCTTCCCAGCCCTGCAAAATCCGCTGATGACAGTATTGAACGTGATCAAATCGCACTTAACCCTCCTTTTCAAGATTTCCTTGTAGGCCAACTCTATGTCTATGATTCTGTTCTCCTTCAGCAATCTGCTCAGAATCGCATTGCAGGTAACGGTCGACAATTTCAGTGCGTAATCCCCCGACCGACGAAAACCCTCCATCACGAAATCGAGATCCCCATTCCTCGCGCAAGTCAGCATCAGCATATCGAACACGAGGCTGTTTAGGCACGAATTGCTGCCGACGCTCAAAAGTGCATGACAGAACACGGAGAATGAGATTCGCTCTTCCCTCTTCACGTAGGAGTGAAGCAGAGATCGAACCTTCGGGTACTTCTTGTCGCTCGCAAGCAGAATTAAGAGCTTCGCGTAGTCCTCGACGGAGTGTTTCGCCTTAAACGCGCGCTGGAACCATTTGAAGACGGAGAGGATCAAGTCGGAGTCGAAGCTTTCGTGGTGAAGTAACTGCTGAAGGAACGAAGTGTGGCTTGGGAATTGTAATGCGATGGGTTTGAGCTCGGACCAGTTTTGAGTAGAGATGAGGCGTGAAACATGGGATTGGAAGTCGGTGGTTGAGGAGAAAAGGCGGCGCGTGACGAGATCACGGAGGAGGTACAGAGTCGGAGGGCGGCGCGTGTACATGGAATGGGGAGCACCGGCGGTGGAAAGGAGGCGGAGCTGAAACTAAAGCTGAACTTTTTGTCTAATTGGCGTCTAAGCTGGGGAAATCGCACTCCATAAATTATTATTCAATTAGAAATTGGAAATCGCACTCCGTAAATTATTAAATCATACAAAAAGAAGAAAAGAAAAAAGAGAGTAGCCAAAATAGGAATAAGTCACTAAATGGGCCACAGTAGGCCCACAGAAGCGCCCATTTGAAGGCCCAACTTGAAGGGTAATATCTTAATTGGCTTCCCTAACGTAGAAAAAAAACAAAGCAAAGTTGGCGGTACAATTATGGCTTATAGAGAGCCTGGCCCGGCTCGTGGAGCTTCCAATCTCTGATAGCCACGTCAGCATTCTGAAAACATGGTCTTTTCTTATTGGTTATTGCATTAGTAGCCGTCCATGTCAGACGGGTGCCCTTGAAAGTAAATTCCTATTGGAAAACCCACAAACATATCACATGTCCGCTTCGCTAAGACTATCCACATTCATGACCTCTACAATCGGTCATGAGAATAAAATATTAATTTATCTCTTCTCCACATCCACAACATACACCTCAACCCAACCTAAAAATTTTCAACTTTATCAACAACTCAACACAACTCATACTATTTATAATTATAATTATTTTAAGTAGTATTTGAATGTTGAAAATAGATTGCATATATGATATAAAATTTTGATATTTAATCGTTGAGAAAAAAATAATATGAATTATGATAGATTATAAAATATAATAGAGAAATAGATAATAGAAAATTTTGATTCAAAATATATCAATATTAGTCTCTATTTGTAGAGAAAAAAGATCATATATTTTGGTAAATAAATAAAAATAAAATTTTAACAAATAATTAATGTATCATAAAAATCAATAAAAAGGATATAAAATAATTTATTGAAATCTGTGCACAACAGGTTGGTGAACCAGGTTGGTCCACCAACCGGTTGTGGGGTTTTCTTTAATTTTTAATTTATTTTAATTACTTATATTCAATAACCGGTCGTTGGGGTCGTTGTTAAACATAGTCTAAGCTCACACCGCGTAGGAAGGTAATGGCGATCGTACGTAACAAATTACACGGCGTGAATCCTAATGTCCTGTCTCTAGCCATAGCTCTCTCGCTAGTTCTCGCAACCTCGTCTGCGGAAGTCTTCTTTGAGGAGCGCTTCGATGGTACGGTCTTTGTGCTCTTTTCAATTTAATGTATTTAGTATAGCAGCGGATGCTGCTACATTGTGCGTTTCTGTCTTCGATTTGAGTTTGTGTTGCGATATAGGTGTCTAGTGGGAACGGTAATCTGTGAGGCTGAGTTTGATTTTGATTGCTCTAATTTAATTGAGTTCTATTGGATTGTTGCCTGTTTCACATTCTGAGTTGATTTGGTTTCTTCGTTAGCGATTCAGACACTTGAACAATGAATTATGCCTTTATAAAGCAGCTTCGACTTTTTTTTTGTGATACTTCAGCATTACGGTGGCACATATTTCCCTAGGTGGTAGATTCCGAGTTGTTGTGGTATAACCTGAATGTGCTTATGTTTCTTCGGAATAATCAACATCTTGAGATACAACAAGGGGTTTGGTTCGAGGATAGATAGGGTCAAATGCCAAATGATTGCAACTTCACTTTATCTCTGTTTCGATGGTTCTGTATTTATTTTGTTTTGATCAAACTGTCAAATGGACGGGAGAGTCGAAGGGTAAAATCAGAGTGGCTGAAGGATAAGAACATGGCTGGCGAGTGGAATTACACTTCCGGGAAATGGAATGGTGATGCTGATGACAAAGGTAACTGACCAGACCGTGATCTTCCGGCGACATAATTCGTCACATAAATCTAATTTTCCCTCTATTTTCTTCAGGTATCCAGACTAGCGAAGACTATAGGTTCTATGCCATCTCAGCCGAATATCCAGAATTTAGCAACAAACATAAGACCTTAGTTTTTCAGTTCTCTATAAAGCACGAGCAGAAGCTCGATTATGGTGGTGGATACATGAAACTACTAAGTGGTGAGGTCGACCAGAAAAAATTCGACGACGAAACTCCTTATAGGCTGTGTATCTACCTAGCTTATTTCCGTTTAGTCGGCGCTCTTCACAGTTAGTTCTCTCTTCTGTTCTTCTACAGGATATTGAAACTTAATCCTACATTGGTGATATAGATGCGCCGAATCACAGTATTGGATACCACCCCACCTGTGTGTGCTTGCTTCTCACAAATATTTATGTATGACATTTTCGTTCTACAGGATGATGCTGCTTAGAGTATTTCCCCAGTTGCTTCATCCACTTGTAGTTCTGGTAATATAACATCATTACGTGCTAGCTACCTTTGCGAAGTGAATTCCTCAGATCATATCCCTAACTCGATGCCAATAAATGCTTCTTCTACATATGACACAGTGGTAGTCGTATTATTAGCTCATAAAGCAAATGACTATGACTCTTATCGGTCCGCTATATCATCTCGCCACGAACCACTGACTAACATCGCCTTCGTCGTTTATCTCAAAGTTGGGCAGCCCGTGGTCAATCAGTACCTAATTCTCGACACGGCGAGCACTGTAACGTGGATTCACTGCCGCCCCAGCTGTCTGGACGCGACGCTTCCGATATATAGCTCGAAGGAGTCCTCCTCCTACGATGTCGTTGAATGCAGCTCCTACGACTGTCCCAATAGGTGCGAAGATCGATCCGAGAATAAGCATTGCTTTTATAGCAGGTTTTACGGTGACGGTTTCACCAATCGTGGCATTCTTGGGTATGAAACGTTTATGTTTGGAGCCTCCAGGCACGGAGATGAAAATGGAGTTGAGTTTAAAAATTTGGTGTTCGGTTGCTCAAGGGGGATGAAGTTACAAGCCGACGGTATCATAGGACTAGGAACGACGACTTCCACCAGCAGCAGCAGATCCTCATCCTTGTTGGATCAACTCTCCATCTCAAGATTTTCCTTCTGCTTCGATGATAACAGCGTAAGAGGCTCCACTTCATTACCTTTCAGCAGCTTTTCATTCTACGACTACCACTAGTGACTGAGACAAAGGTTAGCCGTGATGGCAGCTTTTCATCGACAGATCGATGAGCGACCCCGTTAATGCATACGATCTCGGTTATTAATGAAACACTTTTCTAGTAACACATACATCGAATAGGTGAAGCGACTTTTGACGTTGATGTTATATGAACTAAAGAAGATAAGAAAATTGGTGGAAAGATCCAGGACTTGAGCTCCAAATCTACGTATTTTGCACTATCTGAATATGACTGAAATTTAAATAGGAGACCTAGAACTCACTTTCGACGTCAGTGCAATTAGGAGGGACGGAGATGAGAGAAATGTGGGGGGATGGTTGTGGATTCAAGCTGTGTCGAATCATAGTATTGGATACCACCCCACTTGTGTGTACTTGCTTGTCACGAATATTTATGTATGACATTTTCGTTATGCATGATGATGCTGCTTAGAGTATTTTCCCAGCTGCTTCATCCACTTGTGGTTCTGGTAATATAAATGCACCTGTGAAGTGAATTCCTCAGACCATATCCCTAACTCGATGCAATAAATGCTTCTATATATGACACATGTGGTAGTCGTATTATTAGCTCCTAAAGCAAATGAATATGACTCTTCTCAGCTCCCCTCGAACCACTATCTAACATTGCCATCGTTGTTCATCTCAAAGTTGGGCAGCCCGCAGTCAATCAGTACCTAATTCTCGACACGGCGAGCACTGTAACGTGGATTCACTGCCGCCCCGGCTGTCTGGACGCGACGAATCCGATATATAGCTCGAAGGAGACCTCCTCCTACGACGCGTCGACTGCAGCTCCTACGACTGTCCCAATCGGTGCGAAGATCGATCAAAGAATAAGCATTGCTTTTATAGCAGGTTTTACGACGACGGTTTCACCAGTCGTGGCATTCTTGGGTATGCAACGTTTGTATTTGGAGCCTCCAGGCACGGAGATGAAAATGGAGTTGAGTTGAAAAATTTGGTGTTCGGTTGCTCAAGGGGGATGAAGTTACAAGCGGACGGTATCATGGGACTAGGAACGACGACTTCCACTAGCAGCAGCAGATCCTCATCCTTGTTGGATCAACTCTCCATCTCAAGATTTTCCTTCTGCTTTGATGATAACAGCGTAAGAGGCTCCACTTCATTACCTTTCAGCAGCTTTTCATTCTATCGATAGTTCAACAAGTGTTGAACTATACAATGATCCAGTGATTTGTTCGAATCCAGGATATAAAAACATAATAATCACCTTTCACACGCTGATTCAAAGAGGTGGAGATCCAAAATGGCAACGATCAATAGAATGAAAAGCTGTTGATAGGTAACTAGGGGTGAGCAAAAATATCCGGAAACCGGATTCCAATGCGGTATCCGGTTTCCAAAATCCGGAAAAACGGATATCCTGTTTTGAAAACCGGATCGAATATCCAATCCGATTTATTTTAAATAAATCGGATCGGATACGGATAGTGGTTTGTCTAAAATTCGGATATCCGGTATCCGGTTTTATATTTAAAACAATTAAAAAACTAAAAAAATAGTCCAAAATGAAAAATGAAGGCCCACAATTCTAAAAAAAATATTTAAATTTATACTATTTTATTATTGCAAAAAATCTTTATTAGAGAATTGAGAAAAGAAAACATAAAAACATCGAGATGCAAGTTAAAAAATGAATGTGAAAATTTGTGGTATTGTGTTTATTATTTATTATGTAAATTCCAATCATAAATTCAAATATTATGTGAATTACTATGTGTAGAAATTCTTATATTCAAAAATATATATTTTTTATTGTGATAAGAAATAAAAAATATGATTTTGAAAAGAAAATAAGAAAAAATATAAGAACAGTAAATTTAAAAACCGGATAAGGATATCCGGTATAAATATCCGAATAAACCGGATATCCGATTTTCGGATATCCGATTAAAACCGGAGCGGATACGAATACCATTTTTCGATATCCGAAAATTCGGATATCCAAATTTCGGAAATCCGAAACACCGGATATCCGGTTTTGCTCACCCTATAGGTAACGAAGAGGAGCCTCTTACGCAGTTATCATCGAAGCAGAAGGAAAATCTTGAGATGGAGAGTTGATCCAACAAGGATGAGGATTTGCTGCTGCTGGTGGA
The DNA here is from genome assembly GCA_027422505.1 of Craterostigma plantagineum. Lineage (NCBI taxonomy): Eukaryota > Viridiplantae > Streptophyta > Magnoliopsida > Lamiales > Linderniaceae > Craterostigma > Craterostigma plantagineum. The sequence continues at coordinate 5,924,948 of JAPQWV010000040.1, forward strand.
AGTCGTCGTTCCTAGCCCCATGATACCGGCTTGTAACTTCATCCCCCTTGAGCAACCGAGCACCAAATTTTTCAACTCAAGTCCATTTTCATCTCCGTGCCTGGAGGCTCCAAACATAAACGTTTCATACCCAAGAATGCCACGACTGGTGAAACCGTCGTCGTAAAACCTGCTATAAAAGCAATGCTTATTCTCGGATCGATCTTCGCACCGATTGGGACAGTCGTAGGAGCTGCAGTCGAATACGTCGTAGGAGGAGGACTCCTTCGAGCTATATATCGGATTCGTCGCGTCCAGACAGCCGGGGCGACAGTGAATCCACGTTACAGTGCTCGCCGTGTCGAGAATTAGGTACTGGACTGCGGGCTGCCAACTTTGAGATGAACGACGAAGGCGATGTTAGACAGTGGTTCGAGGCGAGCTGAGAAGAGTCATAGTCATTTGCTTTAGGAGCTAATAATACGACTACCACCTGACATTGCAGATGTTAGTTTGGAGATTGACATTGATGTTTTCATAAGGTAGTCAAAATGTTTATATTATCATAGACTGTTTGATAAGATCTAATTGGTGTGCCGACTGTCAAAATTTGATTTGAAAGGTCCCGTACAAGGAATTTTGCAATTTGACAATTGACATTTTGCAATTTGACAATTGACATTTTGCAATTTGAGCTCAACTTTCTTCTCTCATTTTCCATTTTGCAAACTTGTTTTCCACTAATACCACAAAGTGTTTTGCTTGTAAAGAAAGTAACTTAGGAAAGCTTTTGTTTTGCTTTCTTCAAAGGAGCAAAATTACGACATATGGTATTACGGGATAGGAACGACGAGTTCCCAATTGTTAATGAAGATATTCTCCTTTTGCATTGATGATATCGGTAGGCAGCTTTTCATCGACAGATCGATGAGCAACCACCCCTTAATGCATACGATCTCGATTATTAATGAAACACTTTTCTAGTAACACATACATCGAATAGGTGAAGCGACTTTTGACGTTGATGTTATATGAACTAAAGAAGATAATAAAATGGGTGGGAAGATCCAGGACTTGAGCTCCAAATCTACGTTTTTTGCACTATCTGAATATGACTGAAATTTAAATAGGAGACCTAGAACTCACTTTCGACGTCAGTGCAATTAGGAGGGGCGGAGATGAGAGAAATGGGGGGATGGTTGTGGGTTCAGGCTATGTGTCGAATCATAGTATTGGATACCACCCCACTTGTGTGTGCTTGCTTGTCACGAATATTTATGTAAGACATTTCGTTATACATGATGATGCTGCTTAGAATATTTTCCCAGCTGCTGCATCCACTTGTGGTTCTGGTAATATAAATGCACTTGTGAAGTGAATTCCTCAGACCATATCCCTAACTCGATGGAATAAATGCTTCTACATATGCCACAGGTGGTAAGTCGTATTATTAGCTCCTAAAGCAAATGACTATGACTCTTCTCAGCTCGCCTCGAACCACTGTCTAACATCGCCTTCGTCGTTCATCTCAAAGTTGGGCAGCCCGCAGTCAATCAGTACCTAATTCTCGACACGGCGAGCACTGTAACGTGGATTCACTGCCGCCCCGGCTGTCTGGACGCGACGAATCCGATATATAGCTCGGAGGAGTCCTCCTCCTACGACGTCGTCGACTGCAGCTCCTACGACTGTCCCAATCGGTGCGAAGATCGATCCGAGAATAAGCATTGCTTTTATAGCAGGTTTTACGACGACGGTTTCACCAGTCGTGGCATTCTTGGGTATGAAACGTTTATGTTTGGAGCCTCCAGGCACGGAGATGAAAATGGAGTTGAGTTGAAAAATTTGGTGTTCGGTTGCTCAAGGGGGATGAAGTTACAAGCCGACGGTATCATGGGACTAGGAAACGACGACTTCCACCACCAGCAGCAGATCCTCATCCTTGTTGGATCAACTCTCCATCTCAAGATTTTCCTTCTGCTTTGATGATAACAGCGTAAGAGGCTCCACTTCATTACCGTTCAGCAGCTTTTCATTCTATCAGTGTTGAACTATACAATGATCCAGTGATTAGCTCGAATCCAGGATATAAAAACATAATAATCACCTTTCACACGCTGATTCAAAGAGGTGGAGATCCAAAATGGCAACGATCGATAGAATGAAAAGCTGTTGATAGGTAACTAGGAGTGAGCAAAAATATCCGGAAACCGGATTCCGATCCGGTATCCGGTTTCCAAAATACGGAAAAACGGATATCCTGTTTTAAAAACCGGATCGGATATCCGATCCGATTTATTTTAAATAAACCAGATCAGATATGTATAGTGGTTTGTCTAAAATCCGGATATCCGGTATCCGGTTTTATATTTAAAAAAATTAGAAAACTAAAAAAATAGTCCAAAAAGAAAAATGAAGGCCCAAAAATGAAAAAATAAATTTAAATTTATACTATTTTATTATTGCGAAAAAACTTTATTAGAGAATTGAGATAAGAAAACATAAAAACATCGAAATGCAAGTTAATAAATGAATGTGAATTTGTGGTACTGTGTTTATTATTTATTATGTAATTTCAAATCATAAATTCACATATTATGTGAATTACTATGTGTAGAAATTCTTATATTCAAAAATATATATTTTTTATTGTGATAAGAAATAAAAAATACGATTTTGAAAAGAAAAAAAGAAAAAATATAAGAACAGTAAATTTAAAAACCGGATACAGATATCCGGTATAAATATCCGAATAAACCGGATATCCGATTTTCGGATATCCGATTAAAACCGGAGCGGATACGGATACCATTTTTCGATATCCGAAAATTTGAGCTCAAATTTCTTCTCTCCTTTTCCATTTTGCAAACTTCTTTTCCACTAATACCACAAAGTGTCTGCTTGTAAAGAAAGTAACTTAGGAAAACTTTGCTTTCTTCAAAGGAGCAAAATTACGACATATGGTATTACGGGATAGGAACGACGGGTTCCCAATTGTTAATGAAGATATTCTCCTTTTGCATTGATGATAACGGTAGGCAGCTTTTCATCGACAGATCGATGAGCGACCCCCTTAATGCATACGATCTCGATTATTAATGAAACACTTTTCTAGTAACACAAATATACATCGAATAGGTGAAGCGACTTTTGACGTTGATGTTATACGAACTAAAGAAGATAAGAAAATGGGAGGGAAGATCCAGGACTTGAGCTCCAAATCTACGTATTTTCCGCTATCTGAATATGCCTGGAATTTAAATAGGAGACCTTGAACTCGCTTTCGACGTCAGTGCAATTAGGAGGGACGGAGATAAGAGAAATGGGGGGGATGGTTATGGATTCAGGCTACACCACAACGTATTTTCCGTCTGCAGTCTACGAGCCTTTTGGGGCCATAGTTAAGGAACTCATCGAACAACGAACTTTTTTGCAGCGATACGAGCGCACGTCCCGTAATGAAATGCTATGAGGGACGGGTCGACGAGGATTTATATGGACTCCCCGCAGTCCGATTATTCTTTCGAGAAACATCTTATATGGACTTCGAGAAGCGAAACCTTCTTCGCCAGGCAAAAGGCGGTGAACATTTATGCTTGACCGTCGAATCAGCAAGATACGGAATAGTCGAAAGTAATGTACAAAGAGACTACCCTTCTCCTTCGACCTTCAAGCTTCAACGTCGTCTTTCGAAAAGAATGGTTTAATGCTCAGTGCTGGGAATGAAACTTGTAGTCTACAAGTGATTTTGTTGGTTGATCATTAGATAATAGTATTTATCTTTTCCACCCTTTGTTGAACATTTATTATTGGTTACATAGTTTTGTCCCTGACGTTTGAAAGTTGTTGACATTCATTATTGGACTTATAATTTGAACATACGAATGATGCTTGAATGCAATTTCACCAACTCCAAGACACAAACGCAATCGAAAAGAATTTGGATTAAAAGGAACTTAAAAAAGATCAACATTATATAATCTATTTCAGTAAATGCAGATTACACACACCCTTGAGTTTCTAAGTACATCATGAAGTGGAACGGATGATGGATGCTATTATTCATGTTTTTAAATATCTTCACAAGATATGAAAGCGCCTCATATCACGATCACGCTTCCTGAGAATTCAGACAGAAAGAGCAACGTATAAACTAAAAGAACACCCAGCATAATGAATTTGTCAAACTCAAATAAATTCCAACAAGACAGAAGCTCCTTCATTTGTTAATCCAAAACCTTCTTTGTTGGTGAAATAATCTTTTACTTATTGGGAGGGAGGCTCAAAAGTAAAAGCAAAAGAGGCATATAAATCAACGTAATTTAATACATTACCACCTCAAGGGAGACATCCCAAGGATGATTTCGTTGACTTCCAACTGATTTCCATGGCAGGTAACACTGAGAACTTCCTCGTAGTCGCGTGGAACCTTCCCCGAGGCTTGGTACATGTGGTAAACAGCAAGGAAATGATCTCACACCAAGGTTTTAAAACCGGGTCTTCGAATCGGACCGGAAAGTTTTGTGGTTTAAGGTTTATTGGTTTAACCGGAATCAAACTGGTATAAAACCGCTACCTCTAGATATGATAAATATATATTTTTTGATGAATGAATCAAACAAAATAAAACATATACATGTTATAATGAACGTTTTTCAACTTAGAATTTCAACATAGGATCATAATTAAATAAAAATAAATTGTATTGTTAGTTAAATTAATGGTCTAATATGACTAAAATTAAATTTATAGATTTCAGGGGTCAAAATTAACAAAAATGAAATATTGATGAGCTCATAATTTAAATAAAAAATAAAAGTCCAAAATGGGTTGGGATAGAGAATCGGACACAACCCAATACGAAATGTTCAATACAAGCATTTTACCACTAGACCAACTTCATTTTTAGTATTTTATGTGTTTGTTTTATTTTTATATATTGATCGTTTTTTTCTTTTTTTTTTAATTAAAACTTTGACCGGACCGAAACCAAACCGGAATTCCGACCCGTCCACCGGTTTCCGGCCGGAACTGGCCAGTCCGGTCCAGTCATGAAAACCCCGCTCTACACCCTTATAATGCATAAAATTTAATCAAACATCGCCAACCATCTAGCCCTAGATGGGGCTTTCACTTTCAGGTCCAATCAAATAGTAATTTAATCTGATCATTAACAATTTATTTCACGGGCAGTTTTCTCTCTCTATTTTTTCCTTCGAGAATCTGGATGAATTCTCATTTCATAAATTCTTTTATATGATTACACCATCCAATCCACGGATAAATTTTTCTGACACGAAGTTTTAACTTATACTTTTTCATGTGACACGAACTCCTGACTTTTTAGATAATAAAAGTTAAAAAAATCTACGGTAATAATACCAAACAAACAAATGCATACACACGACAAAATACGAAAGACGACAGACAACATATAGAGAAAGAGATCACCGCTGGGACTGGTCGGGCCCGTGGTTCGAAGACAAGCCGCCGGCTCGACCATTCTCAGCAGGCGAAGGAGGAGAAACACCCCATTTGTTGTTGTCCGATTCCACGGTTCGATCACCTTAACCGAACCATCGGTCAACCCAACCGCAAATTGGTTCCGTTCCTGAGGGTGAGCCGCCACAGCCACGGGGTACACCGCTTGGCTCCTAGGTTTCGAGAAAAAAAGAACAACAATTAAGTAAAAAAAGAAAAGAGGAAATATCACGTCTTTCAAATTAGATTCGGGAATTCAGAGGCATGCGAAGAATCAACACGTTACTGCATTATCAGAAACCGAGCCTAAAACCCAATAGGTTATAGGGGAAATTTCACTCTCCGAAAGTCGGGCGAGTTGAATCATTCAGTATGGGATGGAAATAAAATCCCAGCATGCTATTAAAAATTGAGGGCTTAATTCAAAACCAATTCGTGACAGGCGAAGCAGACGAATCTCTGATGTGTTATACTTGAGCCGGATGAGTTGAATTAGAAATGAAAATTCCAGCACGCTATAGTCGTACCCGTTCGATGCGGTATGGGTCAAATTCACAGACGGGACGATCCGCTGAACGCTCAGCGTTTCGGCGTCGAAGATCCCGCCGAAGGCGGCAAATACGAGCTGGCTGTTGCAAGAGTACGCCGCGCACGATATTGACGCCGAGAGGCAATCTTGCGGGACCCACTATGACATGGAAAAAAAGAAGAAATTCGTCACGAAAAAAAAAAATAAACATAACCATTCGAGCATCTATTTGCTTGATTGCTTGCCTGACAAATGCGTTCCATCTTTGAGGCGTCGTATATCGCCAGCTGTGTCTCGTGCGATACAAGGAGTCGAACTTGGTCTGAATGGAACTGAACCCTAGTTTCCCCAATAGGAGATTTCCCAACGGGCAGCTGTATACGTACGGACTTTCTCTTCTCCCAAGTGTCGATGCTCCATATACATAGCTGCGGTCGGAAATGTATCGATGCTCGGGAGAAAGAAGCGTAAGGAAAAAGACGGGAGCTTTTTTAAAAAAAAGGGAAAAAGGAAGAGCGTACTTGAGCATCTGCGCCAGACGACACCAATATACTGAGGTTGGTGGAGAAAGCCAACCCAGTAATGCTTTTCTGGTGGCCCTTCAGCTTCGATTTCACCTGCTGATCGATTTCGCGCGATACTTCGCTATTTTTTTCGTTTGAATTTGTAGGAAAAATGTTCGAACGCTTATTACCTCGTCAACCCTGACGTTGTATATATGTATCGTCGAGTCCTCCATTCCTATCGCTACAATGTTGTTGTCTTGGGGATGGAACGCCAAGAAAGTCGAGGCCGGCGGCGGCGGCATAAACGTTGTCATCACCTAAACATAACAAAAATTCAATTTTTATGACCTTCAAATAATTAATTTGGACATTAATATAATCTCGACTTGCCTTAAAAGTCATCATGTTGAAGAGCGAAACTTTCCCGCCGGCCGTCGACATTACGTAGGAGTCGTTCTTTGACAACGCAATGCAAGGGACGGCTTCTTCCAAATTTACGCCCGAGACGTCGTTCGCCATCACAAGGCCGCTGTTTGGCTGCCAGTGTTGTGGGATGGCGCTTGCGCTAGCCTTTTACAGAACGATACATCTCAAGTTATTCATTCTTACGAAGAAAGTAATGAAATCGACTGAAATAGGACAAGCGATTTTCAGTTATATTATAGTCGTACCTTTCTGCTAGGGTTCTATTCGGTGCGGGCCCACTTCCACAGTCTCTGCACGCCGTTCGACCCGAGGGCTAATATCCCAACACCAGAGTTTGTGTACAGAAGGCGAGCGACCTAAAAAATATCGAACAATATCACACAAATGGAAATGAAGAAGCGCAAAAAAAAAAGGCTATGCATATTGTTTCTAAAGTCGTCATGCCTTGTTGGCGGGGTCGGTGCTGTCAGGCATAGTAACCATACGACACTGAGATGGCTCTAAGATTTCGGTCAACTGCCACGGTTTAGTCTTCTCGCCAACATCGCCCAAATCTCTCGCCTTTTCGATGCTCCTAGGGATAGAATCTACGCCGTTCTGAAAAAAAATAAGAAGACGACGTCAAATATTAATCTTGGCGCATTATAGGGAGAGTGACTTGACTTAAGAGGAAAAAAATGAATTCGGGTCGTACGAGGATCGGGGATGGCCTGACAGGAGAGCTTCTCTCGACTTTCAAGTTTAAAGGGGCTGCATTTGCAACAGAAGCACCATAAACCTGCTGATACCAGAAAATAAGAGTTAGAAAACGAATAAATTTCTTACAAAAATATTAGGAAAATTTTGAAGAAGGTAACAGCACCTTCATTGCAGCTGCTTCTAGGGGAGACCTTAACGCTTCGAACGGAGGATTTTCGACTGTCGTTCTTAACGATCGCATGCCGCTAGGGTTTGCCAATATCTTTATTCCGTTATCGGCAGTGGCGACAGCAAGGAGATTACCTTCCTTGTTAAATCTCAACCTCGGTAGGCTCTAACATACATTAGGTATTTTTTTTCATATTATTCAGTTAATGAATATCTATGTTCAAGTGTTTTTTTAGCACGGAAAACATGGGAAAACTGTTTTATCTTACAGGGAGACCGCCGTCGGCGTCAGTTGTAGTGAGAACGTTGACGTTGTCCATGTCCCAAAATTTGATTTGATTGTCTTCTCCGACGGCGAGGAAGCGATTCTGAGTAGTGTCGAACTGAACGACGCCGTTCGACTTCTTTCTGAAACCTGCGTAAGTCCTTTTTATCGCACCTTCGCTTTCGTTCCATTCCACCAAGAAGGAGTCGCCTTCTTTTCCCGTCCCACAAGAGAATAACCTAATAAAGAAATATATATATATAAAGAAATAACGTTCCCGACTGAAAAGACAACGAAAGAACATAGTACTACTTGTACCAATGTCCAGGAGCGTCGTAGTCAACTCTCGATCCTATGTTATCGTAGAGCCAAGCTTTGATTTTCCCATCGATAGCAGTAGAGAAAATAAACTGTGAAACACAGAATACAAATTAATGATCGAAGGATACTCATCATGCAGTAGTACCTGAATGTTCTCTTTCTGATGGGACATATGGAGTAAACGGGCGCTTCGTGGCCTTCGAAGTTGAACAGCTTTCTCCCAGTTAGATCCCAAACCTATTGTTGCCACGTATTTCGTTCTGTAAGCCACACTAATCAGCTATGACATGGAAAATTTCTAACTTAAGATTGGGCATTTTTTACTTACCTTAATTAATTTGTCGTCGCCGCACGTTACGACACAGAGCTGTTTATTTGGGTGTGCAAAGGCGATGTCGTTCACTGCTCCCACGTGCGCGCCAATCTTCAGAAAGAAATAAAAAACACGACAAGCGTTAAATTTACTCATTCAGAGTTTAAACATCGATTGCTGCAAATAGTACATAAACCTATGCATGCATACCTCCAAATGATGGCGCAACTCATTTCGTCCGCCGTAGCTGTACAAATGGATCAAATGCTTGGCGAAAGCAACTCCTGCCAGGCGAAACACATTTTTTAAGGACGATAAGGAAAAAAAAAAGTGAAGTTTAGGACAAAGAATCGTAAGAGTTTTTTCTTTTTTTTTTACCGATATAAGTCCCATCTTGACTCCATGCGACGCGCTTCACAGAAAACGGCGCTCCTTAGCAGCAGAGGCCTGTTCAACGTAAGCATCAGTAACATATCACGAAAAAGATTACTCGTATACTATTCATTTCAATGGAAACAATCTACGGAGATGGACAACTACTCGAAGATAATCTACGAAAGAGGAAAAGTGAAACCTGAAATGTCAACGTTGTTGTTTGAAGGTCCCAAATCTTGAACGGCTTCGAACAGAGCTTCTCTCTGATTCCAGAATCCCAAATCGTAATCTCACTGTTATTGCAAGCAACTGCCATTTACAAATACAGGGTAAAAAAAAACATTAAATCGTCGAAAACAGATTAAACAGAGTCGGAGCTATCTAGTACCGAGAAGCAGCGTATGGTGCGATGGATGAAAGTCTAAGCTGGTAACAACAGATCCTTGCTGAAACGTAAGGGCCACAGTTCTAGGCAAATCATCGATGGACCATGTCGATTGCTGACGAACAGTAGGATACATAACCTAAAGTTACGAAAAAAAGTTACACCAAAAATCAAACAAACAAACAAATGTTTCGTCGAAGGGCATCTTTGCCAGCAAACGTTTTTCTGATACTCAACCATTCCATGGTTATTATTAGCTGGAGGAGTAATTGGCCTCTTCAAGATGGAAACTACCAAAGAATAAACAAAGTATTCAGTACTCGAAAGCTTTTAATTTATTACATAACCTAAAACTCTCACCTTGATTAGGGGGGACGGGCAATGAAGAAGCTGTGACAGCAGCTGCTTGAACTGCTGATGAAGAAGCAGAAGCAGAAGCAGAACTTGCCATCCAATCAGCTAAAGCATTGGCATTTTCTGCTGCTGTAGTAGGTGGAAATGGCTGTGCGCAAAAAAACAAAGAGAAGGCAATTAAATGAAGATGATGATACGATATAATCTATGCTAATTGAAGAAATCTTATATAAGATGAGATAATATGTGTTATTATTTCATTCGGCCGTGCACTGCTAGGGCCGATCCACATTTTCGGCCCTGACAGGTCTGGCCAATAATGCCGATCGGCCGGTACACTGTTGGGCCGAAATGTCGTTCGGTCACTGCGCTCTTCGGCCTAAAATCTCGATCGACCTATTTTTTCTAATTTTTTCGAAAAAAATAGTTTTTGTATTAGTAATTCGTAACGGAATAAAGATGCAAAAAAATATTCCACTCATAAACAATATGCGTCCGATACATAGACGAAACATAAACAAAATAATAACACATAATGGAGCCGAAAAAATAGACAATCACAAATTATACTACGCCATTAGGTGCAGCTAGTGATCGAATCGACTCTGAATCTTCTTTCCCAACCGGCAACTCGACCATCACGATATGTAAACCAATACGGATGTAAGATGGGCATCGAAAAATCTGGACATAAGTTAAGTCTAATATAATGCTGATAATGATCTCCAAGGTGCGCCATGACGATCGTACGGTTCGGCACGGTAGCAGTCCGAGCGGCACGCAGCGGCAATATTGTGCTAGAATGCATGTTGATGTTCGACCCATTGCCGTACCTGTATAGGATAATTACAGCGTTCCAAAGTGTCGCCACAGCCCAAAGATCGCACGGTGTCAACATCCAGTGGTTCACTCCACATGGCCCCCTTTCTAGCGTATACGATTCACGGCCGTTTCCAATGACTCATCATAGTACAATGCCGAGTAACGCTCCCAGTGGGCCGCGAGTTCATTCGCGACGTGATTCCTTACGGTGATTCATTCGTCCTCGTCATTGTAAATATGGTGGGCGATAACGCGAGATCCGCAGTTGCCGTCAGCCACCACATCCTTATAGGCAACTATATATGGATGGATGACTGTCGTTACGCAGTTCGCAAAGTGGGTGTGGTAGAAGTCTGATTCACCTGTATAACGCATTTTTCAGGATTAGATGTGCATCCGTATTTGAACGAATTTAGGAGTGAAGATAGTAGTACCTATCTCCGTAGTAAATCCACGAGATAGCTTCGCAGACGAAGATGATGTACGACCCTGGCTGCTACGACTAGTACTGCTGCGCCCTCCACTGCGTCCACCCCGTGGGATTGCGTACTCCCAAGCACTTCGATCCCGCTTCGTCGAGTTTTTTTTCTTCGGCCGACCTTTGACAGACGTTTTAATGCCAGGCTCAATCCACTCACGGGCGTCGGGATACAGATGTTCGTGAACGACTCGATGGAGGCCACGCATAACGGCAGGATCGCTGCCTTCTGCCTCACGCATGAGGTCGTATAAGTAATTCCGATCAGAAATATCGGGAGTTACTCCCTCGCCGATGATGAGTGTCCTCCAGAAATCGTACACGCAGTCTGCAGCCTGGGTAGTTGCTGTCGACACACTGCTGAAGCTCGCATGCACATGGGAGCTCGTGCGTACGTCGTACCACACATACCGCACTCGGAGTAAACCTCTTCCGTAGCACGCCTCAGCTCAGTTCCCATTATTGATATTGAATGGTGCGAAACTCTGTACAATATCGTGTGGAATGGAAAGCCTGAGTTTCCAATAGATCGTTTCGAGCGGGACTCCTCCAATGCCTGCATGTTAACATAAAAAATTATTAGATACTGATTTCGTATGACACGTAAACATATAAGAAATTTACCTTTCTGTCGGGATTCAGTTGGTTCTGAATCTGCTCGTGCACCTTCACCCAAACGGTGTCGAGAGACCCAGTGGCCGAGTTCAGCCATTGCTTCAGCTCGCTGTGACCACTCTCCACACGACATGTAGTGGTATTCCCGAAATAAAGCCCTGTTTCGTCCAAGCTTTTACGAACTTCTCCTTATGCACCAACCATGTCTCGTTCACGTACTGGACGATAGCGGAGTTGGATAACCAACACAACGACATGTCACTATACGCCTGCTCGTATGCGTCCATCATCGGAGCTCCACGACTGCTTTCCAGGCCTTATGCGTGAAGTGCGCTGCGGTCTTACTGTTCTTCCCCGTCACGAAGGGTAGACACCTGGCCCTAGAATATCCCGAAGAGACTGCAACACCCACCCATAACTTCTCCCGTCTCCTCCATAACGGCAAACCCGCACAAGAAGTTGTGATTGTTGGGAGTCATCCCTATAATCTCAACTAGAGGCATTTTGTACCTATTGTCTTGTACGTAAAGTCAATGCCAATAAAGTTCGGAGACGTACGCACCAGTGCGAGTGAGTTTGAATGTGCGAGAAAAACATGTGCCAGCGCATTAGTTTCTTCGTCTTCCAGGGATCGAACATAATATCCGGCCTGTGTTGCCTGGTGCATCAACTGGCTCACCACGTCTCGGCCCTCAGAATAGTCCTTCTTCAGACGACCTCTGTAATTATATATATGTTTGATTGTCGCGTGGTCTCTGCGTGTTGAGCCCTCATCGCTGATAGGATATGAGCTGGTTTCGGTTGCGCAGCAGTCATTTCCTCTACGACCTTCCTTGTCTGGCGACTTAAGCCACTCGTCTGGCGGTGTCCTTCGGGATACTGTATGAGGATGTGATTGTGCATGGATTTCTCAGATGGACCCGTACGAATGTACCATTTCCTTGTGATTGAATCCTCCTGAGCTATGGTTACGAATGGACACCTGCACTTGTTAGATTTCGAAACCCTCTCCAACTCATCAACGTTGCCTCTATAACGTTCTCCGCGAGAATATCTCAACAGTTTTTTCGTACCGCATTTCTTATGCGACGAAATAATGAGCTCGAATCCAAGACCAATAGCAACGCCTTTCGCCCAGTTAATGGCTTCCACGTCGGTTGGAAATCTTGCTCCGAAAAAATGCTCACTGTAGTTTACCCTGTCGCGGAGAAATTCCTCCTCTGATCCTCGTGCGGCGCTCTCCAGTCCTAGCATGCAAATAAAAATTAAAAAGAAATCGGGCCGAACAGTATTTTCGGCCCGAACAGGAGGATTTCGGCCTCCTGTGTGCACGGCCGAACGAAAGTTTCGGCCGGCATCATAGGCGGCCGAAAATCTCTTTCGGCCCTGCCTTGTCGGCCCTGCCTTGTCGGCCCTGAGATTCTGTTCGATCTGGTTTTTTCAAACGATTCGGACCCATGTTCGAGAATTCAGCTACGTACGAACGATTTTTACGAGATTTTGCTTACCAGTTGTAGACCCTTTCCCCTGTCGTCGATCCATTGCGGTTTGATTTTTTTGTTTTCTTTGAGTATGATTTGAATGTGTGATTGCGATATAGAAAGTGTTATATGAAAAACGACTTTTAAATAGAAATTATTATTCAAAAGAACAAAATTATCTTTTTGTTAGTGTTATAAAAAATTATTAATTTTTGGGTTGTAATTTTTTTACTATCTATTGTATTAGTAATTCGAGATGGAATAGTACGCAAATAAATGTTACAAACATAAATAGTACGCGCTCGATACATATAAGAAACATAAACAAAATAAAAACACAGATCATGGGGCCTGGCGCCACCGGTCGTTCAACTCGTGGAGCCGCTCTCTGAACTCGTATGTAGGCGGATAGCCGTCCAGATCCATCCTAACTAGCATATCGCTAGTCAATGTGCACATCGAGCTGTACCACCGTACATAGAAATAATACATATAAAACGTGATTAAGCATATAAATATAAAAAATCGCCATATATTAGATTACATACGTAGTCGCCGTGGCTGCGCGGGGTATCGCCCGATGAGTTCCGTTGTAGGACCCGAGTCCTCGTAAACTAGGTCGGCCAATAAATTATGTATACGACCTAAGTGACATATGTTTAATTTCGTACATGTTATATGTTTGTGTGACATTACGAATTTCGTGCTCGTCATATTTATGTGAATTACGTGCCAATAATTATGTGCTCATGACGATCCCTAAATTTTGTGAGGGATTTTCGAAATAATAAGGAAGGAAAAGACTAAATAATAGCCAAATAAGAGTTGGCTAGAATTTACTTTGGGCTAGGAATTTAATCATGTTGGGTTAGAATTTAACAAAGAGGCCCAAATGTAATCAAAATAAGATAGGGGACAACATTTCCTCAAAATAAGGAAGACCCACGCCTAAGCTATGCCTGTTAACATTATTTAAAGCAAAATATCTAAGTTAACAATTCAATACTCCATAAACCCACTTAAAGACTAACGAAAAATCTCAAGTGAAGGAGAGGGAGCTGAGACGATTTTTCCAAGCCACCAAGCAACCAAGTAGATTAGATTTCAAGTGGTAAGTGAAATGCCAACCTTAAACCTCGTAAATTTCGTAAATTATAATTTCCTAGATGTTTAATCACATCAAGGTCATGAAGATTTGGAAATTAAGCTTAGGGAGAATGCGAAAACCCTAAGTATGGAATATAAGCTTATATTAAGATCCTTATTTGGATAAACTTATGATTGGATGGTTTAACATAGGATTTAGAACGTATAACTCTTGCTTTTAAGTTAGGAACCACACGATTTTGGTAGAGAAAGGATGGAATTGAGGAGTTTCGAATAGGTTAATGAGATGAAGGAAGTTTCGATTAGATGAACATTGGTGTTTCGATCGAAACTTAGTTAGAAGATGAGTTTCGATCGAAAGTAGTCAATCAAGAGACTTTCGATCGAACGTAGAGAAAATTGTTTAGAGTTTTGGGCGATAATTAGAAGCCACAAATTTAGTTTCGATCGAACCAATTTTAAATAGTAAATTGATAATTTAGAAGTTTCGACCGAAACTCATTTCAATGCATGAGTACCGATCGAAACTCATACCAAATCCATGCCATCGATCGAAAGTGGTGAATCACTTTGCATGGTTTCGATCGAAACCTAAGATGACATCATGATGACATAAGAACACGGCGAAATACTAATCGATAGAAAGTGGAATCGATCGAAACTGAGGTGACGCCATGCTTACGTCAGGCACGGCGAAACTCACACGGTTTCGGGCGAAACCCTCGTGATGTTCATGGTTTCGGGCGAATTGATGATGTCATGATGACGAAATAGCACGACGAAACTCACATGGTTTCGGAAGAAACCCATTCTAAGGCGTGACAAATCGAGTGAAACGAATCCTTGTAAATGAATTTCTATCGGGCGAAACTAATACATGATAAATACCACTTGAAATTAGGACATGATATAGATGAGTTTCGACCAAAACTAGGAATCAATGGATAGCAATTGTTAGGGATTTCAATATCCTAACTTAGAATTTACTTGGGGTTAGCAACTTAAGTGGAATTGAATAACTGGAAGTATTGATCGAAACCTAACCCTAAATTAACATACCTTCGCCGAGGTATATAAGTAAAGGCCGAAATTGAATTATAACATAAGCTAGGATCGAAACCAAATGACTTAGGAAAATTCAATAAGGCAAGTCAAGTGGTTTGAAGTCTAGGGAATTAGTACAAGTCTAAATAATAACACGACGAAAATTAATTGTTTCGACGAATTAGCTAAAGAAAGCAAACTACTAATACTCTAACCTTTTTATGACAAGTTCGGACGTTAGGGACCTCACGAGACAATACGCTAACTTAAGCTTGGACGACAGGTAAGTAGAAATGCAACTACGACACGTAACTTGCCTGTGTGACTAAGTGATTACGTGCTTATGTGACCTTATGTGAATTTTGCACTATATGATCATTTATTATGCATGAAATCATGATATGCATATTTATGTGAACATGGCATGAGCATTTGCACGCATAAGTAGTACGAAAGACATGAGGTACGAGCGTGCATAAGATCGCCTGTGTGCGATGTATATTCGCCGATTTTGGCGTCTGTTGTCAACTCAATGAAGAGTCATGTCTCTCCTATGCGACCATGGCGTTATGAAGCCAAATCGCATGTTATGAAAGGCAGGGGGAATACCCCATGCGGGAGATGCAACCTGGAGGATGCGACCCGAGGCATGCACTACCCGGAGGGAACCTCCGAGGTTAGTGACCTCGGTGTTGGCTGCCAGTGAGAACCGTCCGCGTGGAGGCCACACTGAGCAAGGGAAGATTCCTTCGGGTGACCTTCTAGTGTGCGAACCTCCATATATGTAAGAATCCCTCGTGGATTAGAGCTCTATGAATGGCGCATAGCGGGATAGAAAGCCGAGGGCCCATATGACATATGTGTCTAAAAGAGTATGAGTCCAAAAGAGTATGAGCGTTAGTAGCGACGGCGTGGATTGCCGATCGTTAGGACATGTGCATACATGCATCATTTCTGCTTTATGAGCCTCGGTGGCTCATTCCTTACGTTACGTGTTGTAGGTACTAGTGATTACGGTACGTGATCTATTCTGGGTGCAAGGCCTATCTTTTGGAGCTTCTGGCTGCTTTTGAGGTGGAGGTGTGTGTATGGATGACGACCTGTGAAGGCCGGGCGCATAGGAGTTTTTGCTGTGCATGTACACGTCTCCTTTGAAAATAGGACTTGAATGAAGTAGAAAGTCTTAAGGAAATTCTTTTGACTTGTACGTATGATTTACAAGTGGTAAATGAAGAATTTATTGCACATTTTCACGTGTCTATTCAAATAAATGCATGCTTAACACTTAAGACCAATAGAAAGCACGATTGGGAGCACCGGGTCCCGACACCCGTCTCCAACGATGTCAGGCGAGGATGAGAATGCCGCTGATACCAGTCCATGTACCCTTGAATGGTTTCACCAAGGTACTCCGCGGCGGTCCGGTTGATGTACGAGAGGTTGAGGATGTAGGCGTACGGGAACTGACGCTAAGCATGTTCTGCCGAGCCGACAGAATAGTCCACCTTATACCTCGTCGGGTCTGCTGGCATGACCGCTTTCTGTGGCGGACTCATCGGCGGCGGGATGACCTGCACGTACCCCAGCTGGCGCAACACCCTCGAGGGTGAGTAGGGCTCAACGATGTCGCGATATCTAACCCAACCCACGAAAATCGTCCCCGGGCGCTGGGTCGGGACCGTACGGTAGTCAAGCAACCTGATAAAAGTTCACAAATTTTAATTAATTGTCATAAATATAGAATAGACTTTGGTAAGATACATCGCTTGCAGTCATGACATCTATCTGACTGCGGATCTCGACCAAACGGCTCACCGTCTTCTCGTTCTGAGCTACAGACCACATGCGTGATCGTGCCTGGCCAGGCTCCACATAGTGGGGGAACGGTGTGGGCGGAAGCATGTGAAGTACTCGTAGATCCACGCATGTAGTAGCGAGAGGCACCCAGCTAAACCCCTCGCATCCGCCCTGCTTGCGATGCCAAGCTGGCGATAAAGGTGCGCCAGTGCGACCGATCCCCACGAGTAGCGCCTGGCAGCCCGCCAACGAGCGGTAGAACTGATGCATGATGTCGGGCTTCATGCGGGTCCCGCTCTTGTCGACGAACAGCGTTGACCCCAAGAGAATCCACAACCAGACGATGGCCTGGAACCCTGCCGGCCGACCCCCCCGCATCCTCTGCATCACGCCGTTCGTCCCAACCCCACCGCTTCTCCAAAAACTCCTCAGCGCGTCCGCAGAGATGCCCATAATGTCCCTCGTCGCACTCTGCCCGTCGGCAACGTCTGGGGTGCCCGATACCGTCGCCCCGTCGATCAGGATCCCAGGATCGGCTCGACGTCATGGAGCATGATCGTCAGCTCCCCGAACGGCATGTGGAAGGTGTTCGTGTCGGGCGGACAACGCTCCACAAAAGCACACAGTAGAGGCTGGTCCAAGTTACCCACCATGGCATCTGTGAGGGCCCCAGCCTCGTGCCATCGATCTGGCATTGCGTCTCCGGCGGGAATTGGGAGTACCAATTCTTCAGCTTTCCAAGCACTAACGAATGCTGCTCGCACTTCAGCAGGGGCCTCTCCTGCTCATCTATCCAGATGCGGGGCGCGATGTGCCCCAGATAACTAGGGATCACCTCTCCTGCTCATCCATCCAGGAATCGCCATCTACGACCCTGGAGCGCTTGCTCCCTATTTCATTTTTTACGAATAACGCACAAATAATTATAATTCTTTTATGCAAAAATAAATATAATTTCTTACGTGAGGAGGACGGTGGCAGATCGTCATCGCATGACTGAAACGACGCTGCATCATCCGGTACGTCATCATCAGGAGCTCCAGACCACCCGCATGTGGATCGTAATCCGCATATGCGGACTGAGAAGCAGCATTACTCGCTGCCGCCTCTCCTCCTGCCGTTCTCTACGAACGAATGCATCAACGCCACGCATCCGCGTGTGGCGCTCTCCAGATCCCTCCAATGGGAGGGATCTAGTGCTACCTCCGGGTAGGGACTTCCCTCCCCTAGTCTGCAATTAAATATTTATTTCAAAAAAATATGACGGGTCGAACAGCATTTTCGGCCGCCACACTGCCCGGCCGAAAATGATTCTCGGCCGATGCAGTGCGGGCGGAACGAAAATTTCGGCCGGGCCAGCACCGACCGATCATGATTTTCGGCCGGGACTGGCACGACAAAGTTGTTTCTCGGCCGGTGCTTGCGGCGGCCAAAATTTTGTTTCAGCCGTGCCTTGCGCCAGCCCAAAAAATTCTTCAATCCCGACTTTTTCACGCGAATTCATCTACTTACGAAGTATATTTACGATAATTTGCTTACCAGTCGAGCGAAAAGTCCCTTTCCTTTCCCCTGTCTCTGTCGTCGACCCCTTGCAGTTTGAGTGTTTTTGGTTTTTTTAGGTCTGATTTGTATGTGCGATTTTGTGATATGGAAAGTGTTGTGGTGAAAAGGACGTTCAATAGAAATTTTTATTAAGAAGGGTAAAATCATCTTTATCGTCCTTTAGGGGGCGGTGACTAGGAAAAAGGGTGGGGTGAATAGTAATCCAGGTAATGTAAATCGAGAGAATTTCAGAGAATCTTCCAAGGAATTTTAGGGTTTGTTTCAGCGTAGACGAGGACATTAATGGTATTACCCGTAATTTAAGGGGGTAAAATGGGAAACTAGACACGGAATTGGGTTTGCGAGCGAAACCATATATGTGATCATCAAATGTCACGAAGCCACATGGAAGGCGGTCTTGTGCTTGGTGTCCAATGTCCCCGAATATATGAACCGAGATGGCAATCTTATGTCGATATCAATTGCACTTTTATTTAGGACTTATTTGTATATTTGATTCACTTCCTTAATACTTATGCCATCTAGGGGTGAGCATTTAACCCGTCGGACCGCCCCACCCAATCGACCCAATCCAATCCAGACCGCAAGTGCCGGGCTAATGGTTTGATGGGTTGGTGTGGGTTTCAAAAAGTAAACCGCATATTTTGCAATCGGGGTTTGTTTTGTATTTCTAAAGCCGCATAAAACCGCACCCAACCGCATTTAAAAATATACTAGAATGGTTACTATATTTTATTCAATATTTCATAAATAATGGATATAACTCATAATAGTAGCGAGGCCAAAAAATATTAACTTCTACAATACAAGAACATCGACTCATATTGTGTAGATAATTTTTTTTTATGTTTATCCAATGCAACTCTCCTCCTTTATTCGGAATTGGAATCAACAACTATACACTTGAAGTTTATAGAAGGCTAGTTAAAATTTGAAATAAATAATTTTCTTCTTCAAAAGGGGAATTGGCTACAAGGACATGGCCCAATCATAATACGTAGCGTAAAGCTAAGTTCTAAATGATGAGAAATTAAATATTGTGTACCAAAATATTACATGTCTATCCAATGCAACCCTTATTCTTTGTTCGGTGAGTTCAAGAATTAAAACACTTGATGTTTATAGGAGGCAAGTTAAAATTTATTTCTTGTAAGAGAAATTTTTAAATCAAAATGAAGTACCTGCTTTAGTTGCTTTACCAAAAGCCGACCGTGAACAAGGAATATGAGCTTCTAATCAAGCTTCTTATCGGACTTCTATTATCTGTTACTATTATTTATTATTATGATAATAATATTTTTGTATATAAACTTTTTTATTGTAAATAGGTTAATGATATACCTTTTTGCGTTATCTATAATTTAGAGTATTACCTTAATTTTCGTAATGATAAAAATAAATATTAAAACCGCGAAAACCGCAAAAACCCAACCGCACATAAGCAAACCGCAATCTACCGGGTTAAGATTTTTTATGATCGGATTTGGGGTATATTTTTAAAAAACCGGAATACATTGGGTCGGGTTAAATTTTCGATAAAGACTGCCCAAACCACACCGTGCTCACCCCTAATGCCATCCTGGTTATTTATGGGCTAACGCCATTTTAGGTTCAATACATGGGTATGAGATGCAACTTTTAGTCTTTATTAATTTGGCTTTTTAGATTGTTAATTTAATCGTTGGGTTAAATAGAATTTAATACGTGAGAGCGCATGATCTCTTTGTCGTCTAGTAAAACCCTCGTGACTCTGTCTTTTATTTCAGGTTAAACGCATGTGGGAGCATCTTTAAATGAAGATCATGAATTGGCATGCGTTAAGTTACATCTAAACAATCTATTAAATTAACCGAAAACAAAACGACTCAAAATCGATAATATTGTGAATACAAGTAACAACTCAGAATTTGAGAGATCAGAAACGCAGATATCCCAAACAGATGAAAAATATCGCTCCACGTTATGTATTATATAAATATCATATAGTACGATATTAATATTTTCTGGTCTTAGACTTTTTTCTACCAACTTGGATTATACTCAACTCCAATCAAAACTTAAATTAACATGACATATATCAAATTATAATTATACTTGGTTTAATGATTTCTTTTCCCAACAAAATACTCTCTCTGTCCCAAAGGATTTTGGACATTTGGGATATGACAAGATTTTTAAGAAATTAAATATTTTACTAGTACAGTACAATTAAAATGTAAAAAATGTATATATTTTGACATGTCTCTTAAAAGTATTTAATATTATTATTTGATTATTATTTGTGATAGTTTTTTAATATGAAATGTAAAAAAGGGGGCGAGAGACGCCCTGTATAGTAAAATGTATAAAATGTTATGAAATGTGAGAAAGGAAGCGGGACGCCCTGGTTTAGTACGTAAGAGGTAGTACCGAGTGTTTCCCTTATTGAAAATAAAAAGCACGCGCACACCCAAAGAAATCAAATCAAACTAATCCTCCTCCCTCCTTAACACCCTTCGTGGTCAGCCCAAATCCAAAAGGGAAAAGCGGGTCATAATCCCTATCGCCGACGTTCATCGGCAATTGATCGACGGTCTTGAACCAAGTCATCGGCAGCTTTCCCCTAAACCCATAATCTCCGAACAGAACGTCGGCGACGCCGTCCCCTTCCGTCCCCGGCAGCCAAGCCGCCACCACCGCGTCCATCTGGGCAAGGTAAGGCTGTATCACCACCGGCCTCCCTGTCACGAGGACCACCACGCACCTCACTGCCCCGCAGGTGTTTGTGATAATGCTCGGCCCAGGCTCAGGGATGGTTAGGTTCAAGCTGTCCCCGAACGACTCGGCGTACGGCGGCTCGCCCACCACGACGACGGCGAAGGAGAAGCCGTGGGCCTTGAAGTAGGCGGGGTCGGGGTTTTCCGTGTAGACGACCTCAGTGGTTGGGTCCGCGGCATTCTTTATCCCGGCGAGGATCGTCGTTCCTATTCATCAAAATTGACTATTTTTCTTGTTATTTTAAAATAAAAAGGTTGGATTTTTTTGTGGGTTTTTTGTGCTGGGTTGAAAATAGCTCGAATTTTTGTATCGATTCGAGATTCGATTCCAAAATTTAAGTTTCGAAATTGAATATCTCTATTGCAAATCCGAATATAAATAGTTTTCTAATTTGAATAATGCTGCAATATAGATAGCAGTTGATTAATTATCGAATACTGAGTCGAAGAATTTCATATATATTTATATACAATATACTATAATTCGATATATTTAAGTCTAGTAGCATATAAAAAATTCAATATATATCTTAAAATTATATTATTATTTAATGGAATTAATCAAAAAATTACAATATATTATAATTCGATATATTTAAGTCTAGTACCATATATATATATTAAAAATATTACTATTATTAAATAGAATAAATCAAAAAATCAGATATACTATAATATAGTCGAATATATTTTATAAATGTAATATTCATTATATTTTTTTAAATAAAAAGATAGGGAATAATCTATATTCATTTCGTATATTTGAATATTCAATTCGAATATTTTCAAATACGAATTTGAATCGATGTTGTGATTCGAATAGTAATTGCGAATTATTGATAGAATACGAAGATCATATTGGGGCTTTCGACGCGACTCGATTCAAACCATAATTTTGCGAATGAAATTCTTGAAACATTGCTTACCGACTGTTCGATTGCCACTCTGTCCTTGCCAGTCGATCGTCCAACCGCCGCATTGGTTGCCTATGTCATTGGCATGGGTCCCGGTGACGAGAATCTTGCCCGCCTTCTTGGGGAGGGGCAAAAATGGCCTGTCAGCTGACTGGCCGTTCTTGAGAAGAACCAGCGATTTTCTTACGGCTTCTTTCGCCAGTTCCCTATGTTCCTTTTGAAAAGAAAAAAATTCAGCGCAACAAGTATAAAAGATTGAACGAATATATCGGGCGGGAGAAGTTGCGATTGCAGTTTGTACCTTCGCTCCGAGGTACTTGGTCATGCTGTAGTCGGCGAGTGGATGCTCGAACAAGCCCATGGTGAACTTAACCCTTAATATCCTCGAAACGGCGTCGTCGATTCGGCTCGTGGAGATGAACCCCTTCTTCACCAACGACGTTAGGCCGTCGATGAACTCTGTGTAGTTGTAAGGAACCATGATCTGCAATGCAGTAGTAGTAACAACATTAGCGAATAAGGCGTACTCTAACCCAAGCCCATGAAAAATCATGTAGGATTTTACCCTATAATCAATTGGCAATAGGAAGAAATCAATCTAATGTTAACATTTTATGTGAATTAAGGCGGTATCCTCATAATCCCTGGAGAATAGTTCAATTTCGCGATGTATGGTGTAAGCTCATAGTCGATTGGGTGTAAAAACTCAAGGGTCGACCAAAAGAAAAATAGAGAGAGTAACTCACATGCTGCCAATTGTTTGATTTATCTGATGTGGGATTGAATTTGATACCACCAACACAAAAAAAAAAGGATGTAGAAAGTAAGACTATACAAACCATGTCAATCCCGGCGTTTATTCCTGTCAATATCGAATACGTATAGTTGTCGTGAGGCGGAGAGGTTATCTTGTCTATCCCTTGCCAGTCCGAGATGACGAATCCCTGAAATTATCGTACACTAACTCTTATTACCACAATGTCGATAAAACAGGCTACGCGAAAATAATGACGGTTCTTGTTTATATATCGAAAGTCAATTCTTCTTACTCTGAAACGCAGAGTTTTCTTGAGGAAGCCGGTGATTAGTTCGCGATTGGCGTGCATCTTGACTCCGTTCCAGCTCGAGTAAGAGATCATTACGGTGCAAACGCCTTTGATCACCGCGTTGTAATAACCCGCCATGTGTATGCTGAGGAGGTCGTGCCTCGACGCTACAGTGTTGTTCTCGTTTATGCCCTTCGTCGTGCCCCCGTCGCCGACATAGTGCTTCGCGCAAGCCGCAATCTTTTGCCTGCATTAAGAATGCAAAAGGTTTGGTACACTTTTTTTTTTCAATTTATATTTTACACGAGATAAGAAAATCATTCTTCTTTTTCCCCTAATGTTTTTGATTTCATCAGCAGCGCAACGACAATGAAAATTGAACTTGGCCCTATCAAAATTTGCGTAAGACAACAAAAGAGTAGCTTTCTTTTCTCGTTGAATCAGTTGGCAAGATATGGTCCATGGCACTGGAGACACAAGCACCACAACACTAGAATGTAGTTTCGAATGCGTTGCCTAGAATATTTAAATTATGTGTAACCGAATATACAACAACCGACAAATAGAAAATAAAATACTACTAGAGACCAGTGCCAGTACAACAACTGGTTTATTTTTAGTACTATTATCAAGCAAAAAAGGTTAACTTAGGTAGATCAATCTAAATATCTTTCAAGAAAAACTAAACTTACGATGCCAAAAGGTTACTCTTATTGACTGTCCATGTTGTTGAGATAATCACGTGTGATGGACAAAGAGTCCCGCATCGAAAATTTTGAACATATTAAAATGGTTTATAAGCTTGACGAGCACTCCTCTTATAATCAACTGGTTTTAAGAAGGAACCCTATCAAGCTTGATATGGGGCTCTCCCAATCAACGAGATTTATACGTGTGGGTATATTTATATAGCCGGAGAATCGATTATTATGAAGTTTTAAAGGGCAATTGTGCTGTTTTTACGGGGGGACATAAAGGGGACGTAAACGAAAAGGATACGAGGATTCACGTGGTTTCGATCTTTGCAGATCATACGTCCACGGGGTGCTCTGGAACTGTTTTCACTATACTTTGATGAATTACACACTCAAACTGTCTAGTCCTCACGTTCTCAGGAACAGAAGGCATAATAAAGAAAGGTGTTTCCATAGTGAGATAGAGAAATTTCCTAAGTGTTTCATGTGTTAAAACGTGGATGCATGGTGAAAGTGACGAAGTTCCCTTTATATAGGAGGCTCTGGATATTGCCTGAAGGTACGTCCCCAGCTCTTGGACATTGCCTGAAGGTACGTTCCTAGATTCCTGGGGATGGGACCTTCTGGGACAACGCAATATAGGTAGGCCCTCAGTCAGGACAGCTTTGTACAGTCTGCAGTCCTTTCAATGAACAGTGGTCGGCTGGCAGCTTTGTAGTGGAACTGCCTGATAAGAACGAAAATCGAAAATCAAGGGTGAAGCACCGTTCCCAAATCAACGATAAACGTTGCCCAAAATCAACGATAAAATACCGTTGCCCAGAGCCTTTCGGCTAATAACTTTCTTTTTATTAAATGATCTCATAGTTGTTACAGAAGGGTTGATTCCTATTTATAGACTCTACTACGATACTAATTAAGGACGTAATTCTAGATAATCAATAATAATAAATGCTAGGAAATCCTAATAATTAATTAGAAGATCTCCGTTTATTTATAAAAGTATAATCTTAATAGTTAATGCTAAGATACCCTTTTCTGCTCACGAAAGTGGGCTCAAGCCCGTCCCCGCCGTCGGTAAACCAGTACGGATCTCGACCCATGTCCCGCTCTCTATCACTGCCCTATCTCAATCGGACACGTGGCATCTTCATTGGATATTCTTTAGATCTGGTGACGTATCAGGGAAGCTTTTTTCGTCCTCGGGGGCTGTCAGGTAGTTCTTCACGTCCCGAGCGCCTGTTATTAGCTCCCTATAGTCTGTTGGAGGTCCCTATCTCTATCATTTACTCACTATAAGTATTTTTCAATGGGCCTAATGGGCCTCTTCTGATTTTTTCAGGCCCATCTAGTTTTAGTCCGTCTCAACCACTCCCCTACTCTAATTTGTCTTTTGGGACAAAAGTGAATTAGAGTAAAATAGTAAGCTGGGCCTTACCTCCCTACCGTAATTACCTCTTGAAGGTTTAGAACCCCCTTGGTTTTTCGGGGAGCTTAACTCCACTATGCCGGTCTAGTGGGGACCCGATGGCGAGCTCCTCTTCGAACCTTGCATTTTTTAAGGAGATCCCCAAGCTCTGTTGTACGTTGCTCCTAGCTCCCTAGGACATCCTTTTTGTATACACCTTTCCTTTTTTCAACATGGTGGTAGCCTGTAAAAAATACTTTGTCATTCTTTTTGAGACATAATGGTGTGGGGAGCTTAACTTCCCATGTTCGCATGTTTCACCGGAGTTCCCTTTCTCCTGCATTATGTGTCCTTTTTGTGCATTGCTTAGCTCTTTTCTTTTGTTAGTGGGGACCTGATGGATGTTTCGGGGAACACCATTATCGTGGCATGGTTATAGCGCCGGCTCGCTTAAACGCATGGTTACAGCGCCAGCTCGCTTATCAATTAATAAACTAAGTACGAGTTAAGCACGGTTATAGCGCCGGCTCACTTAATGCGTGGTTATAGCGCCCGCTCGCTTGAGTTTGGTTATAGCACCCGCTTGCTTGTTATAGCGCCCACTCGCTTCAACGCATGGTTATAGCGCCCGCTCGCTTGAGTGTGTGGTTATAGCACTCGCTTGCTTAAATGTGTGGTTATAGCGCTCGCTCGCGTCACGCATGGTTATAGCGCCCGCTCGCTTAAATGCGTGGTTATAGCACCAGCTCGCTTAAGTGCGTGGTTATAGCGCCAGCTCGCTTGGTATCCGAGCTCCTTGCCGGAGGCTTGGACTTTGAAGTAATGGCGAAATGGAGCTCCTTTCTCTTCGGTTAATGGTGAGGTCCTTGGCTCCAGATCTGCGGAGGTTCGGACGTTCGACTGCTCAAGTGTACAATTTCGGGCTCTACTGGAAATTGGAATTCCCCTACCCTAGAGCTCTTGTTATGATAGGGATGTGAGCCTTTGGAGCTGACCCTTATCTAGAGGAGGTGGGGGTTGTCTGCTTTTGACCGGCACAGATCCCCCAGACTCCTCGACCTTGGTTGATGCCACGGTCACGGAAGTTCCTCAGTTGTCCCATTAGGGGGGCACTTCGATTTCATCCTTCGAATAATAGCAGTCGTTAGTATGATGCATGTATTTATTATGGTATCGATGATATAAATGAGAATAAGATTTAGAGGGCCCTGAAATTCCGGCTAAGAGCCTTATCAACGCGGGACGTCTTCTGTGGGTCTTCATGTGCCCGCATGGAACTGGGCTTTTATCTCCCGTGGGCCTCTGGACATCGGCACGGAGCTGGGAGGTCCCGAATGTGGAGCTCAGGGTCTACGTGCCAGCGCAGAGCTGGGGAGATCCCGAAGGTGGAGCTCTGGGTCTTCTTGCCAGCGCGGAGCTGAGGTGATCCGATGCGGAGCTTCGGGTCTACTTGCCAGCGCATAACTGGGCTTTTAGGTCCCAAAGGGGGAGCTTCGGGTCTTGTTGCCGGCGTGGAGCTAGGCTATTAGGTCTCCAAGGGGGCAGCCTCGGGTCTTGTTGCCAGCGCGGAGCTAGGCTTTTAGGTCCCGAAGGGGAGCTTCGGGTCTTCTTGCCAGCGTGAAGCTGGGCTTTTAGGTCTCGAAGGGGGAGCTTCAGGCTTCCTGCCAGCGCGGAGCTGGGCTCTTAAGTCCCGAAGGGGGAGCTTCGGGTCTTCTTGCCAGCGCGGAGCTGGGATTTGAGGTCCCTCTGCCCTTCGTACACCATTATGGGGCTGGGCCCCTAAGTACTTCAAATGCTCAGGTGCATGAGTCAGGCTCTGTTGACCATTGGAGTCCCTATGCCTCGCGCTCCTACTATGACAGGGACAGTCCTGACTGGAACTGGCCCCCATCTGGGGGAGGTGGACGTCGTCTGCCTTCAGTGATCTCCCTCAGATTTGCCGCTAGAATGAGTCATTCAATTTTATCCTTCAAGAGACAACAATTATTAGTATGGTGGTCGTATTACAATGGTATATAAATGACTGAAATTTAGAAGTTCTGGAGTTCCGCTAAGGGCCTCTCATGGAAGGTCCCCAGGCTGATGTCAGGATGTCTTCTGTATTTGCATAGTGGTGTGAATCTCCGTAGAATTCTTGGCAGAGATTCCCAGGGTTCCCTGTGGTGAGGTCGTGGCATTTGCTTCCCTTTTTTTCCCCAGTGTGGCAGCTTTTTTCCTTCTTCTGGAGCTCCTAACTCCCTTTGTTTTTTCGGGTGGCTCACTAGGGGGATCGTGGAGGTCCGTTTGGGTGTTCTGAGATCCCTCCACGATTTATATGTACCGTCTTGCCTGTCTTCATCATCTTAGGCCTGTGTCTCAGGTCCTGGCCGTTCCTCAACACGTTTGGCAGTTTCTGGAGGTCCTCCTCCGCGAATTGAGGGTCTAGGTAGTTCGATATGGACAAATCTTCCTCCATTGACGTTTCGCGCGTTTCGTTTTGCCCCAACAGAATAGAAAAGGGGAAAAGCAGTAAATCCTTAGCACAACTTCGCTCATTAGCAGTAAAATTACTCACGCCTTCAACTCGGAGTTTCCCACAGACGGCACCATTTGACATAGGGCTCTCCCATTCGACGAGGTTTATACGTATGGGTAAATTTATATAGCAGGAGAATCGATTATTATGAAGTTTTTAAGGGCAAAGGTGATGTTTTTACGGGGGGACATAAAGGGGACGTAAACACGTGGTTTGGATCTTTGCAGATCCTACATCCACGGGGCGCTCTGGAACTGTTTTCACTATACTTTGATGAATTACACACTCAAACTGCCTATTCCTCAAGTTTTCTCTCAAGAACAGAAGGCATAATAAAGAAAGGTGTTTCCATAGTAAGAGAGAGAGAGATTTCCTAAGTGTTTCATGTGTTAAAACGTGAATGAATGGTGAAAATGACAATGTCCCCTTTATATAGGAGGCTCTGGATATTGCGTGAAGGTACGTCCCCAGCTCTTGGACATTTCCTGAAGGTACGTCCTAGATTCCTGGGGATGGGACCTTCTGGGACAACGCAATATAGGTAGGCCCTCAGTCAGGACAGCTTTGTACAGTCTGCAGTCCTTTCAGTGAACAGTGGTCGGCTGGCAGCTTTGCAGTGGAACTGCCCTATCTCAATCGGACACGTGGCATCTTCATTGGATATTCTTTTTACAAGATCTGGTGACGTATCAGGGAAGCTTTGTTCGTCCTCCGGGGCTGTCAGGTAGTTCCTCAGGTCCCGAGCGCCTGTTATTAGCTCCCTAAAGTCTGTTGGAGATCCCTAAAACCTGTCAGAGGTCCCCGGAGGTCCCTATCTCTATCATTTACTCACTATAAGTATTTTCCAATGGGCCTAACAGGCAGGCCCATCTAGTTTTAGTCCGTATCAAAGCTTATACCGGCACCCCTTCTCCGTGTGGCGCATGTACGCCTCGTTAACGGATAAATTATCGGAGGCCCGATCCGAATTTCTACAAGGTATGAAAGCGGGAAGATCCGACTCAATATTAAGATATACGGCGGGCTCGAAAAGAATGGAGTTTCCGTCGCATTAAAGGAAATGGGCTCATACGTGGGGGAGAGTGTTGAGATAATCACGTGTGATGGACAAAGAATTACGCACCGAAAATTATGAACATATTAAAATGGTTTATAAGTTTGATGAGTTACTCCTCTTATAACTAATTGGTAAGTAACCCCATCAGGCTTATACCGGCACTCCTTCTCCGTGTGACGCATGTGTTTGGGTCTCATTACGGATAAATTACTAGAGGTTCGACCAGAATTTCTACACTATGTGTGTGGGCCTCGTTATAACCGATCGAGTGTTTTGCCACGGAGTTGATAAAACCATGGAAACAATAGTCCCCCTTTTAAATAGTCTAAAAGAATGGTGGATTTTGGACGTTTGTGGTCGCGGTGAAATACTCGAGTCAGTTGTGGTCGTCTCGAAACTCTTTTCGCGAGCGAGATTTTGTCCTCTGGCATACTCCTCTCTACTAGGCAGACCAGCGCCGCTTCCATTTCCTCGCCGCGTGTCGTCTTCGCATTTCCTCTTTACGCATGTGTGTGGGCCTCGTTACGGATATATTACACTAGCTGTACCAATTTCCAAAACCCAACTACTACCAAAAGAACATCCGAAAATACTAAATCAAATAATAATTAGAAAAAAAAAACGGAGACTTACTGGCCACCAACGTAAGGAACACCCTTCCTAAAATGAGACGGTACATCTCCTTGCAAACCCGTAATTACTTCTGTCATGGATCGAACCACCTTCGGATCTTCGCTGTAGCTCTCCAAGCACCTTCCCCATCTCGGATCCCTACAAACCTGCAATGAATAACCCGAATCACTCAATGTAATGAAAGACTAATCTAAACAAAATGGTAAGAAAATATCAAGAAAACTGCGCCGCCGCCGTCGTACAGCTATGCATGGCGCGAATGTGTACGGTATCCCCGTCGCCCTCACTTCTAAAGCCGTCGCCGCCCCTATTCTCTTCGCCAGCTGAGGATCTCTGCAAAGGGAGAGAGAGAGAGAGATACATTAGAGAGAGAGAGAGAAGAGAGAGAGAGAGAGAGAGAGAGAGAGAGAGAGAGAGAGAGAGAGAGAGAGAGAGAGAGAGAGAGAGAGAGAGAGCTCGCCTAGCAGCGCCGAGGGCGACGTTGTGAGGGAAGATGGTGGCCCTGTAGACATTGTTGTGGCCGTGGAGAGCATTGATGCCGTAGATTATGGGTATGCCGAGCCTTGTCGACAAAGAGCCCTTCTGAAAACCGTTGACCATGTCGATCCATTTCTCCGGCGAGGCCTTCTCCGCCAGACCGCTTCCGCCGGCGCTCAGTACGCTGCCGATGCGGTACTTCTTCATGACGTCGGCCGACGCCACTAGGCTGTCGATCTGCGTCATCTGGCCCACCTTCTCTTCCAACGTCATGCGACTGAGGAGATCTTTTACTCTCTTGTTGATGGGCTGCTTTGGATCTTTGTAGGGAAGATAATCTGCTGCATTTGATGAATGGGATAGCAGTGCTAGAATTAAGATGAAGAACGGAAGAAGGTGTGTTCTATCCATGTTTCCTGAGAAAGATGAATGATGATATATTTTTCTTATGTTTTTTTTTCGAGTTCGGGATTCAATGCAAAGTAGTGAAATATTGAACAGATGCTTACTGTAGGAGATATTAAGGTTTTTCTTTACTTAGTTATAGAAAGATTGATTGATTGATCACATAATTTTTTATTTATTTAAAATCAATTGGGAGGACTAATGTTTGATTTGACCCTTTTAGTCGTGAACGTTGGCTGCTGAGTGTCTGATGACAAGTCAGGTTTTTGATTGGATAAGGCACAGACTTTGGTATAACGTTCCAATTTTAGTATTATCCGTGTCTGTCGGCGCAATTATGTCACAATTAAATAGTGCAAATTATGAGTAAGGCCCCAATTTATAATTTCAATTAGAAATAAGGATCCATGTAAGTTTCATTTATAGATGACGACCTGATTTAAGTGTCATTTAGATAAAAGGACCCATGTGTTATCACAGATCCATGAAGTGTTCAGACCCATGAACTGTCACCACAGACCCATGAACTGTTACTACAGACCCATGAACTGTTACTACAGACCCATGAACTGTTACTACGGACCCATGAAGTGTTACCACAAACCCACGAAGTGGTACCACAGACCCGTAAAGTGGTACCACAGACCCGTAAAGTGTTACCACAGACCCATGAAACCGAATCGAAATTCCGATCGATCCGATTTCCGGCCGTCCGGTCCGGTCATGAAAATTCTGCTCTACACCCTTATAATGCATAAAATTTAATCAAACATCGCCAACCATCTAGCCCTAGATGGGGCTTTCACTTTCAGGTCCAATCAAATAGTAATTTAATCTGATCATTAACAATTTATTTCACGGGCAGTTTTCTCTCTCTATTTTTTCCTTCTAGAATCTAGATGAATTCTCATTT
This sequence comes from Craterostigma plantagineum, assembly GCA_027422505.1. Classification (NCBI taxonomy): domain Eukaryota; kingdom Viridiplantae; phylum Streptophyta; class Magnoliopsida; order Lamiales; family Linderniaceae; genus Craterostigma; species Craterostigma plantagineum. The sequence continues at coordinate 5,956,475 of JAPQWV010000040.1, forward strand.
CATAAATTCTTTTATATGATTACACCATCCAATCCACGGATAAATTTTTCTGACACGAAGTTTTGACTTATACTTTTTCATGTGACACGAACTCCTGACTTTTTAGATAATAAAAGTTAAAAAAATCTACGGTAATAATACCAAACAAACAAATGCATACATACGACAAAATACGAAAGACGACAGACAACATATAGAGAAAGAGATCACCGCTGGGACTGGTCGGGCCCGTGGTTCGAAGACGAGCCGCCGGCTCGACCATTCTCAGCAGGCGAATGAGGAGAAACGCCCCATTTGTTGTTGTCCGATTCCAACGGTTCGATCACCTTAACCGAACCATCGGTCAACCCAACCGCAAATTGGTTCCCTTCCTGAGGGTGAGCCGCCACAGCCACGGGGTACACCGCTTGGCTCCTAGGTTTCGAGAAAAAAAAAAAAAGAACAACAATTAAGTAAAAAAAAACAAGAGGAAATATCACGTCTTTCAAATTACATTCGGGAATTCAGAGGCATGCGAAGAATCAACACGTTGCTGCATTATCAGAAACCGAGCCTAAAACCAATAGGTTATAGGGGAAATTTGACTCTCCGAAAGTCGGGCTGAGTTGAATCATTCAGTATGGGATGGAAATAGAAATCCCAGCATGCTATTAGAAATTGAGGGCTTGATTCAAAACCAATTCGTGGCAGGCGAAGCAGACGAATCTCTAATGTGTTATACGTGAGTCGCGTGAGTTGAATTAGAAAAGAAAATTCCAGCACGCTATAGCCGTACCCGTTCGATGCGGTATGGGTCAAAAACGCAGACGGATGACCCGACACCGTAGCCTCAGCGTTTCGGCATCGAAGATCCCGACGTTTCCGTCGCGGAAGGCGGCAAATACGAGCTGGCTGTTGCAAGAGTACGCCGCGCACGATATTGGCGCCGAGAGGCAATCTTGCGGGACCCACTATGACATGGAAAAAAAAAGAAGAAATTCGTCACAAAAAAAAAAAATAAACGTAACGATTCGAGCATCTATTTGCTTGATTGCTTGCCTGATGAATGTGTTCCATCTTTGAGGCGTCGTATATCGCCAGCTGTGTCTCATGCGATACAAGGAGTCGAACTTGGTCTGAGTGGAACTGAACCCTAGTTTCCCCAATAAGAGATTTCCCGACGGGCAGCTGTATAGGTACGGACTTTCTCTTCTCCCAAGTGTCGATGCTCCATATACATAGCTGCGGTCGGAAATGTATCGATGCTCGGGAGAAAGAAGCGTAAGGAAAAAGACGGGAGTTCTTTCTTCAAAAAAAAGGGGGAAAAGGAAGAGCGTACTTGAGCATCTGCGCCAGACGACACCAATATACTGAGGTTGGTGGAGAAAGCCAACCCAGTAACGCGTTTCTGGTGGCCCTTCAGCTTCGATTTCACCTGCCAATCGATTTCGCGCGATACTTCGCAAATTTCTTTTTTTCGTTTGAATTTGTAGGAAAAAAGTTCGAACGCTTATTACCTCGTCAACCCTGACGATGTATATATGTATCGTCGAGTCCTCCATTCCTATCGCTACAATGTTGTTGTCTTGGGGATGGAACGCCAAGAAAGTCGAGGCGGGCAGCGGCGTCATAAACGTAGTCATCACCTAAATATAGCAAAAATTCGATCTTTATGAACTTCAAATAATTAATTTGGACATTAATCGAATCTCGACTTACCTTAAAAGTCATCATGTTGAAGAGCGAAACTTTGCCGCCGGTCGCCGACATTACGTAGGAGTCGTTCTTCGACAACGCAATGCAAGGGACGGCTTCTTCCATATTTACGCCCGAGACGTTGTTCGTCATCAAAAGGCCGCTGTTTGGCTGCCAGTGTTGCGGGGCGACGCCTGCGCTAGCCTTTTACAGAAGATACATCTCAAGTTATTCATTCTTACGAAGAAAGTAATGAAATCGACTGAAATAGGACAAGCGATTTTCAGTTATATTATAGTTGTACCTTTCCGCTAGGGTTCTGTTCGTTGCGGGCCCACTTCCACAGTCTCTGCACGCCGTTCGACCCGAGGGCTAATATCCCAACACCAGAGTTTGTGTACAGAAGGCGAGCGACCTAAAAAATATCGAACAATATCACACAAATGGAAATGAAAAAGCGCAAAAAAAAAAGGCTATGCATATTGTTTCTAAAGTCGTCATGCCTTGTTGGCGGGGTCGGTGCTGTCAGGCATAGTAACCATACGACACTGAGATGGCTCTAAGATTTCGGTCAACTGCCACGGTTTAGTCTTCTCGCCAACATCGTCCAAATCTCTCGCCTTTTCGATGCTCCTAGGGATAGAATCTACGCCGTTCTGAAAAAAAATAAGAAGACGACCTCAAATATTAATCTTGGCGCATTATAGGGAGAGATGACTTGACTTAAGAGGAAAAAAACGAATTCGGGTCGTACGAGGATCGGGGATGGCCTGACAGGAGAGCTTCTCTCGACTTTCAAGTTTAAAGGGGCCGCATTTGCAACAGAAGCACCAGCAACCTGCTATATAGCACAAAATAAGAGTTAGAAAACGAATAAATTTCTTAAAAAAAAATTAGGAAAATTTTGAAGAAGGTAACGGCACCTTCATTGCAGCTGCTTCTAGGGGAGACCTTAACGCTTCGAACGGAGGATTTTCGACTGTCGTTCTTAACGATCGCATGCCGCTAGGGTTTGCCAATATCTTTATTCCGTTATCAGCAGTGGCGACAGAAGGAGGCTTCCTTCCTTGTTAAATCTCAACCTCGGTAGGCTCTAACATACATTAGGTATTTTTTTTTCATATTATTCAGTTAATGAATATCTATGTTCAAGTGTTTTTTTTTTAAGCACGAAAAACATGGGAAAACTGTTTTATCTTACAGGGGACCGCCGTCGGCGTCAGTTGTAGTGAGAACGTTGACGTTGTCCATGTCCCAAAATTTGATTTGATTGTCTTCGCCAACGGCAAGGAAGTGATTCTGAGTAGCGTCAAACTGAACGACGCCGTTCGACTTCTTTCTGAAACCTGCGTAGGTCCTTTTTATCGCGCCTTCGCTTTCGGTCCATTCCACCAAGAACGAGTCGCCTTCTTTTCCCGTCCCACAAGAGAACAACCTATAAAAAGGAAAATATATACAAATAAATAAATAAGGTCCCCGATCGAAAAGACAACGAAAGAACATAGTATTTGTACCTGCTTCCATCTTCACTGTAAAGCATAGTCGTGCACCAATGACCAGGAGCGTCGTAGTCAACTCTCGATCCCATGTTATCGTAAAGCCAAGCTTTGATTTTCCCATCGATAGCAGTAGAGAAAATAAACTGTGAAACACAAAATGCAAATTAACGATTGAAGGATACACATCGACTTATTACATGCTGTAATACCTGAATGTTCTCTTTCTGATGGGGACAGATGGAATAAACGGGCGCTTCGTGGCCTTCGAAGTTGAACAGCTTTCTCCCAGTTAGATCCCAAACCTGTTTTTGCCACGTATTTCGTTCTGTAAGCCACACTATTCAGCTATGACATGGAAAATTCCGAACGTAAGATTGAGCATTTTTTACTTACCTTAATTAATTTGTCATCGCCGCACGTTACGACACAGAGCTGTTTATTTGGGTGCGCAAAGGCGATGTCGTTCCCTGCTCCCACGTGTGCGTCGATCTTCAGAAAAAAAAAAGAAATAAAAACACTACAAACGCTAAATTTACTAATTCAGAGTTTAAACATCGATTGCTGCAAATAGTTACATACAGACATAAACCTATGCATGCATACCTCCAAATGATGGCGCAACTCATTTCGTCCGCCGTAGCTGTACAAATGGATCAAATGCTTGGCGAAAGCAACTCCTGCCAGGCGAAACACGTTTTTTAAGGACGATACGGAAAAAAAAATGAAGTTTAGGACAAATTGTAAGAGTTTTTTCTTTTTTTTACCGATATAAGTCCCATCTTGACTCCATGCGACGCGCTTCACAGAAAACGGCGCCTCCTTAGCAGCAGAGGCCTGTTCAACCATAAGCATCAGCAACATATCACTAAAAAGATTACTCGTATACGGTGCATTTCAATGGAAACAATCTACGGAGATGGACAACTACTCGAAGATAATCCACGAAAGAGGAAAAGTGAAACCTGAAATGTCAACGTTGCTGTTTGAAGGTCCCAAATCTTGAACGGCTTCGAACACAGCTTCTCTCTGATTCCAGCATCCCAAATCGTAATTTCACCGTTATTGCAACCAACTGAAATTTACAAATACAAGTTAAAAAAATCATTAAATTGTCGAAAACAGATTAAACAGAGTCGGAGCAATCTAGTACCGAGAAGCAGCGTATGGTGCGATGGATGAAAGTCTAAGCTAGTAACAACAGATCCTTGCTGCAACGTAAGGGCCACTGTTCTAGGCAAATCATCGATGGACTGTGTCAATTGCTGACGAACAGTAGGATACATAACCTAAAATTACGAAAAAAAATTACACCAAAAATCAAACAAACAAATGTTTCGTCGAAGGGCATCTTTGCCAGCAAAAAGATTTTCTGATACTCAACCATTCCATGGTTACTATTAGCTGGAGGAGTAATTGGCCTCTTCAAGATGGAAACTGCCAAAGAATAAACAAAGTATTCAGTACTCGAAAACTTTTAATTTATTATATAACCTAAACTCTCACCTTGATTAGGGGGGACGGGCAATGAAGAATCTGTGACAGCAGCTGCTTGAACTGCTGATGAAGAAGCAGAAGCAGAAGCAGCATTTGCCATCCAATCAGCTAAAGCATTGCCATTTGCTGCTGCTGCAGTAGGTGGAAATGGCTGGACAAATACAAAGAGAAGTCAACAAAATGAAGATGAGGATACGATATTACCTTCTTCAAATTCGACTAATTCACCCGCCATTACTTCCTCAAGACTGTGAATACGAGCGATCACAACCTAAGTCTACTTCAGAGATCCCTACTGAACTATGCTAATTGGAGAAATCTTATGTAACATGAGATAATATGTGTTATTATTATACCCCGTGTACTCCAAACGGTGTGTAAGAAGCAGTAGGCTTGGAAACTGCAGAGGTGGGAAGGTTAACGGTGTTATTAGGAGCAGAAAGAGGACCGTTAGGGGGGTTGCAAGTATGGTCTGCGAATAAGGTTTTAATGTCGGGATTTGGCCTGGGATTCTTGCAAAGTTGGTGCTGCCAATTCAAACTGTAGGAAAATCACAAGAGAAGAAGGGAATTGGACAAACTGATAGTGTTACAATTTGGACACAACCGCATGTAAACTACCTCTGATTAATGAGGGTTCTCAGCCTTGACGACTTGAGAGTGGGGAAAACGAGCTTTTCGCGGAAGAGTGGATTTGCTTCGATCAGCTTTTTGAGCTCTATTAGCATTATGCTTCGAGCTGTCTTTGAGTCGCCGTATTTCGATAGCTGCTCGTTTTCCCTGACACCGAAAGCACTCTCAAACAATTAGGTTTACGAATGGGAAATGCCATTGATTGGACTAAAAGAAAATATGCAAGTAATACCTGAAATTTGTAAGAGTGCTGAGTTATCTCCTTGTACAGATCTTCGTTAAACGTAGAGAACACTTTCAAGTCGTTCACTAAGATCTCCACTGCTTTTGCTTTGTCTTGCCTGGGCAGACACCATTTTATTAAGGTTGCAATGAAAGGGTGAGGAACGCAAACCACTAGCTATTCAGAATCACATTATTTTTTTTTCAAATTAAACAGAGCAGATTACCGATCGAGGGCTTCAAGGTACTGCATTCTGATTTCGAAGAATAACTTCATCGAGTATCTGTTGTCGTCCACCTTAGTGAAACCCGATAAGTACTTTTCGAGTTCGTCCCATTCCCCTGCATGGACCTTCTCCTCGAAATATTTCAAGTTGAAGAAGAAACCCGATTCTTGTTCAAGCCTGCCAAAAATAAATGCAAAGATGATCGACTGACTATCAAGGCGAGCATTTACAAAATAACAAAAAAACTAATGAGTGGACATTTCATCAAACATGTGTTCAGCTATACATCCCAGGTATTAACATTAACAACATTTACATCTCAGGCCATAAAACAATCGCATAATCACATGATAGTTTCCTGCTCTAAGCAATCCGTTAAGACATTCAAACATTCACACACACACACACACACACACACACACACACACACAAAATGGAGAAAAGGCAAGGAAACTTGAACAATAAACAAAAAGACTGTTTTATTGTAAGAATTAACGAGTACATATAATAACTTAAATTAAAAAACTGACGGAAATAATTTTAAAAAAAAAAGTTAGAGAATATGAATATTTACCTGTGAACAGATTCCTTGAATTTCTCCTCCTCCAAAAACTGAAGTATCAAAAAAACCAATTCTCTGCTCAGCGACGACATGTCTCCCACCTCGGAATATCCGAATCCAAACCTCAAACCAACAGATCGAATCCCTACAAACAATTTCACACCACCACCCACGACTTTTGGATATCCACACCTACTTCTTATTTAACCAATAATAATTCTTATCTAGGGTTTCTCTAGAACACAGAAAGAGATGGAGAGAAAGTGAAACGATAGGTAGAAAGAGAGGCTGCTATATATAGCACGGCAGAGGAAGAGAAAGGAAAAAAAAAAGGAACAATTATATTACAAGAGATACATAGTGTGTATAAAAAGATGAAGTGGTGGTGGGAAAATTAAAGGCTTGGACTCGCCCCATCACTGATAAGCTACATGCTTTATCAAACTAGGACTACTTATCACTGTGTCACGTGTACTTATCAGCGTGCTTAACATTTGGCGGAATTGAAACGAGACGCTTAATTCTAGTTGAATATTCGGTTTGAGTTACGCCTGTGTCGTTTTCCTCCTAATAAATGAATCGCGATATAATAATACTGAATATCATATCGTATCGTCCGAGACATATATCGTTCTTTCTGTGTCTCGTTTTAGCGAATTCGATGGAAATAAAAACTAAAATATTGATTTACTCGTTGTTTCTATTTTCTCAAGCTTTATACGCGGTCCACACACCACCTTATTACTCATTTATTCTTTTACGTTAACACATTTTATTTAGTCACACAATTATAGCATGTTTCAAGTTTACTATCACCGATTCGCTATTACTTATGTCTGTTGATACGTGTGTGCCGTTTCTAAGTTCATCCAAAGTTCGCCATTCTGACAATCTAAATAGATTCAAAATCGTGACTCCTTTCTATAGAGATGTCATGATGACAGACTGCTTGATATAATTGTATACTATTTATTAATTGAAAAATACAATTAAGGGAATAATGAAAAATACTATTGTAATTTCATCAATCCGACTAACTAAATTAAAATATTCCCAACTTTAGTAAATCTAAGCCGTTGGGCGTTGATTACGTTATTTCAGTTGGGACAATCTTTCTTGGATATACTCTACTACTAAACTGCGGACAGTCTACACATGTGCAACAACAGTTATTTTTCTCAGCTGCAAAACATTTTTTTTCACACGTCTAAATAAAAAGTAACTAACAAATTGGCTCGAATTTTGGGTGTAATTGATACACCAAATTGGATAGAAAATTGTTAGGATATGCGGAAATTCCCGGTAATTATTTGCCCGAAAAAACGACGATAATAATAAAAGAGACGAAAATAAATTTGGACAGTGAACACGAGATTTACGTGATTCGGTCAGAATGACCTACGTCCACGGGCCGGAGGGTAGAGCTTATTTATTATGTGGAGATATTACAGACACGTACACTGACGTGATACAAAAGTAGCTACACAACTATATTAGGAGTAGGCTACAAAGAAATACTGGAGAGAGGTGATCGAGAAATAAACCCTCACTGACGATGCTGCGGTGGTTTTCTGTGGCCTGTGGCAAATGTCTCTCTTCGCGAATGACATCTAATTATAGAAGATGAGTTGCCTCTATCGCTCCTCGTATAGACACAAGAAATCCAATCCACAAATGTAGGCGCACAGAGTCAAAAAACTAAGGCTGTCTAATTCTTCTTTTCATTATGGCAATTGGACCTTGCAAACCCCATGTGGGATACTATTCATTTGATTGCTCGCCAGCAAGGTTTTAACCGGACCGGACCGGCCGGTTCAGGCCGTAAACCAGTTAATCGGCCGAAAATCCGGTTCGATTCCGGTCCGATCTAAGTCTATTTAAAAAAAAAGAAAAAACAGAATAATACTGTATAAGCAAAGAAAATGAACAAATTTATAGATCTTTCCACATGGTCCAACGGTAAGGTGGTGGACTTCTATGCAAATGGTTCGAATCCCATGAACCTCATTTTATTTCTCTAGTAATTAACTAAGATCAGATTTTTCACATTATTCACATTTGACCCCAACTTTTATAAATTTAATTTCTGTAGCCCTTGGTATAATTAATTTCAACTACTCATACAATTTATTTTATTTAATTTTGACCCTCAATTTTATAAAATTCTAATATAGAACAGGTTACTAAATAAACATCTACATAATTTATATTATTTGAATGATTCAATCACAAATATATATTAAATATATTTAAATATACCGGTTTGACCCCGGTTTGATTCCGATTTTATACCGATTAAACTACTAAACCTTAAACCACTAAAATTTTCGGTCCGGTTCAAAAACCCGGTTTCATAACCACGCTTGCCACTTATCCAAAGAATCCCACGTGCAAGCTCACCTTACAAAAATTGGCAGTTTTTAACTCCGCGATAAGAGTACAGATATTATGATATCAGATTGGCTTTTCCAAAGCTATCTCTTTTCCTCACGTATCTTAAATGTAATTAATAACATTTCGACGAAAAATTAATATCTCGCGATTCTTTTCCCATTTGACGAGACAGCCGATGGCATTTGTAGTTCGGAATAGTTCGGTTGGGACGCACGTCACTTTCAGACATGTTTGCACACGCGTTGTTTGAGGCACGTGTAAAGATATGATAAAGAGGACGCGCGGTGGGTGGATAAATATATCAAATGGAAAGAGCGCGTGTGAAGCACGCTATGCTTGGATTGGAGATGGACTCTGAAGTTGGAGATCTTTAGTGAAACGGGTTTTGTTTTGTTTATCATCAATTTAATTTTGAAATCAAAGGAAAATTAAATGTTGGCAGGTGAATGATATCTAGGGCTCGTTTGATATCAGTGCTCAGGGATTATATGGGTAAGTTATTTGTGTATAGCTATACAAGGATTTTGTTGATGTTGTGTTTTAACATGTTTGATATGTGTGTATTAATTATTTGTGTAATGATATAAATTGTGTTTGATAGATGTGTTTGAGATGTGTATAGGTGTGTATGGATTAGTGATACACACCGCATAACCACCTTAAAGGTGGGTATGGATATACAAGGCCTATAACCAAAAACCTTGTAATAGACGTGTATAGTCATACAAGGCATGTATGGCTATACACAGATATCAAACACGACACAACTTACTCATACACATCCCATACACACCCGTACACACCCATACACACTTATCAAACAAGCCCCTAGGGTAATAAATGGGATGGGAATTGGGCATCTCGGGTTTTAGGAATTTCCAATTCATTTTCATTATTTGAGTCAAACATTAGGGGCTCTGCTCACGTATTAAATGTATTATTTTATTTAAGACTTCTTTGCATTGCAACGTAAAACAAAAACCAAATATTAAAGAGGGATAATATTTCTAATACAAGCTTGCCTTTTGAAGTCTACACGTGTCCCAAAGGATACTTTGGGGGTCATTGTTGGGCTTTTTGTTTTAGCCTTTTCTTGTCTTGTAAGCCTACTGAAAAGAATCACATAAATTGAGATTTTGCACATAAAAACTCATTAATTTAAACCTGAAAAACCGACATATATTTGGCCCGGGGATATAGGTCATAACCCGTCCCGGGTCCTCGATTTTTTATCCATCTTCGCACGTATAACTGTAGAGCTGTCAGAACGGGTTGACCCGCCCCGACCCGCCATGACCCGCCACTAAACGGGGCGGGGCGGGTCAGCCTGCCAACGAAACGGTCCCCTAAACCAGTAGCCCGCCCCGCCTCATGGCGGGCTGGCGGGTCAACCCACTTAAGTTCACATTTTAGCCAACAGGTAACCCAACACGTTACATAAATAGTTAAACTGTTCAGTGGACACATTACAGATAATTCATACCAAAATATGTTCTTCAAAAACATTCATAACTAAATACTTAACCAAGATAAAAAAAAAAAAAAAAGAACTTCAAGAACTTCAATCCTTAGCCTGCGCTTCTTCGTCGATAGCTTCTAAAGTATTCGATCCTTCTCCAGCTTCTAAAGTATTCGATCCTTCACCATCCACATCGCAGGACAAACTGTTCTTAGTTCTTCCATCATCTTCATCATCTATATAAAACCAAAGCAATTGAAAATTAATACCAGCAATTAAAGTGATCGAGAAACGAAATCAATTTTTGAATAAACTACCATGCACAGTGTAGCCATGTAACCAATTACGAGTGCATATTAGAGCTTGCACATTTTCAGGAAGCGTACAACTTCGGTACTTAGTGAGCACTCGAGCACCAATGGAAAAAGCTGATTCTGACGCAACAGTTGTTATTGGGATAGCCAAAACATCACGTGCCATTAACGCAAGAGTTGGGAACCGATGTTTATGATTCATCCAGTACCCTAAGACATCCATATCTTCATAATGTGCAAACTCAAGCTTCGGCTCATCTAAATAGAGATCCAACTGAGATTTTCCCGCATTTGTTATAGTCTGACTCTCATATTCTTTAATTTCCTGCACAATCAATCAAGAAAAAGTAGATACTAAATCAATGGAAGTAAAGAAAATGCAAGAGTAAAAACATATTTAGAACACTTACATCAAAGATTCTTTTTCCTTTGACTTTCGAATTTCCAACACTTTGGGTTTGAAGCGTAGTTGAAGAAGAGTGTGCTTGAGAAGTTGTTTCTGTGGCTGTAGAATACTCTTCAAAAGCTTGTAGAGCTTCCTCTTCACGAGCGACATTTTCTCTTCGCATTTAAGAGGATCAATCTCAACCTTTGAATAAAAATACCGCAACATTGGAAGCTTTATCCGTGGGTCAAGAACAGCCCCAAATATGCTAGAATCGTACTATACTGCGTCCAATACTTATCGAATAGAGCTGTCAGAACGGGTTGACCCGCCCCCGACCCGCCACTAAACGGGGCGGGGCGGGCCAGCCCGCCAACGAAACGGGCTCCTAAACCAGTAGCTCGCCCTGCCTCATGGCGGGCTGGCGGGTCAACCCGCTTAAGTTCACATTTTAGCCAACAGGTAACCCAACACGTTTGATAAATAGTTAAACTATTCAGTGGACACATTACAGATAATTCATACCAAAATATGTTCTTCAAAAACTTTCATAACTAAATACTTAAACCAAGATAAAAAAAAAAAAAGAACTTCAAGAACTTCAATCCTTAGCCTGCGCTTCTTCGTCGATAGCTTCTAAAGTATTCGATCCTTCACCATCCCCATCGCAGGACAAACTATTCTTAGTTCTTCCATCATCTTCATCATCTATATAAAACCAAAGCAATTGAAAATTAATACCAGCAATTAAAGTGATCGAGAAACGAAATCAATTTTTGAATAAACTACCATGCACAGTGTAGCCATCTAACCAATTACGATTGCATATTAGAGCTTGCACATTTTCAGGAAGCCTACAACTTCTGTACTTAGTGAGCACTCGAGCACCAAAAAAGCTGATTCTGACGCAACATTTGTTATTGGGATAGCCAAAACATCACGTGCCATTAATGCAAGAGTTGGGAACCGATGTTTATGATTCATCCAGTACCCTAAGACATCCATATCTTCATAATGTACAAACTCAAGCTTCGGCTCATCTAAATAGAGGTCCAACTGAGATTTTCCCGCATTTGTTATAGTCCGACTCTCATATTCTTTAATTTCCTGCACAATCAATCAAGAAAAAGTAGATACTAAATCAATGGAAGTAAAGAAAATGCACGAGTATAACATATTTAGAACACTTACATCAAAGATTCTTTTTCCTTTGACTTTCGAATTCCCAACACTTTGGGTTTGAAGCGTAGTTGAAGAAGAGTGTGCTTGACAAGTTGTTTCTGTGGCTGTAGAATACTCTTCAAAAAGCTAGTAGAGCTTCTCTTCACGAGCGACATTTTCTCTTCGCATTTAAGAGGATCAATCTCAACCTTTGAATAAAAATACCGCAACATTGGAAGCTTTATCCGTGGGTCAAGAACAGCCCCAAATGCTAGAATCGTACTATACTGCGTCCAATACTTATCGAACTTATCTTTCATCTTCTCACACATATCACTAATTACGGCATCTTCGTTCAGTAAGTTCTCCTTCAACAGAACTTCAATTTTCCAAACTTGCATAAGTATATATTTGATGTAGGATAAGAAGAACTAGAAATCAAGTTGGTAGTATCATAAAAATAAAAAGCGTTAGTTGTTTTCAATAGCCACTGTAATTTTCCGGGGACTGAAAAATAAATTTTAAAACTTCTTCTCCTTTTAACAAAAACCCCAGAACCTTCTATCAGCCCGAATGATTTTTTCTCTAATCCCTCTCTCAGAAAACCCTAATTTTTACTCCTTCACTTTTTCGAAGAAAACCTCTCAGTAATCTTTCTGCGATTCATCCTCGCAGCTCTTTCGTGTGGTTCTGGGCTGAATCCTAACTGTTTTCCTTCTCTATAGCTCAAAGCCGACCCCTTGTCGCCTTTGAGCAGCAACGGTTCCCGTCTGTGGCTGAAACACTAACGCGACATCCACAAGAGATTTCTTCCTCGCGAGATAAGTGCTTCTGAGACCTTAGTGTTTGATTTCAAGTTTCTGAGAGAATCTGTAGTTTGTATTTACTTGTAAAGGACTGCATCTGTATACTTTGAGTTTTAACAGCAACATCCGAAACTAGTGTATTTCTAGATATGCAAACAACATCAGGATTTATGTACTTCGCCCAAGCTCTAATCCCATCATATTCAACAAATGAAAATGGCAAATCATGCCTTATAACTGCAGAAGCTAGTAATTCACGCCCAATTTTTTGGTCTATTTTTCTGGACCTTACCTTTCCTTCATGATCAACAACCACTTGCCCGACATCATAAAACTTTATCTTTGTTCAACTTTCGAGGTGGCGCTTCAAAGAAGATGTCCCGTATCGTTTTCCCCCGACTTTATATTCTTGCTTGCAACCTTTGCAGTATGCCCTTTGTATACCGTCTTGTCCGATTCCATTCTTTATAAATAGCTCCATACGTGTGAATATTCACTGCGCTTTTTAGTCGAGCTTTTGGGGTCTGTAGTAACATCCACCTCTCCATTCTCCTTTAGGTTGCTACTATGATTTAGCGAAGATGAATCCATAAAGCTCCTAAAACAAATGACAACGAAAAATGGCTTAGCTGTGGTGTCGTTATCAAATGAAAATAGCAGGTTAAGGATCCAATGGGACAGCCCATAACTGATGACCCCTTGACAAACAATACTCACCTGCGTTTGATGTACAACGAAGAACTGAGATGTGCTAGTGAGATAAGATTAGCCAACGACGGCTGAGCTGAAGCATGAGAGTCTTATTAGGGTTGGAAATCTTATTTTAAGTGATTTATTAATTGTTAACTATTTAAAACTATTTATTATTTATTAGTATCTATTATCGGCGGGCCAGCCCGCCCCGTCCCGCCTCAACCCGCAACCCATACGGGCTGGCCCATTTTGACCCGCCTTTAAACGGGCCGGGAAATAGTTGGCCCAACCCGCCTATTTTTCGTGGCGGGGCGGGCCAACCCGACGGGCCCGGCCCGTTTTGACAGCTCTGTTATCGAACTTATCTTTCATCCTCTTACACATATCACTAATTACGGCATCTTTGTTCAGTAAGTTCTCCTTCAACAGAACATCAATTTTCCAAACTTGCATGAAGTATATATTTGATGTAGGATAAGAAAAACCAAAAATCAAGTTGGTAGTATCATAAAATGGCTCAAGAAACTCGCATACTTTCTCACCTCTTATCCATTCTTCACTTGTAGGACTGTAGCTCCTGTCATTCAATTGAAGAGACGCAAAAGCCTTCTTGTATTTGATGGCGCTATCCAACATTAAATAACTTCAGTTCCAATGAGTAGGTACATCCAAGCGCAAACTAATACCTGTATCAATACCGCCAACCATTGTCACACCTTCAAATTTCTTAAGCCTACTCTCCGACCCCTTCACATACTTTACCGATTCTCTAATCTTGTGCAATGCTGTGCTAGCCACTTTCAAACCTTCTTGAACAATAAGATTCAATATATGTGCAGAACATCGAATATGAAAAAACGAACCATCACACAACAAGCTATCATTCAAAGAGAGCTGTTCTTTCAAAATATCTTGCATACTATCATTGCTAGATGCATTATCCAATGTCAACGAGAATACCTTTTTCTCGATACCCCAATCCTTTAGAAAGTCACACAACTTTGCAGCCAGTTCAACTCCCGAATGAGGCGGAGGCATGTGAGCAAAACTAAGAATTTTGCTGTGCAATTTCCATTTTTCATCAACAAAATGACCAGTCAAGCAAATATAACCCTCAGTAGTGCATGCAGTCCATACGTCTGATGTTAAGCATATTCTACTTTGAATATTAGCCAAATCATGCTTGAGTTTCTCTTTCTCTCGAATATATATTTTTGCAACATCCGAAACTAGTGTATTTCTAGATATGCAAACAACATCAGGATTTATGTACTTCGCCCAAGCTCTAATCCCATCATCTTCAACAAATGAAAATGGCAAATCATGCCTTATAACTGCAGAAGCTAGTAATTCACGCCCAATTTTTTGGTCTATTTTTCTGGACCTTACCTTTCCTTCATGATCAACAACCACTTGCCCGACATCATAAAACTTTATCTTTGTGCAACTTTCGAGGTGGCGCTTCAAAGAAGATGTCCCGTATCGTTTTCCCCCGACTTTATATTCTTGCTTGCAACCTTTGCAGTATGCCCTTTGTATACCGTCTTGTCCGATTCTATTCTTTATAAATAGCTCCATACGTGTGAATATTCACTGCGCTTTTTAGTCGAGCTTTTGGGGTCTGTAGTAACATCCACCTCTCCATTCTCCTTTAGGTTGCTACTATGATTTAGCGAAGATGAATCCATAAAGCTCCTAAAACAAATGACAACGAAAAATGGCTTAGCTGTGGTGTCGTTATCAAATGAAAATAGCAGGTTAAGGATCCAATGGGACAGCCCATAACTGATGACCCCTTGACAAACAATACTCACCTGCGTTTGATGCACAACGAAGAACTGAGATGTGCTAGTGAGATAAGATTAGCCAACGACGGCTGAGCTGAAGCATGAGAGTCTTATTAGGGTTGCAAATCTTATTTTAAGTGATTTATTAATTGTTAACTATTTAAAACTATTTATTATTTATTAATATCTATTATCGGCGGGCCAGCCCGCCCCGTCCCGCCTCAACCCGCAACCCATACGGGCTGGCCCATTTTGACCCGCCTTTAAACGGGCCGGGAAATAGTTGGCCCAACCCGCCTATTTTTCGTGGCGGGGCGGGCCAACCCGACGGGCCCGGCCCGTTTTGACAGCTCTGTTATCGAACTTATCTTTCATCCTCTTACACATATCACTAATTACGGCATCTTCGTTCAGTAAGTTCTCCTTCAACAGAACTTCAATTTTCCAAACTTGCATGAAGTATATATTTGATGTAGGATAAGAAAAACCAAAAATCAAGTTGGTAGTATCATAAAATGGCTCAAGAAACTCGCATACTTTCTCACCTCTTATCCATTCTTCACTTGTAGGACTGTAGCTCCTGTCATTCAATTGAAGAGACGCAAAAGCCTTCTTGTATTTGATGGCGCTATCCAACATTAAATAACTTCAGTTCCAATGAGTAGGTACATCCAAGCGCAAACTAATACCTGTATCAATACCGCCAACCATTGTCACACGTTCTTCAAATTTCTTAAGCCTACTCTCCGACCCCTTCACATACTTTACCGATTCTCTAATCTTGTGCAATGCTGCGCTAGCCACTTTCAAACCTTCTTGAACAATAAGATTCAATATATGTGCAGAACATCGAATATGAAAAAACGAACCATCACACAACAAGCTATCATTCAAAGAGAGCTGTTCTTTCAAAATATCTTGCATACTATCATTGCTAGATGCATTATCCAATGTCAACGAGAATACCTTTTTCTCGATACCCCAATCCTTTAGAAAGTCACACAACTTTGCAGCCAGTTCAACTCCCGAATGAGGCGGAGGCATGTGAGCAAAACTAAGAATTTTGCTGTGCAATTTCCATTTTTCATCAACAAAATGACCAGTCAAGCAAATATAACCCTCAGTAGTGCATGCAGTCCATACGTCTGATGTTAAGCATATTCTACTTTGAATATTAGCCAAATCATGCTTGAGTTTCTCTTTCTCTCGAATATATATTTTTGCAACATCCGAAACTAGTGTATTTCTAGATATGCAAACAACATCAGGATTTATGTACTTCGCCCAAGCTCTAACCCCATCATATTCAACAAATGAAAATGGCAAATCATGCCTTATAACTGCAGAAGCTAGTAATTCACGCCCAATTTTTTGGTCTATTTTTCTGGACCTTACCTTTCCTTCATGATCAACAACCACTTGCCCGACATCATAAAACTTTATCTTTGTGCAACTTTCGAGGTGGCGCTTCAAAGAAGATGTCCCGTATCGTTTTCCCCCGACTTTATATTCTTGCTTGCAACCTTTGCAGTATGCCCTTTGTATACCGTCTTGTCCGATTCCATTCTTTATAAATAGCTCCATACGTGTGAATATTCACTGCGCTTTTTAGTCGAGCTTTTGGGGTCTGTAGTAACATCCACCTCTCCATTCTCCTTTAGGTTGCTACTATGATTTAGCGAAGATGAATCCATAAAGCTCCTAAAACAAATGACAACGAAAAATGGCTTAGCTGTGGTGTCGTTATCAAATGAAAATAGCAGGTTAAGGATCCAATGGGACAGCCCATAACTGATGACCCCTTGACAAACAATACTCACCTGCGTTTGATGTACAACGAAGAACTGAGATGTGCTAGTGAGATAAGATTAGCCAACGACGGCTGAGCTGAAGCATGAGAGTCTTATTAGGGTTGGAAATCTTATTTTAAGTGATTTATTAATTGTTAACTATTTAAAACTATTTATTATTTATTAATATCTATTATCGGCGGGCCAGCCCGCC
The DNA here is from genome assembly GCA_027422505.1 of Craterostigma plantagineum. Classification (NCBI taxonomy): domain Eukaryota; kingdom Viridiplantae; phylum Streptophyta; class Magnoliopsida; order Lamiales; family Linderniaceae; genus Craterostigma; species Craterostigma plantagineum. The sequence continues at coordinate 5,973,788 of JAPQWV010000040.1, forward strand.
CCGTCCCGCCTCAACCCGCAACCCATACGGGCTGGCCCATTTTGACCCGCCTTTAAACGGGCCGGGAAATAGTTGGCCCAACCCGCCTATTTTTCGTGGCGGGGCGGGCCAACCCGACGGGCCCGGCCCGTTTTGACAGCTCTGTTATCGAACTTATCTTTCATCCTCTTACACATATCACTAATTACGGCATCTTCGTTCAGTAAGTTCTCCTTCAACAGAACTTCAATTTTCCAAACTTGCATGAAGTATATATTTGATGTAGGATAAGAAAAACCAAAAATCAAGTTGGTAGTATCATAAAATGGCTCAAGAAACTCGCATACTTTCTCACCTCTTATCCATTCTTCACTTGTAGGACTGTAGCTCATGTCATTCAATTGAAGAGACGCAAAAGCCTTCTTGTATTTGATGGCGCTATCCAACATTAAATAACTTCAGTTCCAATGAGTAGGTACATCCAAGCGCAAACTAATACCTGTATCAATACCGCCAACCATTGTCACACGTTCTTCAAATTTCTTAAGCCTACTCTCCGACCCCTTCACATACTTTACCGATTCTCTAATCTTGTGCAATGCTGCGCTAGCCACTTTCAAACCTTCTTGAACAATAAGATTCAATATATGTGCAGAACATCGAATATGAAAAAACGAACCATCACACAACAAGCTATCATTCAAAGAGAGCTGTTCTTTCAAAATATCTTGCATACTATCATTGCTAGATGCATTATCCAATGTCAACGAGAATACCTTTTTCTCGATACCCCAATCCTTTAGAAAGTCACACAACTTTGCAGCCAGTTCAACTCCCGAATGAGGCGGAGGCATGTGAGCAAAACTAAGAATTTTGCTGTGCAATTTCCATTTTTCATCAACAAAATGACCAGTCAAGCAAATATAACCCTCAGTAGTGCATGCAGTCCATACGTCTGATGTTAAGCATATTCTACTTTGAATATTAGCCAAATCATGCTTGAGTTTCTCTTTCTCTCGAATATATATTTTTGCAACATCCGAAACTAGTGTATTTCTAGATATGCAAACAACATCAGGATTTATGTACTTCGCCCAAGCTCTAATCCCATCATCTTCAACAAATGAAAATGGCAAATCATGCCTTATAACTGCAGAAGCTAGTAATTCACGCCCAATTTTTTGGTCTATTTTTCTGGACCTTACCTTTCCTTCATGATCAACAACCACTTGCCCGACATCATAAAACTTTATCTTTGTGCAACTTTCGAGGTGGCGCTTCAAAGAAGATGTCCCGTATCGTTTTCCCCCGACTTTATATTCTTGCTTGCAACCTTTGCAGTATGCCCTTTGTATACCGTCTTGTCCGATTCTATTCTTTATAAATAGCTCCATACGTGTGAATATTCACTGCGCTTTTTAGTCGAGCTTTTGGGGTCTGTAGTAACATCCACCTCTCCATTCTCCTTTAGGTTGCTACTATGATTTAGCGAAGATGAATCCATAAAGCTCCTAAAACAAATGACAACGAAAAATGGCTTAGCTGTGGTGTCGTTATCAAATGAAAATAGCAGGTTAAGGATCCAATGGGACAGCCCATAACTGATGACCCCTTGACAAACAATACTCACCTGCGTTTGATGCACAACGAAGAACTGAGATGTGCTAGTGAGATAAGATTAGCCAACGACGGCTGAGCTGAAGCATGAGAGTCTTATTAGGGTTGGAAATCTTATTTTAAGTGATTTCTTAATTGTTAACTATTTAAAACTATTTATTATTTATTAATATCTATTATCGGCGGGCCAGCCCGCCCCGTCCCGCCTCAACCCGCAAACCATACGGGCTGGCCCATTTTGACCCGCCTTTAAACGGGCCGGGAAATAGTTGGCCCAACCCGCCTATTTTTCGTGGCGGGGCGGGCCAACCCGACGGCCCCGGCCCGTTTTGACAGCTCTGTTATCGAACTTATCTTTCATCCTCTTACACATATCACTAATTACGGCATCTTCGTTCAGTAAGTTCTCCTTCAACAGAACTTCAATTTTCCAAACTTGCATGAAGTATATATTTGATGTAGGATAAGAAAAACCAAAAATCAAGTTGGTAGTATCATAAAATGGCTCAAGAAACTCGCATACTTTCTCACCTCTTATCCATTCTTCACTTGTAGGACTGTAGCTCCTGTCATTCAATTGAAGAGACGCAAAAGCCTTCTTGTATTTGATGGCGCTATCCAACATTAAATAACTTCAGTTCCAATGAGTAGGTACATCCAAGCGCAAACTAATACCTGTATCAATACCGCCAACCATTGTCACACCTTCAAATTTCTTAAGCCTACTCTCCGACCCCTTCACATACTTTACCGATTCTCTAATCTTGTGCAATGCTGCGCTAGCCACTTTCAAACCTTCTTGAACAATAAGATTCAATATATGTGCAGAACATCGAATATGAAAAAACGAACCATCACACAACAAGCTATCATTCAAAGAGAGCTGTTCTTTCAAAATATCTTGCATACTATCATTGCTAGATGCATTATCCAATGTCAACGAGAATACCTTTTTCTCGATACCCCAATCCTTTAGAAAGTCACACAACTTTGCAGCCAGTTCAACTCCCGAATGAGGCGGAGGCATGTGAGCAAAACTAAGAATTTTGCTGTGCAATTTCCATTTTTCATCAACAAAATGACCACTCAAGCAAATATAACCCTCAGTAGTGCATGCAGTCCATACGTCTGATGTTAAGCATATTCTACTTTGAATATTAGCCAAATCATGCTTGAGTTTCTCTTTCTCTCGAATATATATTTTTGCAACATCCGAAACTAGTGTATTTCTAGATATGCAAACAACATCAGGATTTATGTACTTCACCCAAGCTCTAACCCCATCATATTCAACAAATGAAAATGGCAAATCATGCCTTATAACTGCAGAAGCTAGTAATTCACGCCCAATTTTTTGGTCTATTTTTCTGGACCTTACCTTTCCTTCATGATCAACAACCACTTGCCCGACATCATAAAACTTTATCTTTGTGCAACTTTCGAGGTGGCGCTTCAAAGAAGATGTCCCGTATCGTTTTCCCCCGACTTTATATTCTTGCTTGCAACCTTTGCAGTATGCCCTTTGTATACCGTCTTGTCCGATTCCATTCTTTATAAATAGCTCCATACGTGTGAATATTCACTGCGCTTTTTAGTCGAGCTTTTGGGGTCTGTAGTAACATCCACCTCTCCATTCTCCTTTAGGTTGCTACTATGATTTAGCGAAGATGAATCCATAAAGCTCCTAAAACAAATGACAACGAAAAATGGCTTAGCTGTGGTGTCGTTATCAAATGAAAATAGCAGGTTAAGGATCCAATGGGACAGCCCATAACTGATGACCCCTTGACAAACAATACTCACCTGCGTTTGATGCACAACGAAGAACTGAGATGTGCTAGTGAGATAAGATTAGCCAACGACGGCTGAGCTGAAGCATGAGAGTCTTATTAGGGTTGGAAATCTTATTTTAAGTGATTTATTAATTGTTAACTATTTAAAACTATTTATTATTTATTAATATCTATTATCGGCGGGCCAGCCCGCCCCGTCCCGCCTCAACCCGCAACCCATACGGGCTGGCCCATTTTGACCCGCCTTTAAACGGGCCGGGAAATAGTTGGCCCAACCCGCCTATTTTTCGTGGCGGGGCGGGCCAACCCGACGGGCCCGGCCCGTTTTGACAGCTCTGTTATCGAACTTATCTTTCATCCTCTTACACATATCACTAATTACGGCATCTTCGTTCAGTAAGTTCTCCTTCAACAGAACTTCAATTTTCCAAACTTGCATGAAGTATATATTTGATGTAGGATAAGAAAAACCAAAAATCAAGTTGGTAGTATCATAAAATGGCTCAAGAAACTCGCATACTTTCTCACCTCTTATCCATTCTTCACTTGTAGGACTGTAGCTCCTGTCATTCAATTGAAGAGACGCAAAAGCCTTCTTGTATTTGATGGCGCTATCCAACATTAAATAACTTCAGTTCCAATGAGTAGGTACATCCAAGCGCAAACTAATACCTGTATCAATACCGCCAACCATTGTCACACGTTCTTCAAATTTCTTAAGCCTACTCTCCGACCCCTTCACATACTTTACCGATTCTCTAATCTTGTGCAATGCTGCGCTAGCCACTTTCAAACCTTCTTGAACAATAAGATTCAATATATGTGCAGAACATCGAATATGAAAAAACGAACCATCACACAACAAGCTATCATTCAAAGAGAGCTGTTCTTTCAAAATATCTTGCATACTATCATTGCTAGATGCATTATCCAATGTCAACGAGAATACCTTTTTCTCGATACCCCAATCCTTTAGAAAGTCACACAACTTTGCAGCCAGTTCAACTCCCGAATGAGGCGGAGGCATGTGAGCAAAACTAAGAATTTTGCTGTGCAATTTCCATTTTTCATCAACAAAATGACCAGTCAAGCAAATATAACCCTCAGTAGTGCATGCAGTCCATACGTCTGATGTTAAGCATATTCTACTTTGAATATTAGCCAAATCATGCTTGAGTTTCTCTTTCTCTCGAATATATATTTTTGCAACTGTTAAAATCTGGTCCTTAATGGGCATTCACGATAATGGGCCTAAAACGTTTACCTGGCCCATAGATCTATCTGCAGCCCAACTCTATATAGTTGGGGGGCAAATGATCAATAAAACAAAAATTGTGGGCTAAAACAAAAAGCGTTAGTTGTTTTCAATAGCCACTGTAATTTTCCGGGGACTGAAAAATAAATTTTAAAACTTCTTCTCCTTTTAACAAAAACCCCAGAACCTTCTATCAGCCCGAATGATTTTTTCTCTAATCCCTCTCTCAGAAAACCCTAATTTTTACTCCTTCACTTTTTCGAAGAAAACCTCTCAGTAATCTTTCTGCGATTCATCCTCGCAGCTCTTTCGTGTGGTTCTGGGCTGAATCCTAACTGTTTTCCTTCTCTATAGCTCAAAGCCGACCCCTTGTCGCCTTTGAGCAGCAACGGTTCCCGTCTGTGGCTGAAACACTAACGCGACATCCACAAGAGATTTCTTCCTCGCGAGATAAGTGCTTCTGAGACCTTAGTGTTTGATTTCAAGTTTCTGAGAGAATCTGTAGTTTGTATTTACTTGTAAAGGACTGCATCTGTATACTTTGAGTTTTAACATGGTATCAGAGCCGCTTAGGCACTGTTATTGAGCTTCCGTGTTTTGATCTCTAGAGAATCTTGCCTTATCTGCGTAGATCTAAGATCTGTTTCCATCACCACTGTGTGTGACACCCTAAATCATCTTGTTATTAGATCCAGTGGTTCATAGCCCTATTTGATCGTATTATTGTCTTAAGGAATCTAATCCTTCTCTGTTTACTGAAGGAACGGCTGATACTGTGGTTCTCCTCTGAGGCTGACACCAAGGCACAGCTCCAGCAGTTTCCTGGTGTTGAAATTTCACATCCTACGGTGAACTCGTTCCTTACTCCTCTAATTTGAAATCTGTGTCTACTTGCCTGAAATTCTGTGTCTACTTGTCTGCTTGCAATATGGATCTCTTTAAATCTGATAATGAGTCTGAAGCACATGATAGTCCCAAACAAACCAATCCTGAACTAAAGAATAACCCTAGGAATCCTCTCTTTATAAGTCAGGCTGACCTTTCAGTAACTAACATAACAAATGTCACCCTGTCTGGTTCTGAGAATTACTCATATTGGAGTAACTCAGTTCTTCTTGCCCTTACAGCCAAGAACAAAGTAGGCTTTGTTCATGGCACAATTCCATTTCCAGATGATCCTGATTTAGCTAGTGACTGGGAGAGGTGCAATGCAATAGTTCTGTCTTGGCTCTTAAATTCTCTTAGTAATGAACTTAGGATTAGATATACCTATGCTAAGTTTGCCTCGAAAGTATGGGAGTCCCTAGAAAAAACCTTCAAAAATGTAGATGGCTCTAGGAAGTTCAGCCTTCAACAGTCCATATACAACCTAAAGCAGGGAACTGATAATATATCTATGTACTTTTCCAAACTCCAGCACCTGTGGGATGAGCTCGAAGCTCTAACCACAGGACCTGTCTGTACTTGTAGTGCAAGTGCACACTTGCACAATGTAGGTGAGGAACAAAAACTTATGCAGTTTTTGATGGGTCTCAATGAAACTTACAGTCACATTAGGAGCAACATACTTTTGCAACAGCCCCTTCCAAATGTCTTGCATGCATATAATTTAGTGAGTAGGGAAGAGTCTCATAGGGGGATAATGCATACATCTGATAATAGTACTTCAATCTTTCTGAATAAAAGCTTCAACAAACCAAATCAGAACAGTTTTAGTCAAAATCCCATAATCTGCAAAAACTGTGGCATTAAAGGGCATCCCATAGAAAGGTGTTATAAGCTTATAGGAAATCCAAACAATAATCAACTTAACACAAACACCAATACTGGGAACTTTCAACCCAACAATAATCCTATTATCTGTAAGCACTGTGGTGTTAGGGGTCATCCCATTGAAAAGTGTTTTAAGCTGTTTGGTAGGTCAAATAAGAACAACTTCAACACTGCCAATACTAAGAAAAATTATTCCTGGAACACAAATAAGACTGCAAATACTACAGAAATAAACCAAGGCACATCAGAAACAATAACTCCTAACCTCTCAATAATGCAATACAGCAAACTTATGAAATTGCTTGAAAAGGAGAGTCAAGGTGAAGCTAATCAAGACATTATGGCAGGTGCATTCATCAATACTATGTCCTCTGATTTTAAAGATGGGTGGATAATAGACTCAGGGGCTACTGACCATGTTGTGTGTTCATCTGAAAATCTGTTTAATACAAAGAATGTTATGTCTGATGGTATTTTCATTAAGCTGCCCAATGGTACCTGTCTGGCTGTTAGTATAATTGGTGATTACTTGCTGAATGATAACATAATTCTGAGGAATGTTCTGTGTGTTCCAACTTTTAAGTGTAATCTGTTATCTGTGTCCAAACTTGCTGTTACTGGTCAGTGTGTTGTGTGTTTTAAAAGCAGTATATGCACCTTTCAGGACCCACTGTCCCTCACTATAATGGGGACTGGTGAGTTGAAAGAAGGGCTGTACTACTTCAACAAGTACCTAACTGGTAATGATAGAACTTCTAGAACAATGCATGTAGTTTCATGTGATCTGTGGCATAGAAGACTAGGACATCCATCACCTGCTGTGCTTGATGTGTTGAAACCCATCCTGAAATTTAAGGGTGATCAGTCTGCTGAGCCTTGTGACACCTGTCATAAAGCAAAGCAGACTAGAGAACCCTTTCCCTTAAGTGAGCATAAAACTGCATCCATGTTTGAACTTGTGCATCTAGATGTGTGGGGTCCTTTCAAACAAGTTAGCCACAATAACTGCAGATTTTTCTTACAATAGTTGATGACTTTTCAAGGGCTACTTGGGTATTCTTATTACAAACAAAATCTGAAGTATTCCTGCATGTTAAATTCTTTGTTAGCATGATTAGGACTCAGTTTGACAAAAGAGTGAGAAGTTTTAGGTCAGACAATGGTACTGAATTTACAAATAATCAGTTCAAGGAATTTATTAGGGTAGAGGGAATAGTTCACCAAACTACTGTGGTTGATACTCCACAGCAGAATGGCATAGTAGAAAGAAAGCATAGGCACTTGTTAAATATGGCTCGAGCTCTATTCTTTCAATCTGGTGTCCCCTTAATTTACTGGTCAGAGTGTATACTGAGTGCTGCTTTCTTGATTAATAGAACTCCTACAGCTGTACTTAAGGGTAAGTCACCTTATGAGATTGTGTATGGTAAATCTGTGAAATATGACAATCTGAAGTGCTTTGGGTGTCTCTGCTATGCAACTGTGCTGAATGCTAATTCTAAATTTGATGCTAGAGCAAAACAGTGTATCATGCTAGGGTACTATGAAAATAAGAAAGCATACAAATTGCTTGAGTTAGATAGCAGAACTATCTTTGCAGCTAGAGATGTGAAGTTCTATGAAACAGTGTTTCCTTTTAAAACCAGTGTAGATAATGCAAGTGACAAACCCCCTGACTCATATGTGCTATTTGATGAACTGTCTGATGCATGTTTAGAGCATTCCTGTAGCAATGTGCCAAATGAACATGATGACCTAGCTGTTGATGTGCATGAACAACATGATGACAGTTTCAATATAGGTTCTGCCCCTAGGTCCTCTGATCAGGATAGCAATACCCCTAGTTCTAGTGATGCCAATGAACCACCTGACCACATACATGAACTCATTGATGTCTCATCTCCTGCTGTAGATCACAGTAAGTTGAGTAGGCCTAAGAGGAATACTAGGAGACCAAATTACTTGGATGATTATGACTGTGCCATGCATGCAGCCAAGTATAAAATTCTATATCCCTTAGCTAATGTTATGAATTTCTCAAAACTTGAAGTAGGAGATAGGGAATTCTGTAGCAACATAGATAGAATAGCAGTTCCAAAAACTGCAGCTGAAGCCTTAAAAATTTCCTGCTTGGAAAGAAGCAATGGATTTAGAAATGAGGGCCTTAGTTGGGAATGGAACTTGGGACTTGGTAGAACTACCTAAGAATAGAAAACCCGTAGGTAGTAAATGGATTTTTAAGGTTAAGTACAAACCAAATGGTGAGATAGAGAGGTTTAAGGCTAGATTAGTGGCAAAAGGTTATAGTCAAAAGGAAGGGGTAGACTTTAATGAAATTTTTGCACCTGTAGTGAAAATGGTAACTATTAGAACTCTGTTGGCAATTTCTGTAATGAATGATTGGAATGTATATCAACTTGACATTGACAATGCTTTTTTACATGGAGAACTTGAAGAAGAAGTGTATATGTGCTTACCTGATGGTTTCTATGCTAATGATCATAGAGTATGTAAGTTAAAGAAACCCATTTATGGCTTGAAACAGGCCCCACGTAAGTGGAATGAGAAGCTGACTGAGGTATTGACTGTAAATGGGTACAGTCAAAGCTTGAGTGACTATTCACTGTTCTATAAGTTTGAAAATGAACTGTGTGTGTTCTTACTGATCTATGTTGATGACATACTGATTTCTGGAAACTACTTGGCCGAAATTGTTAGGATCAAATCTGTGTTCAATGAGTTGTTTGGCATAAAGGACTTGGGTAGGTTAAAATACTTTCTAGGAATAGAAGTGATTAAATGTGCAGATGGGTTAGTACTCAGTCAACGAAAATATGCACTTGACCTGCTAGAAGAGTTTGGTGTTTTGGGCTGCAAGCCCAAAGACACTCCTATGCAGCAGAACCAAAAATTTCTCCCAGCCCAATCAGAATCTGACTTGGCTGACATATCCATGTTCCAACGACTTATGGGTCGTTTAATATATCTTTGCAACACCAGACCTGATATCTGCTTTGCTGTTCAAACCCTTAGCCAATATATGCACAGTCCAAACACATTACATGTTACTGCTGCCTTTAGAATATTACGATATCTGAAATCTGCACCTGGCTATGGAATTTTAATTTCTAATAAGTCTGAAAGTCAACTATCTGTTTTCTGTGATTCTGATTGGGCTTCATGCTCAATCACAAGAAAATCTGTGACAGGATTTTGTGTTTTTCTGGGCAATACTGCTATATCCTGGAAAAGCAAGAAACAAAAAACTGTTTCACGTTCATCAGCCGAAGCCGAGTATCGGGCTATGGCTCATGCAACGTGCGAACTGATTTGGATAATTGCATTGCTAAGAGATCTGAAAATCTCTATATCTCTCCCGGCGAAAGTATACTGCGATAATAACGCAGCTATTCAGATTGCTAATAACCCAGTTTTTCATGAGCGCACAAAGCATATCGAAATAGACTGTCATTTTATTCGTGAATATATATCTAAACAAATTATTAAGACTGAATTTGTGAAATCGCAGGATCAAGTTGCGGATATTCTAACAAAGGCGCTCGGCAAGGAAAATCACTGTAAGCTCAGAGACGGACTTTCGATGGTAAACGTTTTCGGCCCATCATCGTGAGGTGGGGTGTTAAAATCTGGTCCTTAATGGGCATTCACGATAATGGGCCTAAAACGTACCTGGCCCATAGATCTATCTGCAGCCCAACTCTATATAGTTGGGGGGCAAATGATCAATAAAACAAAAATTGTGGGCTAAAACAAAAAGCGTTAGTTGTTTTCAATAGCCACTGTAATTTTCCGGGGACTGAAAAATAAATTTTAAAACTTCTTCTCCTTTTAACAAAAACCCCAGAACCTTCTATCAGCCCGAATGATTTTTTCTCTAATCCCTCTCTCAGAAAACCCTAATTTTTACTCCTTCACTTTTTCGAAGAAAACCTCTCAGTAATCTTTCTGCGATTCATCCTCGCAGCTCTTTCGTGTGGTTCTGGGCTGAATCCTAACTGTTTTCCTTCTCTATAGCTCAAAGCCGACCCCTTGTCGCCTTTGAGCAGCAACGGTTCCCGTCTGTGGCTGAAACACTAACGCGACATCCACAAGAGATTTCTTCCTCGCGAGATAAGTGCTTCTGAGACCTTAGTGTTTGATTTCAAGTTTCTGAGAGAATCTGTAGTTTGTATTTACTTGTAAAGGACTGCATCTGTATACTTTGAGTTTTAACAGCAACATCCGAAACTAGTGTATTTCTAGATATGCAAACAACATCAGGATTTATGTACTTCGCCCAAGCTCTAATCCCATCATATTCAACAAATGAAAATGGCAAATCATGCCTTATAACTGCAGAAGCTAGTAATTCACGCCCAATTTTTTGGTCTATTTTTCTGGACCTTACCTTTCCTTCATGATCAACAACCACTTGCCCGACATCATAAAACTTTATCTTTGTGCAACTTTCGAGGTGGCGCTTCAAAGAAGATGTCCCGTATCGTTTTCCCCCGACTTTATATTCTTGCTTGCAACCTTTGCAGTATGCCCTTTGTATACCGTCTTGTCCGATTCCATTCTTTATAAATAGCTCCATACGTGTGAATATTCACTGCGCTTTTTAGTCGAGCTTTTGGGGTCTGTAGTAACATCCACCTCTCCATTCTCCTTTAGGTTGCTACTATGATTTAGCGAAGATGAATCCATAAAGCTCCTAAAACAAATGACAACGAAAAATGGCTTAGCTGTGGTGTCGTTATCAAATGAAAATAGCAGGTTAAGGATCCAATGGGACAGCCCATAACTGATGACCCCTTGACAAACAATACTCACCTGCGTTTGATGCACAACGAAGAACTGAGATGTGCTAGTGAGATAAGATTAGCCAACGACGGCTGAGCTGAAGCATGAGAGTCTTATTAGGGTTGGAAATCTTATTTTAAGTGATTTATTAATTGTTAACTATTTAAAACTATTTATTATTTATTAATATCTATTATCGGCGGGCCAGCCCGCCCCGTCCCGCCTCAACCCGCAACCCATACGGGCTGGCCCATTTTGACCCGCCTTTAAACGGGCCGGGAAATAGTTGGCCCAACCCGCCTATTTTTCGTGGCGGGGCGGGCCAACCCGACGGGCCCGGCCCGTTTTGACAGCTCTGTTATCGAACTTATCTTTCATCCTCTTACACATATCACTAATTACGGCATCTTCGTTCAGTAAGTTCTCCTTCAACAGAACTTCAATTTTCCAAACTTGCATGAAGTATATATTTGATGTAGGATAAGAAAAACCAAAAATCAAGTTGGTAGTATCATAAAATGGCTCAAGAAACTCGCATACTTTCTCACCTCTTATCCATTCTTCACTTGTAGGACTGTAGCTCCTGTCATTCAATTGAAGAGACGCAAAAGCCTTCTTGTATTTGATGGCGCTATCCAACATTAAATAACTTCAGTTCCAATGAGTAGGTACATCCAAGCGCAAACTAATACCTGTATCAATACCGCCAACCATTGTCACACGTTCTTCAAATTTCTTAAGCCTACTCTCCGACCCCTTCACATACTTTACCGATTCTCTAATCTTGTGCAATGCTGCGCTAGCCACTTTCAAACCTTCTTGAACAATAAGATTCAATATATGTGCAGAACATCGAATATGAAAAAACGAACCATCACACAACAAGCTATCATTCAAAGAGAGCTGTTCTTTCAAAATATCTTGCATACTATCATTGCTAGATGCATTATCCAATGTCAACGAGAATATCTTTTTCTCGATACCCCAATCCTTTAGAAAGTCACACAACTTTGCAGCCAGTTCAACTCCCGAATGAGGCGGAGGCATGTGAGCAAAACTAAGAATTTTGCTGTGCAATTTCCATTTTTCATCAACAAAATGACCAGTCAAGCAAATATAACCCTCAGTAGTGCATGCAGTCCATACGTCTGATGTTAAGCATATTCTACTTTGAATATTAGCCAAATCATGCTTGAGTTTCTCTTTCTCTCGAATATATATTTTTGCAACATCCGAAACTAGTGTATTTCTAGATATGCAAACAACATCAGGATTTATGTACTTCGCCCAAGCTCTAATCCCATCATATTCAACAAATGAAAATGGCAAATCATGCCTTATAACTGCAGAAGCTAGTAATTCACGCCCAATTTTTTGGTCTATTTTTCTGGACCTTACCTTTCCTTCATGATCAACAACCATTTGCCCGACATCATAAAACTTTATCTTTGTGCAACTTTCGATGGCGCTTCAAAGAAGATGTCCCGTATCGTTTTCCCCCGACTTTATATTCTTGCTTGCAAACCTTTGCAGTATGCCCTTTGTATACCGTCTTGTCCGATTCCATTCTTTATAAAATAGCTCCATACGTGTGAATATTCACTGCGATTTTTAGTCGAGCTTTTGGGGTCTGTAGTGACATCTGCCTCTTCATTCTCCTTTAGGTTGCTACTATGATTTAGCGAAGATGAATCCATAAAGCTCCTGAAACAAATGACAACGAAAAATGGCTTAGCTGTGGTGTCGTTATCAAATGAAAATAGCAGTTTAAGGATCCAATGGGACAGCCCATAACTGATGACCCCTTGACAAACAATACTCACCTGCATTTGATGTACAACGAAGAACTGAGAAGTGCTAGTGAGATAAGATTAGCCAACGACGGCTTAGTTGAAGAATGAGAGTCTTATTAGAGTTAGAAATCTTATTTTAAGTGATTTATTAATTGTTAACTATTTAAAACTATTTATTATTTATTAATATCTATTATCGGCGGGCCAGCCCGCCCCGACCCTCCCCGACACGCCTCAACCCGCAACCCATACGGGTTGGCCTGTTTTGACCCGCCTTTAAAGGGCCGGGAAATAGTTGGCCCAACCCGCCTATTTTTCGTGGCGGGGTGGGCCAAGCCGACGGGCCCGGCCCATTTTGACAGCTCTACGTATAAGGCATTCCTCAATGCTAGGTTTTTTTATGAGTAGGAGAGAGAAAAAACCTGTAAAATAGATGTTTTTTTGCATTGTGAGGTGTTGTAGGTTTTTTGAGAGATTTAGTAGAATAAACCTGGCTTTTTTGAGTGTTCGTGTCAGCTTTTAATATATATTTATAAAAGAATATGAGAAAATAGATATTGGAAATAAAATTAATATATGAATAATACATTATGTGATGTGATGGTTTTTTAGTACTTTATCCTATTAATATTTGTTTTATTAATATTTATTAATTTTTTTATTTTTACGAATAAAATTTTAATATGCTAAAATGTTTATTTTTTTATATTTCAAATAAATAAATAATATTTTTTGTTATGTAGCGAATTTTTTTATTAAATATAAAAAATTAAATAATATGAAATATTATTATTTATAAATAATTTCGAAAATTACATAATAAAATTGGTTAATGAAAGAAAATTAAATGAAATTAAAGAGGGTCCCAAAAAAACCTACTTTTTGGGTTTTGTGGTTGGGAGAAATTTTGTTTTGGAGGTAGAGGTTTTTTACTTTTGAGGTGGCGCTGACGTGGCACACAAAAAACCTATCTTTTTGGGTTTAGCATGAGGAAGGCCTAATAAAATTCCATATAATATTTATTTTTTTTAGGAAAAGAACACTTTCTAGCCGTCTCTGCTATCAAGTTCAGACCGACATGGAGACAAAATGAAATTAAATAGATGACCGCTTTTATCTATACTATATATGTATCCTATTTTATTAAGGTCTTTGTATAAACTACCTCTAATTTGTCTGAAATTGCTTAGTTTAAGGAATAAATACCACTCACTACACAATATTTACATATTTCCAAATTTGTCCTTTATTTTTAGAAATTATTATTTCATAATTAAATATACATAATATTATATAGCACACACGTATATGTGTGTGCAAAACTACTTGTATATTTTATTAAGGGTGAGGGACAGCTATTAGCTGCTAATTTGGTCTGTAAAATATTTATAATTTAACATCTCTATTTCTCATTTTCTTAATTAAATAATTAGCACATTTAATCCCTCAATTTTTAGTTATTATACGTATATCCCTATTCATTATTTTCTTTATATATATATATAAAAAAATATCTTTCACATAATAAACATAACTTATAAATCAAAAAAACTAAAATTAAATAATTATATTTTAAACACACGCAGAGAGTGTGCAGATAGTACAATTGGAGTATATCTGTCAGTTCATATAAATATTTGATAGGATATTAGAAAACTATGTTATTTTAATTTTCTTGTCACTTCATTAAAGTTGAATTCCTCAGATGCAATTTTGGCAAAATAGGGGTTAGGTAGTTTACGGACCACTGCACCATAATATCGCTTGGCATCTTAATGTCGTTGACTAAAATACATTTATTGCAATCATACCAATATTTGGTATAGTGTTCATATGTGGCGCGATAGATGGAATGCCACTCACCCACGAAGATATTTTTAATAATTTGCAATCTTTAACACATCTTTTTCCATCATCAAACCCCACCCACATATGCACTTTTGATTAAGTATGTATTTTAATATGTTCAGGAATTTTGTTTATTCAATAATTTAGTTAAAAACGATAGTGACAAACCCATAATTGCAATTTTCTTTTTGGAAAAATTGAACTCATTTCATTCGGATTATATGTTGACCTAACCCAAGCTAATTTATTGAAGCAAAGAAAAATACGTCATTAATGTTTAGTCGATGAGATTAATATGCTGACAAGACTTATTTGGGTCAGTGAATAGTCAACCTCATTGAGATGAAATGAACGAAAATGCACCAACTTTCTGCCAAAAAGCATGCGAATGTGTCCAATTCTAACATGCTCCATAATCCATTTTTTATATAAAAAAATCAAAACAAAAAATAAAAATTATGCCCACCACCATATATTTATAAATAAAAGCTACAAATAAGACTTTCCTTCAACAGCTCTACCTAGCATTATTCTTCCCATACCCTTTCATGTAAGCATCCGAGCTCCTTCATCATTTAGCTCAAGCATCTGTAATATTATTAAGTCCGAGAAACGATGATTAGAAGCCTAAGCGAGATATCAGACGAC
This sequence comes from Craterostigma plantagineum, assembly GCA_027422505.1. NCBI lineage: Eukaryota > Viridiplantae > Streptophyta > Magnoliopsida > Lamiales > Linderniaceae > Craterostigma > Craterostigma plantagineum. The sequence goes on from JAPQWV010000040.1 coordinate 5,989,297, forward strand.
GACACGGTTCGCTTCGGCGTCGATCTCGTATCTGCTGCAAGAAAAAACGTCGGATTCTTGAGGTTCGTGTCCGAATCTCATTGGCTGCAAGAGAAATCCACCATTGTTGAAGCTATCAGAAGGTCATCTTCACTCCATGTCATCGATTGCTGGGTTTTATTTTCAGTCGTAGAGCAGCTTGCAAAAGAACATCGGGCTTTCTTCATTTTTTTTCTGCAGATATGATCAGATATGGATGCCGTTGATTGCCGATCTCACGACAAGCTCGAAGCCTCCGATGATTCTCCCACCCATCGATATCGAATGGGTTTGGTTTTGCCACACTCTCAGCCCGGTGATTTTTGCTATTTTTTTTTTTATATTTTAATTTCATTTTTTTCTTTCTTCTGCTCCTTTCCTTTACCAGTCTTGAAATCTGAATCAACTTGTGTGTGTATATTTCTATTGCCAGGATAGTTACAGGCAATACTGTGAATCAAGATTCTCAAAGCTCATAGGAAAAGCGGCAATCTTCGATGAAGAAAACGAAGAGTACGCCTTAAACAGATGCAGAGATATATGGGAATACAAGTATCCATCGGAACCCTTCGAAAACGAAGCAAACCCAAGCATAGATTATTACAGCTCCTACCTATGTAATGAAGAACTATTCGATCAAGCTTCGAAGCTCACGCATCTCTGCGATAGATTCTCCGAGCCTTACTATTCAGAAATCGTTTATTTAGTCTCGGCGAGGCAGAGATACAAAGGATTCATATCCATGATCCATAAGTTTGGGAATGAGTGTTCTTCGTTCGTTCCCACTTCAGATGTAATGCTGATGTGGCTCACCCATAAGGTACTCATTTCCTTCTTCTAATCTCGTGATTTTTGTAAGAAAAAGCACTGTCTTGATTGCTTTTGAATAAAGGGTTTGTCTTGGAATCATTTAAGAAAGCCTCACATGGTATCAATCACTTACTTTATTCTCGTACCTATTGTCCCATTGCCTCTCTTTTTATTCCTTCCGAATGCTGGTGTTTGTCTGTGAAGTTGAATTCTTTTTTCGATCGAAAAGGATGTGAAAATCACAGTCTCTGTTTTGGATTATATTTACTAGAGCTATCCGACGGTATATGCAGTAGACGTCAAGGGCTTGGAAGACGACACGAAGAAGATCGCAAGCCCGCAAGAAAGAATCGAACAAGAAAACTTCAGACAAACCGAACTTCTCTGGGAAAGAACGTTCGATCAGCCCTACGAAAAAGCTGGCGGCGAGTCCATCTCAAAAACCGTCCCTCACAAAACTCCCTTTTACTGGGAAGCAACGACCCACGACGTCAACGTTCAATACAAGTCCTTGACTCCAAGATTCCTAACCGAGGTTCGCCTGGCGGTTCTCCTTTTTCATTTTTTTGAGATAATCCGAGCTTCGAACATATGTCTCGATTCAGGCTATCGTGTCGGTGAAGATGAGTTCGAAGATGATAAAGGAAAATCCCGGCGAATGTCTTCGTCTAAGGACCGTAAAGTGCCACAGCGAGCTAAAACTAGACAAGCCATTGTCGAGCTTTGCCTCAGATTCGTGGAGAAAAGCTTGGCACGTGTACTGCGAATTCACGACCCGAGGGTTAATCCTCGACCTCAGACACAAAGGCGGGAAGTGCCTCAAAGGAAGCGTCGTGAAGGAGACGATTTCTTTCCCTTGGAACGAGTTACTGCGGGCCCCGTCCCTCGCGTCGTGCAAGGAAATTCACGGCGGGCGGGTCAAAATCGGGGCTTCGATGACTCCGCCCGCGCAAGGGCCTTACCTGCTCAAGTGCGTCCCTGATAGGGTGACGGACGACTCGGGCGCTATGATATCGGAGGTTATATTGAAGATGAACAGATACAGACCGCAAGAAGGCAGGTGGCTATCGAGGACCGTGCTCGACCACTCGGGGAGGGAATGCTTCGTCGTCAGGATGAGGTAATGTAATGATGATGGACAAAGTTCGATATTTCTTGGACTCTTTCGAACTTCTAATTAAACATCGCGTGTAAATGGCAGGGTCGGGGAAGGTTTTTGGAGGAGGGGCGGGGAGAATCCGACGAACGTGAAGTGGGAGGATCGTATCGTGGAGGTGACGGAGGGGTCGTGGTCTTACATCGAGGGCTCGACTTCTATCGGGAGATCTCCCGGTACGTGTGGGATTCTGAGTGCTGAATGATTATTTTGCGTCGAAGGTTAAGCTTGAAGGGAGTGTGTCGTATTTTAATTTTATATACTTTATTTCGAGTTTCGACATGCTCTCTTACGTCTAGGCTGATTTTTTTCTTTATATAACTTTAGATGTGTAGTTTTCATAAATGGGTTGTCATAAGGTTCCAACTCATGACCTCTCTTGGTATGGGCTCGGATGCGAAACTGAATGACCAATTCACCTAAAAGCTTAAACTTGAAGGGACTGCATCACTTTACAGCACTGACAACCTTGGGATAGTGTCCATAGTTTTCTTTCATTTTTCTCTGTACAGAGAAAGTCGTGGGGACGGCTAGGCCGAAAGAACCGCCCGAGGGGTACGAAGCTTCCTGGAGCTTCTCGAACGGATATGAGCTTGTAATAAAATGGGACCCATCCGTCCCTAAGCTGACGTGCGATCTCCTGCCGGGCCCATCAGATTCTTCCCATTTAACGGTAAAATAAGTTAGCCAGCCGTCAGATTCGATCGATTCGCTTATCTCCGACTTAAAAAAAAAATTCCCACATGCAGGTAAAACTCTTGCAAGGAATCCAACTGCAATACGGTCACGTAAAAAAGCGCTTCATCGAGAACAGAGAAGAAGGAAGCGACGAAGAAGAAGGGTTCGTGACTGTAGTTAGGTACTCCGACGACTATCCCGAGGGGAAAGCGACGGCGCTCATCAACTGGAAGCTCCTCGCCGTCGAGTTATTACCCGAGGAAGACTCGGTTCTAACGCTTCTTGCGTGCGTCTGCATGCTAAGAAGCGTGTCCGAAATGCAGAGGCGGGACGTCGGGAAGCTGTTGGTTAGGAGGAGGATGAGGGAGGTTAGGCTCGGGGATAGGGATTGGGGTTCGGTTATGGTTCGACCGTCGTCTTCTGACGCGGTTTTGTCTCCTTATCTCCGACCGTGGTACTTGAATCCCGAGGTTGTAATGGATTCTGGGGTGAAGGAACGAGTCGGCGGCGGCGGCGGTTCGACTACCAGCTATTCGCAGGCCGACGGCGGAGATAAGCTGTATAAGAGCTGTATCATTCCTTAGTTTTTTTTTTTCCTCTTTATCATGGAGGTCAGAGCTGTATCATTCCTCAGTTTTTTTTTTTTTCCGCTTTATCATGGAGGAGGATTTGTGAAGGTGAGAGTATCTTACGAGGTTGTTTTGTAATGTTGAATGAACAGAATATTTTCAAGAGCAAGTAAATATATTGACACAGTTTGGCTCAAAGAAATGGGTCATCGCACATAAATACCCCTCTGTAAAAAACTTGTAATTTAGTACCATGTCAGGATTTTTTTATATGTAGGTACCTAACACAGTAAATTTTTTGCAGATAGGTACCCGATCCATCGTAGGTACGTCGCACAACACATTCGAGTACCCTATCAAGGGTACCTTATATAATAAAAAATGGTACGCCGTCTTAGCATATTTAGGTGCGCCTATTTAAAACATAGGTATGCCGTACGAACACATTTAGGTACAATATATCGACATGTTATGGTACGCCATACACACACAGGAAGATACGGCATGACTGAAAAAACTGGTAAAAACTAAATCGGTACCTATCTGTAAAATTTTCTGACATGGTACCTATGTGTAGAAAATTTATTCAATTAGGTATGTGTAGATGTCCGCCAAAGAAATTAGTGAGAAATAGGGCTCTTACTAAAATCATTTTTTCCCCCATTTTCTTTTCCCCACCACTATTAATGTTAAAAAAAAAGGAATTTCCAAAATTTATCAATTCAGTTTACTACCGATAAATTTTATATGTGTAACTAGTAGTATAAAGTTTTTAAACATATATACCTCTTTGTAGAACTGTCAATGGACCGGGTCGGGGCGGCCTGGCCCGCCGCCCGCCAAAGCCCGCTGTTTGGCAGGGCGGGGCGGGCCTTCAAAACTGAAGCCCAGCCCGCCCCCAGCGGCCGCGGGCCTGGCGGGCCAGCCCGCCGCCTTAATACTTTTTCTACAATTTTTTATTGATTAAGAATTATTTATATAATTATGATATTTAAATATACATTAATTATGTATTAATTAATAAATGTATCATTAATTATTTATTTATAATATTTAAATATATATTAATTATGTTTAATTAATAAATGCATCATTAATTATAAATAAAATCATTAATTAATTCCTATACTTAAATAAATATATATTTACTATATAAATAATTAATTAAAATATATGGCGCGCCAGTGGCCCGCCCCGCCCCGCCTAGCCTGCGGCCCGCACGGGCTAGCCCGTTTAGGGCCGCGGGCCATTTTGACAGGTCTACCTGTTTGGTTGGGAGTGTCATTTTACCATCTTTGAGTATCTTTTTAAATGTATATAACCTATCATATTAAGTATTCGTGGTGTACCTAATTTCTAAATATATTGGGTGATATTTCTTTAAACACGACGTACCTTTTTCTCGATGTGTTATGTATAACAATATATTTCTCTATAGTACTTAAATTGTTATATGATGTACCGTCGCCTAAAGCAGCTGTTTTAAGAATTTATTGTTGGACACCTTTTTTATACCTCTAGGTATTTAAGAGTAAACTTATTGTAATTTGTACAATGAAGTAGGGGGTTCATCGGTCGGTTCGGTTCGGTTTTTTCAAAATTGGGTTCGGTTATTCGGTTTTTTCGGTTTTACATATGCTTAATCTGATATCCGAACCGTTTTAATCTGGTTCGGTTTGGTTTTTTTTTATAATTCGGTTCGTTTTTCGGTTCGGTTTTTCGGTTATGAATATAATATCAACAAAAAATATTATGAGCAGAAAATACATAAAACAATTTATCGTTATTAAAAAACAAATAATATTTATGGAATGTGACATGTAGCAAAATAATTCAAAGGTCCGAAAAAAAACAACATGAAAATGGAACAAAATCTAACCAAAATATAAAATCATTCATCTGAAGATACTATAAATTATTTGGGAGAAAAATAGTATTTGATTGGTGAGGATAACATCACCTAAAAATGAAAATAAAGTATACCAATGAAATTATATTTACTGTGTTGTTTACGTTATGGGGGGAAAATAAATGATTTTTGATAATTTTCTATTTTAATGTAGTATGATAATTTCAGTTCGGTTTTTCGGTTTATGCGGTTTTACGTATGCTTAATCCGATATCCGAAGCATTTTAATTTGGTTCCGTTCTGTTTTCTATAATTCGATTCGGTTTTTTCGGTTCCAGTATTTTTGGTTCGGTCGGTATTTTCGATTTTCTGATTTAAACAACCCTACATGTAGAGAAAAAGGAAAAGATATTAGATAACGGTTCTCAATTCGAGGCGAAGAGAGAAGAACAACCCCCTAGAATTTCGATGGCGGCTTCTTCATCGTCTTCCGATACGTCGTCGTCCTCCTCTCCTTCATCGGACCGTAGGCGCCGACGACGACACCACAGGCACAAAAAATCAACCGATAGAGATTCTCTGAAGGTGAGCAAAAAGAGCCATCGGTCGCACGCGAAACGACGTCGTAAGCGTCACTCCTCGTCGTCCTCTGAGGGCTACGATTCATCCTCGTATTACTCGTCCTCCGAAGATTACAGGTAAAACCGTGGCTTTGCCCCCTTTCGTACATAGATCCTTAATTCTTGCTTGATGAGTTCTCTTCTGATGTTCGAAACATCACTATTTAGGATCATAGTTCTGTTTTTCCAGCTGATGCAGTGATTATCTAATTGCACCTCATGATGTGAATGATCTTCGCCTATTAGTGAATTGATTATGATGTTCAATACTCTTCTCCTGATTCTTGTTATTTCAGGACTCACGGTGGAAATACATAGGGTTTTTTTGTCACTGGTTTGACTTTAACTTTCAGTTTCCTTTCCGTCCCACTTTTTCAGTTCTTCAGACGGCAAACATGAAGTATCCCGTCGCTCAAAGAGGCATAAACGGGATGATAAACCGAAGAAATTGGTCAGTTGGACTTCTATGCTTCTTGATGATACTTCTGCCCCTTATGTTTGTTACTGATCAGTGGCTGCATTTCAGAAAAAGGATAAAGAGAAAAGGAAACGTCATAGCCACAGACGCCACAAAGACAAAGATAAATCTAAAGAGGTAGGCATTATACTTCCTTAAGCTCGCCATGTTCCATCTCTAATTCTTATGCATTTCGATTCGATGTGCACCTCTTCCAAACCACGTCTTTCGTAGATGTTTGTCTTGCTATAGCACCATTGGTCTTTCCTTAATTCATGCATGTTATTACCTCAAACGGGTACTTATAGTATTTCCTGCCTTTCCTGAATGGCTCTTCGAAATTGGAGCTGGTTTCCGTGGAATGGTTGCGTGCCTCTTGATTGGCTTGCCTGGAAATTTTCTGTCTTGGTTCTATCCTGCCAATACGAGCCATATACAGAAGCAGCAAGAGGAGAATAGTGGTCCTGTGCAGCTATCAAAGGTTTCTTTTTCCTTTTAACTTCCCTTACCCATTGCATTGCTCCCCTTATAACATCCTCTGGGATGAATTTCTCAGTCGATCATTACATATGAATTCCGTCCGACACGTTTTTCTAAATCTCTTGTAGTTCTTGGGAAAGGACAAAGACGACGGTGTTCGTCGCAGTGCTGTGTCCGGGAAAAAGGTGCCTCGTTCTCTTTTCCCCTCCTATCTTTCCTTGACTGAACAAAAGCACACAATCATCTGTACCAATACGTTGTCTTGTGTACAGAAAGCCTGTGTTATAACGTCTGAAATCTTCTATCGCAGATACAACTGAAACTCGAGAAGACGAAGGAGGACAAGGTCGCCGAGAATAACCGTAACGAACTGTTAAAATTCTTGAACGACAGCTATGGTTGATGCATACGACGCAATTGACCTTCAATCCATCGCCTCGACTACGGAGTATTACTAATTCTGGTTTCTATTGATATTTCCGAGTTTTTGCCTATGCATACTTCTCATTCTAGTTTGTGTTCTACTCTTGTATACGATGCTTTAGTTTTTCCAGTCAAGAGTTTATTCTAACACTTGGTTATAGGCCTTATTTATTGGGCCTATAGGAATTTGGTTGGGCCCAATTACCAACATCAAAACCCAAAAATCCTAATGAAACACGTGCAAAGGTTCAGCGATTAGACATAAAGTCGCTATCTTCGGATTATATCAAAGGGGACCTCAACATTAGGTTGCACACCATATTCAAATTCATTTGAAACAAATCTGGTTTAATTAAGTTCAACATGAATTGGAATTCATTCTCCTCGTGAAAATTTCATCTCCCATTATTAAAAGGAAGGAAATACTTCAATCATGGTGAGTAGTGAAAAAGTCTTGGTGTTTGAAAAGAGGTAATATCTTATCCGTACACTTGCATGGTCTTCTTTACCATATTTTTGCAGCTTTGACTGATTGGCTTATTAATTATATGATTAAACAGCGTAGATTTTTCTCTACTGTGACAAGTAAGAAGATAATAAAAGCCCACGCATGGTTTTATTTCACTCAGACTGGCAAATACAGCACTGTGCTTTTACCGAGGAAAGAATCCTCCGTTGTATACGCGAGAGCTATAAATGTCTGGGTAAATTCCCTTTAAGTACCTTTCAAATTTTCAACTTCCTTATCAGTAACTCTGACAAAAATTATTCCTTATCAGTACCCATCTGCTAAAAAGTTGTGTGTTTAATATTCCAAACAGTAAACGGACGAAAATACCCTTTTCTGAAATTAAACTGGACATCATACCAACTATTTTGATCATTATACAAAATGTTATTGTAATTATACCAACTGTTATCATTATTATACGAACTGGTATATTGTATAAATCTGTTGGTATAATTACCATGACAGTTGGTGTAATTTCTACAGTTTCTGGTATAATTTGAAAAATCAGATGGTATAACTTCTAATTTCACTGTATAAAATTCGAATAACGTTATTTACTGGTATAGTACCAAAATATGTGGTACAATTTCTACAAATTCTGGTATAATATCAAAATCAGTTGGTATAACGTCCAATTTCGCTGTAAATTATAATAACTCTATTTAAATTGGACATCATACCAACTGTTTTGTTTATTATACCAATTGTTATCATTATTATACCAACTGGCATAGTGTACAAATATGTTGGTATAATTACGACAACAGTTGGTATAATTTCTACAGTTTCTGGTATAATTTCAAAATCAATTAGTATAACGTCCAATTTCACTGTACAAAATTCGACTAACGTTATTTACTGTATAATAACTAAAACAGATGGTATAATTTTACCATTTTTCTGGTACAATGTCCAATTTTGTTGGTACAATAACGATTTTTTTTTGGTATAATGGATGTGAAAATAATTATTCAGCTTTTTTTATATGTGAGACAGGGGTATTTTCGTCCATTTAACGCTGAAAAGAGCTTTTGAGGTACTGAACATGAATAAATTTTCAAATGGGAAGTTATAAGGAATAAATAATTCGAGGGGTATTTAAAAGGAAATTGAAATGTTGAAAGGGACTGATAAGGAATTCACCCTAAATGTTTTTACACAGAGCTCTGAAATGTGACTGACGTCATTATCAACTTATATGTAAGCATATGCTGCATATAGCCGTGCAAGATATCAAAAGATACGTCGGCGTTTATGTATCCCCTTCGATCAGTTAATTAATCACATGCATTGGGTTGATATTCCACTACGAAGAAGGGCAAAAAGGAAAAGAAAGAAAATCACTCTTTCACAATCAAACAAACTATAGAAAGGGACTGCTTTATCTTAGATTATCCCATCCCACGTTCGTACCAAGCTGTCGCCTCCCCTTTTGAGTTTTTCCTTACCTTATACGATATGTTGCCCATTCATGATTTTGTCTTTCAAAAATATAAAATAAAAACGCAAAATGCTCATTAAGCTGCAATTTATTTACACATGAATGAACCATACTGCTCCGAGAACATGTAAATAAAACATACTTGAGAAATTCACATCGTGGAGGAGAAAAGCAAATAAATCCATGAATAAGGACTGAGAAAAAACCCTTGTTGGAGATGTAGAACACGTGCAATTTTCTAAATCAAGAATCGATCGTTGAATCTTGCACGTGCCCTGCTTCTCCAACGTGAGTTTCTCGCCCGTAAGAAACCCTCCATTAATATTCGAATGTTTGAATCGACTCTCTCTATATTAGGTTTTGAAGCAGAAGTGAGAGATATATAGCCAGCGTATTTATAGAGCGGGGGGACAAGGGAGAGAGTGGTGGTGATCTAAATTTAAGACAAGAGACAAGGAAATAAATCAATGGAGTCTTGGAGTGGGCATTCTTTAAATACTCGTCATCATATGCAAGAAAACTATAATATATGGTTTTGTCTCGGCATGTAACAATTAGTAATAAAACCCTAAAAGAAAAAAAAGCCTCTTTGCCCATGCACAAAAGCTATTTAAAGCTTTACTTCTTGAGGGATCTATAAGTGTGAATTGATTGCATCAAACGAAAAACAGAAGAAAAAAACAAGATATTCGAAGTTGAGATTCTAAAGCAAGCAAGCACAGAAATGATGAGACACTCTCTTGCCTCCAAGATGTGACCCTCGAATTCAATTTTGAAACTTTAGCCCCAGTTATCATTACCATATCTTCATCTTCTTCATTTGTATTTAATTTAATTATCTGACGTTCCATCCCTTTGAATTCTTACGCCCTTCACTTAAATTGTTTTTCAATATTTTTCCCATCATCTAAGTAATGTAGGTAGGCTATCTTAGCTAGTGGTAGTTTGGCCTTTATGGTTTTACGTCACTATAAATGTAGATAAATGGTGGCCACATGGGAGGGTGTGTTATGTACATAATGATACACATGAAAAATGCATAGCTAGCCTATGTTGTAATAGATGATTTAAGATTTTAATAAGGATTAACATTCACTAATGTTTAAAATTTTAATCGTATATACGGGGTGTGTGTGTGTCTGTCTGTGTGTGATGAGCATTGGGAATTAAATCACTTGATAGCTAGCGTAGAAATTACTACAAAGTAATGAATGTATTGTATTAAATGCCCGTGGACACAACTTTCTCCAGCAAGTAAGATACACCGTTAAGACACCTTGCTCCCATCTATATATAAATATATGAAGTATGATTTAACTAAGTATATGAAAAAAATGATGAATATATTGAAAATATTTCACTCGTAGCAGACAAATGGATGATAGGTTTCAAGCACGCTCGTGCCTACCTTGCGTGTTGTGCGCGAGTTACTAGGACTATCTATCTCATATGTAGAAATCACAAATATATATAATATATATATATTCATATTAAAAATGCAATGTAAAATATTGGAAGAAAAAAAATGAAGTAAATCATATACTAAAGAATACCTTCAAGCATGAATTTAGTAACTAGTTAATGTACAACTAATTGGGGGTGGCGTGTGCATGTTATCACAAGTTGTCGTTGTAATGAAAACAGGGAGCAAGATAATTCCCAAATGCAGACAATATTCCCCTCATCTTCGTCTTCTTCTTCGGAAGACACCCATTATCGTTTGGGTATGTTCGTATATAAATATAACATTTTGCTGTGACGCATATAAATATGTAATAAGTGACAGTTGATGACGTAATAAATACGACATTGCTTGCTACCGTAGCCTACCGCACCGTCACACCCAATCTCCAAGGAAGATTAAACCGGCGGTTAAATTTTTTTCGTCCCCTAAGAAAATATAATAACATAAATCATTGATTGATTTGATAACCGATGCTATTATCATAAGACATATAGCTCATAAGTCTTAAAAGTCTTCATAGTTCACTTGCTCTTAGTTATTTATCAAAAGGGTTATTTTGGTAATTACAGCACCGAACAGATCTTGTGAACAACACAACTCACTATTGGGCTTCAGCCCAACATATTGAACCAAGGCCTTCTGGCACACTAACAATCGGGTCGGGCGGGCGGGTCAGTTTCGGTTATTTAGTACAATAACATATAAAATTCACTTCAACCTTCAATATAATCGTAAATCGTCGATAGATGATGAGAGTTCTGTCGGCTTATGCAGAAATTAGGTAAATGGCGTTATCCACTTCCAACTTTAAGATAAAATATAATTAAAACACTTAATCAATTATATATACAGGAAACCAGTGGACCTATTTAATAATAGCATAACATGTCAAAGTAGCCAATGACCCCATGCTGACTGGAGGTCAAATGCTATGTAGCCGGTGGTCAAGGGATTGAATTCCACCTCTCACATTTTATTTGAGAAGTCTCCATGAGCCGAAGGTCATGACTATTGTGGGTTTGAGACGTATTCATCTGGTCCCGGGATTAGTCCCACCTCTGGAGTGTGGGGCGATTAGCCCATTGTCGGGTCGTGCGTGAATACCTCAGAAAAAAATACTTCCTCCGTCCCAAACCATTTTATACATTTACTAAATCGGGCGTCCCACATCTTTTGTACATTTCCTTATTTAGCAAAAAAAAAACTATCACAAACAATCAATATAATAATATTATATATTCTTAAAAGACGTGTCAAAATATACACTTTTTTACCTTTAATTGTACTATATTATTAAAATATCAGTTTCTTAATTAGCGTGTCAAATTCGAAATGGCCAAAAAGATTTCGGACAGAGGGAGTATAAAGGTAAGGACTTAGGGTGAGCAAAACCGGATATCCGGTTTTTCGGATATCCGAAATTCGGATATCCAAATTTTCAAATATCGAAAAATGGTATCCGTATTCGCTCCGGTTTTAACGGATATCTGAAAATCGGATATCCGATTTATTCGGATATTTATACAGGATATCCGTATCCGGCTTTTAAATTTATTTTTCTTATATTTTTTCTTATTTTCTTTTCATCATATTTTTTATTTCTTATCACAATTAAAAATATATATTTTTGAATATAAGAATTTCTACACATAGTAATTCACATATGTGAATTTATGATTCGAAATTACATAATAAATAATAAACACAATACCACATATTCACATTCATTTTTTAACTTGCATCTCGATGTTTTTATATTTTCTTATCTCAATTCTCTAATGAAGTTTTTTTTTTTGCAATAATAAAATAGTATAAATTTAAATATTTCTTTTCATTTTTGGGCCTTCATTTTTCTTTTTGGACTATTTATTTAGTTTTTTAATTCTTTTTAAATATGAACCGGATACCTGATATCCGGATTTTAGACAAACCACTATCCGTATCCGATCCGATTTATTTAAAATAAATCGGATCGGATATCCATCGGTTTTTTAAAACCGGATATCCGTTTTTCCGAATTTTGGAAATCGAATACCGAATCGGAATCCGGTGTCCGGATATTTTTGCTCACCCCTAGGTAAGGTTAATCAGCGTGGGACCCACATTGATTAAATATCAAGGGAGGGGTGGTGCTCACGCGCCAAGGCGGCATATAATCTTTGGATTGACGAACTAATTACTTTCGACAAAAAATGGAAAATATCAATGTAAAAATTTATCCCTTACAGATCACGTGACAAAGTCGACCCTTATCCGTTGGATCTTCGCCACGTGTGCCAAACATCAACCTTCGTTCTTATCTAAAAGATCTTCTGTCTTTTGTCTCCTCCCGCGAAAATCTCGGACCGTCCACGTCACGCCCTCAGATCTGATCCAACGGCCGTAATTCCATCTCTATCCCAACCATTCGTCGATAAATATCTCCCCCAGTCTACAAGCGATCACTCTTAGCACCTCTCTTAGTCTGAAGAAAAGAAAAGAGTCAATAGAAGCGTATAGCTCAGTAAAATGGGTTTGCTCGATCAGCTATGGGACGATACCGTGGCGGGGCCCCGACCCGATAACGGTTTGGGGAAACTCCGGAAACACAGCACCTTCAGCTTCCGACAGCCTGATTCACCCAAGGGTACGTACGCCGATTGTTCGATCGCCTGAAAATGAAACGAACTCCTTTTGAACCGATCGTGAGTAGCAGCTTTCGTGACTCGAAGCTATGATGATCGTTGTTTCTTAGATCCACGCGATATAGGGATTGTGGGGATTCTGTTTTCGTCTGTTGCAGATGATATTGTGGGCTATTTTATGTTGCAAATGGGTTGATGGTGTTTGTTCTGATTTTTTTTTTTTTTTTGTGTCTTTGGCAGAATCAGAAATAGGGAATAACATTGGGAGTAGTATCGGTGAAGAAACGGAGACAGTGAGGGTGACGAGGAGCATAATGATAATGAAGCCGCCGTCTTTGGACCTTAAAGATTCTCCACCTGTTTCGCCGGCCGGTTCGACTCCTCCGGTATCTCCCTTCGCCGGTAAGCTCTTCATGCATATATATACTTTCATGCTTAAACGACGTCGTATTGCGTGGAATAAAGGGACTTTCAGTTTCAAGAATGCATTTATACTGGAACGGATGAAATGAAACTTGCCGCCCTGTAAATTGATGTTAGTATCTGAAAGAATTTCTTGGGATTGGCACGCGAGGGATATTGTACTAATTTCGACCCGTGAGTTTAATAATTCCAGGATAAAACATTCTAGAATGTTTGTTTTCCATGAGGATTGCACTGAATTGCAAAGATCTTGCTCGTCACCATCGCTAGGCAAACTATCTCGTCGCTTTTTCAGTTTCAAGAATGCATTTTAGAACTTGTAATGATCCCTTCTTGATGCGAATCTCATCGCAAATGTTACATGCCTCATAAGCAAGGCATGTGTTACTGCATATCTATCATCGTCGACTTACATTGTTTAGGAGGTGCCGGAGGGAGAGAGGCGTTTAGGTTTCGCAGACGATCTGCATCTTTTGCATACGAGAGGGCCAGTGGAGTGGGACCCAGGAGCCCTCCTCCTCCTTACGATCTGTGATCTCTGATCTGAAAATGATGATGATGATGATGATGATGATCATGTCCTAAACGGGGATCTATCTGCTTCTGTTGTTTGTTTGAGGTTGTAGAGAAGAAGGGTTTTGAATGCTTAAGCTTTTTGGTGTATTTGTTGTATATATATCCTTCCAACGTAGTATAGTAGTTTCTGCTTGTCTGTGAGGGAAGTGAGTGACTGTAATATATGGCTTTTCTTGTATGATAGGAGAACGCAAAAATCTTATCAAGTTTCTTCAGACATTCAAATCTTATCATTTATTTATGGGATGGATATTAAAGGGGATAGGGTTGGCAACGGGGCGGGGGCGGGGCACCTAATTCCCGTTCCCGCCCCGCGAGGCTTTCGGGGACAAAATTGTCCCCGTCCCCGCCGGATCCCAGCCGGGATCGGATTCCCTGCGGGGATTCAATTTTTTCTAAAAAACATTAATATTTTAAATATAATATGCAAATTTAATTACATTTTAGTTATAGATATTATATAAATTATAGTTTTATATATTATTTGTATTAATTTAATATTATTAATCTCTATTTATCATTATTTTAATATTATTTAAATTATAATTTAGTATTATATATATATTTATTAAGGCGGGGCAGGGATACCCGCGGGGAAAAATTTTCCCCGTCCCCGCCCCGCGGGGATAAAAACTCGGGGATTCCCCGCCCCGTTCGGGGCGGATCCCGCGGGGACGGGGAATCCCCGCCCAACTGCCATCCCTAAAAGGGGGCATGAAGGAGAGAAACTGAAATAATTGTCATAAAAGAGCACATACAGCGAGTGAGAACAGTTAACCAACCAAGCCAATTAGGAATCAATTCATTGCTTCTGGTGATTCTTTGCGCTCAGTATCTACACAACAATGGACGAACTACTACAGCTGCTATCAATCTCAAAAGGGGGGCTTACATTGTAGATCGATTGCTTCGTTTTTGAGAAGCCAGAAAAGATGAATCGAATCAATTTTCCTCTTTTTTTTTTTCCCTCCGAGCGATCGGTCATTTACCATCGAGGCCCAAGTTCTTTTGGATGTCTCTGGTAAGGCTGAACTGCTTGGTGTTATGCCATGGAAAGAGTGTACGTGTGACGGGAAGTTTCCTTCGAAGATCCTACAACAATTAAGAGAAAAGCCAATTTGATGGATCGACGAACAGCAACTTATCTTGGTTTGCTTTTTTTCTTTTTGATCATATGGAGGAAGTAAGACTTACCTTGAATGTAGTGTCTGGTAAATACGAGTAAGATCGCTGCAATACGAATTCGTATTAGGAAACTGCGAGGAAGTTTAAACAACGTAAATTCTTGAAAGGAACAATGCAACAGTAAAAAAACCTGAAGGGAATTTAGATATTCAGTCTCATGGTGGCGAATGATGTTGGTCAAGGACACCGCGCAATCATCTGGCGACTGATATAGAATAATAGACATCGTCGACATATTTCATTTGAAAAAAAAAATTGGTGCGCATGAAATTAGAGATGCAGAATAATCTACGCATCCATTTTCAGCATACCTGAAATACGGTGGAATCTCTGCATTCATGCTTTGCATCTAGCTGCACATTTCCCTCTTCAAAGTAGTGAGCCCCAACCTATAAACATGCAAGATTAATGAATCACTACTTCAGTCTACCAAGTCTCTTCGTGGGACAGCTGCACAGCGTTACAGCGGATTACCTGTATTTTGCCTCTAACTTCAATGATCTGCAGCTCATCTTTAAATTCTACGTTCCATATTGAATGCCAGCTTCCATTGCTATGCAAGAAAATGGGAGTGTGACGAGGCAAGAGAAAATATTCAAACTTGATAGACGTAATAGCAACAAATATAAGAATATAATACATCTGTGCACCAGCACTATAGTCAACGCATTGAGCATTTACCAAAAATTCTGGGGGCTGTGTCTCGCTGCAGAAATTACCACAACGAGCCCAAAATCTGATCCCGATTCTTTCGCATCTTTTCCAGCAGAGCAGTACACCGAGCAGACTCCCTTAGGGTAAGCTTCGCTGACATATTTAATAATTTCCGCATCCAAGGCACACCTACGACGAATGGTTTTAGTATTGGAAGCCAATATATATTAAAATTCAAGCAGAAAAAAATCAGAGCGAAAAGGACAAAGTCAGTCAGGTGGTTCATCTTCATGATGCAATGTGCACAAATTCGATGGCTGGACGAAAGCACAACTTTTTTTGGTAAAAACTACGATAAAATGGACATCACATAAGCGCCAACGTTTACCGATATTCCTCAATGTACGACGATGGGAGCTCATCATCATTTGCCGGCCTAACATCTTCACAAACCTGAATCAACGTAGACATTTGATTTCTGTTGTAGCTAATCGGAAGAGCAGAGAGTAAGAACCAAACTCACCTGTTTGACATGGTCCACAATAGCAACCTGCGCAGTCCGAGGATCCAAAAACTCATTCCTATCAATCTCACTGTATGGTGTGACTAAAACCTGACAACATCAAAGGTACGAAAAAAAGCACCAACTCTTCACTATGCGAATATCAGTTCCAAAATCCACGGAAAAAAGAACAGAGAAAAAAAAAACACAACCTCGCCGCTCCGATCGGGAAAATCGAGGCAGATCATTTGGGACTTGTTGTAAACAGGATAGGCCTCCGCACAAGCCCTCTTGTGAACTCTCTCGTCCTTCAAAACAGCTTTTAAATCTGTTCAAAACACAAGCATCATTTTCTCGCACCAGCAAAATCCACGATCCACAACCGCGACCGGCGCGGGGAAGATCATGCGTTACCTTTGGCGACGTACTGAATTTCGCCGGCCGGAGAGTTGAGGAGGAACCATTTGGCGATCTCAATTTTCTGCTTGTCAGTCAGCTGCGACGTCGTTTCGTCGTCGTCTGACATTGCTTGACATTCCAATGGAGGTCAGGTGCTCTCAGTATCTAATTTGGCCGATTTGGAAAAATCTGATCTCTTTTTCTTCAGATTATTATACATGTTCACTAGTTTAGTTAGGGCTTTAATTAATTTTTTTTCACCTGCTCTATGTGGAATGACAAAGTTACCCTCTCGATGGTGCAATTTCTATTGGGCCATGAGCTGTAATGTCATTTGGGTCTAGCCCAAAAGGATTGTTATGGGCCTGACGCAGCCCAATCCTTACAAGTAAAATCGTTGGCTAGTGAAGTTTTTACTTTTAGCACGAACTATCGAAATTTTGGATGTATATCACCCTGTTAAAGATCGTTAAGTAAATGCACAGTTTTCAAAATTTCAAGAATATTTAACAAGAAATTAGCGGAATGGAGTCAGGAAATTAGTCTATTTTGTCCAATTAATGTGGAAATCAACCCATAGAGTGCGTCGTTGGGGTATCGGATGACATCACCCATTCCACTATTTGTATTCCGCTCCGTATTCCAACGAACAAAAATCGTTACACCTCCCGCACCTATGAATTTCATTACAACAAGTGTTTAAGCAAGAAAAAAAAAACTCATTATTACGTATTTTTCTATTTTAATATATAATACTGATTTTTTCTACACCATATTAGAAAAATACGTAATAATGAGTTTTTTCTTGTTTAAACACTTGTTGTAATGAAATTCATAAGTGTGTAATGATGTTTACGGGTGTTTTAACACTTGACGGGGGAGGTGTAACGATTCTCGTTCGTTGGAATACGGAGTGGAATACAAAGAGTGGAATAGGTGATCTGACGTTGGGTATAGGGAGAGGAGTTAGGATTAAGTAAAATAGTGATATGTAGGAGGGTTTAAACTTGGGATTTAATTGAGGGGTTAGGATTAAGTAAAGTAGTGTTCGGTAGGATAGTTTATTTAAAAGTGAGATTTAGTTAGGGTTGCAAACGAATGGAATCGAGTCGAATATTCTAATATTCTATTCATATTAGGATGACAATCGAATACGAATACGAATATTCGAATATTTAATCGAATCATAAAATCGGTTCTTATTCGAATTCGAATATTTCTCGAATATTCGAATCGAATATCGAATCTTTGTATTCAGAAAGTGATCTTTTAATACTCGAGGATTCAATAAAGTTGGGTCAAAAAATCGATTTTAATATCGAATCGAATATCGAATCTTTTATTTTCTATTTAATACAAATATAACAATATCATATTTAAAATATATATTGAACTATAATAAATTATATTAAACATATATTGACATATAATATATTATCTTTAATTGTTTTATTGAATTATCATATATTATATTTGAATATATGTCAATTATACTATATTTTATATAAAATTATTCGAATCGAATAATTAGAATAATACTCGAATTGAATCTTGTGATTTCATATTCGTATTCGAATATTTATCGAATAAAAAAAATATTCTTATTCGGATTCATACTCATATTTTGAATTGGATATTTAATAAATAAATGATAATTTTGACATAAATGTCCGGATTAGCTAAAGGTAGTGTGATGGGTAGCTTTAGTTAATACCATATTAAGGAGTTATTAACTAAATCTATGGTTGCAAACAAGTCGAATTTTTTTTGTTCGATTCCGATCATCCGATATCATTATTTAAATTCATAAACCGAACACCTTAAAAATTCATACCTCCAATATTTAAACACAACTGAAGTTAATACCAACACAACCTCCCAAACGGACCTTAGGTTGCATTCCCATCTAAATTTTGAATTTTTGATGAGAATTCAATAAAGTTGGGCTGTTTTCTACGCCATAGGAAAAATCGGAAATTATAATGATATCTTTCTTTAAGGGGCTCCATAGCATTAATGGAATGGAATGCATATTGCATACACACACTAGTCACTAGTCACTAGTCATGTGGAGCTGCTGTTTAATACCCCATCCATTCACAAGATACCAATAGTGCTATCTAACACTTATTTCTATCTATCTATTAAAGCATATATCGATGATTATCAATAGATCTCGTTTTTTCTCCAAATCGTGATTTTATAACTATATTGGCCCAAGGAAAAGCATAATTAATTATTCACAGAAGATACGATAGATTGACAGACCGACACCTCACAACATTGAACAACAAACTTGTAATCCAATCCTCAAAGACAATCCACAAGCAATCATGTATGACAGGCGACTCAATTAACACAGCAGTAGATTTGAACGTTTAAAAATCGAAGACAAAGTGTAAAAGAAAAAAATACTATTCATGTATTGACTGAAGCCAAACACGCCGGAAAACTCATCTTCTTCAGCTCCTGCATCGGGTGATTGCGCTGCAGCCGCGGCTGTACGGATTCGCCTGAGCTCCCGGCCGGCAGTTGTAGTACGACGCGCCGCGCCGCGAGCAAGGAACGTTGTTCCTCTGCAGCGCGCCGTAGCTGATGTACCGGCGCGTGGCTAAGATTCGCCGGCTTGACTCCGAATCGAGGCCGAACTCCTCGTCGCCGCTCTCCATACACTCGGCCACGGTCCCCCGGCAGCCAGATCTGACTCCGAACCCGACGGCGACGTCGTTGGGGCCGATGCCGGCGGACACGAGGCACGCCACCATAGATGCGACGAGGATGAAGATCGGTAGGAGCGTCCTGAAGAAGTTCACCGCCATCAGCAGAATTATATGCGGAGCCGAGAATGATTTTGCGTCGCCTGCGTTGGGAGGGAGGCAAGGGTTATGCGTCGACGGAGCGTGGAGAGAAATGAAGAAGAAAGGGAAAGTTAATAATTATTGCTCAAATTGGTGGTAAATAAATATAGTGTGGGCCAATTCACGCTCTTCGCGATGTGCGAGGGTGTAAATCGTAAGAATCACTATTTGTTTTCTAATGAAATTTCCAGTTGAAAACCAAAAAAAAAAAGAAAATAGAATATTAAACTGCGTGGGCCCCACTAACCGGCTGTCAGATTCGTCGCAAGCGCGTCGTTATAGCCAGCTGTAAATTGTAAAGATGACCTCATGCTCACATGAGAGGACCCTTAATGTAGTTGTAAGAATTTCAAGGACTATTTTGTAATTGAATCGTGGGACATTTTTACAGTTCACTAATGGGCTTGGCCCAACATATTATTGGTATGTTGGCCCAATAAATGGTTACGGCCCATTAGGGTTTCATGATTTCCCTTCTTCCCTGCCTCGATGATATAAGTTAGCCGAAGGAGCTGCTGTGAACTCTCTTCACTGCAGCGTTTCAATCTTCGTCTCTGAGAAGGTAAATTCTTCCTTGCTTCGTATTAGACATGAAATTAATGTTTCCAGCTCAGTATTTGAGTTTTTTCTTTACTTTTCTTTCGTAATTTTGTTGTTTGTGTATTCATCAGCTTTTAGGGATTTCAAGCTTTGCTGAGTATCGCGACAAGATGCAGAACGAGGAAGGACAAAACATGGATCTTTACATCCCCAGGAAGTGGTACGCTGTCTGCTTAATATAATTTTTGCTAGTTAAGCATACGTCGCGCGGGTCTCTACAGACGATAATTTTGTCTTCGATCGATGATGCAGCTCGGCTACGAATAGGCTGATTACTTCCAAAGATCATGCTTCTGTTCAGATCAACGTTGGACATTTGGACGAGAATGGCCGCTACACTGGTCAATTCTCCACGTTTGCTCTGTGTGGGTTCATCCGTGCTCAGGTGTGCAATTTTACTGCTACTCTATGTAGCTTGAGATTTGTCGCGTGTGTTTTTCTTGACTGAATTCCGTGATTGTTTGCTTGAGCTGCAGTTAAAGAACTGTGTACAAGCTTGTTCTGTTTACTCTGCAGTTAGATACTTCATAGTTCATACTAATGAACTAAGAGAAAACAATGTTGTAGTTCCAATGGTTGGGTGAGTTTACATTGATTGATATGCATATCCAACCCTTGAAATTTCTGTTCTAATTGCCGACAGGGCGATGGCGACAGTGCCCTTGATAGATTGTGGCAGAAAAAGAAAGTCGAAGCCCGACAGCAGTGAGATGCTCCCTTGGCCATTGAAGGAAAAAAAAAAGCTTGGACTATATCTATGGTATTATGGTTTGAGCTGTGTTTCGTTTTAATTCTGCATTGGTTTTAGAAGCAAGCTTATGCCTTTTGCCTTTCTACTCCCTTGAACCAGAGATTTCCCTTTGATGGTTGTGTTTTCCTGCATTTGCCGACTATTGTGAGATATGAACGGTGTTCAATGGTCATTCTTATTCAGTTCCCACGTTGGTACACTACAAATGGTTGACAATTAGATTGTCCCTAAGCCTACACAAGTAAAGAAAATGGAAGTTATGCTGCATTAGTACGATAGGGAATTAGTTCGGCTAGGAATTGTAATTGGAGGTATTAAAACTTAAAAGCCTTGGGCAAACCTTCTCATTTCGGTCAACCTTTTTTATCATTTAGTTTCCATTTGAAATAGCTTGACTTGACCTAACAGAAAAACCCGTACGTGTGAAACAAGACAACTCAAACCAAACGAACTAATTGGAGGGTGGCTTTTTGAAAGAGACAAGCACACATGTTAACATTCAAAATCTTGATTGCATGCTCTAATGTGCCTTACTACATGCAAGTAATGAAACGATTGTATGTGAAGATGTAATGAAACAACGACATAACTCATACTCAAGACTCTGTCTACATCACATACGGAGAGATAACACTATCACACCCTTCTCCTTTCAACAGAATCGGACCCTACTCTACCCACTATGAGATTTTTTCCGTTAACATGGCTTTTTAGTCCCACGAATCTTTTGTTTAAATCATAGTATTGCCATTAATATTCAATGGTTTCGCTGGGGAAAAAAAAAAGCTTAGAAACACGTGGACGACTTTAAGGTGATCAAGAAACCTTAATCTTTGATAAGACAGAGTAAGAATATCTACGAAAGGAGAGATGAGGACGTGTCAGTCATACAAACAGTAGTTCAGTGCTAAGACAGAGAATTAATGGTTCTTGAAAAAGGTTAGAATGAGATTGACAGAAGGGGAGAAAAGGACCATTACAGTATTGCTTACATAATATCACAACTGTAACTGAACGAAGCTCAGGGGTTCCTTGGAGTAGCATTAAAGACTGATCTGCCACTGCCCATCTTCTTTGTTTGTAGTATAGTAAACCAAATATATTATTTCTCTTTTTTTTTTTCCATATATTTTGTTTCTCCAACCTCCAAGAACAACGCTTCTACTTCATTCATGTCTTTTTGAAATCTGAAATAAAAAAAAAGGCTCTGAAGATTGCAGTAATAAGTGAATCGGAAAAAAGCCTTCCAAGATTGTAGTAATAATAAGAGCCTCTCCCTTCCCAAAAAGCCTCTTATGATTGTTCTATCTCCATAAACATGGGACATGCTTTCTGCTCGTATTCTCATGCTGTCCAAATGCTTCTTCTCATCACCATTTTCCTCTTCGCCTCTCTCTTCTTCTCCCACATTACGGTGAACGATGCCTCCGACGAAGATTACTACGCCGGCGTCAGCTCCAAGGAAGATCGACGGAAGCATTTCATCTCCAAGAATCTCAGGTTGTTCCTCGCGTTTAAGAGGGGCGGAATAAGCTCGACAAACGATGCCCGTTTCTTCCCTACCCCATCGCCGGCGTCTTCACCTCGTCCGTCGCCGGGAAACAGAGCGGCGCCGCCGCCCAACACTCATCCACGCGCCCATCCCCCGTTTCACCACAGCCATGTCCTTCCGCAGGCCCACAAGGCGCCGGCGAAGAAGGGGGCTGACGACGGCAGAAGCAGTAAGATTCTGACGGCAGTTCTACTTTCCGTGGGGATTTCCTCGGCGCTGTGCGCCGTCGGACTGTTATTCGTCTGCCGTAGGTTCAAGAAACAGAAGCGGAGAAGGCCTAAGATCCCAAGGTTTATCGTGAGTTCGCAGGCGAAGAAGGTTAGTTCTGATCTCGGCCCAGATTTGTTTTACCTTAATTCGCTGGAGGGCGCTTTGGATTTAGAAGAGTCTCGCCCGAAAATCAACTCCGGCGAAGAAAGCGGTGGGAGACAACCCAACGTGATGACGTCAGACCGTGTAATAACGAACGACGGCCAAGAATCGGCGGCCAAGGACTCGGAATCTGAGACCGACTGCGAACAGAAATTGCCGGGAAAAGGAGACGAAAGGATCGACGGTGTAATAATCGTCCAAAAGGAGGCGAATTCATCGGAGGACGACGACGACGACGGCGATTCTTTCCATTCCGTATGCGACGAATCACATTCCTGCAAATCGATGGTTTCAAATGCTTCTTCTTCGTCAGCTCACAGCCTTCAGCCCAACGTCGACGAAGAACGATCTACTCCCACCATTTCAGCAGCTTCTTCCTCCGCCGTCCCATCACCTCCTCCTCCCCCACCACCACCGCCTCCGCCTCCACCTCTCGTCGGAAAACCCCATTCCAACTCTCCCACCGCCCCACCTCCGCCGCCGCCTTCTCAGCTTCTCCATCCTCAGCTGCCTTTGGGAAAAGACGGATCGCCATTGCCTAAACTGAAACCCCTCCATTGGGACAAAGTCAGGGCTACCCCCGACCGTTCTACCGTGTGGGACAAGCTCAGATCGAGCTCCTTCGAGTAAGATCGATTTCTTTCTTTAAAAATGTTAGATAATTTATATTATAGTTGATTTATAAATTATCTTTTGTGAATGAGAATTAATTTAAAAAAAAAAATTATTTTATTATTGAAGTGGGCTTTGAAATGTTATTGGGCTTCGGTTTGGCCCAATAACGGCCCAACTTCTAGAAGGCCCAACTTCTAGAAGTTGGGATTGGTGGCTTTGTAATTGAGTGGTTTTTTAACCACTCTTCAACTCAAACCAATGTGTGTCATAAATTAAAAAAAAAAAAAAATATTAATTATTTTTTATTCCAATATTTTGGCTATAAATAGGCCACTAATTCTAAGGAAAAAACACAACAAAAATAATAAGAAAAATAAGAGAAAGAAACATATAAATATCTCTCAAAATTAGTTCTGCTATCGTTCTTTTCCGTTCGTAGTCGGTGTCGTTTTTGTGCTAAACGAACCCCGTGTTTTCGAAGTATCCTGGGAAATAGACGCTCGTAAAAAAACCTCTAGCACATACGTGAGGGAGCGAATCTATTTTAAGGAAATTGTGTGCTACACAATCTTCGAATATTTTTCTTTCCCAGCCAACAATCTTAAAATAGATCGACGATCCCGCAAAGATGTCAGACTACGTGGAATTCCTCAACAACCAAGAATCTACGGGAAACGAAGGAAACATTGACGTTCTCCCTGCTACTTTTATCCCCACTGCCATACCTGTGGTTACGAAACCAAACGTACCGGTCAACCACCTGGAGAAGCCGGAGAAATTTATGGGGACAGCCTCGACGTTCAAGAGATGGCAGCAAAAGATGCTCTTCTACCTCACCACGCTGAACTTGGCAACATACCTGAAAGAGGTCGAGCCTAAGGTAAATGACGGCGAGACGAACGCTGAGGTCGTGATCGCTGTTGATGCATGGAAACACTCTGATTTCCTGTGTCGTAATTATATTCTGAATGCCCTAAGCGACACTCTGTACAACGTGTATGGTGCGGTCGCTACGGCTAAGGAATTGTGGGAGTCGTTAGACCGAAAATATAAAACTGAGGATGCCGGCACAAAGAAATTTGTTGTCGGACGGTTCCTTGATTATAAGATGGTCGATTCCAAGACTGTCATCAGTCAAGTGCAAGAGATCCAATTGATCTTGCACGAGATCCATGCAGAAAGAATGGTTCTGAGTGAATCTTTCCAAGTTGCGGCTATTATTGAAAAGCTGCCGTCGGGCTGGAAAGACTTCAAAAACTATCTCAAGCATAAGCGCAAGGAGATGTCTTTGGAGGATCTGATTGTTAGACTTCGAATCGAAGAAGACAACAAAAGGTCGGAAAAGAGAGTGTCGAGCTCATCTGAACCGAAAGTAAACGTGGTGGAGCATAGCTCTAAAAAAGGCAAAGGCGCGGTTAAATCCAAAGCGAAACTTGGGGCGACCGGAGGCGTCGCTAAGCCGAACTATAAGTTCAAGGGAAAGTGCTTCAACTGCGGCAAATTGGGTCACAAGTCGTCGGACTGTCGCCTTCCGAAAAGGAGCCATGAAGCCAACATGGTGAGAGACAATACCAAGGAGGTTGACGAGATGAGTCTTGTCGCGGTGGTCTCGGAGGTAAACATGATTGGGTCGAATCCACAAGAATGGTGGATCGATACCGGTGCTACACGTCATGTCTGCACGAACCGTGGACTCTTCTCTACCTGTGAGCCTGTTGAAGGAGAAAAGATCTACATGGGCAACTCGGCTGCTGCTACCGTCGAGGGAAAAGGTAACGTGCAGCTCAAAATGACTTCCGGAAAAATATTGACGCTGAAAGATGTGTTGTACGTTCCGGAGATACGGAAAAATCTGATTTCGGGATTCTTGTTGAACAAGCATGGTTTTCGTATTGTTATTGAATCCGACAAAGTGATATTGTCTAAGTCGGGTATGTTTGTTGGTAAAGGCTATGCCTGTGATGGTTTGTTCAAGCTGAATGTAATGACTATTGTAAATGAGAATGAAAAACGTTCTTCTGTTTACTTGCTTGAATATTCCAATTTGTGGCACGGTAGATTAGGTCACGTTAATTTTGAATCGATACGTCGGTTAATTAACATGGATCATATTCCAACATTCGAAATTAACTCGAAACATAAGTGTGAAATTTGCGTTGAAGCAAAAATGACGAGATCGTCTTTTCCCTCGGTAGCAAGAAGTACCGAACCGCTTGAATTAATTCATAGCGATTTATGTGATTTGAAATACGTTCAAACACGTGGTGGCAATAAATATTTTATAACATTCATTGACGATTGCACCAAATATTGCTATGTGTATTTGCTTAAGAGCAAAGACGAAGCATTAGAGAAATTTGTTCTCTACAAAACCGAAGTTGAAACGCAACTCGGCAAGAAAATTAAAAGATTGAGAAGTGATCGGGGTAGGGAATACGAAGCGCCAATTGGGAGCTTTTGTGTGGAACATGGTATCGTCCATGAAGTGACCGCCCCGTATTCACCTCAATCAAACGGAGTGGCCGAACGAAAGAATCGCACATTAAAAGAGATGATGAATGCGATGTTACTGAGTTCAGGTCTACCGCCTAACATGTGGGGCGAAGCTATCTTAACGAGTAATTACCTATTAAATAGGATACCTCGGAAGAAAATGAATAAAACTCCATATGAGTTATGGAAAGGAAAGACGCCTTCTTACCAACATTTGCGAATGTGGGGGTGTTTGGCGAAGGTAGCCGTACCTGCGCCTAAAGCGGTGAAAATTGGTCCTAAAACGGTGGACTGTATTTTCATAGGATATGCACACAATAGTACGGCATATCGGTTTCTTGTATATGATTCGAAAATTTCGGATATACACAAGAACACGGTCATGGAATCGAGGAATGCGTATTTCTTTGAAAATGTATTTCCTTGTAAATCCGATTATGGATCCGGTACATCTAAACGAGATGATATAGAAACCGAGACTCCTAGTACGGTTCATGAGATTGAACCGAGACGAAGCAAGCGTGCCCGAATAGAGAAATCTTTTGGTGATGACTTTGTTACATATTTGATTGAAAAGGAACCGCTGACTTATAACGAAGCAGTGAGCTCCGTGGACGGGCCTTTATGGAAAGAAGCCATAAAAAGCGAGATTGATTCTATTTTGCAGAATCATACTTGGGAGTTAGTTGATCTCCCAAAGGGATGTAAACCTTTAGGATCAAAATGGATCTTTAAAAGAAAAATGAGACCAGACGGGTCTGTGGAAAAGTATAAAGCCAGACTTGTTATCAAAGGATACAAGCAACGCGAAGGCTTAGATTACTTTGACACATATTCTCCTGTGACGAGAATAAATTCGATAAGGATGATACTTGCTATCGCGTCCTTAAGAAATTTGGAAGTACATCAAATGGATGTCAAAACAGCTTTCTTAAACGGTGAGTTAGACGAGGAAATATATATGGAGCAACCCGAGGGTTTTCGTGCTCCTGGAACCGAAAAGAAAGTCTGTAGATTGATCAAATCTTTGTATGGTTTGAAACAAGCCCCTAAGAAGTGGCACGAAAAGTTTGATCACGCGATGATCAACTACGGATTTAAAATCAATGAGAGCGATAAATGCGTTTACTCAAAGGAAACAGGCGATGACTACGTCATTTTATGTCTGTATGTAGACGACATACTCATTGTTGGTAGTAACGACAAAATGGTCAAGTCTACCAAGGATATGTTAAATTCGAAATTTGACATGAAAGATATGGGACTTGCGGACGTGATTTTAGGAATTAAAATCAAACGAACGAGTAATGGTCTTGTTTTGAGTCAAGCTCATTACGTAGACAAAATTCTCGACAAATTCTGCAAGGGTGATTCTGGTGTTGCTAGAACGCCATTAGATCGAAGCGTTCATTTGTCGAAAAATCGTGGGGAGGCTATTTTCCAAGTAGAATACTCCCGGATTATCGGAAGCTTGATGTATCTAATGAGCTGTACTAGGCCATATTGCTTATGCTATAAGCAAACTAAGTTCGTACACGAGCAATCCGAGTGCGGATCATTGGACCGCTATAATACGGGTTTTGAGATACTTACGGTATACTCGAGACTATGGATTACACTATGGTCGATATCCCGCTGTGTTAGAAGGCTACACAGATGCGAACTGGATATCTGATATGAAGGACTCTAAGAGCACAAGCGGCTATGTGTTTACACTCGCTGGAGCTGCTGTGTCTTGGAAATCCTCGAAACAAACGGTTATAGCAAGATCCACTATGGAATCCGAGTTCTTTGCCTTGGATAAATGTGGAGAAGAAGCTGAATGGTTACGCCATTTTTTGGAGGACATTCCTAAATGGGAAAAACCTGTGCCGCCTATATGCATACACTGCGATAGCCAATCGGCTATTGGACGAGCACAGAGTACAATGTATAATGGTAAGTCGAGACACATACGTCGTCGACATAATACCGTTAGGCAACTGCTCTCAACTGGAGTTATCTCGATTGATTATGTAAAATCGACGGATAACATTGCGGATCCGCTAACCAAAGGGTTAAATAGAGATGCGGTTGAAAGGTTGACGAAAGGGATGGGCTTAAAGCCTTAAAGTATAAAAGTGCTGAGAAGGAAAAACCCTACCTATGTGACTGGAGATCCCAATATCTAGGTTCAAAGGGACAACCTAATCTTAGGACTTGGTATCACTGTGGGGGATAACCCCCGCTCATTCCTGTCGAGAAACAGTGATGACGGAAAAAGGCTAGCATTATGATGCTTTAATGACTATCATAGAGTGTTGATGAAAATACTCGCGACGTGAGAAGTCACCTATGTTAGGGAGAAGTGGGCCGCTTCAAAGGAGAACTGAAAGGCTTAGTTCTTTAGAAACCCTCGCAGAATCAGGACGTGTCCATGGCCGTACTGGACAAAACCATGAGAACGGAACAAGAGAAAAATGGTCTCTGTGTATTGTACGTGGGTTCGTTTACACGAAAAGCGGGACAGTTCAAAGACATCGCGTTCTACTGGACTGCAGTAAACCAAGCGTGCATACAAGGAGGAAGTTCAAATGGTAAAACATACTATCCTCTATGCAGAGTATCATTAGATTAGCAGAAACATTAACCAAACAATTCTCATTCATGTGGGGGATTGTTAGATAATTTATATTATAGTTGATTTATAAATTATCTTTTGTGAATGAGAATTAATTTAAAAAAAAAATTATTTTATTATTGAAGTGGGCTTTGAAATGTTATTGGGCTTCGGTTTGGCCCAATAACGGCCCAACTTCTAGAAGGCCCAACTTCTAGAAGTTGGGATTGGTGGCTTTGTAATTGAGTGGTTTTTTAACCACTCTTCAACTCAAACCAATGTGTGTCATAAATTAAAAAAAAAAAAATATTAATTATTTTTTATTCCAATATTTTGGCTATAAATAGGCCACTAATTCTAAGGAAAAAAACACAACAAAAATAATAAGAAAAATAAGAGAAAGAAACATATAAATATCTCTCAAAATTAGTTCTGCTATCGTTCTTTTCCGTTCGTAGTCGGTGTCGTTTTTGTGCTAAACGAACCCCGTGTTTTCGAAGTATCCTGGGAAATAGACGCTCGTAAAAAAACCTCTAGCACATACGTGAGGGAGCGAATCTATTTTAAGGAAATTGTGTGCTACACAATCTTCGAATATTTTTCTTTCCCAGCCAACAAAAAAAAAAAAACGATTCCTTAAACCTTCTTACCGTTTCGTTGCGTTGCAAGGTTCGACGAGGAAATGATCGAATCGCTCTTCGGCTACAACCTCCAAAACACGATGAAGAACGATGAAGTAGTTAGGAGCAAGACGCCGTCTCCCAGCAAGCACGTCCTCGAGCCCAAGAGGCTTCAGAACATTACCATACTCTCCAAAGCCTTAAACGTGTCCGCCGAGCAAGTTTGTCGGGCGCTGAGGAGAGGTAAGAAAAATAAAAACGAGGTTGTCCCGTTCTTATTATTTTGCGCTTATCTTTTTCTTTCGATTCGCCATTACAGGCGATGGCTTATCGTTGCAAGAACTCGAAGCGCTGTCGAAGATGGTCCCCACGAAGGAAGAAGCGGACAAGCTCGCGAGCTATAATGGACGCGCATCCGAGCTCGGCTCGGCCGAGAACTTAGTGCATGCGATGCTCAAAGTCCAATTCGCCTTCGAGAGAATCGAAGCCATGCTATACAGAGAAACCTTCGAGGACGAGGTTCTCCATCTCAGAAAGTCCTACTCCATGCTCGAGGTACGTATATATATTGCAACAAAAACTAGGCTCAGTTATTTTTTTCGGTCCTGTATATTTGTAGTCCTATTGAGGACGGTTGACGCGGAAATTTTATCCTCGATTTGATTGAGCGGAAGCTTATTATCCTCAAATTACTTTAATTTTGAAACTTACTGTCATAAAATTGCAATACGTTCTCAAAATGCTTCAATTTGAAACTTTACTGTCCCTAAATTAAAGGTTTGCGATTTGAGGACAGTTGATGCGGGAATTTTATCCCTCAATTTGATTCAGCGGAAGCTTGTTATCCTCAAGTTACTTCAATTTTGAAACTTATTGTCCTAAAATTGCAATATGTTCGCAAAATGCTTCAATTTTGAAACTTGCTATCCCTAAATTAAAGGTTTGCAATTTGAGGACAGTTGAAGCGGGAATTTTATCCTCGATTTGATTCAGCGGAAGCTTGTTATCCTCAAATTACTTCAATTTTGAAACATAATGTCCTAAAACTGCAATACGTTCTCAAAATGCTTCAATTTCCAAAATGGTTGCGTCGTAGGACGCATGCAAAGAACTGAGGTCGAGCAGGCTGTTCCTCAAGCTGCTCGAGGCGGTGCTGAAGACGGGGAACAGAATGAACGTCGGGACAATACGAGGCGGAGCCAAAGCCTTCAAGCTCGACGCTCTCCTCAAATTGGCCGACGTGAAGGGTACGGACGGGAAAACGACGCTCCTCCACTTCGTCGTCCAAGAAATCGTTCGATCGGAGGGTTTAAGGGCGTCGGAAAGCATCATGGGAAGGATCGATCGACTGAACAAGAACGAAGAAGACAGTAAGGAAGATAATTACACTAAAATGGGCTTAGAGCTCGTCTCGGGCCTAAGCGCCGAGCTTTGCAATGCGAAGAAAACGGCTACTTTAGACCTCGAAACGCTGAATAGTTCGGTGTCTAACTTATCGCGTGGGATGGATAGGATGAGGAATTTGGTGGCGGGGCTCGGGGAAGGGGAGGAGAAGGGCGGTTTCGTAATTTCGATGGGGTCGTTTTTGAGGCGCGCGGAGGGGAAGATGAAGGAGCTTAGGGAGGAGGAAGAGAGGGTGATGGTTAGGGTTGGGGAGATTACGGAGTACTTCCATGGAGACGTGGGAAAAGACGAGACTAACCCTCTGAGGATATTCGTCGTTGTGAGGGATTTCTTGAGCATGTTGGATCGCGTGTGTAAGGAGCTTAGGGTAAATTCGAGGGCTGTCCGTACGAACGGTGTCAACTGCCCTTTAGCGCCGTTCAAGTAGGATTTTATCTTTAACTTCGTTTCTTGAAATTTTTTTTTTGTGTGAACGTTTGCTTCGTTTCTTTACTGTGTCGTGTGTGGTGAGTGATGGGGTGAACGTGTTTTTTCAACTGTGAGTAGAAAGTACGTACGTAAGTGTATGTTTTTCTTTTGAGATTACGTTTGTCCATTTGATTTGTAATAACCATTGTTACAATTCTCGGCTGTTTCTGTATTCGTAGATACTTGAAGAAATACTACCCATTCAAAGACGAATCTGCCGACAGTTTGTGCTGTTGATTGAGAAAATCTATACTATATAAAAGATGGATGTGGACTCTCATTGACCATTCTTTTAACCAATCCCACGCGACATGTCAGCAACACCATTGCAAATGACTATTTTAGGCCCATATGTGGGCAAAATTACACCTGCCATTGTCATATTATATCTTTTATAATTAGGAATATTTATGTTTTAGTATGTTGCCACCTCCTTTATTTTTAAAAATATTAATAGGACACAATTTTCGATAATAATTATATTGTACTTTCTATTTATTTATAATTTACTTATTAAAAATATTTTAATTATATTTAAATATTTGATATTCTTATAATAATAAAAGTAAAATAATATTAATTTTCTATAATTTATTTATTTTTTCTTTTTAATTTAATTAATTTTATTTAAATAATATGCTAAGTTACTAATTAGTTAATTTTAAATATTAATTATTATAATTTACTGATTTTTTAGTAAGTATAATTAGTTGGAAAGAGAGTTGATGGGTTGGAGTGAAAATTAGTGTAGAAAATAAAGTTTTTGGGTTGAAGTAAAAGCACCGTAGCAGCTGTAATATTGTGCAGAATTAACTGTATTTTCATGATGGGGTTTGGAAATGCTCTAAGACTGTAATACTTCAAAGTATTACTATAGCGGGCCCAATTTGGCACGTGGACTGTCGGGTTTTTTGGCCCACGGGACATCAGCCTGCGAGCCTGACAAGTTGGGCCAAATGAGCCCGAATATGTTTTGGGGTCTAGAAATTAAGGCCCAAGGCCGGTGTTTTTCAGGACGGGGTCGGGCTGACACACGGCTCAGTCTCACTTTTAGCTATAGTTCACGTGCATCGCACGGGGCAAAACTAGTATATGAAATAGATGAATAACATATATAGTCTAAATTGCTCACTCATATGCGTGTGCCGTATACTTTACTAGTACTCCTTGCACACTCTAACGTGTGTGCTATATAATATATAAATACATAAATGTGATACTATCTAATTGATAACTATTATTTAATTTATGTATGTATATAAGTTATAAGATTAAATATTACTAGTTTTTAACTAAAAATAGTTATTAGCCAAATATAGTAAATAGAGTTAGTGGGGGATTTTTGATTATATTATTTAATTTTCTTTTAAAAGTTACAGACCAAATTGAGATCCAACTGACAGTTTATCACACTTATTAATTATTAAATAGTAATTATTAAAAATAAAAGGATTAATAAGACAATATAAAAATGCAAGGTAGTGAGTCTTTTAATTAAATATTACTCCCTCTGTCCCAAATGGTTTCGTGGATATGGAGCGGTTTTTAAGAAACTGGATATTTTAATAATATATGAAATAGATGAATAACATATATAGTCTAAATTGCACACTCATATGCGTGTGCCGTATACTTTACTAGTACTCCTTGCACACTCTAACGTGTGTGCTATATAATATATAAATACATAAATGTGATACTATCTAATTGATAACTATTATTTAATTTATGTATGTATATAAGTTATAAGATTAAAGATTACTAGTTTTTAACTAAAATAGTTATTAGCCAAATATAGTAAATAGAGTTAGTGGGGGATTTTTGATTATATTATTTAATTTTCTTTTAAAACTTACAGACCAAATTGAGATCCAATTGACAGTTTATCACACTTATTAATTATTAAATAGTAATTATTAAAAAATAAAAGGATTAATAAGATAATCTAAAAATGCAAGGTAGTGAGTCTTTTAATTAAATATTACTCCCTCTGTTCCAAATGGTTTCTTATATTTGGAATATGGCGCGGTTTTTAAGAAATTGGATATTTTAATAATATAGTACAACTAAAAGGTAAAAATGTGTATATTTTGACACGTCTTTTAAGAATATTTAATATTATTATATTGATTGTTTGTGATACTTTTTTACTATAAAATGAAATGTAAGAAAGGGAATGAGACGCCCGATATAGTAAAATGTATGAAATGGTTTGGGACGGAGGGAGTATTATTTTCAGTTTCATTTTAATTGACAGACATAACTTAGGGTTTACTCCGTTTGACACGTAATGAAAGAGCTTAGATATGCAAAATCAGATATTAGAGTTGTATAAACTCCCGCGTTAATTTCAAAGAGCACTTGCGGATTGATGACGTGGCCTTCTAGCAACCGTCAGATCGAAAATAGTGGCCGCCAAACAAAACCACGTACGGATCGCCAACGTGTCACCGCCTCGCAGTATATAGGCCATCACACTTCACCGTAATCGAATCATCGCAACGAAAATACCGGGAAAATCTCAAAAACAACAAGGGTATGGACTCTGCAACTGCACCCACGACGACGACGACGGACGTGAAGGGCGCCGGCGGAAGAGGCCTCCGCCGAGGAGATCGGAAGAAGTCGGTGCCAAAATCAGTCAGAGCAGGCCTCCAATTCCCCGTTGGTCGCGTAGCTCGTCTCCTAAAAAAAGGACGATACGCACAGAGGACCGGCGTCAGTGCGGCGATCTACATGGCTGCTGTCCTCGAATACCTAGCGGCTGAGGTAAATCGCAACTGCACAACGATTGTCACAATCCTCATCGATAATTATCGCCTGTTTTTTTTTATATTCCTTGGATTTAACAAACGCTGGCCGTGAATTAGGTTTTAGAATTGGCTGGCAACGCTGCGAAGGACAACAAAAAGGCGCGGATCATACCGAGGCACTTGCAGCTCGCGATTAGAAACGACGTGGAATTGGGGAAATTGCTCGACGGCGTGACCATAGCGAGTGGTGGCGTGCTGCCTAATATCAACCCCGTGCTTTTGCCCAAGAGAACTGCCAAGTCTGGGTCTACAGCAGATGACAAGGTTTCACAGACTAATTCTCAACCTAAGAACTAATTTACATTTTCTCAGCAATTAATGGTTTACATTATAACGCACCTATCATCAAATGCATTTTCCTGGCAATGTATTTGTGTTTATATATACGACAATCAACCATATGATCTTTTTTTCTCAGCGTTATATAGCTCATTCACTTGGATCATTTGTCAGAGCCAAGTTGAATGTTTAGATTCACTTCATACTGAACTTAAGAGTATCATGAATATTACGGTGGCATTGTGTGAGGATTAAGGAGAGTAAGAAAGAACGCGTTAAGGAAAAGAAAACCCTAGACGGTCAAATAATTAGCATAAGTGAGATAGATTAGTTTACTCCAAAGATGTACTACGATAAAGAAACAAAAGTTTTCTCATCTGTACTGTACCAACCACCAACTCGTGTCTAAAGATTAGCAGCACCTTATCTAAAGTCCCTTTTTTTTCTTGTTTCCTTCTCCCTCTTCATAAATAACTCTACATTAATGATTTTGGTCTTTGATATGGTTATATCCGTATGTTTGAGTATTAAATTAAGTAGCGTGACATACCACGACGCATGTGTTAACAAGATCGTAAAAAGAATTGTCGTTGCACGCTATTCAAACTAGTAAAAAGACCCCATCCATCATCACTAAACAGCATAAAAAAAAAATGAGCGAGTGCAAATGTGGGACGAATCATGAAGCAAATCCTTCCTCCCCATGCGAAGATCTCAAAAGGGTCCATCCAAAGAGAGGATGCAAGAATGTTCTTCTGATTTCATAAGCTTCGTGACGAGTGAAGCGATGGATAAGTGTCGCAGGGAGAACCGAAAGACAATGAATGGGGACGATATTTGCTGCGCTCTATATCTTCTTTACAGTTTGACAATTATTGTTGGGCCATGTCTAGGGACTTATACAGAGATAGAGAGTATGAAAGACAAAGAGCTATACATGGGGAGAAGCAAGGTTTAGGGCATTATTATGATAAGGCATGAAGAAGATGAAGGTGTTTGTGGTGATGAGACTGCTTGGGAAAAAATGCTCAAGGGGGAACTTCGTGGGTTAATCCACGTGCATCATAAGTGTTTTTAAGCATTAAAACTTAAAACTATGCAACTAAGGTAACGTACGATCGTACACATGTGGTGGTAGCTTTTGGAACAGCTACTGATTTTCCATGGCGTCGTTTGAACTTTGAATAATATTCCTTAAGTTAGAGAGAAAAAAGAAGAATAAAAGTTAGGTTATGAGTTCACTTGCTGCAACATCTCAGTTAAAGCCAGCTATTTTTTCCTCTTGTATGTACACTACTGTCACTAATTGACGAATAGATATCAAGTTTCTAGGAAGAATTATATTTTCTTTGCAAATTGATCGCAAAATTACTGCTAATTAGCATGGTTGAGTAATTCTATGTTTCTTGTTCGTTCCTGAAGAAAATCCCACAAATGAAGACTGCTTTTAACTCGAAAATCTATTTAGCAATTAGGGTTTTCTTTTTTTCAAACTATCGATCAAAATGTAGGGTTTCCGAAATCCTCGCAGGACCACTTCCCCGATACTTCGTTTTACACCAGATGATGAGTTGAAAAGCCTTATATATATATATATATATATATATATATATATATATATATACACCCATATGTAGCATGAACGAGTATAGATTTTAATTTAATTTTGAGACGCAATTGATCCTCAATATGAGAGTTGTAGCATGGGCAATGAAAGCGAACAACGGTTGGCGGTAAACTAACATTTATTGAATAATATATATTTTATAATATTATATATTATAAAGGCGTATGGGCAAATCAACAGTGTTTTTGGTCCTAATCTATGAATCGGCTACTTATCGTACATTCAGCCTATTTTTCGTCATGATTACCTATTTATCACGAATAATACTCACAGTCAATCAATTCTTACGATACATGCACAGTAATATACTGATTTCTTAGATGTCTCTTGTAGGATGACGTGACCTCAAGCGTGCATATTATAAAATTGCCTACTTCTTATTACATATTGCTATAAGATGTTTATAAATATATATATGAGGTGATGTAGATATATTACCTTTATTATATTACCTTTAATATATACTGTTTTAAATCAGTATTAGGAGGTGATATAGCTAGAGGTGGGCATCGGGTCGGGTTGTCGTGTATCGAGTAATTTGGGTTCAGGTAGTTTGGATTCGGGTTAATATTTCGACTACCGGAACCCGACCTGATCTACGGCGTTACCCGCTTGTCGAGTATATATCGCTTATTTGCAAACAATGCAATAAAACTATGGGCATTTCTTCCCGCGCCTTGTGTGCGGATTCCTAAATCTAGTATATATATATTCCTATATGCTATGTTAACAATCGGACTCAAGTCACTTGTATTATTATATTTCACCTCATGATCATCTCATTTCTATTACGTTTCATTGAGGACCAGTGTTTTTAAAAGCGTGTTGTCGCGCGCTTCGAAGCGCGCATAAGCGTTTATTTTTTTGAAAACGCGACGAAGCGTTTAAATTAAGCGTTACTTTTTATTTTTTATTTATCTATTTATTTTATTATTTTTCTCGGTCCAAGCGCCGCTATTTGACCGACTTTATTCTGCTTGACATGACATGTGGGCTACTCTAAACGTTACATATATGGAATGAAGTAATTGGAGACAGAAAATGTCAGTTGTCATATTTTCCTTTCCTATTTAATGGTTTTAAGTTACTTTTTTACTTATTGTTTTAATGTATTTTTATTTTTTTCTTTTGTTATTTATAGTAAATAGGAAACAATGGGAAGCAAAAAATTAAAAATGTAGTGAATTAAATATATTGTTGAAGATATAAACTATAATATAACAAATTTATGTCATATATTACGTTTTTCTGCATTATAACTTACTTGCTTGAAATACTCACGCGATGCGCTACGCAATTTATGCTACGCGCTTCCGGAGCCAAAACGCGACGCACTGCGCTTCACGCGTTTTAAAACATTGTTGAGGACCTATGAATGTCTTATCGAAACACCATTTTCTTGCCATGATACTTCATCTTCATAATATGGGCGAAATATGCTCTTTCTCTGCTGCTGTTCTTGCCATGAGCTAAGAAATCAAATCAACCCACGAAAGTCTTACGGCTCGTTCGAAATTGATATTTATACGCAAATACCTACACTTCATTTACCAATTCATATTGAATATCCAGTTACAGGGATGTGCCTATTTATTTACTCTATTACATGGAACCATATACAACACTGTCCAGCAACAGATTATAAATACGACCCACAACGTAAGCAGTATATACTTCATACCTACACCCAATTTCGCCCAACGATCAACGCCCCATCAAATGGCTAGCGAGCTATGAGACGTGGGCCTGCCTCTCCCAACTCAGATCCTCGGAGAAGCGTGTAAGAGCAGCCCTTGGATCGCCATTCGACATAGACAGGTAGTACAGAGCAGTTCCATCATCGACACGCATGCTTCTCTTCAGAGAATCGATGATCTTCCTCTTGCCTCGCTCAGTGCTGGTCCGCCCCCTCGAAAGAAGAGCGTTGGCTTTACGGTCGTCAGGACAGCCGTCGAGGTAGAGCACTGCAACTTCTCTTTTGGCATGCGTGTCCATTTCTATGTAGCACGTGGAGTTCTTGAGAATCATTGGGTCGGATAAGGGGATGAGAAGCCTCTCCCTTGAGTAGATTCCGTGGTCGCTCATCATATTGTTCAGTCGCTTTATGTCCACAACCTTTCAATGGAGCAAAAGATCAAAGCATAAAAACTACAGTTCAAATCAATCACAGAGGGGCATTTCTACGGATATTCTCATCTTGTACATTAGCTGGAAACTTCAGTTCGAATAATTGGATGGATATTCATGGTACAGCAATTCAGCAGAAAGAGATTGGGCGTCAAGCTAAAAACCTAAAACCCCAATTCAGATTTCAGCTACAAACAGAGAACTAATCACGTAAGGCGG
Organism: Craterostigma plantagineum; assembly: GCA_027422505.1. NCBI lineage: Eukaryota > Viridiplantae > Streptophyta > Magnoliopsida > Lamiales > Linderniaceae > Craterostigma > Craterostigma plantagineum. The sequence continues at coordinate 6,027,534 of JAPQWV010000040.1, forward strand.
TGAATCAGCTCCTCAATAGGAGTTTACCTGAACGGCGTACTTCACGGCTAGGCTAGCTACAGATTCCCCACGGCCCAACTGGTGCGAAATTGCAAATTTTGAGATCGAATTATCCCTCCAAAAAGCGCCAGAGCTAGGATTTCCCTCCATGCGGTCGATGCTCCACGGCGCCATAAAAGCCCTAACGTGCATATCCCTATCGGAGGCCACCGATCTCCACAATCGGCACACGCACGCCGCGCGGGCGAGGTCGGACGCCGGAAGCTCCTGGAGGATGGCGCGTAGAGTGTCTCTGCACAGCAAAGCGGAGAAATTGGAGTTCATCGGAGAGATTACGGCGAGGTCGGAGGTGGAACTGGTCAGAGGTTCGAGGAGGTCGGAGTGAGGCGGCGCCGGTGGAGACCCTTCATCGTCTTCGCCGCCGCAGCAGCCCATCGCTGTTATCCCTCTTTCAGTTTCCCAATTGAGTGTTGGGATGAGAATGAGAGTAGCGATGAGCTTTGTGATAGCGTATTGCGTTGTTGGAAAACATTTAATAAATGTTGTCAATTTACCGCACAATTAACCAATCAGAAAGCAAAGTTTACCTTAATATCTACTTTTTTATTCTTTTATTAGGTACGTCTATACATAAATATCCAATTGAATAAAATTTTTTACACATAGGTACCCATATCAGAAAATTTTACGGATAAGTACTCGATTTAATTTTTACCACTTTCTTTAGTCATGTCGTACCTTCCCGTGTGTATATTGCGTACCATAACACGTTGATATAGGGTACCTAAATGTAGCATATGTCACACCTACGGCATAGCTGTGTGTTACATAGTGCGTACCTAAATGTATCATTCGTCGTACCATTTCTGTTATACAGGGTACTCAAATGTGTTGATATAGGGTACCCAAATGTGTTGTATGGTGTACCTTCGGGGATCGGGTGCCTATGTGCAAACTATTTATTCTGTTAGGTACCTACATATAAAAAAATCCTGACATGGTACTAAATTACAAGTTTTTATCCAAATAGGTACTTATGTGTAAAGACCCCCCTTTTTTTTTACGGAGGAATATTATGTACTGTTTTAATACGTTGTTACGTTTTTGTCCGAACAGTTGAACATTTTAAATGTAAACACATCAGTGATACTACATTTACCCATTTCAGTTTTAAAATCGGATTCAGGCCATTTCTCGGAAAATTTTTTGTTTTAAGGACTCGATTTCTGCAGTATCACTTCATTGTTTTGCAGTACCACTTCATGCATGCAGTAGCACTTTATTGTTCTTCAGTACCACTTCATTCTTCTGCAGTACCACTTAATTGTTACTGCAGAAAAATGTAGTGGTACTGCAAAAATGAATATGTACCGCAGAACAATAAAGAGATACTGCAGAAAATGAAGTGGTAGTGCCGAACAATGAAGTTGTACTACAAAATAGTGAAGTGACACACTAGAAATGGGATTCTTTAAACTAAAAATTTTCTGATACTGAGTCTGAAACCAAACTTTTATCCTGGCCTGACGTTATATTGCCCCTTTTATAAACGACGAAAGAAGTGAAACTGAAACAAAGATGAAAAACCTTTCTGTTTTTCCTTTTTCTGTTTGTTCATCAGATATCAAAAGCTAGAAGTAAATATTCAGTCATAGATAGATAGCATCAGAATCTCATTTCGTCTGTAATAAAATACATTGCTCTTATCATACGAAAGAATGTAATGAGCTAAACAAATGTCTTCTTTACACTTGAACAGCAAATAGTCTAATTCTTCTTCGTTCACAACAGCTTCTGAGGCGTTGGATCGGAAGCTGAAAGCTCAGCGTACATTCGTGCTATTTCCCGAGCAAAGTATGCCTTCGCTTGCGGCCTTTTTATCTGAAATTTCGAGGAACGCAAAAAAAAAAAAAAAAAAAAAAAAATTATTACAAGAAACGTTGGCCTCTGTTTTAGTCTGAAGAAGGCTTTCGTCTGAAATCTAAGAGGAAACAAATCTTACCTTAAACGTTGGAGTCAATAGGCCATTTTCAGACGTGAAAGGCTCGATCGTCAACGTTACTGCTTTCGCAAACTCAAATCCTCTCAACTGCAGATCAGACAAAAAAAAAACAATTAAATTAAATCTCAAGAAAATATCGAAATCACAGGTATATATATATATATCTCGCCTGAGCTTCTTTCCCAACATCATCCATTTCGGCAAGAACTGCAGCCTTGGCTCTTGGATCAGCACACAGCTGTCCTAAATCTTCGTACTGAAAAAATAACCCCGAAAAAAAAAATGGTTAGCATTCATAGCCATTGAGTTCGATGCACTCTTCGGGGTTTTTTTTTCGCTTTATATAATTAATTACCTTAATACCCACTGATGCTGCCCACTCCTTCAACGTGTCGGGGTCCACAGAGACTACGGCGACTAAAGAGGAGTTAAAGCTATCGCCTGAAATAAAGCATGAAAAGGTTTAAGTCGACAGAAAAAATGCGTCGAATAAAAATGCCAAACTGGCATGCGATAACTATCCTTTTTTTCGTACCGTAGACAAAGCACTGTGAGATAAACCTACACTTTGCGTAAACATTCTCGATCTTCTCTGGCGCTATGTATTCCCCCTGGGCCAGCTTGAAGATGTTCTTTTTCCTGTGGAAGAAGAACAAAGCATATGCAACTCACTATTAAAAGAAAAAAAAAGGAAGAAACTATGTAAATCGAGTTTCTTCATCGCAAATCAAGTTTCTTTATAATCATATGTATAGATATATATATATATGAATGTACCTATCGATGATTTTAAGGCGGCCGCCGGGAAGCCATAATCCAATATCTCCAGTGTGTAGCCATCCTTCGTTATCTATCACTTCTCTCCTGCGAATATTTTAGCAAAGATTAAGAGAAAACTTTTTGCATTTACAATTCATCCAACCATAAAATAAAAAGAAGAGAAAGAAACTCGTGGAAAATCGTATACGGAAGTACATACGTTTGGACATCATCTTTGTAATAGCCTTGGAATACGATTGGTCCTCTGACGCAGATCTCGCCACGTGGATAAGGTTGATCCTCTGAGGTGTAACTCATTTCTGGGACATCCACGAGCTTTATTTCTGAGACAAATTAAAGATCAATTAAACCAAAGCGAAAAAGAAAAATCTAAAAAAAGTGTTACAAATTTTTCAAAAATCGATGGTCTTATAACAACGTTTACCACAAGCGGGATTTGGAGAGCCAACATGGCCAGTTAAGACGTCTCCTTCGTCCACTGTGCTTATAACGCATGAGCTTTCGGTCATACCGTAACCTTCGATTACTGGGCAGCCAAAACAACTGCAAATATGGTGACGTATTTTTAAAGATTTTGCTATATATATATAATATATTACAAGAAATAATAATCAACTTACACCCTTAAAAACTCCATGACATCGGGCGATAACGGTGAAGCGCCAGAAGTTAAGTATCGAACTCGACCTCCGAGTTTGTCCTTTATTTTGTTGAAGACCAATCTGTCCCACATTGGAGATGGTTTTCGGCCTATAAGAAAGAAAGAAATGCGAAACGAAGTGACGAATTTCACAGGGTTTTCAATAGAAGTTCGGATAATTATGCTTATAATGAGCATTGCGAAACTCGATTTATATTCGAAGCGTACCGTTCATCATTGCTTGTTTCTTGGAATTGTAGGCGGCGTTGAATAGCCTCTCCTTCAGTGCGCCTGAAGTTTGTACGGCTTTAGTTATCCTGCAAAATAAATAAAAGGAGATAATCAGAAGATTGAATCAATTTGAACAATTTCGGTCGATGGCCATTAATCAGTTTGTAACTTTACCCGGCGTAAATTCTGTTGTATAGACGAGGAACGCTGGAAAATATCGTAGGTCTCAGAGCAGCCAAATCGTCCATCAGCTTCAAATTGTCCTGGAAATTTTACGACAAAAGTGACATGTAAGAACACTACTTTTCTGATTAACTCATGGATTATAACCTCATTAGAGACCACAAGGGAAAAGAGAAAGTTGCCATCATTCAATAAGTATTGAAAGAATGATATTATCCAAGAATATGCTGTAATGAAAGAATATATTATATATACCCCTTGGTAGAAGCCAACAGCAGTCCCATAGTATACTATCATAATCTGATTGGCTCGTTCGTATATGTGGGCCAGCGGCAAATACGATATGTAGCTGTTAAATCAAGTTAAAGCATATAAGTTCAGAGAAAGAAGAACTCCATCCATCGTATATAGAAAAAGAAAAAAAAAAAAAAGAAGAACGCTCACATGTCGGTGGGGAAGAACTTTACTCCAATGGTCATGCCTGCAGTACTTGATATCAAGTTTCCATGAGATAATACGACTCCCTAGACCCAAAAGAAAAGACGTTTTTTTTCAAAATAATTAAACTATCTGACAGGTTTCGTCGAAAAATCAAAATGTTCGAATAACCTTTGGTGTCCCAGTAGTACCACTTGTATAGCATATAGTAGCTACATCTTCAGATTTGGGAGGAACAAATGGGAGCATATTGCTGTTTCCCTGTAAGAAAAACAGAGTTTGGCGTATAATATAAAATTATGCTGTCGATAAAATTATCGGATTCAAACTACCTGACTAAGTAATCTTGAATAAGATACAAGCTTAACGCCAGCAGTCGATGGCAGAGAAGGGAGATGCTCATCCATGCCTCCAACTACCTATCAGTGAGGGCATTCATCGAAAGAGCGAGTGAGTGTGAAATCGTACTGTGAAAATACGCAGTTTAAAATTGGCTTGGGATAGAAATTTTAACATACCACAATTACACGTACGGTGGGAATCTCCGAGAGGAACGTTAGCAGCTGAAAAATTGTCAGAAGCAAAATACTAAATGCAACAACAGAGGTGCACCGTAAGAAACGAATATGATATGTTACAGAAACTCACTGTGTTCAAAGTGCTGGGAACACAAAAGATGGCCTCAATTGAAGCATGATTCGCGATATACTTGACTGCATCAGGACCTACGAAAATCCACCGAAAAGGATTACATTGAGGAGATTAAAATAAGGCTGGAAAAATGACTACACACCAAGAGTGTCATATAGAGGAACTGATATGTATGAATATCCCGAGCAGGCGTGATCCACTATCATCCACTCGGGCCGGTTGATGAAATAAAGCCCGACGCAAGCTCCCTGAGCCAGTGTCAAAACACGATAATTTACCATCGAAATGGATTATTTTCTGTGTTGCCCGACTATTTTTTTTTTTAGTGAGAACCAATGTGAAGAAATGATTAAAGAACGAGTGAAAGAGGATTAAATAAAAACACATACTGGTTGTAGGCCATAATGCGAAAGGCCCGAGCCTATAGCTGATCGAGCAGTATCAGCTTCTCCATATGTCATCCATTTGTATCTTCATGAGAATGAGACGAAAGTTTATTCAAATAACTCAAGTTAATGATTGTCTCAATTAATAATTTCTTTAGCATACTCTCCAACTGTTCCATCAACACGAATACGAGTGCCCAAGTACTTGTAATCCCTGAAGTTTTCCACTGCATGTCTGAAAAAAAAACCATACCGTTTGTTATACGGTAAGAGATGTCAAAATTAGGTCGATGCTTAAACTACGGAGAAGGCAACTACAGAAGCATAGTGCTCGAAAAATCATCAAAATTCTTACACAAAGTTGTCGTGCAATGTGGCAATCTCTGGATGTTCTGGGAACCTCTGGACTAGCCTCAGAGGTGATTTTTTAGATCTGAATCAGAAGAAAGCTATAAGATTAACCAAATATTAAATTTCAAAGACGTTCATACGAGAAATATAGATCGATTAGCTACGAACGGCAGAAGAAATAAAGGTGATGTTCTTCTACCTATAAACATCCCATTTCCCGGTTTGGAGTTTCTCGGGAAGGACCACACTGTATCTTTCCTCTGCTCAACGTAAAACAACTTATTTAAGTCATCTGAAGTTAAAACCAAGATGATACTGGAAATAATACTGTATAACAGAACGAACTTATTATCGTCTGAAAATCAATTTGAAGGAGAAGGGTTCTGTAAAAGACCCATAAGTTCTATTCGGACATTATTTTACAAATAACGATCACAAAGAACAAAACGAATTCATCAGGTATTCCACACACACACACACACTTATATATATATATATATATATTCCTGATATGAATCACAGTAGCATAAACTTCAAAACCTGACTACTATAGTACAGTGATGATTGGAGCAAGTGATAAATATCTCCTTGCCATCCATCTACCCGAAAATAGAAATGCAGCTGCCCTTCTTATATAGCAAGAATGATCTAATAATTTCCACACATCAAAGATCAAAAGTACCAGGAAAGGTATACCATGTTGAAACTTTTTTAACCTAGTTTTCAAAAAGAGTAAAACCCATATCATAATTTGAAGTCAAGCCCTTAGCATCTCATCAACAAAAACAACAAAAGAGAGGGAAAGACTCAGATCTTTCGTCACTCATCAATTAATGCTTAAATCCCCCAACACTTCATAGGCCAAAGCTACCAAACACATAAGCTAGTACAGAATAAGGAATCTCCAGCTAGAAACATAAAGCTAATGCGATAATAAGACAAAAGGGTCCCATGTAAAAAGGACGATTCATCAACACGCTAAACTATGCATATAAATACAATAGATTGGGAAATAAAAGAGCAATCTTTACCATGAACGAAATTACCAGCCGTAGGATTCGCATCAATTCGAGACAAATCACCATTAACACTGGTAATCAGATGGCCTTGAATCAATCCCAATCGTCTCTGAGCCCTGGACTCCATTTCGATTTCTGGAATTATTTTTCTTCACTTCAGAGAAAAAAAAAGTCCAAGCCTTTGGTGTGAAAGCAGTACTCGCAAAAGAAACACAGCTGAGCTGACCAGACTTTAGTTCACAACTTATTAACAGATCAAATGAGTGCAATCCTAATATTAGGTTCAACGCCGACGATTTCTGATTATTCAGAGATGTGCAAGCAATCGTTGGAGCTTACTTATGCCGAAATCTATCAAATTATATGGGCACGCGTTTCAAAGGGGTTGGGCCAATTTTTTGTTCTTGAAGATAATTACAAAAGGAATGGTAAGGGTTCGGTTCATTGTAGGATAACTCTTATCGTATGTCATTTGAATTTACAAATTATTGAAAATTTATTATAATCGTTTTCATAACAAAGATATTATTACGTAAACTGTCTTTTGTTTCTGTCTCGTCTCATCTCAAGTTTTCACCTTTGCAAGCAACAACGTAGGTAAGGATAACAATCTGTTGATCTGTGTATACCAGAAAATCAAACACTGTTCTGTATTACAACAAAAACACACGGCATCAAATTCTCCTCGGCGAGAATTTAACCGAAAAAGCCGTCGAACGCTTTGCGAACTTCTTCGCCACCTCATTTTGATGTACTAACTTTCTGCTCCTCAAAGGGGACATCAATCGATTCGCCAGCCTCGCAGGTGACAGCGATCTCCTCAGAGCTGAAATAGCCTTTGGCGATTTCTTATTCGCCCTTACGGAAATAGGCGGGCTTTTGATTTTCATGCGAAGTCCTTGAGGAGATTTAATCAAGAACTTATGTGGCGAAAAAGAACTCCTTAGCTTTGATATCGACGCCGCCCTTGTAGGAGAAATAGAAACAGTTGTCGGGCTTTTGAGCTTAGCTTGGGATTTCTTACCGATGGGTTGGGGAGACACAATCAAGAACTTATGCGGGGTCTGTCTTTTCCTCGCAATCGAAGGCGACTTTGTATTCGATGTGGGGGAAGAATGAAACAGAGGGTTTCGATATAGCACAGACGTCTTCTTCGCATATGGCCGCCCTTTTCTTGCACATTCTCTGCTGTTCGACGGCGGTGACGATGATGCCGTAAAGTTTATCTTGGATTTGGCTCTATGAGGATTTTGGGCGTCGTTTTCTGACCGTAAGGATTGAAGGGCGACTCGCTTCTCTCTCTTTCGTCGGGATTGGAGGGTGTTAGAGTTTGTCCCGATGTTCTTTCTTGGCTGACTTCTTCTGTCAATGATCGGCGTTCTCGGATCTTCGAGCGTGTTATTGGACACGACTTGTACTGCGTTTTTCGCAAACTGGCCTGCTTGTAAGATTTCTCCCAGCGTTTCGCCTAAGAGCATCGCGGGCAATGACATTCGATGCCATTGGTCTGTATTGTGTAAAATAGGAAGAAAGAAAATGCAGTTCAATTATGACTAAGACAAAAGAGCAAGACGAGACAAGATGAAATGCGACATGCCTGGAATTGTTCTCAGCTTATTGTTCCCATTTGGGGATTTTCTAGGATTAGTGTTTCTCATCCTACGAGTTAGATAAAACAAAGGGAAGTTAGATGAAGATCTAAAAAGGCACAAATGTCCTCTTACATATTCAATAGATTGGTTCTGTTAAAAACATTACTCACTAGATAAGATAATAAAGGTAATAAAGAATGATGAAATACCTGAGAGGTTCTTTTTTGCCACCTCTCACTGTGTGTTGAAGCTCTTGCAATCTTGCCATACATTGATCTACCTGAACATCATCAAAGCCTCATTTCTTTTATTTTTCTGACAATATATATATATATATATATATATATATATGTGTGTGTGTGTGTGTGTAATAGATACACCATGTCTGGACATGTTTTGGGATAGAAGCAACAAAGAGTGTGTGAAATGCTTACCTTCTTTACTGTTTCTCTGAGATTTGTGAGGTGAAGGTTAGGCTTCCTCAGCTGCTTTAGTGGGCTTCTTGCAACCATTATCTTTTCACGCTTACAGAAGAATGAAAGAAACAGGGATTTATCTTCTGTTTCTTCACACACTAAGTGTGTTTGTGTGTGTGTACGGTTAGAACTGAGATCTGATAGCTAGTCGTGCCTGCCTGAGAATGAAGCGAATCAAAAAGGTCAACTTGTAATAAGTATTAGTCTTCCAACGGATAGTTTTTTCAAGTGAAATTTCTATTTTCCTTTTTTTTTTCCAGAAGTGGAGTTTCTATTGCCAACGGTCGAATCGAATGTGAAACAACACATTATAACATTTTATTTTCCCTTCAATTTTTTAATAACGTGCTATTCTTTTTGGGCCCCATTATAACATTCTTTCCTATTCCGACATGAATTTGCAGGTATTTTTAATTAAATAAACCAAAAAAAAATTATCATTAACAAAATAAACAGAAACTTAAAACCATTAATAAAATAGAAACATTCGTACTCCCAGAATACGAGTTACTAACTCGTATTCTGGGAATACGATTTACTCTGGTCCGCTGACCAGTTGACCTAGACGTGGCAAAGTAAATCGTGTTCCCAGGGTACGAGTTAGTAACTCGTATTCCCAGGATACGAGTTACTGGGGACTGGTCAAACGCTGACATGGACCCTGACTTGGCGCAATATTTCGTATCCTGGGAAGACGAGTTACTAACTCGTATCTCCAGGATACGAGTTACGTTGTGGCCGACCAACCTGCATGGCCATGCAGCGTGTCGGCAATAATACGAGTAATTCGTATTCTGGGAATACGAGTTACGTGAATTATTGTAATAATTCACGTAACTCGTACTCAGAGGTTACGAGATACCCTATCTCGTACTTCACTCTTACGAGTTAAATTAAATCGTAACTCCACCATACGATTTAAGTTTCTATATAAACTCCCCTCGCTGATATCAACATATCATTCGTCAATATTTTCGTATAACTCAAACAATGGTGTCGAGTCGAGTACAAGTCGTTGTATATTTCGGAGGCGAAATAATTCAGTCATCCGATTCTACCATTAAATATAGTATCCGCCCTGTTGGGTATAGGCGAATTCGTCGCAATACCAGTTTTTCCGACTTTATATCGTTGTTGTTCGAAATTACGGGTGCTGATAGCAGTCGTTCTTCCTTGATTGTCCATGGCAAAAATGAATACTACCAACATTCCCACCACTTTCATCAGCTATTTCAAATCTCCAATGACAACGATCTACAATTTTTCATACACCCCGACTCAGAGAACAATTGTGTTGAGGTTTTTGTTGAAATAGTTGAAAATTCAAACTTTGATTTGAACGAAGTGCCTCATCGGAATTTTGAAGTTGGTTCTTCGAGTTATACATGTCCGGATTTACCCGACGTTTTCTCAGTTACGGCAGGGTTCAGCAATGTTTCTCTGGAGATGCCGACGCTTGGTGTTCCATTCAATGTGCCAGAATCCATGTCAGAACCCGTGCCAGACTTCGGGCCTGAACCCGACGAAGACGTCGATGTTAGTGACTCAGAAGCGGACGATGAGGATCCACTGTCCGAGTTACCCAATCCCAACGACGACGACGACGAGGAGAACAACGATGATGATGCCCCAGATCATACCACTCCGCTGGAGTCTGCTGCTCCTATGCTGTTTCAGCCCGTCCCATTTTTCCAAACGTACCAAATGCCACCTCCTGGTGGTGACGACTACGGTGGTTACGGGGAGTTTTACGACAGAGAAAATCCTATGTTCTGTCGAGGTATGATTTTTCAAACTAAGAAACACTTACAACGTGCCGTCGACGATTTTTCAATCAGGGTTGCTAGACGCGAGTACAACGTCAACGAGAGCAGTGCTACACGTTGGAGTATTCAATGTGATCACACGACTGATTGCCCATGGCGTCTGAGAGCATCCTTTAAGCCTAAGAAGGGTTACTGGTCTATTACAAAAGTTGAAGGACCACACACCTGCTACATGAATGAGCTGGCGAGCACACACCGTAACATTTCTAAAAATTTTATTGCCGATATGTTGGTTGGAACGGTGAGAATCGATCCGCAGTTCCTACCGAAGAATGTCCAACAACTCGTGAAAGACAAATATGGCTACGGCATTTCGTATATTCAAGCTTGGCATGGTCTGAAAAGAGCGATGGAAAATGTTTACGGTACGTGGGAAGATTCTGTCACCAAACTCCCTATATTTATGAAGGCGTTGCAGCATTATAATCCAGGGACAATCGTGAGGTGGCTGAATTTGCAAACGGGGACACCTGGACATTTCATGCTCGGGTATGTCTTTTGGGCTTTCAAACCGAGCATCGATGGCTTCAAACATTGTCGAAAAGTTGTTTGTGTCGATGGTACGCATTTATACTCGAAATTTAGACACAAATTACTGATTGCTACGTCGCTGGACGCCAACCAAAACGTCTTCCCCCTAGCTTTTGCCATTGTCACTGAAGAAACTACGCACTCATGGACTTGGTTCCTTACTAATCTGAACGACTATGTTCTGGAGAATCAATCGGTTTGCCTTATCTCGGATCGTCACCCAGGTATTCGATTTTAGCAATCTAATTTACCCGTTATTTTAGTAAAATCAGTTACTTCTACGTACGAAGAATATGGTGCGCACAGGTCTTACGGGAACAGTAGAAGCGACCGGATTCTTTCGGCCACCAAATGTAGTGCATCGCTTCTGTCTTCGCCATGTAAAGTCAAATTTCTACAAAAAATTCAAGGATCAACAATTGAAGGATCTATGTCACAGAGCCGGGACTGCGCCAACACTGGATAAATTCGATCGCATCATGGCTCAAATTTCACAAATTAATGAACAGGCGAAGCCCTGGTTAGAAAAGGTAGGAGTCGAGCAATGGACGCTAGCACACGACGGCGGTTATCGATGTGGTGTCATGACGACTAATATTTCAGAAGGGCTCAACGGGGTATTAAAAGGCGCACGAATGCTACCCGCAAGAGCAATCGTCGATTTCACTTTTCATCGGTAAGCCTTAGGCACGATGGTCTGTCTGTTATTCTAATTATGTGGTTATGATTTTTCTTTTATTCTTCCAAATTCTTATGTGCGTACAATATTTTCGCGATCGCTTTCAAGAAGCATCGTCACTGATGGCGAATAATGAAACGGATTGGTCACGTTATGCAACGAGACTGTTTCAAAGTTGGACGGCCGAATCTTGAGATCACGTTGTATATCGTTTTGATGTCCGACAACATACAGCAGAAGTCATAACATCGGGAATTCATCAGCGCACATATGTTGTCAGAATCAATGATCGAACATGCACGTGTGGAAATTGGAGCAGGTATAACATCCCATGTTCTCACGCACAAGCGGCTTGTCGTCAGTGGCAAATTCACTCCGGTAATTTAGTGGCGCAGTATTACAGTAAGGAAGAGTATTTGAGAACATATGAAGGTACATTTGAACCAATGCACGATGAACGGTACTGGTCCCCCGAAAATTGGACTCTTATTCATAACGAGGCTCGTCGAGAGAGAACTGGTCCCGGTAGATATAGTCGAAATCGTATCAGGAATGAGATGGATAGGGGTGAAACTCGTGCTAGACAACGCGGTAGGCGTTGAAAATAATATATAAGTTTGTTTTCACCGTTTTGGTATTATATATGTAACGTGGGTTGAAAGTTGGTTTCTCAGTAGTAAATTAATTTCAATTATAATAATAATAGTAAATATAAGTGAATAATAATAATATGGGAATTAATAGTAATATTTTTAGTAGTATAATAATAATAATACGGAAAAAAATATTAATAATAATAGTAATAATTATAATTGAATAATAATAATAATATGGGAAAACATTAACAACAACAATAATAATAAAATAATAATAATAATGAAAATAATAATAGTGCCAAATGATGAAGCCATAATAGTCGTTACAAATTTTTAATATAATATTTGACATAACGACTATCGACCATGATGTGCCAAATGACCGCCGGTCCCACAACGAGGTGGCCTACGTACTCGATTTCCTCGACGGTTTCCTTGCTCAGCATCGTCATCCGGACTTCGAGGTCGTCGCGGTCGTGGGGAAGGTGTCGTAAACCCCTAAAATGTGATAACGAAATTTTAGTTGTACTAAATAATTTGATTGCTTCAAATGCAAATTAAATGAATATACCTGATGCTCCATATAAGGCGAGTGAGAGCTCTGCTGGGTTGCAGACGGTGGAAAAAATGGCGACAAGTCGTAGAAGAAGGACGCGTTGACAGTTTCTTGCTCCTCGTGCGCGTGAGATGGTCCGGCCCCATATGACTGAGATGGTACGATCTCGTGTGAGTGAGATGGTCCGGCCCCGTATGAGTGAGATGGTATGTCCTCCTGTACTTCTGATGATCCGGCCTCGTGCGCCTCAGATGGTCCGCTGCTTCCTCGAGTTCGGCGTCGCGAGATAAACATGTTGTCCATCTGCCGCAGTAAACTGATCGACTGTTCATGGTCACCGGTTTCCGCGTACTGCAGGCTAGTGTGAACACCGTGCTCCTAAAATTGAAATGTAAATTATATTATTTATAATATTATTCCAAAAACATTATCACGTAAATTAAACTTACGATGGTCGACATAAACACGGCATCCCCCATCTGGAATCCCTGTGTCATCTCCCTCGAATGAGGAGATATGTAGAGCCGAGTGATCCGATGAAACCACTGGTAATATCCATCCTCCACCGAGTTAAAGGCAGTAGCGGGGGGACCATCCACGACCGTGTCCTCTCGATCATCCCATAATTGAAGCCAGACTGCGTGATGCGCTCTCCAATCCATACCCGACCGCTGTCGACGCTCGTACGTATGAAGGTTGTTGTCTCGATACGGCGGATTAACTGGAATACCTTGAATAATTCCAAACTGCCGAAGACAGCGCTCGGGGTAATGAAACTCCACGATATTGAAAAATATCAGTGGACACCTCGATCGACAGGCGACCGGTAAGCACGCTGGAGGAAGAGCGGCAATCTCTGGGGCCGCCATGTTGTACGGAGTCCACGCAAATTGATGCGGCTGCATGCGATCAATGCACTCGCGGATCGTCCGTACATTCGAATTCGTCGATTTCGTAAAATCGAAGAATGAGTTCCACCTGTCAAAAATTTATCCAACATTTATAAAAGTACCTATGTTAAATATTTCCCAACTTTCGGAAGAAGTACCAGACCTCGCAGCATGTGGCGGGGCCGGTAAGAGAATTCCGTCGACGACCTGGGGCTCCATCGTGATGCGAAGATCATGCCGTACTGGCTGAAATGGCAAAATCCTCACATATGCCCATGCCTAAACAAATCACTTGTTGTAAATAAATGTTTAAACCCATTCAAATAAAATAACGTTTTCTATATAATTACCTGCAACAGCCGTAGGGGTCCGCCTATATTTAGCTTTTTCGGCTCGGATGCCGAACAAAGCTCTCTGTATAGGAACGCCAACACCGCACTGCCCCAACTATATGTGCCTGCTTCGTCAATATCCTCCAACAGCTGAAGGTAACTCAATGATACGGTGCTGGCGCTACAATCGGGGAACATCACCGCACCGAATAGCAGCATCGCATAACCCCGTGCTGATTGCTCGACCTCTTCCTCATCGCTATCATCCGTTATCGGATGGTTCAACAACCAACTCGATAACGATTTCATCGAAAGCGATGAACCCCTAATTTTTTCCGCAGGCGGTCTAAACCCTAGCAACTCCTCACACTCATCCATCCACTGTGTGGCTGTCCTGGTATGGATGACCCCAGAGACAGCGCTACCATCTACATTTAACCCCCACAAGATACCTACGTCCTGTAAGGTAACGGTGGCCTCCCCAACCCAAAAATGAAATGTATGGGTCTCTTTCCTCCAACGCTCTACCAACGCTGTAATCAAATGAGGGTCAACCCTCTGCGACATACAGCTGTAGACGTGGTACAGACCCATAACATTCAACTTTCCTAGTACGCGACGTTAAGCACGTTCGGTGCTTCTCTAGTACCCCACACTACATTCTCTAACGACCTAATCTTAATAGTTTTATCTAACACTGACGCACGAACAACAAATCCATACTATGGTGATTTGACTGCATCGTCAACAACGAACTATCAATAGGCCCGTAAGTAGAATCGAAATCCATTCTACATATAAAAACAACAAACAAAACAAATCAACAATCAATAAACAAATATTTGATAATAATGAAAATAACGCAAAAAAAAATATACTTCGGATCGTAAGGGGCTAACCTAATTATTCACGGGGACGTCGTCTGCGTAGTGGGTCGACGGGTCGGGTCGTCCGGGCAGTGGTGAGACACGGGGCGGCGGCACAGCGAGGTCGGACTGCGGCGGGGCAGGATGGGGCGGCGGTCGGCGGGGCAGGGCGGCGCGGCGGGCGGCGGGGCAGGGCGGCGCGGCGGGGTAGGGCGGACCGGCGGCAGATTTCGAGCGCAAACGTACTCGGGTGGCCTCGAATCTGGGACGGGGCGGCGCGGCGGGGCAGGGCGGCGCGGCGGGGTCGGACGTCGAGGCGCGGCGGGGTCTGACGTCGAGGCGTGGCGGGCAGGGCGGCCGGAAGGTGGAACGTCTCGGCTTGGGAAGGGCGGCGGCACGGGGCAGCGTCGTGGCAGGCGGCAGTCGGCGGAGCACACACGTCGGAAGCACGTTCGTCGTCGTCGTCGTCGCTTCGTCGTCGTCGTCGTCGTCGTCGGGGTCGCGTCGGCTCGTCTTCGTCGCTGATATGGTTTTATTCAAAACCAGATCTAACTCGTAATCCCAGATTACGAGTTACGTAACTCGTACTCTGGGGTTACGAGTTAGTCCACGTATGACGCACGCGCCAGCACGGACTATAACTCGTGATCCCAGGTTACGAGTTACGTAACTCGTAATCTGGGGTTACGTTTTTCTCTATTTTATTAATACTTATCAATTCCTGTTTAGTTTGTTAATGATAATTTTTTTTGGTTTATTTAATTAAAAATACCTGAATTTGCATCAAACAAAGCCGTGAAGAAAGAGAACGTCAAAGCACTCAATAGAGTTACAAACAACCCTCAATATCCAACAACATGATGAAACAGAGCAAGCAGTTGGAGGACACATTCTCAAATCTCAATATCCCAAATTAACTCAAAATACGAAGTTCGATAAACTTACAACAAACAGACATCTTCGTACTTCCCTTCAGCTCCGCCCATGTCTGGCCACAGACTTCAGTTAATCATCTACAACCCGTGTGGTGAACTGTCATTTCAATTCGGTGAGGTACTTGCCCATTGAGTTGATTCTGCACCTTAGCTGTTGTGGCCTTGGACTCCTCAATCCAGGAATCGGAAAAACGATCATTGTCCTCGCGGTATGGGTGATGAGTGTAAATTTCCAGTCGTTTTAGTCCAGTGCAGTTATCGAAAAAGTATTTGAGTAATTCGAAAGCGCTGTTACGGCCCCGATATCCAAAAAACTCAACCACTCTAAGGCTATTGTCAGGAGAAGGGTATGCTGTTGTGCCCACGTCCACTTCTCTATCAGCATCTTCCTCATTCCAAAACAGCTGCATAACAGCACAAACAAACATGGAAGAGATGAAAGAAAACATAATGCCCCACGACAGGTGGGCTGGGTGAGCAGATTTAGAATACTCATCAAATATGCGTGTGTACAAACAGAACCTTCGTAGAGAAGAAAGCTTGAAGGACAGAGCTATAGAACGAACAAAAAAAGTGCTGTAAACAATTTTGGGATTACTTGTATAATAAATACTTCCAACTTGGGAGATGCGTTTATAAAAGGCGTCAGCCCATGAAGAGATTGATCTGCCCATGAACCGATCACTAAGTTGAACCTCTTCAGTATAGGCAGTTCAGGTATCATCCCATTACCCTTAATTTTCTGCGAAATCCCAGATATAAAATCACATTAAGAAAACAAGAAAAGAACTCAATCAATACATAACCATGCCTCACCAATGGCCTATGGCTCCGCAATGCAAGAAACTCCAGCCTGGAGAAGCAGGGAGAAAGCAAAGGCAACGCAACTTTGTAGACCTTTGTTGAGAATTCCTTGAATACTTCGCATTCTTCTTCATAGTAGCAAGGAACAGATACCTCCACGAGCATCGGGACGTAATCAAGCAATAAGCCGTCGAATTTCGTGACCTTAAGCAAGGTCAGATTTGGAGCTGAAATCTTTAGTGAAGCCAACTCGTAGCAGTGGCAAACCTCCAAGTGCTTGTTTGCTTGGATGGTTGAAATATTTTAAAGGTGGGTTTATGATATCTTAGTATGTTTGTTTGCAGGTTTATCTAAACCATGGGTTTATATAAAACCACTCCAAACCCAGGCAGACGGGTTTAGATAAACCCACCCCCTCACATGTGTTTATTTAAACCCACTAACCAAACACACATTTTATTTATACCCATTAATTTGTTTTATATAAATCCTTACTTATTTAAACCCTCCTAAATATAAACCTGTGAACCAAACGAGCACCAAGTGTTTTAGCTCGAACCGCATACCTCGAGGTTAGTTAATATATTGAGATCCGTGCAAAGCTAACCGTTCGAGCAAGGGGGAATTGCCAATGAGATACTCAATCGCCGTACCCGTTACCGTCACAGGCTTCAGAGACAAAGACGTAAGGAATTTGAAGCCGTCCTTCAGACCACAACAATCCCAAACGAACTCTTCGCTAGGAACATAACTATCCGTATAATATTTGCGTAAATCAGAATCATACCCCTGACTCAACTTATAGTATCCGTAGAGATCGAAATCCAGCCTCGGCACCTTCTTGGCGATCAGAAACTGGATCCAATCGTCCAATTCCAGTGCGTCCTCGTTGTTTAGGTCGAAGCACACACTTTAAATTCTTCCAGTGCGCGAACCTTGTGCGCTCGCAGGATCCGATTGATGCATAGTATGAAGAGGCGCGCAGTACAAGATCTATTCGCCCACCAATCGAAGAGCTCGATCCAGTCATCCGCCACGAAATTGAGACGGGGAATTCGTCTCCACAGATTCCTCCAGCGAGACGAGAGAACAGAGGTGCATATTGCTTCCTTCATCGGCAAAAAACAGATGATTCCGACGAGCACATCGTCGGGCAGCGCGCTAATGAAATCGCAACCTCCCCTCATCCGTTCATCGTCTCCGGCGCGAGACGTTACGGTTTGAGGCAGTGGTAATAGTGTACGCATTTCTGTGTGTATTGCATGTGTGTTCCTTTCAGCTATTATATAAACAAAGTCTATCGATTGTTATTTGTTCCACTAGGAATAAAAATATATATAATTTATTTAACAAAGCTGTGTGAATCACATGGAAGGGCCTATAATATTGTTGCTCTTTTGTCTTTGTTCAGGTCAGGTTCAAAACCAACAACTTACATCTCTAAAAATTAGTCAATTTTTCGAAATGTACATTATTAACCCATAATCGCCTAGTAGCGACGCGAGATCTGAGGAAAAAAAATTATGTCTTTAGATTCTTCGACTATTGTTGACAGTGATCCAAGTTAGAAAAGAGCATATAAATAAATCCATCTTATTTTTAATAGATTCCTTTACATTTTAGACTTTTTTTATTATTTTTTTCAAACACATATAGCTTGAATATTTACAACTTTATCCCTCTGTCTAAATTAAAAATAATTAAATTAAATATAATGATAAAATAATTAATTAAGCGTATAAGAGATTTTACTTTTATTTCTTAATATGCATGCAATTACTTGTATTTAAGATCAGATGGAGTATCGTTTAGCATCAGACTGAACTTAGTTAGCACTCAGAATTCAAAGTCGCCTCATAACCGAAAGTAAGATTCAAATTCGGCAAAGGAAATATACATAATCCTATGGAATCACTCACTGAAAGCCATAGTCGTCTCATTACCGAGAATGAGATTCATACTCGATAACTAGATATTTAGGAAGCAAGGCTTACTTTCGGACAACGAAGAATTCCTTCCAAGATCGAGTTCCTAACGTTTCTTGGGTCTGATTTCGATACCTTCGACGATCAACCCGCTCTTCCAATTCCCGTTCTTGACCTCCATCACACTCATCTCCAAAGCACCCTCTTGCCCTTCCTTAACATAGAACTCGCCGAGCTCAACCTCCATCCAACCGTTTTCCCTCCTCATAGGATGCTCAGAGCTCTGTTTCTCCCTTCTTTGCTGCTGTGCAATGCTGGCGTTGACGTCGTGGTTCGGGTGTAGCCGAGCCAAACGGTGGTAGAACAGCCCAGTCCGCCATGGGGCGCTCCCTCTATGTGATCCTCCCTCGGGGTCTAAATAAACGCTCCTCTTGTCGCATTCTTGTTCGTTAGAGCTGATCCTGACAGAAGTCTCGGCCTGTTGGTGTTCGAAACCGTAGATCCTCGATTGAGTGGTGTAAACGAGGTAAGCTGCGTAGTTTGTGTTTGGTGAGAGGGAGCTTGCGTCTATGGAGCCTCTGATTTCGAACCAGCATACGTTGAGAAGCTCTGCCACTTCGCTGAACCTGAGAGTGAAAGATGGGAGTAGGAGTACTTCGCATCGCAGTGGTGAGGCGAAAACTGAAAGGTTGATTTTCCATGGGTTTGAGCGTCGATTATTACCTGGATTCGGGAAGATTATACCATCGCCAGTATTGCTCTGTGTCGCCCCAAACGATGAAGAGATCTCTCGCGGCGAGTGTGTAGCACTTCTTGCCACTGCTTTTCTCCAGTGAGAAGCTCTGTTTCGTGGAAGGCATCAAATGATTAGCAGATTATCGAGTATTGCACAAGATGAGGATTGTCAGAATCCAGTAAGCAGTGCAAATTCACGTCGAATCAGTGGAGAAAATCATCAATCAGCTTTCGAGCAACACGAATCATCGCAATTTTCGAAAACCTAAAATTCGAAGCACTGCGCAAAGCAACTGAACGCAAAATCGACGAAAAAAAAAAAAAAAGGAAGAGGCACTGCACTACCTTCGTCCCGCCGTCGATGAGGATCGGATGATCGCACAGGTGCATGTACAGTTCCTTCTTCGACGCGAACCTCTTCACGAGCGAATCCGCGCCATCGACGCAGCGAGATAGCACGCTTCTGTAATCGGACGGCAAAAATCGCTCCCAAACGGCGTCGGATTCAGAAGCGGCGCGGAAGGAGGACGCCACGGCGGCGAGGCGGCAGGCGTCCTTGGGGCCCGTCAGATAGAGCGCGTTGGCCAAGCAGTCCTCGGGAAGCGCGTGGATGTCACAACAATTCTCTACAGACATGTTTCTTTCTTCGTGATTTTCTCCCTTCGATTTCTCCGTTTGCTTGTGGAGATGTCACCTTCTAGCACCAACACGTGCTATATATATACGGTAGTGCGTGTGTGTGTATGTGTACGCTTCTTATTTATGTTTTCTATTTAAATATCTTTCCTACATAATCAGTTTTGATTGCCCATATCGTCTTTATAAAGGGGCAACCATGAATTGTCTATTTATACATGCAGATTAATTCAGAATTGAAATGTAGGAGGGAAATGATATGTCGGAGAGGATCACGTAGACAATTACGCAAAAGGGATTGGCTTTACTTCGTCTTTAAAAAGATATTTGGGAATATTCATTAATTAATTTACAAAATCTTAACGATGAAGTCTATGCTTTTTGAATGCAAATGGGTAAAACGAACATTGTGCGAGCATCTTATCTTATATATAATACCACCTTCACCTTCACAACGAAGGGGGAATTTTATAGAATAATAATGTGCGAGACGCACAAACTTTTGTAGGTAAAGTCACTTCTAATTTGAACGTTATCAAGTGCCCAAGCTCCATACTTTGGTCTGCAATAATAAGATGGAACCTTAGCAGTTAAGGCTTTCGTCTCCTACGTAAAAGTTTGTGTATTTAGAGAAAGGCTACTAAAAGGGAGATCAACCACACTACGTGCATGTAAATATTAATACAGAGTTAATTCGATCCTAAAGCAAAGCAGAAGAAAAGATAGTACTTTGAGAATTTCAGGCCATTAAAAGCGATGGTAATCAAAGTTCAGATCTTGCGTTGGATGTTCGAAAGTTGACTGTTTATATGCTATACACGTCATTCCATAGCAGACTCACAAAAGTTGAGATACTCTCTTACTATGCTTTTTTACGCCTTTCCCCAAAAACCTTGAAATCAGGCCTCTTAAAAAATGGCCATACAAGAGAGAGTAAACTTCATCTATTTTCAGAGCAATTAAGTAAAATTCACTACGATTTTCTAGCAACAGTGAAGAACATCTAGACAGCAAGCAATTCTCATTGTACATGTATTGTGGTCATTTCAAGAATGATCCATGTGATGTCTGTGCAACAATTTAAGGCGTCGGAGAACTAAGACAACGACATAAAGACATTCGAAATATGAGAAGTATGAGTAGAAAATAGTACACTTTGGGTATCTTCTAGACCGTGTCAAGATGAAGTACCACTGAAGCTTATCTCCATGCCTCTTCCACCAATTCCTGCGGTCAAGCATTGGAATCCACATGATTCTAGCTCTGCTATTACCTTCTCCACAACCGTTCCTGATAATACTGAGCCGTATGGTCAAGGAAAATGATTCTTCATCGTATACCGAATTTTGATTACGTAGCAAAAAAAAGCTTACCAGGAATGTAGCAGGGAATCCAAAATGAAGATGAGATTTAACTATTATACATGTATATAAAGGATACGAGTTGGTAGTAGAGTCAAAACACAGCCTCCACCGCCAGCTCCTGTCAGTTTAGTGGCCAACTTGTACTTTAGCGTTGTACGAATGACTGTTTCAATAGAAGCATGCGTGACACCCATGCACTGAAGCAGTCCTTGGTTCATTTCCATCAGTTCTCCGAGCTTTTCTTCTTTTTCTGTGATACCGAGATCATCGATGACCTGAGTCTGGATGATGGTCGCCACCTCATTGCTTATGGAGTCGACGGCAGTAAATACTGAGGACATGGCGCTAGGGTGTCTCACTGTCCTCTCCGAGACGCCAGCCACCAACGCTTTTGTGTTTCTTCCCACTTTCGTGTTGGTTATGAGCATTTTGAGGGGCATATTGGTCTTTATGCGTGTGAGTTCGCCGGACTTGAACTTGATCATATTCCCTGTTACCGTAAAATTCATGAACCAAATAGCCAGTGATGGGATCCGCAGATATTTATTGTACCACAAAATCAAACCATCATCTCTAATTTTGTACATTTAACAGTTTGAGCATGATGACCATGTTCCTTCCATTCACTTCAGAGATGAAAAAGGTCATTCAGTGGTGCCTAATAACGAATGTTCTACTTATGTCCTTTGGACCTTTGATGATTTTTAAGCAGCCTAAGAGTGAAAGCAGATTAACATGTATCAGAGGATCTTGTCAAGCAAGAAAATTGAGCATACCAAAGGTGCTCACTGTATTGTCTATCCCAGATGGCTTCCCATGTATTATCTTTTCACCTTCGAAAGCCCATTTGTTTACCAGTTCAAGCTCATTGTCTCTGTACATTTGCCAGCCTTGATGGCTAAAATCCAGCGTCACAGAATCAGATAGAGCCAAGAGTGCTGCAGATAGCGCAACACAAAAGGCAGCAGAGGAGCCCAAGCCAGAGCCTAAAGGCAGCTCAGAAGTGACAATAACTGTAGCAGGCTTGCACCTGAATATCCAAAGTTTGCATAGAGTTAGATAACAAAGTTTATCAGGATGAGGATTAGATGCTGATATGGCATACCCATGAATGGAAGTATACATCCAAAGGAAAGCTGAGAGGCCCGAAGCAAGTCCTATATTTGCCTCAGGGATGGCCTGTTCTTCAACTAAAGAATCGATCGCTTTCAGGGTTTCTATTGAACATGATGGAGGAGAAGAAGCAATATGATCAGAATCAGGCAGAACTTCTCTAATTCTTCCGACAGGCCAAGAAAACTCTAAGTTCATGTCCTTGAGTGACACTTTTAGTGCCTCGTCATTATCTATTAGCAGGAATTGCAGGAAAGGAAGAAAACACAATGATCTCATCAGAAAAACAGCAAATCTCATATTCCCAAACTAAAACAAAGCACCACCCGAATGATAAATATTACTCAAATTGGTGATATAAAGTAGGTGGAATGGAACAGATATGGTGATGCTTCGATATATAATATACAAAACACACCAAAATTTAAAGAGTCCATGTGACTCTAACTCTCTACCCCTAAGGTCATGAATCACCAGAATTTATTGCATAACCTCTGATTTTTTCCCTCTCAAAACAATAGAGTAGGAAACTTAACCTAAGCCTGATTGAGAATATTACATTCAAGCTTCAGATTTTGACGTACATTCACATCAGTCCTAAGCTCGAACAGCATAGCTAACCCTTCGCCTCAAGTTCTCCCATTTCATTTGAAGTACATTGAACATAAAAAGTAAAGTACTGTACACTCCTACCAAATTTCTACCTAGAAGTATTCTGCCATCAGATGATCGATCATAAAAACTTGATCAGTACCGCCGTGTCCTCGACCTAACAGATCAAATTTAATCGTATGAAAAACTACCTGACGGGGTAGGAAAACGTAGCGAGACGTAGGTGTATAGATCGATGGCAGCTGCGACGGCGGCGGAACCGTGGACCACCGCATGTTCCCCGGCGAGTATGATCTTCCCCGGTGCTCTTGACCTCACCTCCATTCACTTCACCAACCCACTTTTGTCTCTTTCCAAATTAATTTACTACGAATTTCGCAAGACGGAATACGAAGGCCAAGCAATAGGCTTTTTTAATATAATAAATAGTTTTTTAACCAATATTAATTAAATAGGTGAAAATTTAAACACATTAATAAAATAGGTGTTTTCGTAACTCAGAGTTACGAATTACTAATTCGTAACACAAGGATACGAATTACTCAGCGTGGGATTCAACACCTTTTCAGAGTAATTCGTATGTCCCAGATACGATTTATAATTCGTATCCTTAAGATACGAATTAGATCTGGATTAAAAATGCGGCCGCGACCTCCTCTCCTCTCATTCGAACGAGCGAACCTCACAAGTGCACGGCGGCGACGGCGACGAACGGCGACGGCGACAGACGGCGGCGACGGCGACGAACGGCGACGGCGACAGACGGCGAGCGGCGGCGGCGGCGGCGAGGAACCACGGCGGCGGCGGACGGTGACGAGCTCACGGCGACCAACGGACTGCGGCGGACGGCGACTCGATAACGGCGGCGGCGCGGCTAAAGTGATTTTGTACTAATTTGTAAGTTAGATTCGTAATTTAATGTAATTGTTCTTCGATTTAGTTTAAATTATTTTCGTTTATCGCGGCTTAATTGTATATGTTGGGTAATATTTTTGTTGATTATTTTCGTTGATTTACTTAATTGTATTTGTTAATTTGGGTGATTTGGGTGTAATGTTGATTTAACGTAACTTTTTTCGTTGATTTTATTTTATTTTTTTATTTTTCAAAGAATAGAGGACTTCAGTTACTACGGACCGGTAGACGGTTCAGTTTTGACGATGCAGGCGAGTCATCGTTCGAGCGACGTTATTTCAGACCCGGACTGGATAGATAAGACACTCAAGATCCGGTCATTAGAGGGTGTTATTTGGGGTACGACACAAGACCCCATTATTCTTCATGGGCGGTTATTAAGAAAGTTGCACGACATGGGATTATACGGAGTGTATAGTTGCATGTCGCAGAAGATATACCCGCACCTTATTACGGCGCTAGTAGAGCGTTGGAGGAAGGAGACGCACACGTTTCATTTTCCAGTCGGAGAGGCGACGGTTACACTGGCCGATGTGGGTATACTTTGGAGACTTCCAGTAACAGGACGGTGCGTGTCAGGCGTGATCCACTCGAAGTCCGTCGCAGCCTGGCAGGACGACTGTGAGCGACTGCTCGGTTATCGACCGCCTGTCGACAAGATAAAGGGCACGTCGGGGCTATCGATGAGATCGCTAGCGGATTGGTACATAGCCCATCCGATCACCGAAGATAGCGACGAAGAAGAAGTCGAGCAAGCGGCACGTGGGTATGCGATGTTGCTGTTCGGAGCGGTGATGTTTCCAGACTGTAGTGGTAGCCACGTGTCGCTGTCTCTATTGCAGTGACGACACGCGGCTTGTGCATGAGAACATGGAATGTTGAACATGCTCCAATTCCCGCACGTACATGTTCTATCATTGATCCTCACCACGTGCGTCTGTGCATGAACTCCAGACGTTACAACTTCTGCCGTAACCTCTCGAACATCAAACCGATATACAGCGTGATCCCACGATTCTCTCGTCCAATTCTGAAACTTATTCGTCGCGTAACGCGACCAGTTAGTCTCGGAATTCTCCATTGATGATGCTGCCTCTTGAAATCGATCTCGAAAATATTTTACACACCTATACATACGAAAATTATAGTTAAAACACCAAGTGAGTTCACAAAATTATTAATGAAATTACCTATGGAAAGTGAAGTCAACAATCGCTTTTGGAGGTAGTAATCGAGCCCCTTTTAGTACACCGTTCAGCCCTTCCGAAACATTCGTCGTCATTACACCACAACGATGACCGCCATCATGTGCGAACGTCCACTGCTCCGGGGGGATGTCCTTCAACCACTTTTCAGCACGCTTATTTAGTGCCTTTATTTGAGCCATAGTACGATCGAATTTGTTTACTGTGTGCGCGGTACCAGCTCGGTGACATAGATCCTTCAACTCTTGGCTCTTGAACTCCTTGTAGAAATTCGACTTTATATGTCGAAGGCAGTAGCGATGAACTCCGTTTGGTGGACGAAATGCGTCGATATCACGTACTGCAGCCAATATTCCTAAACCACCAATAATAAATTCTTTAAATAATACGCTGACAACCTCAAAGATAAAAATTAAATAATACGCTGACCTGGGTGACGATCCGAAATGAGGCAAACGGGTTGATTCTCGAGGACATGCTCATTCAGTTGGTTCAGAAACCATCTCCATGAATTGCGTGAGCGTTTCTCTCAACGAACACCTCCAGATAATTGAGCTCCGAATCAGGGTGCAAAAAAAATTGTAAATTGCGATCGTCGGAAATTCGTAGTAGCTGATGAAAAATACGTGAATGCTGAAGGTATTCATTTTTTGCATGGACGATGAGCGAACAAGACCTACTATCAGCACCCGTAATATCAAACAAAAAAGATAAGAAATCAGAAAATTGGATATTGCGCCGAATACGCCTATATCCAATGGGATCAATGCTATATCTGATTATTGAATCAGAAGTCTGAATGACTTCACCACCGTAAAATACTACGACTTGTATGCTATTGGACACCATTTTATTTGAGGGAGGATTTATGTATCCGATTGAAGAAAGAAGCGGTGGAATTTATAGAGAAATAAATCGTAACTCAGAGTTACGATATATATATAATTCGCATCACTAAGATACGATTTATTTCCGACATTGCCAGTGGCGTTCTCCGTAATCAGCGCTGGCAGAGTAATTCGTATCCTTGAGATACGAATTACTAATTCGTAACTCTGAGTTACGAAAATACCTATTTTATTAATGTGTTTAAATTTTCACCTATTTAACTAATATTGATTAAAAAACTATTTATTATATTAAAAAAGCCAAGTATTTGTATTACTACTAGTAAAATAAATCTACTATACAAAACCACAATTAAAATTAAATAATTAGATCATAGATCTACTATATAAACGCAAGAAACTCGTTTATCACTGATTGACTTTATACCAGAAAATGTTGAAATTATACCATCTGTTTTCGTTATTATACCAGAAAACAATGAGATTCGAATTTTATACAATGAAATTGGACATTATACTAAATGATTATGCTATTATACAAGAAACTATAGAAATTATACCAAGTGAATTTTGCTATTATACCGGAAATTATAAAATTATACCATCTGTTTTGGTATATACCAATAAATAGCATTATTATAATTTACAACGAAATTAGACGTAATTATACCAACTGATTCTGCAATTATACCACAAATTGTAGAAATTATACCATCTGTTTTTGTAATTATACCAACATAATTGCACTCTACATCATTTGTAATGATGATAACATTTGGTATAATTAGAATAACAATTGGTATAATAATCAAAACGGTGGTATGATGTCCAATTTAATAGCATTATAATTTACAGCGAAATTGGATGTTATACCAACTGATTTTGCTAATATACCAGAAATTGTAGAAATTATACTATTTTGTTTCGTTATTATACCACTAAATATCGTTATTCGAATTTTATATAGTGAAAGTGGAATTTATACCAACTGTTTTTGCTATTATACCACAAAATGAAGAAATTATACCATATGTTGTCGTAATTATACCAACAGAGTGTACACTATACCAGTTGGTAAAATAATGATAACAGTTGGTATAATTAGAATAACAGTTGGTATAATAATCAAAACAGTTGGCTGTCCAATTTAATTTCAGGAAAGAGTATTTTCCTCCGCTCACTGTTTGGGGTATCAATTACACAATTTTTTCGCAGATGGGTACTGAAAAGGAAGATTTTTTGCTAGGGGTACTGATAAGTAAGTTCAAACCTTCAAAGGTACTGATAAGGAATTCACGTGTAAAACACAAAAATAAAGTACGTCTTTACTCAACGGGACTCTATATCTAACAATAATTTGATTAGCAAAGAATACTCTAGATGTAGAGTACACACAATTTTAACACAAAATTTGTTTACTTTCTATTTATTTATAATTTTAATTATACTTAAATAGTTGATATTCTTATCATAATAAAAGTAAAAATATATTAATTTCCAATTATTTATTTGTTTTTGTTTTAATTTTAATAGAATTATAATTAAATACTATGCCAAGTTTAAAATTTACTTAATTTTAAATATTAATTATTATAATTTATTGACTTTTAATTATTATAATATAAAGTTTAATGTAGGAATTTGATTTTTAGACAGGAAATAGAGTTGATGGGTTGGATTCAAAATTAGTGTAGAAACAGAGTTTATGGATTGGAGTAAAAGCATTGTATCATCTGTAATATTGTGCAGAATTAACTGTATTTTCATGTTGCGGGTTGGAGATGCTCTTAGATAACGCTACACAATTATGTGAGACGTGCGGCATTTTGATTAGAGTTGGCAGTTGAGTCTACTATAAGATCAACCACTGTGGGCTTTATCATCTACTTTTAGCGGACATAACTGGGGCTGCCTTACCCCGATATGTACTCTCTTCGTAGTTTTCGCTTCGGCCCTCATTTTTCCCCGAAAAGAAAATAAGATCAACCATTGTATTGTAGGCATTGTTTTAAAAAGCGTTGGATCGCGCACTTCGAGGCGCGCAATCGCGTGTTTCTCCATCAAAACGCTCCAACGCGTTCTTAATTTCGCGTTTCATTTTTTTTCTAATTTTGACAGATATTCCGTCGAATAAGCTTAGTTTTCGTTTAGCGACGGTTTTTCCGTCGGAAAAAGCCGTCGCAAACTAATATTTTATTTTTAATCTTTTTTTATTTAGATTTCTACCTAATAATTAAAGCATCTTTATTTTGAGTAATTTATATGATAAAAATACATAAGCATATCCAATTATTCCTTGTTTCATGACGATCATAATGATATGCATATCATATATTTTTCGATATCAATATAATTTTCGATAGTTATAAGAATCATTTTAATAGGCTTATTTAGTTGTACTTATAGTAAATTGAAACAAGAACTATTTTTTAATTGATATGGGCCCTATTTTGTTGTTGGGATTGTGTAAACTTTTTAATATATCATTCGTATATATTTAAATTTTTGATTTTAATTAATTATTTATACCTAGTTTTTTATTTCATTGAATTTCTAGAGAAAATATTGATTATTTAGTCTAATAAATACAACAATGACATAAAATGTGATCATATTTATATTTATTATATATTATATATAATTTTTTCTATTATATTTAGATTATCCGAAATACTCACGCAATGCGCTACGCTATTTACGCTACGCGCTATCGACACTAAAACGCTACACACTGCGCTATGCGCTTTTTAAAAAACATTGATTGTAGGTGACCAAACGTAATTATTTTCCAAATAAAACCAATTAAAATGTCACGCAATAAAAGTTGGTATCCGGCTCGACCCTATACATATTTTTTTTATATGTTGATTTTCCTTGCCAAGAACTTTCCAGGCTGTGTTATGCCGAGTTCAAGGCTTGAATGTTTACAGTATAATATTATATCAACTGCATTGTTTTATTATTAAATTTCGTAGCGAACATATTGTCCCTATCCTTTTAAAGGTCGACATTCTACAAGTACAAGAAACATAATTTTTGTACGGAAGTGAAAGTTGACATATTTGATAATATAAAAATTAACGTATATTTTTCCTTAGAAACTAACCTATGGAAGTTGACATATTTGATAGAGTGAAAGGCAAAACCGCTGTAAAGAGCTGTTCGAAAGATGACCTGGTCTATTAGGTCTAAAGGAGATTCAAAATCGTATGTTGGGGGCGAAGTGTTGTATGTTGATTTCTGCAACGCAGACAAGTTCAACATAAACAACCTAAATAAGATATTCGATCATTTGGATTAGCTAGATGATGAGAAGGTGGTGTATCTCTATCTAGACCCTCGACAAGTTCAGCATAAACGACCTAATTGACACTACTTTCCATTGTCTGCGTGCAGTAACCCATTTGCGATTCATCTATTGATTTGTATCATCTCTCCTTTTCCGGACCTTTTTTTCTTTCGTTTGTTCTTTCGTTTCAGTCCAAGATCTATAAGTTTTTCATTTCTTA
This sequence comes from Craterostigma plantagineum, assembly GCA_027422505.1. Classification (NCBI taxonomy): domain Eukaryota; kingdom Viridiplantae; phylum Streptophyta; class Magnoliopsida; order Lamiales; family Linderniaceae; genus Craterostigma; species Craterostigma plantagineum. Next base: position 6,057,160 of record JAPQWV010000040.1, read on the forward strand.
TAGTAAATGACTTTTTTACCCCCTCGTTTTTGGGCCACCGGCTGGTTAACCGGTGAATTTGGTCAAAGGAACCGAAAATAAACTATTTTGCATACTTTAAGAACCAAAACAGCACATTTTAAAGTTTGGGCACCAACTGTGAGACACAGTATAGTTTAAGCACCAAATTTGCCTTTTACTCAATTTTTAATATAAAAAATTAACGTATATTATTTCTTACAAACTAGCCTATAAACAAGACGAAAACGCGTCGCAAGTGAAAATATGTAAACAGCGACTTTTCTTTTGTGACGGGAGTTGGCCGATTAATATAACTGAAAAAACTAGGCAATGGTAGAGAACTGCCGGCGACTCTTGGCTATGGCTTTCAAGCTTTTGTTTTGACATAATTATAATATAATCACAACAAATGGTGGCGCATCTCTCTCTCTCTCTCTCTCTCTCTCTCTCTCTCTCTCTCTCTCTCTCTCATCTCACCTCACCTCACCTCACCTCATCTCTCTGCTGTTGACTTACGGACAGTTATTCGCTCAATTCTTTAAACAAATAGCAGGTAATAAGTCCTCACATCACCTTTACAATATATAACACTCCAACTCAACGTTCTTCTCCCTATTAAAAAACATCATTCTCATCAAACATCAACGCTCAACTAACCTTAATAGCAATGGAAAGGATGACCATTTCAATACTGCTGTTAATCGTCTCTCTGTATTGTCTTTCCAACGTTAAGTCGATCGAAGCCATTAAGACCTTCGGTTTCGACGTCCACCACAGATATTCAAACACAGTCAAAGAATTCCTAACCATAGATGGTTTGCCAGAAAAGGGCTCGGTCGACTACTTCGAAGCCATGGCCCACCGCGATCGGGCCTTCAAGGCCCGCCACCTCGCCACCAAAGACTCAGTCCTCACCTTTTTCGGCGGAAACGTAACTCTTCAGCTCAAAAGCCTCGGATTGTAAGCACGCCTTTTTCTTTTTCCTCTCCTCTTCCTTTTATCACAGGCCTAGATTAGTACGCCACGTATCTAAGTGGATAGGTAAGACAAGGCCATGTAATAAAAATACGCTGCGGTCACCGATTTTTTTGCTGATACGATACGAACAGCTTGCACTATTCCGTCGTCTCCGTTGGGACGCCTCCTTTGAAATTCCTCGTCGCGCTCGACACTGGGAGCGATCTTTTCTGGCTACCGTGCGACTGCGCCAACTGCCTGCATTCCCTGAACTCGTCCTCGGGAAAGGTAATAATAAGTTCGTGCAATGCATAATTATTTCTCCTCTTGTTACGAAACCGAACTCACCGAATTTTCTTTCTTTCTTTTTTTTATTTGGCGGAAGTGCATAAAACCCCCTAGTGGTTTAACCAAAATGCATCCAGTCAAAAAATTGCATAGAAACCCTCGTAATATGAGCTCTTTCTTATTTTCACCCCTTAATTGGGGGCAAACTGCTAGACTTTACTACCTCTGTCCTACTTAAAATTAGTGGCATATATATTAAGAGACCACAGTTTTTTAATATTATAGTAAACTTTTAAGGAATAGAGAGTGAAAACTAATTAGTAGGCACGCAAATTAAGAAGTCTTTTTTAAATATAAACGGTGTAATTAATTTAATTATTGGAATAACTTTTCACAAAAAGTAGAAATAAGAAGAATTATGTGGAACCCCCGAAATAGAAAGATGCGAAGAAATAAGTGGGACGGAGGAAGTAACACGCAACACAAGGGAGTTTCGTGCAATAAATAAGACATACCGTAGTAACGTGCATTTCAGTATGACGTGGGGGTACAACGCGATTTACCCCTTCTTTTTTTCTTCCTAATGAAAAACGACAGAGTTTGGACCTCAACATATACAGTCCGAGCGCCTCGTCGACGAGCTCTCCGATCCCGTGCAACGACACGCTGTGCAGCGGGCCGAGGCGGGGATGCTCGACGGCCCGTAAGGCGTGCGCTTACCAAGAGAGGTACCTTTCCGCAAACACTTCGACGAGTGGGATATTGGTGGACGACGTCCTTCGCCTGGGAAGCGAATCCAATCCACAGTCTCCTTTCGACGTGCCCATCACGCTGGGGTCTGCGTGTTCTTCCATCTTCTCCTTGAACATTCGTATTTTTTTACGACGTTCGATCGTAAGTCGAATTCTTTTTTAGGTGCGGGATTGTCCAAACTGGCGATTTCCTGGACGGAGCTGCGGTCAACGGTTTGTTCGGTCTGGGAATGGACGCGGATTCTGTCCCGAGTATATTGGCGAGCAAAGGAATCGTAGCGGATTCTTTCTCGATGTGCTTCGGGCCCGATGGGATTGGAAGGATCGACTTTGGGGATAAGACGATCTCTGGGCAGAAAGTGACGCCTTTCAATATCGAACCTCTGCGGTCAGTACAGAGATGAGCGAACATCACTTATTACACCATTCCCAGGTTTCTTCAGCCCTTCGAAACGACACCTTTTTTTGCCTTCAATTTTCAGGATAAATTCGTATAACGTTACCGTGACGCAAGTAGCAGTGGGAGGAAGCATCACTGACATACAGTTTACGGCGATCTTTGACTCGGGCACCTCATTTACTTACCTGAACGATCCTTCTTACACGGCTATAACAGAAGCGGTTAGTTGGATCTGTTTATTTAACTACAGTTAATCCCTGCCTAAGTAAGCATGATTTCAATCCTTTGGTATTTGCAGTTCGATTCTAAGGTAAAGAATCAGGCGCGATATCAGCCTGAAGACCCTATAATCTTCGACTACTGCTATTCACTGAGGTTAAAACGAAACGAAATTATCGAGAAAAAGCATGTCGAAATGTGTATGAAGACTTCTTTTTTTTTTGGCTAAATTGTTTCTGCTTTGTAATGCAGTGCAGCTCAAAAGGAGTATTATTACCCTACGTTGAATTTGACCATGAAGGGCGGGGATCAATTCTATGTAACTGATCCTACGTTCATAGTTCCACGTGAGGTAAGGAAAGATGGAACATGCAAGAATTACGATACCTTACGATGCTATAGAATCTTGTTCGTCCATTTGCAGGACGGAGGATATGCCTTTTGTTTGGCGATTGTGAAAAGCGATGACATCAACCTCATTGGGCGTAAGCATCCTTTCTTTTCTTCCTTGTTTTCTGCAAAAAAGTAGATCAAATATCTGAGAGATTCACCTTAAAATCAATTGCAGAAAATTTTATGACTGGATACAGAATGTTCTTCGACCGTGAGAAGATGGTTTTGGGCTGGAAAGAATCGGATTGTGAGTTGATCTGATCTTCTTCCCATAAGATGTTTATTTCCTGCAAATGTTTAATGAAAACTGTAGACGAAAAAATCACATTTATCATTGCAAGGCTATGATTCTAAGCTGTCCAAGAATGGGATCAATACTCCATCATCTCCTCTGAAACCTGAAGCTACACTAACAAACAATACTCGTACGCCTATTTCGTCGAATGAAGTGCCACCGTCGCCGTCATTACGACCAACTTTAGGAAGCAGTGGAGCGAAGATGCATCTTACGACCGGCGGGTTTTTGCTGGTAATAATATCAGTCATCGTTCAGCAGCGTTCATAGCCCTTTCTTCATGAAAGTCAACATGCATTAGCTTCATTTTTGTTCGATTCATGTATAAGCATATACTGTAAAAATGCAATAAATGTCGAATTACTGTGGCCAAAATTTGCTTACTTGTATATCAGCATTTGATCAGAATTTTCATCACATAACAAGGAAGGGATCTTAGATGTTGCTCGGAGAAAGCAACCTTTTGTTCATTCACAGAAGAAACAAAGATATAAACTGATGAAGCTAGCGAAAACATCAGAAGAAAAACCTTACTTTTTCTTCATAAAACCTTCTTCGCTCTGCCAAAACTCCAAACAAAAATTTCTCTACAACACAAAAGCCAAAACCAATCGATTTGCAGCAGGTTACTTGGATGTTCTTTTCAGATTTTTTTCTTTCTCCATTTTAGTTTTTATGGTTGCTGTTTCCTCTCTCAAATACGAACGATTTCTTTCTTATATGGGATACTATCGAATATTTCCAGATAGTTGCATTCGGACAAAGTAGCTGAAATTGATTTTACGATGTGGTTCAGAATTACACAAATATACAACTCAGGAAAGAGAACGTATGAGATCAATAATATTACACTATATATACACACAATGCAACCATCACTTAACAGACATAAAACATAAGTGCAGATTCGAGCATATTGTTCACAAAGAAGAAGCTAGACAAGCTCATCCATCCGAATAAAGAAGAAGCTCATCCAAGCATATCCAAACATTCAGTCGTTACCTTCATCATCAACCTTGATCTCCACAAGCTCATCGATGGGTTGACGACATACTGGACATTTGTTCGATTGCATTCTCAGTTCTTTAGCACATTCGCTGCACATACACTGCAAAGCCAAACCAAGTCTTATTGATCTATTTAGCAAATCCCAGAATGTAAATGCCAGCATTAATCATTGTAAGAAATAGAATCATGGCTCGATTAAATACTCTATAGAAAAAGAATAAGGGTCAAACTAATAATAATTACCATATGCCTGCAAGGCACAACCATTGTGTTCTTGACCTCAGTCAGGCAGATAATACACTCTTTTCCATAATCATTGTTGGCGGAAGCTTCATCAGAGCCCTCGATCCCAAAAATCTCATGCAGCTCATAGCGCACACCGTCGATCCATAGAATCTGTTTGACTACCCTCACTTGGAAATTGACCCCATCTTTCTTTTCTAAGACGGCCTGAGAAATCTGGGCATGGCGAGATGAGTGTAGAGGTTTCTCCTTTGAAGCCCCTTCAGTAGATGTCGTTGGTTGTCCATGTGACTCTGCAACGATTACGAGGGGGTAGGCATCTTCTCCAGGGACAGGTTTGGACAGGTCATCAGTGTCGAAGAAACCTAAGTCAACGCCTGATCCCGACTGCTGGTGAAATTTCTGTCCTAAGCCTTTTTGGAATGGAACTGTAATAGGAGCTATTTCTGGATATAGTGGAGTGAAGGTGCAGTTCCTCCCTTCCTTGGCGAAGTATAAGATGGTAATGCTGCAATGAAAGAAGGAAAAACTGTATAGGTTAGGCCACTGTCGTCTATAAGGATGAAAGTAACCACAAATGCTATATAGAAGTGCTATTGTAATGCAAATTTATGACGATGAAAGAAATTGAACATGTTCAAACAACATCCGTGACTCTTTCTTCACCCTTTCTCCCTATCTATTAACATAGGCTCAAAAGAGGACTAAAGTACAGAACTGCAGATCTATGTCATCAGAATTTCGAATGAAATAATCAGACAAACAATTATCTTAAAGATCAAAAGATTTCGATTTGTCATTAAATGCTACAAACATCAGAGCATCAAGAAATGGTAGTTTTTGAATGTGGAGTTCCCATATGCCATTCCACGACCTTTCCTAATCTTCATACCCAATAAACCAACGAAGTTGACTTTTATCTATGATCAGCTTATTGCAGTATTCATTCGTTGCTTTCTGAATGTAGATCTGATCCTCTAAGATTCACAGAAAGCACATAGAATCATCACAAGCATGAAGAACAAAGATAAAAGTACTAGATTTCCATAGACAGCAAAGCAGTCCAACCAAGAAAAGATAAAAATAGAAAGAGACGATGAAAAAAATCACCTCCCATCAACCAAAGCATCAAAGGTAAACGAAACCAAGTGGCAATCGCTGTTCGACTCATCCAACTGAAGCCTAATCGTATCCTTATGAATATTGACATCGTTCTTCACCTTCTTGGCGCTCTGATGATCCACGTAAGGCACCGGCGGAACCGGCGCCGGCAGGGCGGATGGCGGACGATAATTCGACGAACTCCATCCATTCATCTGAGGCACGAGAGGCTGGGGTCCGTAACTAGGGTACTGATAGTTGTTGGGCTGCCACGTGGAGTAGCTGTAAACGGAGCTGTGAGGAGGGAGAGGCGGGGGATACGGCGGCGCTGCATAAGGCCGCTGCTGATGTGGCGTCTGCGGCTGCGGCGGAACGGAGTACGGGGCGTTGGAGGCGAACGTGTACGTCTCCGTAGATGAAGAAGAAGGCGGCGGAAGTTGGGGGGTGAAGGCTGAGATTTGCGGGCTAGCTGACGTGGAGGGAGTTTGCGTTGAGTTCTGATGCTGTTGATGGCGGTTGTGTTTTCTACTGAAGACGGAGCCCATGGTTGAGCTGAGCTGAGCTGAGGCGGCTGCGACGGCTTGAAGGCGGCGGTGATTTGGTGTTTTCCGGCGATCGGCGAGGACGAAAGCGCGTTTATTCCTTTTTGACGAGACTGAAATGTGGCAATATATGGTTTGATTTGGAAGTTTCATAATTTCATTTGATTCAAGAAAATTCTGGAAATATTATTTTTCGATTAATTAAATATAAAATAGGGCTAAAGCGGGGCCCACAGAAAGTAAAGCCCTTCATCATAGGTTGTAACGAGTCCTTGGTGTGGATCGTCAGATCGAAATCCCCACCTCATCAATCGATCGTCTCTTAGACTAAACACAGTGATGGTGAGCAAAACAGAGCTAGAGCAGGTGAATAGATTGGAGAATCAAGTCGAAAATGGAGGAGGCGGTGCTTGGGAGTATCTATGCCTTGTGAGAAAGCTGAAGCTTCGTCGTTCTGATAAGGTGTTGAAGTTCGGGTCTTCGATTCTCGGCGATTCCAAAAAGAGATCTGCTCTTGGCCCAGAAGGTAATTTCTTGTGGGAAATTGAGATTTTGTTTAGGTCTTTCGGTTGATTGGATTTTGAGATTCTTTTTTTAGCTCGTCAGTCGCTCAACGCACGCAGATTTGTGCTAGAATATTAGTGAATTGTCTAACTGCTTGATGTTGTCACATTAGATGCTTGGTGAAGACTGGTCGGGAATTTAGATGCTAGTTTAATTATACTACAGTGTTTACGTTTTCTACTTGTTACTAGGATAACTTCGTATAATTTGAATTAGATGATCAGAGTGCGAAGCCTTGCTGTCTTTGAATTATGATGCTAGAATTGGACGCCCGGTTATAGGTTTAATAACTCGTTATGATTGTTTCCTTCTTTGAATGATGCAGAATGGACGTTATACGAGCAAGTTGATGTTGCAGCTATGGACTGCCATCGTCTTGATTTGGCAAAGGTAGATACGCAATTATGCAGGAATTGATTATTCGTTGCGTTTTTTCCTCCTTTATTTAAGAAATCATTTAGCTTCGTGGTAACTTCAGTTTATGTGCATCCAATATTCCGATTTGCCATTTTATATTCATTTTCACCCTGAAAAATTTGTGCATTGTGCTGAAAAATCATACTTTGACTCCTTTTTTTAATGTTAGGAATACGTAAGCGTGTTGCAGAAGAAATTTCCAGGGAGTAAACGAGTTGGTGAGTTTCCCGTATATAGCTGTTAACTTGATCTATTAATGGTACTTGGTAGAAAAATGGAACCTTTCCAGGTAGGCTCGAAGGAATGCTACTTGAAGCCAAGGGGTGTTGGGAAGAGGCTGATAGAGCTTACTCTAGCCTTTTAGAAGATAATCCGATAGATCAGGTATGCTGGACATTTACTTTGCCTTATTATTCGGTAGCATCAGTCATTTATGTTCTCACTATAAGTTGTAAGTGCAACTTTTTACCGTTCATTATCAATCGAATTAATCTAAGGTGATTCACAAAAGAAAGATAGCAATGGCAAAGGCTCAAGGCAATTTTTCAGGGGCGATAGAATCCCTTAACAAGTACCTGGAAATGTAAGACATTCTGAAAGACCCTTTGTTGATTCATTCAGTTCAAAGAAAGTGAATCTAATATTTCTTTTGTGGCCTTTATCCAGATTTATGGCAGATCACGATGCGTGGAGAGAGTTAGCTGAAATATACTTGTCATTACAAATGTATGTTGTCTGTTTTTCTTCTCCTTTATTTTTCTATCTGAGGTGAGAAGGTATTACTACCCGTGAGGTGTGCTGATGCTCTAAATGTATTTGATATTCAATTTGGCAAGACCTACATCGTTTGTTAATAAACATCAATGCATATATATCCTTCTAAGCTTTTTTTTTTCTCCTTATTCCTACGATAATCAGGTATAGGCAGGCTGCCTTCTGTTATGAGGAGCTCATACTATCTCACCCTACCCTTCCATTGTATCACCTTGCTTATGCTGATGTAAGTGCCCTATGTATTTACCTTTATTTTCCGTTCCGTTGTCGACTGCTGTATTTTATATTTGTTGTATCTTTGGTAAATGCGGTATGTCTGCATGTTACAATTGCACTATAGCTGTACCATAGACTAAATAAGTCTTGACTGTTTCTGGGCTAAAATTAGGTGCTATACACTCTTGGAGGACTCGAAAATATTCAATCAGCAAAGAAGTATTACGCAGCGACCATTGACTTAACAGGTGGCAAGAATACTCGAGCTCTTTTTGGCGTATGCCTGGTATGTTTCCATCCAATATCCTTCACTTCATTATTTAGCTACGAAGCCCTGGCATAGCTTTTTATGAGAGAAGTTGTGATTGCGAACCTTCATTAGTGCTTGAATCTGAATTTCTCCTTAACCAACTTAATTTCTTTACTGGGTTGAATTTGATATTCTTCAAGCGTTTGCTAGCCGAAAACATGAATGTGTGTGTTTCTTCAGTGTACTTCTGCTATTGCCCAGCTAGCAAAAGGGCGTAATAAGGAGGACGGCGATAGCTTAGAGCTTCAAACTCTCTCTGCGCAGGCATTGACGAAGTCGTATAAGCACGAGTCTCCTAGCAAGCTATCTCTCCTAACATCTGCTTTGAAAAAGCTCAAGGTCTCCATATAAGTGTTCCTTTTGGCACTTTGAACATTCTCTCAAATTGTTAGCTATTTATTCATAATGTTCGCTTTTATGATTGGAGTGCGTACATTGTATCATTATATCTGATTGATGAAGTCTTTTGAGTTTTGTCTCATTACCATAAGTTGCTGCGTTTCAGAAAGTGCTTTCGAATTCATAATTGTTTTACCTGAAATATAGAATATGTTTATCATCCTTTTTCTTAATATAACAAAGATGTTCTTTTTGTATCTTATTTTATGACTATGCTTAAGAAAATAAAGAACAAGAAAATGTAATAGTCAATAAAAGGCTGTTCCAATGGGGTTGGTGGCCCAATGGCACAATTAGAGGTGTTTTTCTTTAGGGTTAATTCCTTATCAGTCCCTTTCAACATTTTAACTTTCTTTTAAATACCCTTCAAATTATTTTTTCTTTATAAGTATCCATTTGAAAATTTATTCATGTTCAGTACCTCAAAAGCTCTTTTCAGCATTAAATGGACGAAAACACCCTTGTCTCACATATAAAAAAGCTGAATAATTATTTTCACATGAATTATACAAAAAAACCCGTTATTATACCAACAAAATTGGACATTGTAACAGAAAACATTGAAATTATACCATCTGTGTTCGTTATTATACGAGTAAATAGCGTTACTATAATTTATAGCGAAATTGGACGTAACTATACCAACTGATTTTGCAATTATACCACAAATTATAGAAATTATACCATCCGTTGTCGTAATCATACCAACAGAATTGTACACTATACGAGTTGGTATAATAATTCTAACAGTTGGTATAATTAGAATAACGATTGGTACAATAATAAAAAAAAGCAGTTGGTATGATGTCCAATTTAAATAGCGTTACTATAATTTACAGCGAAATACCAACTGATTTTGCTATTATACATGGTTATTATACCAGTAAATAACGTTATTCGAATTTTATACAGACGTTATACCAACTGATGTTGAAATTATACCAGAAACCGTGGAAATTATACCAACTGTTGTCGTAATTATACCAACAGATTTGTACCCTATGCCAGTTGGTATAATGATGATAACAGTTGGTATAATTAGAATAACAGTTGGTATAATAATCAAAACAGTTGGTATGATGTCCAATTTAAATTAGATTATTATAATTTACAGCGAAATTGGACGTTATACCAACTGATTTTGCTATTATACCAGAAATTGTAGAAATTATATCATATATTTTGGTTATTATACCAGTAAATAACGTCATTCAAATTTTATACAGTGAAATTGGACGTTATACCAATTGATTTTGAAATTGTACCAGAAACTGTAGAAATTATACAACTATTGTCGTAATTATACCAACAGATTTGTAGACTATAACAGTCGGTATAATAATGACAACAGTTGGTATAATAGAATAACAGTTTGTATAATAATCAAAACAGTTGGTATGATGTCCAGTTTAATTTCAGAAAAAGGATATTTTCGTCCGTTTACTGTTTGAGGTATTAAACACGCAACATTTTCGTAGATGAGTACTGAAAAGGCATAATTTTTATTAGGGATACTGATAAGGTTCAAAATTTGAAAGGGATACGGAATTCACCCTTTTTCTTTACTTACCCTCAATGTTAGATTGAATACAACTGTACCAACATCTGACAGAATTTATGTCCTATTAAACAAATAAAATAGAAACTAGTCCATGAAAAAAATGAGGGAAGAACAAAAACTATGTTTATGTTCCAGCAAATTGAGACTTGCGGGTCTTTGCTCAAGAACCACAAATAGGAAATCTTGCTGTGTGTTTTCTTTTTTAATGTTGGAAGTTTGTATCGGTATTGAACATCAACTAGTGACGTCACCCTTCTTCACTTCCCAGCTTGGGCTGACAATTAGATACGTCGCCGTTTCCCCAAAAAGAAAACGAAATAAAAATAGGAAGAAACAGAGGAAGAAAATGTCTTTCCGAAGTTGCTTTAGGACGTAGCAGAGCAGAGCAGATGAAAAAAGAAACCCTAATTAAAGTAGGATGTTCTTTGAACTTTGAAGGAGACGCTACTTATAATGGGCCAATTTAATTGATTTGGGCTAGTTTATTGGGCCTATTAACACCGACGTTATAGTATTTATTATTTCAATGGCCCTTCAAAACACGTGCTTCAGAATTTTTACTTTTGGACCGATTTGCAAGGTGACAAATCACATATGAAGAAACACAGGTTGTCCCATTTACACAACAAAATAATAAATACAGAAAAATAAATAATGGGTGGCAATTGAATAAAAAGGAAAGGAAGATCATTGAAGTAGAAAAAGATCCCTTACCTATAAATTATAATTGCTGAACTGTAGCTATTACAAACAAACTCTCTTAGACAAAATTAAAATAATAAACAATAATAGAAAACAGGCTGTAATGTAGCTGTGTCGTAGTACCCTTATTACATTCCCACCTCTCATCATTCTCCACTCCGAGAAAAACACACACAGAACACATAAAAACACCTACTAAATCACTAACAATCCCTTCAGGCGAAAAATATCAGTCGGAGAATCGGAAAATGAGATCCTTCGCCGACAAGAAATCTCTCCCCGTTTCCCACGCCGACGGCGGCGGGATCCGTCGACGGCTGAACATAAACCTCAACATACTTCAGCCGCCGACGCTCAGCAGCATATCTTCCTACGCGGCGGAGCTCCGCCGCTCGAAGTCCGTGACGAACGTGAGGAGGTGGTGGGAGAACGGATTGGATTGGGTACTGTCTCGGAAGCCGACGTTCGCCGCCGATCTGGAGATGAACGAAGAGGAATGCGCCGCCGTCGGAAACCACAACAGGGGAACGTGGCGGCACGTGCTGTACAGGCTCGCCTCGCACGTGCGCGGCAGGCTCGGCGGTTCGCGCAGCGTCGGACTTCCTCGGACATGTAAGAACGAATCGCTCGCTCGCCGTTACTGATCGAATCGAAAGGTACTGTTGTTGTTATCATATATTACGATTACGATAATATATGTGTATGAAAATTTGTTAAAATGTGAGTAGGATTTATGTTTGAGATTTCATTCTTTGCTTGCTTTCTACTACAACGAAATGTCTTGTTAATGTTCATCGTTTCTACGAGTTTGTCTGTAATTTGTATTGTGAGATATGTTCTTGATTTAATTCATTTGTTTTCGTAGTTTCTCTGTAATTTTGTTCTTTCAATTTTTCCATCATCCTTCATACATGTGATCCTATGGTTGAATATTCAAGAACATCATTTTCGTACTATTATTTTAATTATAATAAATCATATAATTATAATGTGTCGGTGGTATGTGGCCATGTGAATGAATTGTCGTGCGGTGGATTTTCATGTCTGTGCAGACATGGGTAGTACTTAGAAGTAGTAGTATAATAACTCGAACCCATGTAATAATTTTTTTGGTTAATTCCTTATCAGTACCTTTTGAGTTTTCAAATTCCTCTTAAATACCCCTCGAATTATTACTTCCTTATAAGTACTCATTTGAAAATTTCTTCATATTCAGTACCTAAAAAGGTCTTTTCAGGGTTAAAAAGTCGAAAAATACCCCTGTCTCACACTTCAAATTGGACATTTATACCAACTGATTTCGAATTATACCAGAAATTATAAAAATAATACCATCTGTTTTGGTATCGTACCAGTAAATAACGATATTATAATTTTATACAGCGAAAACTGGACATTTATACCAACTAATTTTGAAATTATACCACAAATTGTACAAATTATACCAACTGTTATGGTTATCGTACAAGTAATTAACGTTTTATAATTTTATACAGCGAATTCGACATTTATACCAACTGATTTTGAAATTATACCAGAAATTGTAGAAATTATACCATCTGTTTGCGTTATTATACCAGTTATTTAATTTTATACAGTGAACTGGACGTTATACCAACTGATTTTGAAATTATACCAGAAATTGTAGAAATTATACCATCTGTTTGTGTTATTATACCTTATTTTAATTTACAGTGAAATGGGAATGCATACCAACTGATTTTGAAAATTATACCAGAAATGTTGAAATCATACCATGAATTTTCGTTATTATACCAGTTATTTTAATTTTACACAAAATTGGTGTTATACCAACTGATTTTACTATTGTACCAGAAATTGTAGAAAATATACCAACTGTCGTCGTAATTATACCAACAGAATTGTACACTATATCAATTGGTATAATAATGATAACAGTTGGTATAATTAGAATAACAGTTGGTATAATAATTAAAACAGTTGGTATGATGTCTAGTTTAATTTCAGAAAAGGGTATTTTCGTCCGTTTACTGTTGGGGGGTATTAAACACACAACTTTTTGCAGATGGGTACTGATAAGGAAGAAATTTTGTCAGGGGTACTGATAAGGAAGTTAAGTTTCTGACAGGGTCTGATAAGGAATTTACCCTAATTTTTTCGCAGGACCCATTCCCGAAAGTACGACGCCGTTTTCATGGAAAAAGTACAAACTTTGACGTTGCTCGATGACTTGTAAGCATCAACTGTTATACCTAGGACTGGGGAAAAAATACCGAAATACCATCCTTATCGTATCGAATCGTATCGAATATATCGAAAATTTTGGTATACCGAAGTTTTTGGTAAGGTATGATACCGTACCGAAAATTTTCGGTACAGTAATGGTATGAAAGTTTTTAAAATTAGGTATACCGATTATAGCGAACACGAAATAATAAAATTTTTAATATATTTTATATATTCACACCTACATATATTATATTATTTCAAAAAATATATCATGAAAAGTTAAGAATCTTCATAAACTTATTTAGCCCGTAAGTTATTAACTTATACGCAAGTTTCTAAGATTAGGCCCACTATATTTTACTTATGTAACTCAAGTAACGTCTAATTTTTGCCTTTTTAATTTGTTTTTTCCAGGATTTTGAAAGCGTGAAGATGCAATACAATTACTTTTTGTTAATCTTCACTAATTTTTTAAATATAGCCGATTCGTTCTAATTAATCTGTATATAAAGTTGTATTTTGTTGTTAAGTAAAGTTTTTTGTCTTACTAAGGATACTTGCTAAAATATGTAAATTATTTAAGGTTAAAGAATCTTTTTATTTTGAAAATTTTGGTATTAATAATTTATCTTATTGGGGCCTAAGGGGTTTGAATTGATTAAAAATTCCAAAACAACGAATTAACGAATTACGAGACATGCATGGTAAAACCCTCCGTGTGAATGGTATAGAAGGTATGATACCGATACCATACCGAAATTTTGGTATGATACCATATCGAAATTTAGTATACTGAAATTTTTGTATGGTATTGGTATGATTGTTTTGGATACCGAAATTTCGATACGGTATATGGTATCACAGTTTTGGTACGGTGTACCGTACCGAACCACCCCTAGTTATACCTAACTAACGAGTCGTAATAGTTATATAAATAAAATTCCAAACGCGTTTTTATTCATTATTCAAACCAAGTTTTAATGTTGTTTAGGGCAAAGAAACAATAAAAAGAAAATCCATGTAATCAGATCAAAGTTGCTTCTCATAAGTGGGTATAGTTACCCCTGAATCTGCAGTCAAGATCTTATAAGCATTCTGCAACCTTTTCGTCACGGGCCCCACTTTACCGTCGCCTATCGTACGCCCGTCGACTTTTATAACCTGAATCAAATCAACAGTTCGAAGAAAATCATCGAATCATAAAAACTTAAGAAGAAGTTCGAGGAACACTAACAAAGCAATCCTTCATCTTCTTACTACATGTATATAAACAATGGGAAATGGGAGTTTCGTAAGTTAATGATACAAACGCATAGGCTTTTACCGGGCTCAGTTCTCCCATGGTTCCTGTGGTAAAAACCTGTAAGCAAGAACGTAAATAGCCAATTAGATGTGGCTTATTAAACGATGTAATAATATGCTTCGAAAGATCGAGCAAGCCTTTGGATGGTGAAGTTAAGAGCAAAACATATATGGTGTTTTAGAACAAGCAACTCAAACGTAAATATCATTCCTTGGACACAATCATGGATAGAATCAGAAAAAAAGAAACCTCGTCCGCAGTATGGAACTCAGATAAACTAACACGTCGCTCTTTTAGTTCTAAGCCCTCCTTTACTACAAGGTCCATTACCTGGGAAATAGAAAGAAATTCAAGTTTTATTTTAGTTTCTTTAGTTCTAAGTGTATTTTATCTAACAGTGTATCTTACAGTTGCTCGTGTGATGCCTGGGAGGCAGTAATCGGCATGGGGAGTTGCCACAATACCCTTTTTCACCAAAAACTGCAGAATGAGAGAATTCAAACGGTTTGATATAAAGGGCTCTCTGTATATTAATCACTTCACGACATACACCATAATGAGAAGTGTGCTGAGATTGTGTTGTCTTTACAACGTACTATGAAGATGTTTAGACACATGAAGAAGTATGTGAACAAACCAGATTAGTAGCGTTAGTTTCTGACACGTAGCCATCCTTGTCAAGCATGATTGCGTCGTCAGCACAGGCATTATTACCTTCTATCTGCAGCAAATTGTTAAAATGTTGAAACTAAATGTTATAATTCCTTTGAACTGCGTTGGTTCTAGTTGTGATCATACCTTTGCAAGAATATTGTTCAGAAGATTGTTGTGGTGGATCTTTGAATCCAAATTCTGGAAGATAAAAAAATATAGGATTTATAACCAAAAAAGAAAAAAGCTTAGAATAGCATAAGAAAGATGGCCAATAAAGATTAAAAAATCTTTGAAATCAGTTGTTAGAAAGGGGTTCAAGACCTTACATTAGGTGAATTCCGACGTGTGGTCGCTGACACCAATGTTACACCACTTTCATTGTCATAAACCGGTGGCTTCCATTCAGCAAGAACTGCATAAGAACAAAATGAAGAAGAACCATCATTTCTCAAGTTTCCCTATGCAGTTCAAAAAATCATACTGAAAACTATCGCTGCAAACCCTCACGTCTAGGCTGTTTTCTTTATCTCAAGTGTATCATATTTAAAGCTATATATTTTACTTCCAACGCAAACCCTCACGTCTAGGCTGTTTTCTTTATCTAGCTTTAGACATAGATTTTCTTTTTACACGTGGTCGTGATGATTTTTACCAATGATCTTTTGGCCCGAGTCCAATACCATACTTAATGACCATGACTTTTAGGTGAGGTGACCATTTAACACAAACTATTCGCAATAATATTAGAACACAAATTCATCGGCAAGTACAATACCACTGATGCACATGTGTTTGAAAGAATTTCAAGAAGAACGAAATACTGTTATATGTTACCAATTAATGTGCATCCATAAAGGTTGAATCCTGGACTCATTCCAGAAGTCACCTGTGACGATATATGCGAGTTTGAGCATGTAAGATAGGTATATATATATGTAATACAGCAGCGAGTTTGTAAGACTCTAGAATGCAATTTGTTCGAAATCAATTGTGATGTACCTTTTTTCCGCGAGTTAGAGTCAGTCTGATGTGAGCATTGTTAAACATTCCATTTCGTATTAGAGTATTGAAGATTGCTTCCTTCACCTGCAACAAGTCGTGTCTGAAATCAGACAAGCTATTGATACCCTTCTCACAAAAAAAAATGGATGAAAATTTCTTCAAACAAAAATCCTTACAAGTACTTCAGGAACTGGATCAACGGTCCAGGTAAAAGGTTACCTGCTCACGAGTTGGAACATTGCTGAAAGCTAGAGCTTTTGCTGAATCAAATAACCTGAAAAATAGAAGAAAACTGATCGGAAATATAGAAAAAAACATGCTGTTCAATGCATACAGAAGATAAGAATAAAGAAACTATAGATGGATTATTTCAAGAAGAATCACAAAAAAAAATTAGGAACCCCATTAATGTAGAACCATTTTCAGTCACCTATCTAAATGCTCCTCAAGCTTGAAAACCTTCCCATCGTAAATTCGAAGACCCTCCCAAACTGCATCGCCTCCTTGGACTACTGAGTCAAACACCGAAACCTGAAAAGTGTAGCATGCATCTCAATTAACGAAGCAGTAACAGACGGAAAGAGCAAAAATAGATATCTGATTCAAGCATATATATTACAACATAGTCAAAGCAATGTACCTTTGCTCTGTCACGGGGCACAATCTCATTACCAACCCAGGCAAGTATATTTGCATTGGCAGGAATTGGAAGGTCAGGATTTAGCGAGTTTTCAGGGCTCAGTCTAACATAGCGCTTAAGCAATTCGTAGAAAGGTAAACATTGCTCCAAAAGGTTGTATAAAGATGCGGGGAATGGCTGAAAATACAAAGCAGAACACATACAGCACAAGAGGGAAGCAAATTTATCAACATTGGTTGTAGCTTCTCTATCTAACACACCATATTCTTTCGGTCAATTCAAGATGGATAAAAGTGCATCAGTGCCCACAATCCACACAAATAGGCAGCAAGGAAAATGGAGTGTTAATTTCATACTTACATTAGGATACTTTCTTGGTCGTTCAAAACCTGTCGACTTGTGTGTGCTTTTATACCAATACGGAGCCCAAAGGCCATCAAAGGGTTTTGGTCCAGATTCCCATCTATGATATATAAAGTAAAAGATGCAAGAAGCATCGAAAGGCAGGTTGAAGGAGTTAGTTAAACAACCTCGATTAAGAATGAAAATGATCTCAACCAAGCAAAAGAAAAGAAACTTCTAGCAGTATACTTGAGCATAGCAGCCTGGAAAGGTATGCCCAGTTCATCACAAAGGACACGTAAAGTAGCCTGCAGGGGAGAATAAGACGATTGATGAATAAGGCTCCACATTACAGCAGGACATTAAGAAGTAAACTTTTGTTAGCTTAATGCAGTGCTACTAATGACCATTACATTGAGACATCAAAGCCCGAAGAAAGAAAGGGCTATGAAGCTGACATCGTAAGAATAATCATTTTCAAAATATCTCAGGACAGAATATCGGTGAAGAAGCAATGGGAACACGGAAAGCTGCAATGGCAATTCATGTAATAAGCAGCATTTGCCACCTCCGGATTTTCTCGTAATAAATCTGAGTCAATGACAGGAGGGGGTTTCCCTTGATCAGAAAGCTCACTGTATATGGAGGCCAATTTATCATACGAAAGCTCCGTAAATGAAGGCGGGACAACCTTATCATAAGATGCCTGGAACGAGAGAGTAAAATACCAAATTAGTTTTTATAAGATGGCAATGACTACATGCTACGATTACTTATGCTTTTGAGTCATTTCCCTAGTGAACGCACGTCAACACTTAACTATAGATGTTTTAGATTATGATCAGCTTTACCAATACGTCAAGTGGATTTCTTATCAATATGAAGTGTTTTCCTTTCTTCATCAATTCATCTGTGAGACCAGGCAGGCGTTGACTAGCAATGTGCTGCATATAGAGAAGACAAGATGAGTGAGTAATTGCTCAAAGTTATGAAATGATAGGATCTGCAGAGATTAACCAAGCAAATTGTAGGAACATTACCTTGCAAAATCTATACTTCTTTCTCCCAGGGCCAAAAATTATCTCTTTGATAACCTTATTTCCATCCGATTCCTATCCATTCAAGAAATAAAAATGAAAAAGAAAATAAGAAACTGAGGAAAAACTCTCGTACAAGAATCTCAGAAGAATAACAGCAGTGCCCAGAACAGAGGATTCTAAAACTTGACGAACTACATAACTGCTGGACTTCCACGATTCTATCTATTACATTAAAATGATTACGATTGTATAGATGAACATACAAAGATTATGGCATCGAAACAGCACAAGAAATAAAGTACGGTCTGTTTTCCAGATCAAGTCATCAAATGACAAGAAGTAGTATGATACTATGATATGGAGGCAAGAGAATACAAGACTCAGTTAATCGGTACCTTATCAACTTACCATTTTCGACAACAATTCTTCTCTATACGGCCTTTCAACTGCAGAGACACGTAAAAAATTCGCATAGAGTGGTTCATCTAGTACCTCCGTATCATCTCTCTGGGCAAGTCAAAGAGAAAAATTACATATTTTCAATTAAACACTACACAATGCAAACAATTTAAGATGGTAATAATACAGATCCTCTAACCGATGAGGAGAATTATGTGCAAGTGAAACAATATAATACGGATATCAACAAAAAATCAAACATACAAATATGTGCATAAGCTCAAGAACTCACTCAACGTTGACTTGTATCCGACTCAAAGCAAAAAATTCCACAAGAGCCCAAACATACTAATGATCGAACTAACTAAACGCATCAGCTGTTGTTTGATCATAAATTTCAAAAAAGTCAAACGACGAACTCCAAATGAACCCGGTTAGAATGTACGATAGCATATGCAATTGATGCAGCTCACGGTTGACGACAAGTTATTACCGTGATCGGACATGCAATGATTCAGAAATCAATCTGAAAAATCACCATCAGCTCCAATTTCTAAGACACGAAGCACTGATCTTACCTGGGCAAAAGAATACATGAGGCTGGTACTCACAGACCTCGGATTAGCCCACATATGTATCACCTCCGTCTCAACTTTCTCCGCCATTTCCCACTTCTTCTCTTCCTAGCAAGAGCACTGCTTCATGGGCTGTTGACGATTCCTCTGTTATTGAAGAAGAGATGAAAAAGTAGTATTACAAATGGATGAGTGAAGCAATCGTGTGTATTACATGCTACTTCCGTGCCACTAAACGAGGATACAACTGGCAATTCATAATTAGTTATTAATTACACTTAATTAATCTATTTCGTAAATGGGCCGGGCCTAACCTGATTGGGCTTTTACTATGGGCCTTTTATATATACAGCAATCTCTGTGTTCGTTGTCCGCCGCGACTCGCAGAATTCGACTGCTCATTGTTTTCCTATTGAAGAAGAAATTCGCCCGATAGCATAGCCATGGCCGACGAGGATTATGAGATGGACGGAACGTATGATCTTTATCTCGATTTGATTCTGCTTTTCTGTGCAGTTAATTAGCGTTTTATCGATTTTTGATTACGTCGCTCGCCGTCAATTTCAACAGGTACGAGGATGAGCCTATTGAGCCTGAGCCCGAGGCGAGAACTCAAATTATACTTCTTCCGTTCGTCTCTTGCGTGTCGCGAAGGGTGTTCGTGATTCTGTTCTAATTTTTTTAAATTTTTTTTTTAAAAAAATTGTAAAGGAGGGAGCGGATTTGGAAGAAGACAACGAAAACGAAGAGGCGCCCGACGCGGTTGAAGGCGAAGGCGAGGAGAAGCAGGAGCAGGAGGCGGTTGAGCGGCCTCGGAAGACGTCGAAGTACATGACTAAGTACGAGCGAGCTAGGATTTTGGGCACGCGGGCTTTGCAGATAAGGTATTTGATTTTTGATTGCCGTGGATTTTGTTTGGGCTATGTTCAAGTGAATGTGAGAGTCCTTCATGTCTTGTGTTGCAGTATGAATGCACCCGTGATGGTTGAATTGGAGGGCGAGACAGACCCTCTTGAGGTAAATTTTCTTCTTTTTTTTTTGTGATGTATTGCTGAATCCTGATGAGTTTGGAAGGTTGTCGACTTGATGTGTGTGACACTTGACTGATTTTAGCCTGTAATTGGAGTTGATTCTTGGATAGAATAGAACGAAGCTTTCGAGCAGAAACAGAACCACTCTTTATGAGTTCGATTGATGCTTATTGCTCATGTAATTGAAAAGAGTAGTGTAGTGCCTTGGTCAGTTTGGGTTTTGGTCATTCTTTTGAAGCTTATCGCTAATAATCGGGCTTCATTTAGCATTTGCTGAAGCTGTACAACTGTAGACTTACGCCTATTTTTTCATATGCACTTACTCATGTCTTGTCATTCATCTCAGATTGCAATGAAAGAACTTCGAGAGAGAAAGATACCCTTTACAATCCGCCGTTACCTTCCCGACGGAAGGTAAATTAATAAACAATTCAATCTCACAGTTGTCATTCCATCCTTGAATTCATCATTCCAAAGTAATGCATTGTTCTCCGATCAATGATTTCTTTTGTGCAGCTATGAAGATTGGGGAGTTGACGAGCTGATTGTTGAAGACTCTTGGAAGAGACAAGTTGGTGGTGACTGAGAATTATCTGCTCTTCATGTGGAGAAAAGCTTATTTTTAAGTCTTTTGTGTTCAATTGCCCATAGTACAAGATTTTAGATGAACCAAGCCTTATTGTCTGATTCTGTCACAAATGGAATTGTTCTAACATGACGTGATTTATGTTAATGACATTGTTAATTGGTAAAAAAAAATCAGAAATACAAGAATAAATGGGGAACTTATATAAGAATATCCATTTATATAAAACTTTGCAAGTCAGTACACTGTCAGTGTCTCTTATATGTAGCAACACCGTCAGTGTTCTTTTATATGTAGGTATCTATTAGAATAAATTTTTTGCACATTGGTATCCGCCCCATCGCAAGGTACGTCATATAACACGTTTAGCTACCATAGAGAAACGTTTTATGGTACATAATACAGTGAGAAATGGTACACCATGTAACACATTAAGATACCTTATGGAAATGTTATGTATCATATACGCGCGTGGCGTGGTACGTAATACCCATATAAAAAGGTACGTCAAGACTGAGAAACTCATACGCACGTTCAAACGAGTACTTATATAATATAATGGGTGATTAATTAGCCGCATATCAGAAAGGGTAGAAATGGTCATTTACGCCAACGAGGTTCTAGCGGGGATTTGCGTAGTGTGAGTCAATACGTAACATGTAGCAAGTCAGTATTCTTATAGGTATCTATTAGAATAAACTTTTTGCACATTGGTATCTGCCCCATCGCAAGGTACGTCATATAACACATTTAGGTACCATAAAGAAACGTATTATGGTACATAATACAGTGAGAAATGGTACATCCTGTAACACATTAAGGTACCTTACAGAGACGTTATGTACCATATATGCGCATGACGTGGTACGTAGTAATACCCATATAAAAAAGGTACGTCAACACTGAGAAACTCGTACAAACGTTCAAACGAGTACTTATATAATATAATGGGTGATTAATTAGCCGCATATCAGAAAGGGTAGAAATGGTCATTTACACCAACGAGGTTCTAGCGGGGATTTGCGTAGTGTGAGTCAATACGTAACGACAATCACTGCTATAAATCGAAGCGTTAGGGTTTTAGAAGTACATACATTACATAATTTGTTGGTCTCTCAGTCTCTCTGTGTAGCCGTTTCGGTGCGGCGTAGACGGAGCAATGACGACTCAAACCGACGAGGAACTTCTAGCTGCTGCGCTCGACCAGAAGCTTAAGGTTATCATAGATCCTCCTTTTTCACCTTTGTTTTAGTCCACATTATTCATCGTATCAAATCAGTTGGAATGCTGAATAAGCGCATTTATGTGTTTCTCTTGTAATTCACGTGAGGAATTGGATCTAGATTCGGTTTGATTTTAAGAATTTCGTGACAGGCTGAAGAGCCAGTGGGGGAATCTGACGACGATGATGACGAGGACGATGAGGACGACGAGGACGATGCTGAAGGTAGTTTTTATTTAGCTTAACGCAGTCTTTTTAGTTGGATTCGTCTCTCTGTTCTTAACTAGACGCCTATTTGGTTTGCCTTGTTTGTGGTGTTTCGTGCTATTGATAACGTTCTTTGCCGTCATCATACTGGATATCGGTAGTCTCATTTCTCTGTTTGATTTCATTTCGATACTCAAATGTTGAATCTCAGGCCTTTGTAAGATGGATAAGTTGATCTAAACAGAAAATTGTCTTGATTCTGATGTCGAATGGACAAAATGGTTGTGGAGCGAACTGTGATACAAAAAAGTTTAAACTCTGATGGTTTTTTTCTTCCAGAAAACCAAGACGGAGATGCTAGCGGTAAGTCGAAGCAAAGCAGGAGTGAGAAAAAGAGTCGTAAGGCAATGCTCAAACTCGGAATGAAGGCCATCCCTGGCGTTAGTCGGGTTACAATCAAGAAAAGCAAGAACGTAAGTTTTACTCTTACAAAATCCTTGCTGAATCATTACCTTGTATCTAATACTGAACTGACCCCTTTATTCATCTATATGTTAGATTATGTTCGTCCTTTCCAAGCCTGACGTATTCAAGAGCCCCAATTCAGACACGTACGTCATCTTCGGCGACGCAAAGATCGAAGACTTGAGCTCCCAACTTCAAACTCAGGCCGCCGAGCAATTCAAAGCTCCTGATATGAGCAACACGATAAAGAGGCCCGACGAATCTTCGACTCTTGCCCTGGACGACGAAGACGAGGATGAGAGTGGCGTCGATCCTAAGGATATCGAGTTGGTCATGACTCAAGCTGGAGTGTCTAGGTCAAAGGCTGTCAAGGCCTTGAAAGCCTCTAATGGTGATATAGTTTCTGCTATCATGGAGCTGACCAACTAAGAAAGGAAGAAGAACCTCTTTTTTGCCATTTGAACATGAAACTGTGCTTTTTTGCACTTCTGATGATTGGCTTGGGAATTTGGGAGTATTCTAATTCAAAGGCTTATAATTTTAGCATCTTATTGACTTTTACCTTAGCTTGCACATCTATGGCCTTGAATTGAAATCAGAGGAGCAATCTTTACCGTGGCCTTATTTAAGGAACCTTAAAGCTGCATTATGTGAGAGTTGAACTGAAAAAATATAAAGGGTGTGTTTGGATCAAGGAAATGGATGAGAAAAGAAAACTGAAAGAGAAAATAATTTCTTCTTGATTCCTTCATTTTCCTCATCATTTGGTATGGAAGTGCTTTTCCATGATTTTAGCTTAAAATTGGTCTAAGTTTTTTTTTTCTTTTTCTCATCTCTTTCTCTAATCAATCAAACACAAAAATTAATTTTTCTTTTCATTTTCATTTCTTTTCCGCACTAAATTACATAAACAAACATGTCCTAAAGAAGATAGTCGAAGTTATCCTGTACAACGGAATCGTCGGTGGTCGGCGTTTTAAGATTCTGGGTTGATGATTACTTATTAAGAAGAGAAATATGTAAAGAGGACTGACTGCTCATCATTACAGTGGCCGATCGGCGATCGTATTACATCCATCTCAGCTCAGCTATGGCCGATTCGAGTAGAAGACTTCGACCGGACAAGCCCATCTACAGTAGAAATCGGACAAGCTCTTATACTTCTTCCTCTAATTCTACCAGTTCCTACAGTACGAGGAGAACTTCAGCCGCAAATTCGAACGTCGATGATACGAGGAAGCTTGCCGGTCCCAGCAATTCGGAATGTGGTCGCGGCGGTGACGATGATAATATTCCCACCATAGCTGGCACGTGCCTTTTCATGTGCCCAGGTGATCAGATTATATAAAATTTTTCAGCTCTGATTTTTTATTTTTCCTCCTTAATCGATTTTGGCACTTGTGTTCATTCGGTGGAACAGTCGATGAGAGGGAGAGGCGCGAGAGGCTTCGAGATTTGGCGGTGTTTGAGAGGCTTCACGGTGATCCGTCTAAATCTTCGCCTTCCCTCGCTGTCAAAAAGGTCTCTCAGATCGCTCTATATGAGCTGTAGAACGTATTTGAAATGTGCTTTAATCTTAATATTTACAGATGAAACAAATGAAAGTTTTTATTTTGATGGTGCGTTTGCTGTTTCCTTTACGATGGAAATATAAGTGAATTTTGAGCTGGTTTGGCATCTGATGATCATGGCTGAAGAGTTGTTGCTGAGTAATGATGACTATGTGGTTATCAATTTGAAAAGACTGAAAGTTATATGAGGTTTCATAGATTGCTGATTGCTGGGGCAAAGTCGGGGACTTGAGTTGATCTTACTCATCCTTTACCGTTTAGTTATAGATGCGTTGTTCTTTCAGTTTCTGAAAAAATGGATTGTTCTTAGATTCTTCGGTACAATCGTTAAGTGACGGGCTTGCGTGATTCTGAAGGAAAGATTCTTACGACCGTTGTTGTGCGTCAGTTTTGCAGAACGATAAGCAAAAAAGAAGTTCGAGCTTCTGATGTGCGGCCCATTCAAGTTTTGGAATACACTCTGAGTTATCTTCTCAACCTTTTACACTCTACTTATCCTTTTGAGGTGGTTCACGATTTCATCTTTGATAGGACGAGGTCGATAAGGCAAGATCTCAGCATGCAAAATTGCAACGATGATCGAGCAATAAATCTGTACGAAAGAATGGTATGTGTCTACTGATCGGAGACATTTTATGCCAACTCAGATATTAATATTTTTATTACCTGAAAAATCGGTAGTTCGAATATGTGCATGCTTATGCTTCTTGACAGGTCAAGTTTCACATCATCTCACATCATCAGTTATATCAGTCGCGTGGCACTCCGAATGTTTCTTCCACTCGTCACCTTAACTTGGAACAACTTACGAAAACTCTGACAACTCTGATAAGCTTGTATGGAGTGAATCGCGCTTCAAATTCGTTGTGCAAGAACGAAGCTGAGTTTTGTTCGTTCTATCTCCTTCTTCATATGGGGTCTGATAACCAAGTAATATTTCAGCGCTGCAAAGTTATCATTACACAGCCCAAAATTTCAAATGGTGAAAATTCTCATATTCTATCTGTCAGGGCGAATCGTTATCTCTGTGGTTCCGCCGAGTCCCTCCTTTGGTCATAAAGTCAACGGAGTTGTGTTTTGCCCGACGAGTACTAAGGTTATTCTCCTCCCCATAACTATTTCAGCCCGCCGATGTTCATATGTGCTGTAGAATATTAAAATTCTTTCTTTTTTGTTGTTGTTGTGTACACTGCATAGATATTACCGCCTAGGGTATTACAAGCAATTCATGTATACAGTGGAGGAGGCGTCCTATTTGCAGTATTGCATTATAGAACCTTACATCAACGAGGTTTACCTTCTGCACCATAATCCACGTGGCGTTTGTTGTCTTCTGCGCTATATCGACATATTTTCGAATATATATATATATATATATATATATATATATATATATATATATATATATATAGGTACGCATATTAGCACTGTCCTGTGTCAGCTATGGAGGATACAAACTGCAACCATATCCACTTGAACAGTTGTCCAAACTTCTTGCAATGAAGGTATCCATTCCCTCCTAAGGTCTGCAAAAACTGAGACGACAGTCAAGATTAATTTGATCTGCTTTTTCTTATCAGGAATCTGATATCGAATCTCTTTGTGCTGATTGTGCTTTCGAAATATCAAACGATGGAAGGTTTAAGGGACTCTTATCAGCAAAGCAAGCAGCACGCTCTCTAAGTTCCCAGAAATACTATCCAATGGATTCTGATCGAATCGAAAGGTAACCTATTAAAGAACTCTTCTTCTCTTTGCAAGAAATTGATTTGCCCTGAAACCCATTGCCTGAACTTGCACCAAACGTCAAACCGTCACGCTTCGTTGCAATATTTTCTACCTCCATTCGGTCATACTCCACTATTTATAGTTACCATTTTTTTAATGGCAGGTTGTTAGCCGAGCAATCAGAACTGTGAAGATTTATTCAATTTAGTGTTGTACCTTGGATTTTAAAGGCTAATTCGAAATTTCCCGACTGACGACGTATGAGTTTTTTTTTAAATATGACTACGAGTAACATCTAAGTGTATTCTACGAAGTTTGATGCAGCGCCGATTGCGATTCTGTACCTGTAAATGCTTTCAGACAACTGCTGTTGTAAGAAGAATGGAACAGAACAATGGAAACAGTCAAAATAGGAATGCACGGGACAAACCAGTAGAGTGTCGACTGTTACACTACTACGGAAGAATCCGATAAGAAGACAACGTCTTGTAAACCCACATAAACATCATTCCATGAATCACTGGGCCAGCAGTAGTAGGAGGATGTTAAAACTGCATAGGCCCTAAAATGACGTGGCACGACAAAGCTTCGAAACAGTCGAAAAATCAGGAAAATGTTACACATATCAATTTAGCAAATTACTCTCGAATGGAAGAGAGTCATAGTTCACAGAGGCATCTTTTAGGAAAGGTTGGGCGTTCCTTGAAAAGTGGAAATTTGATCCCAAGTGGTAGTGCCTCGAGCCCAGGCACAGGTAGAGGTGGTGGTGGTGTTGTTGTTGGCTGAGTAGTCCTCTACTCCAAGAATAGATGCAATGTTATCAGAAGCCGCTGATGAGCCGCGATGCTCAGAGATGAAGTCGTTCTGGCCAACCCAGCTGCACGACCCGAGTATAGCGTCTGGCCTGGAATAGTCCAAGTGAGGCTGCGTTTCGTTGCTTTCACCGCCCATGATCCAACTTTTGTCGAACACTTCAGATTTCACGTGGTGCACTGCATAAAATGAGGAACAGTTGACTTGTTTCTCATGGATTTCCAAATAGTTCACTTTTTAGGGGAAAGAAATTAGAAGTCGAAAAAAAAAAAAAAGAAAAGTTTGGACAAGAAATTATCTCAAAAAATGATCAGTCAAGCATGGAACATGAACATCAAAGGCAAAACCACATTATGATGGACGCAAGAGAGGGATATATTGACTGTAAAGAACATATAAACTGCCATCCTAGAGAGAAATCAGATTTCGACAGTAAATGCAATCACCCAAGCTCACAATTGTCTTTCCCAGAACAAGCATGATTTATCATCAGATATATTCTTTCCTCATAAAACGAGGGGATTCTTACCAGGCATCTGCTGCTCTAACGAGCATCCACTTGTACCAGTACGAAGGCACCCACTGAAAATTGATCCCATTGAGTTGCCTGATGGGGAACTTGGGTCGGCATAGTCAGTTATACCCGCAGGTGTGATGTGGAACGAGTTAAGCTGATGAGAAGATCCATGCCCAGCCTTTCTCAGGGATTTGTAATCGTAAACTAGATCTTCTAAGAGGCCATCACTACAAGGTGGAGATAAAAGTGGTGGAAGTGGCCTCGAATGATCAGTGTGAACAAGAAAATCTGATAACTCCAGGCCAGAGTCCCAGATACCTAATTCAGTCTCTTGATATTGGAATGAAGGGAGCTCCAACTTCTGAACCCCAGCACAGTGCTTAGAAGTAGAGAATGTTAAGCTTGGTAATACGCCGCTTTCTTGATTAAGAGCATAAGAAAGCGGTTTCTCCATGAGGATAGGGTCATGTGGGTAACAAAGACCTAAGGGTGACATCCCATTCCTGTAAATTTCAGTTTGACTTGTGTTGAATGAAGGGGCACCATTCGCATCTCCACAGTATGACATTAGCTCGTCTGTTTCTTGAGTATGTTTCTGAAATCCCGCTGTCTTGGAGACAAAACTAGAAAAAGGGTGATTTCCAAAATCTCTCATCACCTGGTTGGCGGAAATACTAGTAAATTCAGAGGTGTCTGATAACTTGTTGAAACTATGAAACACGGGAATAGGTATCCCATAACAACTTTTTTGCATCATCTCCTGGCTTCCGCCATCTCCAAGATATATCCCTGGTGAGTGACACTCATTCTGATAACTGGCATTTTCCAGTGGACTCAATTCAGGGGGGTAAAGTGGTAAACCAGCACGTTGGCGCCTTTTTACCCGGGTATTCCAATAATTTTTTATCTCATTGTCTGTTCTTCCAGGCAACTGAAATTATAAAAAGAATGTTTAAGTTTGAAATGAACACATACAAAATCAATATGAGCTTACAATCAACGATAAAATATTGGATCTGTCTAATCCAGAGGATAGATAGCATCAGGATGCATAAAGAAAAATCAGGAGCATACCTGTACAGCCATACGCGCCCATTTATTACCCATCTTCGCATGAAGTTCAACTATAAGTCGCTCTTCATCTGGTGTAAAGGCTCCTTTCTTCAGGTTTGGCCTTAAATGGTTGGCCCATCTCAATCTGCAGCTTTTCCCACACCGTAAAAGACCCGAGTGCTTCTGAACTGCATTCCAGTTGCCTTCTCCATGCTTTTTAACATATTCAACTAAAATTGCATCTTCCGCTGATGTCCATGGACCTTTCTTCAGTGCAATCGCGCCAGTTGAACTACCAATCGAATTATCACCATCATTGCTCAGAGGCGAATCAGCAGAGCACACACCATCTTCACCATCAGTAGTACTGTTCTGAGCCATTCGTAGCACTTTCCCCGTAACCAAAGCAAACGTCTGCAAATTTTATCACCAATAAAGAAAATGCTAGCAAGTCAGCATAAGCAGTTTCGTTCTCAATTCCAGGAAACTGAAATATCACCCTTAAATAAAAATTACTCATTTTTAAGAAATTAAGTTTACAGTACGCTATTAAATCTTCACAGACAACTACTAGGATTAGATTCATCAAATCCAGTCATTAGTAACTCATATCTATAAGCATCGCATAAAAAAAGTGCATACCGTGGTTAATTATTAAACTATTACACCATACACAGCTACTATGAAAGAGGTATGGTTTATTCAGATAAATAGCTGCAACAATTAAAGAAAGATTAACATAAGGTGAACAAACATGAAAGCTTGCGATGAAACAAAAATCCACAACCACAAAAAAAAAAAAAACACAGTGTGGATTACACGCAATCAGCGCAGAATAAAAGCTCCTCCTTAAACCCTATCGCAAACACAATAACTGATATCAGAGATCAAACCATAGAATCTACACTACACCGTATCGCACTTCATTAACTGAATCTAATAAATGCACGACTAATCAAAAGATGTTAAATGCAGCTCTTCGCCGAAACTCCTGAATGAATGTTTCGATTGACCTAACAAATAGCAAAAAATTCCGCCTGCTCCGTAATCTGACGTCGACCGATTATCAGCTTTTTAGATGGCTTTTGCAGGAAACATACCGTAAAAGGATCGATTACGATTATTAGATTAACAATGTCAAATTGAAGAATTACCTGTTTGCTTGAATAATCTCAGAAGCAAACCCAAAACAGGTAATAGAGAAGCGGAGAAGTGAAAAGTTAAAAATCGAATTAGCGCAAATGGGAATATTCATAGCGCAGCGTGTGTACGAATTCTTTTTATAGAAGCGTGTCTACACACAGTAAGCGTGAGTGTGTGAAGTAGTGAGAAATTAATGAAGTACACATTACATTTGTTCCCAAAAAATAAAACTTAAGTACATAATATATTGTATAAACATACCGTAAGTACAGAGCTGATTTAATTCTTTTTTTTTTGTCTCTTGCGAAATATTTACTTTAGAAGATAGAGATAATTATATAAGATATATATTTTATAATTAGAAAAAAATAGCGTCACAAAAAAAAATGGAGCTGCATAGTCTAACTGCCACCATTCTCGTCATTGATCAGCAATTGAATTTAGATTAATCTGAAAAAATATTTAAGTGGTAAACAACAGATATACTTTAGTGATATCATTTTTTCTCAATCATACTCAAAGATAGTTGATTGCTTGCTGCAACTTCATACTTATATATGCTTGCATTTATTTATATAAGTTGTCACGCACAAACACAAGCTGGCTTTTAATGTTGATTTTTCGTACTATGCAGGATATCCAATAATTTGAGCGATCATACTGATATTTTTCTTTTGTTAGAAGTTATAGTAATATTCACATTATTCGGTGCAGTTCAATTTAATTTGAAACTCATTATTACATCGATGATGCATGATGGGATGACCGAAAATTACACAGAAACCAATCCCTTTGTGCTACCTATACTCTCTCAAATCCATATAAACAACAATGATCGATCATATTGATTAAATGCCCATATATTTAGGAAAAAAAATTAAGTAAAACGCCGAAAATAGTATGCAATAGATGGGCGGTGAAGTTTCGTCTGACCTGTGACTTGATTGTGTGCTTTTTTATTTTCCTATGATAAAGGGCAAAGGCCATACCACAAGTTGCACAAATTACAATATATAGTGTGACGCAATTTAAGTTCATAAAAATATTCTGTTTTTGGTCATATTTTCACACAAAGAAAATAAAAAATCGATTGATAGGATAAGAATCAGCGAAATTACGTAAGCATGGATGGCTTGCTTTATTTTTTTTTTCCAGCAATGGCGATTGACAAAATGCAGGCACATTGATTGAATACTCAATAACGTCATAAATAATATATAACATTATATATCACTATATATAGATATAGATATATAATTTTATGAAGTATGTTTAGACAACTCACTGGGTTGAGACAGCCTTAATCCATGCGCTATATCTGCTGTGATCTTTCACACTGTAAGAGAAAGAAAGGTTGCTACACTTAGTTCTATTCTATAGCTATTCTTCTACAAGAGAAGAAGCAACGGAAAAAAACCGAAAAGGCGTTTCTACTTACAGGTATATATTAGACGGGCTGAGTTCTTGAAATATATTGACGTAAAATCGCAACCCTTCGGAGCTTACGTCTCTGCAAAGCAATCCTAAGAAGCAGAAAAGCGAGCCCGTAATTTCGTAAAAAAAATATGAAATTTTACATCTGAAAAATGGGTAATTACTGCTATTTTAAGTTCTTGCCTTTTCCTTCGGCTGCGAGGAGATACTCCTTAGCCATAGCTGGGGCGACGCCGAGGGTTCGAGCAGCATCGCTAGCACTGATTCCATCGAGCAATGCTTCTCTATTCATTGCCAAAATGCTGATCCTACTGTATATCTTGTTAAGAGAAACAATAGATCATATTATAAATGGGACGAGAAAAAAATCAAATATTTCTCAATTCGCACAATTCTACAGCTGAGATCATATGAGCAGAAATATTTGAAGTTTCCCAAGATTTATATGATTTATGCATTGAGAATAAGGGCATATATACTGTTGTAGTTTCTTCGAGGAAACCATTACTTGCATTGCTCTGATAATCTTATTCTCAGGTTTGTCTATAAAAAAGGGAATTTTTCGCTTCTGTCTACCGACACATTGTTAACAAATAATATGGCAAAGCGAAATATTAGGTAAAGGGTGGTCAAGTCTCAGTAATCACCTCATCATCACTGTGGGCTTTACTTTGGATCACCACGACACCACTGTCAAATTTCCTAAGCATTACTGAGCTGCCAGCAATCAGAAACGAGATATGATATTCAGAGAATTCCAATCTCACAAATGAGTAAATCAAAGGGTGAAAGAATGAGGTTAACACCGAAAAAGTACATACACATCGAATTTTTCCCATAGAGAACATGCTTGCAATAAATCGTCGGGTGAGATTAATTCTGCAGAAAAAGGAAAACATTTATCTCCTTCCAAACTAGCAGCAAAAAGGTTAACCAGCAGAACAAAAAAAAAAAAAGAGGTCGACCTGTGCCACGGGCTCGATTGAAGAGGCAGTAAATATCTATCAAGTTAATCATTCCTCCAGCCCTCTCTAAAGGTATCTTCACGAAATCTGCCAACTAAAAAGGGGCATAAATTTATTGTCGACGAGCAACCAACAAGCTAAAAGTTTAACGTTTATACACTTCCATTGAACAAACAAGAATCAACGGAAAATACACCCAGCTGGGTGATCTATCTCATCATAGGAAGGAAATGTAACAATACATAAATGAAAAAGAACACATCACATCTACTACCATGTTTTCTTGGTTGCTTCAGTTTCTAGGTCCATATAATGAGTTCAATAACGCAACTGATCATTATAGAGTCCGTTAACTAAACGGACCTGACGAGAAAGCTGTTGATGGTACAAAGCACCCGCCGTCTCCTTGGTGACCGGCGACACAATGCCGACGCTCAACAACCAATCCTGCATTTCTTCTTTGCTGCCCATCTCATCATCGTTCGTCCCACTGGCCTGAGCATTCGTACCAATCAGAAGCTTCGACCTCATCTTCTCTGCAAGCATCACCATCTCCTTCGCCTTACTCTACTCTTCCATGGAAAAGCAAAAAAGGAAAGAGCTTTATAAACATAAATTGACAAAACAAACTCCATCCAAGATTCCAAATTTCGCAAGAACAAAAAATAAAAATCCGAAATAAATATGCCAACCATGAGAGCGCTGAGATCCTGAAAAGCATCCTGCAAGGTCTTGTCCGTACTCTCCCACATCTCTTGCTCTTTCCTCAATATCCCAGAAATACCGACGACAGGCATCTTCAACGCTAACGATGAATTCGAAGAAGATGCTTCCGCGACCTTGCTAGGCTCTTCCCAAGCCCTGCCTCTCCACGCATCCCATAACTTCCCCATGAACACATCAACGTCCGATTTACCCCTAACAATCAAAGTAATCGCCACCACATTGCCCCGGCCACGACCAGCGAGCACCGCGAAATCAACGTCGAGCTTAATCCTAGGGCTGTGGAACATGGACTTAATCGATTTCTTACCCTGGTACGAGATGTGCTGGACAGCCGAAAGAGGGATGAAGAACGGATTCTGAGGGGACTGATTTTGAGAAGGTAGATACAGAAGGCGGTGTGTGGTGAGGATAACTAGGCCTGATTTCAGATTGGGCAAGCTCGGATCGTCTTCGGCGAGAAATTCGACGGCGGAGAGAATCGAACACTCGACTTCGTTAGGGTACAGCACTGGTCGGCCACTTTCCGTCAGCTGCGCCGCCGGGAAAGGATTTCCGTTCATTGTTCAGCTTATTCCCGATTCCTAATAAGGGCTGATTTTAATCCAATCTTGATGCCCGACGACGGCGGAGACGAAGTGAAGACGACGACGACGACGACGACTTAAAAAACCCTATTGTAAGTTAATAGTTGGCGTCGAATTGAAAGAATGCAAACAGTTTTGGGACGAATTTTGTAATTAACATTTCATTAAGAATTCCAGCAACAGCAATTTCTCCCAGTTAGCAGCAGAACTGCTATAACAGCCCAAGAATCTGTGTTTATACATTCAGTTTTACATTCATTGAGGTTCATAACATCAGAGAAATCGCTCTTTCTCCCAAACATCTGTCTAAATTGTTACGTAAACGATGAACATACGTATGTATCAGATCACTCTCTATCTCAGACAACAAAATTTTCGAGCATGTCTTAAACTAGACATCATAGTTCATAATCTGAAGCCAAATCTCGGATGTTATAACAGCGTAAGGGAAACGGCCGAAGAACGAAGTCGAATACCATCGTCGTCCCACTTATTCTCTGGGGGCTGTAGCTCCAGCTATTATTGCCTGACGAAAAAGTTTTTATACGAAAAAAGAAAAAGGCGAATGAATGCTCTTTATAAACAAAGTTGAGAAGAATTGCTGAATGGAAGTTGAAGACTAATAAAAAACTGACCTTTCCGCTATTAACAGCAGCCACCATTGCAACGTGCTGTTCGTCCCTACCGAATTCGTAATAGTAGTAATTCCTGAAAGTACAAATGGGGTAAGATTAGCAGCGAATAGCTTTCTGTAATGAGAAAGATTGCATCTTTGTAAAATGTACCTATAACCTTCTTCCTCCTTGATTTTGATCGTACGAGCAGCAAACAGAGTTGCATTGCCTGAAACAAAGTTTCGAAGGCTCAATTTCGTTCGAAGCACCGATCAAAGGGCGTTTTTTAGTCACATTTTTCTTCCATTTTCCTTACCTGGAACAAAGATCTTAGCCGCTGCCTTTAGTGATCCTAAATCTGTGATGTCTTTGGCCTGACAGAATCAAAGACAGTAACTGAAACACAAACTAATCTCAAAGACTGATTTGGGTATTAAAGTATGGCATCTTTACAACCTCAATTTCTTGTCCTTACATTGAAGAACTGTTAAAGCAGCCATCTTTACATGCAGATTAGATCATACCCTTTTGGGTGAGGAAGGATTAGAAGGAGAACGAACCTCTAAGAAGGTAATCTTGAGTTGGTTAGTGGGGCGAATAAGAACGCTGACTACCTCAGATCTGCAGGCCACATTTGCAGCTGTGTAAGAGAAAGGAAGAGCAAAACTTCATTAGAATGAAAACTTAAATCACTACCCATCAGGCGAAGCAAAGCGCGCGGCGAAGGTCTTCGGCTTAGCTTTATCTCCGTACAGAGAGAGCCCGGCGTTGAAATCCTCAGGCTCGGTGAGGTCTTGGAAGTCCGGCGGCACTCGAATGGCGAAGCCGTCTCCGTAGAACTGAAACCAAGACTTTGTGTTGGCAATGCCCGAAAGAAACGATTTTGGCGGCGGCGGCGGCGGCGGCGGCGGGCTCGGATTGGAAGGAGGAGGCGAAGAAGGCCGAGCCGCGGCGGAGGCCGGCGGTAAGGTGGCCAAGATTGAAGAGCAAGCGGCGGAAAGGACGAGCCTCCTAGAAACGTCGGCGTCCAAACTTCCGGCGAAGGGCGTTCCTAGCGTTTTCCCAGGTGGGTTGTGAGAGATGGTGACAAGAATCTTGGACATCGCCATTGAAGCGGGAAACAGAGCTTTTAGTACGATGAAAGAGATGATGGGGTTTCGTAAGAATGGAATATTAACCGGCGATCGCTCTTCATGGCTTCTTCGGACAAGTGAGTTGGATAACGTATGATGTGGAATTTTCCGTAAATGATCTTCTTCTTGCGATATCTGGCGATATAAAAAATTACCAAAATGCCACTGTTAAAGTAGGAGAAATAATTTAAATGGGCCGAGAAATAATTATATGGGCCGAGAATTAACTTCAGTCATTCTTCCAAGGATTTTAGCTGGTGAGAAGCAGAAGAAATTGAACTCTGCTTTCCGATTCGTTGAGCTTGTTGGTTATTTACGACCCTAACAATTTGCTTACCTTCGTATTGATTGTTGCTAAACTTGGAGCAGTGCTTGTTGGAGGAAAAGATACGCTATGAATGCCGCTATTATTGGTAGAGTTTTGTTTGTTTGTTTGTTATCAGCTGAATTTTTGGTGTTTTAGATGCTTTTTATGTTTCTCTTATGTAGCATCGGCCTTAATTTTGGATTTGCATTCGAAAGATGTTATTAGAGGTTGGGTTGTGATACTGCGTTGCTTTTTTTTGTGTAGACCCATTGCAAGGTGATTTTCCGGAGGCAATAGAAGAGTATTTAGAACATGGAGTGATGAAGTGTATTGCCTTTAATCGCCGGGGAACACTTCTTGCGGGTATAATTTATTTTCGACGTTTCATTTTTCGGTTTCAACTCTTCGAGTGAGTAGTTTCGATTGTTTTTTTCTACTTTTTGGTTAGCTTTCTCAGTTTCGCTTTCGAACTCTATGCTTCCCGATATTTGTACTATCGTTTATGAGCTAATGGCCTTGAAAAAAACGTCCTGAATGTTATAAATTTGGTTCACTGGTCTATACGTTATCGAGCACGTATCTGTTAATGATCGGGCTTGCATCGTAAGGTTGCTGGCGATAATTTTTCAACATAGTGTCTCTGGTGTTTCCACAATAATTTCTGGGCTTCGTGAGAATTCAGCGGTGCATATATGAAAGGATGAGTCTTGGAGCTTACTTTTGATTTGGAAAGTTTCATATTATTTTTAGCTTAGAATAAATCTACAGCTATCATTTAAAGAAAGAACGATTAGTTAGATTAGATACATGTTATTACAAAATTTGTATATTTCAATCCAGCTGGCTGCTCTGATGGAAGTTGCATTATATGGGATTTCGAAACTAGAGGCATTGCAAGAGAACTGAAGGATAAAATCTGTGTAGCAGCCATAACAAGTGTTAGTTGGTCTAAGTATGGCCATCGCCTTCTTGTTTCGGCTGCTGATAAGTCCTTGACTCTCTGGGATGTCCTCAAGGCGGAGAAAATAGTTCGGACAACTCTGCAACAAACTCCATTACAAGCACGCCTCCATCCCGGGGCATCTACGCCGTCGATCTGCTTAGTTTGCCCGCTTTCATCAGCCCCACTTTTGGTTGATTTGGACACATCAACCACCACTGTACTTCCATCCTCACTGCCCGATGTAGGAAACAGTGTCGTCCCATCTTCTCGTAATAAATTTTCAGATGGATCTGCTCCTTTTACTCCCACTGCAGCGTGCTTCAGTAAATATGGTGATTTGGTGTATGTGGGGAACTCTAAAGGGGAAATACTAATTGTGGATCCCGAAAGTGTACAAATACGTGGTTTTGTTTCTGTTTCTGGGTCTGCGGTGATAAAGAACATTGTGTTCAGCCGGGACGGGAGTTACCTTCTAACTAATTCTAACGATAGGATTATCAGGATATATGAAAATCTCCTCCCGGTGAAAAATGGGCGTGGTGAACTGGATAAATTTGTTAGTGAAGCATGTGAGCTAGACGAAATTGAAAAATTGAAGTTTGTTGGGTCGAAGTGTCTTGCTCCTTTAAGGGAGTTTCAAGATTCGATTACCAAAGTACACTGGAAAGTTCCTTGTTTTAGCGGTGATGGAGAGTGGGTCGTCGGGGGTTCGGCCAGCAAAGGCGAGCACAAGATCTACATATGGGACAAAGCTGGCCATCTTGTGAAGATTCTTGAAGGACCAAGGGAAGCTTTGATCGATTTAGCATGGCACCCATTTCGGCCTGTTGTAGTTTCAGTCTCGTTGACTGGTTTGGCATATATCTGGGCCAAGGATTATACTGAAAATTGGAGT
This sequence comes from Craterostigma plantagineum, assembly GCA_027422505.1. Lineage (NCBI taxonomy): Eukaryota > Viridiplantae > Streptophyta > Magnoliopsida > Lamiales > Linderniaceae > Craterostigma > Craterostigma plantagineum. The sequence continues at coordinate 6,094,404 of JAPQWV010000040.1, forward strand.
GCGTTTGCTCCAGATTTTAGGGAGCTTGAGGAAAATGAAGAATATGTGGAGCGAGAGGACGAATTCGATCTTGTTCCTGAAACTGAAAAGGTAGTTAAGTAAAGAAGGACTGACTAAAGATTTTTGTCTGTTTATCTTTATTCCCCTCTTGTATTCTTATCTGAAACTTTTACACTGGTTCAGTTGAAAAATTCTTCTGTGAATGAAGATGATGAGGTGGATATTTTGACGGTTGAGAAAGATTCGGCTTTCAGTGATTCGGACGTATCCCAGGATGAAGTTTGTTTTTTGCCTGCTGATCCGTACCCAAGTTTTCACGAGCAGCAGCAGGTGCACGAATTGAAGAATTTGAAAGTGGGTGATGCTAGCCTTTCTGTATCCCCTGTTTCAGATCGAGCTACAGAAAATGGTTATCTAACAAATCATGAATCCATCCCACGTGAAGGTACATCATTTCTGTATCATTTTATTGCTTAGAATATGCAAATTTTAAATTTGCACACCACTGATATTACTGAAAAATGGAATGCAGAGGACAGTGGAGATGAGAATCAGAAAAGAAAGAGGGAGTCTTCAGAAGTAGAGGTGGATTTCGAAGCGGAAAGTATGAAAGAAGCGTCAAAGATAAAACATTCTGGTAATCTTCTGGAGCTTAAAAGATAAGCTGTATTCTGAAAATTATATCGACTGCTTGGTTCTAAGTCTCAACTACATCCGGCATTATTCTATATATCCGGCATTGTTCGCTTCATAACTTTGATTCCTCTATAATTTTATACTGATAATATCTCTTATTCAAAATATCATTTTTGGCATTCAGAGCCGTTGCATAACTAATTTACGTATGGTTGCTCCCGGTGGAGCTAGCAGGGAGCCATGTTATCGAATATTCTATTCAATTTGCTATTATTTACCTTTTTCGCAAAGAAGCTTCAAGTTATATTGATCTAATAGTGAATAGTAGCAAAAACTGATAGCTTGCTTGCAGCCTTTCTCGGCACATCCTTCTTCCTCCAAGGTTACGATTTATCTATTTCAAAAATTATGTGGTGATTTGTGTTCGATGCATAAGGCTTTGTGTTCTTGCATGTTCTCGTTAACTCTGTCAAATTATTGCCAAGTTCCATTCTGCTATAATTTTGTGACACTGGGATGAGATGGAAGTTTGTCTTACAAAAGAGATGGTTACTCAGAAATTTTCTCGTCATCTTCTTATGTTTTCTTGGCTTATTTCATTTTAATTTTGAATACTCAACTGTTGACAGGATAGTAAACTGACTGGATGGTAATTTCTGCAACAAGGATCCAAGAATGTGATTCTATGCAGCAGCTTTGTTTATGGGAGAATATATGATCTTAGATTAGCGGGAATTCGTTTCATATATAGTGTCATTGAAACAAGACAATTTATCCAAGTGGGAGCCAATACGGTGTCACGAAAATTGGTCCCTGGGTTTTCTCTTACATTCTTTTACTTGTTTCCTTGGTTAAGAAGGTATGGTATTTAGTTATGCTTGTCCCATCTATGTAACATTGGAGATATTTAGCCTATGTAATTAGATGACCTCTGCTGGTTACTTCTGTTGAACAAACTTTTCGAGAAACAAACTTTTAATTTGATTCATCTTGGTTGGTTTCGAACTTTGATGATATTTCGTCCTCGTGGTTGCGAGCACGTTTGAATTTGTCCATTGTCGACGAATTTTTATTTTGAAATTCTCGTTGAACTGGCATAAAGAATGTTCCTTTATTTGTTACACGCCATGCATACTTTTTAATTTCTATACAGATTCAACTGAAACACAGACTAGTTTTTCTCTTGCCGCGTCATGAATTGGTAAGTCACATATGCGCTTAGTCCCATGATAACAAGCACAGCAACCCCCATATTCACCAATAACTGCCTCTCTTCATTGAGCTCTGCGAGCCCTTTCATCTTCTTGTTTAGCCTCTGCATCGTAGAAGCAGCTTCACGATCATCTCCACGTGAACGAATCATCTGTTTGCTGTTTGATCCTTTGTCTCCTTCAGCTCGACCCTCGAGGTGTGATTTCATTTTCTCGGCAGCAGCAGAAGCATCAGGTAAGCCTTTAAATTTATCCAAGATCTTATTCTTAACATCATCCCTCGTCTTGTGAGCTTCATCTGTCTTTTCTGATATACCTTTTCCTTTCAGCCCAACGCTTGCAGCAATCTTCTCAGCTTCAATCCCAATATCTCTCAGAGGATGATCCATTATTTGTTCGTCAGACGTTTTTCTGGCCTCTAAGCTTTCCCTTTCTGCCGATTTGCTTCTGTCAGTGGCCCGACTAGCATCAGCTTGATCCTCTCTTGTTTGTCTCGTGCCTTCTCCTGAGATTTTGTCTTTGCCCTTCTGACTCACAGTTTGCTTCTCAACATCGGCAGCTTTATGCGTCGAAGGAGTTTCTTTAGGCTGTTTATCCACTTTCTTCTTGGGAACGGTGATGCTCAAGGTTCCTCCTTGGTACTTGGCTCGAACAGCGTTGATCTCTCCGTTTTCAGGTACTTGAAAATCTTCTCGAAATCTGCTCCATTTATTGCCAGCCACCAACCGTTCGCCTCTGACCCTTATTATGTTCTTGTCTTCTGTCGAGACTCTGATCTGCTCCTTCGTAAACCCTAGAATAAAAATCATACGAATATAGTTGCAGCGAAGTTTTTCGAGAAATCGAATTCAATGAAGCAAGGCTGTTATATATGCATGTATGATGCATTTACCAGGAAGAAATACACTGAGAGTATGGAACTCGTCGTCTTGCTGCCATTCAGACACGGGCCTGAAATCTTCGTAGACGGGCAAGACGACACCTGTTCGTGGCCGGGCCGGGCCCCTCGGAGGGTTAGTACGGCCACCTCCTCTAGGTCTCATTGCCATGTTTGATCTTTGCACCTAACTTTTTTCTCTTATATGCTAACGTTTGATTGAGAGCTTTTTTGTTTGCGTTTGATTATCATCTCAACTCATCTCTGTGTGCTATTTATACATTTTGCTTGTCGTGAAATTGCTTGGTTACTGCTTTTCTTTTGAAAGAGTTTATCCCTTTGCGATTGCTTGTTGGAGATGTTTGAATTTTGCTTGTCGTATATGGCGCGTGTAAGCTTTTCAGAAGGTTCCTTTGCTTGACTCGTACGTTTTCTTGCATGAGCTTCTTTCTTTGTTTCTTAATTAGGATTCTCTAGAAATTAAAATATCAAAGATAGCTAAAAGGGAAACTTTTTAAAAGCAAAAGTACATATGATGTATCTTGGGAAGATACAAGGTTTTTTACACAGTAGCACAATAAAAAATTATACCTTTAGAACAGAGTATATATGCAGCAGCTCAACAGAATCATACCAGAAAGGAGACTGAGTTGGCTACTCTGTTTTTCCTAATTTATCTTTATTATTGTAATGGAAGCTATATTTAGGTATACTAAAAAGTATAGATACTAACATATTGGCTCTCATATCATGCTGAGATACACTTAAAGGATTTGTTCCATGCAATTAACAGTGTTGTATGTGTATCACCCTTCTTGCGACTGCAGTTTCTTGTCCTCTGCTTTTCCGTCTTCTACGACGGCTACTTTTGCGTTCTGATGATTCGCCGCGCTGCTCGCGCTCATGATGGAGTCGAATTTCTCCGACTTCTCAAGCACGATCTCGATCTGTTCGGCGAAAAAACGTAAGCAGTTTTGATTTTCTTAATAATATTATTCGAGGCGGGCGTAAACTCACCCTAGCTTTTTGGACCATACGGCCCTTGCTTTGATCTCTCATCCCCGTGGTGGATGTCAATATGCCTGTAGATAATGCATATGTAAGATGCCTTAATGAGATCATTCATACTAAGTACTAACTATATTAATATGATTAGATACTTACTCTTCTCATTGACGAACCCATTGTTCTTCAGAATCTCGGCTATGGTGACTACTGTTGCGATCGCTGAAGGCAAAGAGGCGTTTTTTTTTTTTTTTTTGCGGGTTTTCTGGGAATAGGATGTAAAGGGTCGAAAGAATGAAAAAGGTTACAGATTTCTTACCCATGCCTAAAGCCGATAGCTCAATCTCATTATGCTGCTGAAGGTACCTCTGCACGCAATTTATAAAGAATACCCTCATTTTCTTACAGTCAGAAACTGCAATTTAAGGAAGGAGAAAAGCTACCTTTGCAAGATTGACGTAGAAGAAGAGGGGTTTCTTGGTGTTGGAGACTTGAATTCTGTTCTTCTTCAAGTTTTCGTTGTTCGTCTGTTTCACCGCATCTGCCGTTGCCATTGCCATTTCTTTGTCTCTCTTTTTTTCTTTAACTAACCTTTGCAGGCGATCTGTAAAAACTGAGGAAGAAAAACTAAATAAAAGGCAGTTGTCTAAGACAACACACAACTATTCCAATGGACAGCCGAAATAAGAGCCCCCTTTTGACGACAATGCAAAGTTGTTAGAAGGATAAGCGGCTGAGAACTGAAGTCGACCGTTAAGTTAGTTAAACTTGAGACATTCTCACGATCTATTCATAGTCTCTACACTCAAATCCCACCACGTGTCAGATACAATCTATATATATCTTCCTATTTATATATTGCTCCGTCTCCAATCCATTCTTTGATTGCAAGTGAATGCATACATCTGATCTCTATATATACTTCAACGCAGCAAGTTATAATCAGTTTATTTCAAGAAAATAAAAATGAGCCAAGATCAACCCTTACGAAGCGAATCCCTCGAGCACGTCGACGTTGCCGGGCAAATCGCCCAAGCCGAGATTCGTATATCTTCTTCCGAGCAGAAAGATTCCCCTCGTGTAAGAAGAACCGACTATTTACGGGGCTTTTTGTTTTTCATTATTCAGTGTCATATTTGGGCATATGCATCCTGGCCCGTTGCAAAGGGCCACAAAACTTTGGGGCTCCCATTGTGTGAATTTTGGGGCCTTTATTTTATGGCCCGATATCCCAGTAAATATTAAAATTTCGTTTTATTAATATCAACGTGGGACTCCCCATGCTATAAGAAGGGGCCACAAAACTTTTAAAAAACGCCCCCATTTTTATTAAACGTCTTTTTTTTTTTGTTTTGTTCTTTTTTAAACGTTAGTTGGAGCGCACTCGGGCTGGGGAGATAACCATCGGAGAAGCCCTCGAGGCGGCGGCCCTAACCGCAGGCCACAAGGCGGTGGACTACAGCGATGCTGCGGCTATTCAGGCTGCTGAAGTTAGGGCCGCCGGGCGGACGAACATCATCCCGGGCGGAGTGGCCGCCGCCGCCCAGTCGGCCGCCACTCGAAATGCCAAGATACAACGGGACGAGGACAAGACAAAACTCAGAGACGTCCTCTTGGTAAAAAATAAATTATCTGCATTAAAGAGAATTCATGGAGTGAAGTTATACGTGCATTACCGAAACTGAGTAATTTAGGGACATTATATGCCAGATCCCTTTGATTCTGCACCAAATTCTAGGGTTCCACGCATTATCTATGGTTCTGACAAATTTGGGGATCGAAATTGTACGGACGATAACTTCAAAAAAATTAGGCAATTTTGGTACATTACACGTCGCAGTCCTGATTTTGCTCCAAATTCCAGTGTTTCGGCTTATAAGATAGGGTTTCAACGAATTTAGGAGGTTGTAAGTTTCAAAATTAAAAATTCAGGGACATCTTAGAATTCAGTCGTATAACGTCTTACTTAATTTTGAAAGTTATTGTCAATATAATATCACCACCTAAATTCTTTGTCCACGTAGTGACACCCCGAAAAAAATAATTGTACCATTCATATATATTTAACTAAAAAAATTTCGTATTATTGTAATTTGTTACTTTTTTGTATTACAGGATGCGAGTTCGAAGCTCCCGTCTGACAAGCCCGTGATGCGTCGGGACGCAGAGGGAGTGATCGGAGCCGAGCTGCGGAACGACCCCAACCTATGCACTCGGCCCGGAGGAGTCGCCGCCTCGATCGCCGCCGCCGCGCGGCTTAACCAATCGCACTCCCAAAACAAAAACAACAACAACGACGACAACAATAATCAAAGCAAATAAAAATTTACGTCCTTAAATTCTTCTCTGTTTTCAATTGAGTCCTTGTTCTTTGTTATATTATTTTAAGGTATAACGTATTAAGACAGTTGTCTTTATTTGAACTCGAGTTTTATTATTAGGAAAGTCATATGATATATCTCTCGTATACTGAAAAATACACTACACTACATACATGGATCAATCAACGAAGCAACCAATCAAAACGAAATCACACGTGTGTACACATATACAAAAAAAGGACACAGTCACACACACATATATATATATATATGTGTGTGTGTGTATATATTACGCGAAATGATATATTCTATAATCCAAGAAAAATCATAGCAGCATGAGACAGGAACAAGATTGCAGTCCAATTGAAGCCCTTTCCTCGAGTGTATGTCACAGCTGCATAAAGGTTTAAATCAAAATGAAATGATCATAGTAAGTACTATATATTTATCTCCAATTAATATGTTTCGTCTCACCTTTGCTTTTGCTATCGTCGCTTGGGGAAGGATTTGCAGTTGAACTTGAGACCCTAATCCCAAGCCTTCCACAAGACTCGGACCCAATAGCACCTATTATTACCAAGAAAGTATGCGATTAATACTTCATAAGTTATTACAATCAGATAAATAATTAAGATTATGATGTAATAATATATATATATATATATATATATATATATATATGTGTGTGTAAATTACAATCACTGTAGCATGGGAAAGCAGATATGTTGAGAAGATTAGAGTATCCCGAATTGCACTGGCATGTATGTGTATACGTTCTATTCTTCGCGCAAGTTCCTTGTCCACAGTAGATCCAATAGCAAGCTGAGATCATCATCCAATTCCTTATTACCAATTATATCATCAAGATTCATAATTTAAAGAAAATAAAAAATAAAGATGATGAGATTAATAAAGAAGGTATAAAAAATTACGATCGAAGAAAGATAAGTTGTGTGGAATAGGCGGCGCCGGTGGTGGTGCGGGCATGCAAGAATAGTCGAGCGAACCTGCGCCGAACAAATTTTAATTAATTACGCCAAACAAATAGAATTATAATAGTAATATTAATAATAATTTCAATGACTGATATACTAACAATTTGGAATAGTGCAAGGTAGAAATTCAAAGTCTTGCTCGTCGTCGAGGCGTGTTCTTTTCCAGCCATCTTCGCATACGCATTTGAAGTTGAAAGGCTTACCTATGGCTGCTTCGCAGCTTCCCTTTCCACACTCAACTTCTTTGCAGAAGTCATCTATGTAATAATGAAGATCAATTCACATCATATATTTTTGTAATAAATTTATATCGTATCATATATATACAGATATATGTCAGAGTATTATATGTATGTAAGTACCAAGGAATGGTGATAGAACTGAAGGAACACTATCATTAGTACTGTCTCCTTTTGCAGCTAGTAACAAGAGCAGCAGCAAAGTTGCTATGAAATCACTATTAGCAGCCATTTTTATGCACTGCTCAAGGTGATTAAGAATGTGTATTAAATGCACATATATACATAGAGAGAGAGAGAGAGAGAGAGAGAGATAGATAGAGAGAGAGAGAGAGAGAGAGAGAGAGAGAGAGAGAGAGAGAGAGAGAGAGAGAGAGAGATGAGAGGAAAGTCATACGTTGGCGTGCTGGGATTTGGTTCTCCAGTGCAGAAGCTTCCTTAGTTCTGACTAGGTAACTAACAGTTTTGAACGAAAATTCAAAAGATTACAACCTAAAACACAAGTTATTTATATTTTTGCTGATGGTATGTCAACATGGATATGGAAAGATATAATATGTGCATATATATTTTTGTGTTTTCATATTTATGTTGAGAGGTTGAAAGGGTCGTCTGCTGACTTTATTACATGTACCAGGATCACATACATCATCTTGACTTCTGTACATAAATGGTCAGACATTTCATCTTTGAAAGGTTACGAAAGAACCTTCTTATTTGAATTTGTGAGCTTCATTCGATTAAACGAGCTAAAGGGTCGAACTATGCATATTCTTCATTTCTTCTATTATCCTACGTGTCCCTTACATATTTCGGCCCACAGCCCGTGGGCTGAAAAGCTCGCTTTTATTTGGGCCTTGAAATTTGGGCCCAAGCCCTGTTTTTCTAGGGTCGGGTCGGGCCGGCCCATGGGCTTGAGCCTAAATTTTATATATATATATATATTTATATATATTTATCTCCACTTGAAGACCTTTCCTCGAGTGTATGTCATAGCTGCATAAAGGTTTAAATCAAAATGAAATGATCATAGACGTACTTCAATTTTATCTACATATATTTATCTCAAATTAATATGTTTCGTCTCACCTTTGCTTTTGCTATCGTCGCTTGGTGAAGGATTTGCAGTTGAACTTGAGACCCTAATCCCAAGCCTTCCACAAGACTCGGACCCAATAGCACCTAATTATTACTACCAAGAAAGTGTGCGATTAATACTTCATAAGTTATTACAATCAGATAAATAATCAAGATAACGATGTAATTAATATATATATGTATAATTACATCACTGTAGCATGGGAAAGCAGATATGTTGAGAAGATTCGAGTATCCTGAATTGCACTGGCATGTATGTGTATACGTTCTATTTTTCACGCAACTTCCTCTTCTCCACAGTAGAGTAGATCCAATAGCAAGCTGAGATCGTCATCCAATTTCTTATTACCAATTATATTATCAAGATCATCAATTTAAAGAAAATAAAATAAGATGATGAAATAAATAACAGAAAGTATAAAAAACTACGATCGAAGAAAGATAAGTTGTGTGTAACGGGCGGCGCCGGTGGTGCTGCGGGCATGCAAGAATGGAATGGTCGTACGAACCTGCGCCGAACGAACATATGTAAAAATTTTAATTAATTACCAAATAAATAAAATTATAATGGTAATAATTTCAATGACTGATATGTTGAAAGGTACCACCTTCTTGGACAATTTGGGCTTTATACAGTAAGCCCATCAAAGGATCTCAGAAAAACCTCAGATCAGTAAGGAAAAGCCCTTCCCTTATATATTCAAGAAGCCTTGGAAAAACCCTTCCCTAATATATATATGAAATGGCCGCGCTCAAGACAGATAGAAGATCTGAAAAATCTAAAAAGTCTCTCTGCGTAACTTATATATTCGTAAAGTTCTCGAGTCTCTAGCTAAGAAGATTCTCGGTGCGTTTTTTAATAGTGTCTATGGATCCAATTGTGTTTTCGCAGAGCGATAGATCCTTTGATCTGCTCTTAAAGTTGCTGTGAAACCCTTCTCTTATATATTGATGAAAACAGTGTGTTTGGGATTCGCTTTCGTACTACGTTCAGATCTAAGCAGCTGCTTTGAGTCTTTCGTGTCTAGATAGTGCAAGACTGAAAGAGATAGCACTCATTGTGCTGTGTAAAACTCGTCCTCCTAGTAGCTTGAAGAAGATCTGGTGATATCTCTATTTTTTTAACCTTGAGTCAAGCGTTTGAGTTCATATCTCATATATATTTTCGTAGAATTTTCGAGTTTCTAGCTAAGCAGATTCTCGCTGCGTTTTCTAATAGTCTAAAGATCTTGCGTTTTACTCTTGTGTTCACGAGTTTTGCTTCAAGCACTTGTATCGTTAAGCACAAAGAGATCGTGTTCCTACTGTTTGGATCTATGATTTTTATTCCGATTCAAAATCTTTCATGATATACTAACAGTTTGGAATAGTGCAAGGTATAAACTCAAAGTCTTTCTCGTGTTCTTTTCCAGCCATCTTCCCATACGTAGGCGTGCTGGGAATTGATTCTTAATGTTCAGAAGCTTCCTTAGTTCTTACTAGGTAGCTAACAGTTTGCACGTAAATTCAGAAGATTACAATCTAAACCACAAGTCATATATATTTTTGACGATGGTATGTCAACATGGATATAGAAAGATATAATATGTCTATATATATTTATGTGTCTTTCATATTTATGTTGAGAGGTTGAAAGGGTCGTCTGCTTCCTTTATTACATGTACAAGGAACATCATCAATTGTTTTATTACATACTTCATCTTGACTTCTGTACATCAATGGTCAGACGTTTCATCTTCGAAAGGTTGCGAAAGAACCTTATTTGAATTTGTGAGCTTCATTCGATTAAACGAGCTCAAGGGTCGAACTATGTATATTCTTCATTTCTTCTATTATCCTACGTGTCCCTTACATATTTGGGTCATCGAGATGCTGGTTAATTCGATGATTGGGCTCAACAGAGCCCAATAATTAACTTTGCGAAAATCAATTATTGTTTTCAAATAAATATTTTGCTTTTGTTGACTCCTTATGTTTTACTAGCGACTGATGGCGATATAATTGAAGCAAGCAACGAACGAATCATATGTTTACCTACACGAAAGCAGCAGCATTTCATTAAAGTTCTCGAATTCCACTGAAAATAATTGAGAAAGTCTATTAATTTGAAGATGTTCTAGAATTTGATATCCGAAACTCGGTTGTGTACTTGTGATAACAATTATTTTTGTGATATTTATAATAGATAAATAAGAATTGATTTTTTTGAAGTGTATATATATATATTATATAAACATGGACCATGGTGGGTCAAGCCCTAATTCTCAAGCAAGAGTTGTTCGATTATTTCTCTAACTCAATTTTTCTCTTTATGTATATCCTTATTAGGGGTGGTTCGGTACGGTATACCGTACTAAAACTGTGATACCGTATACCGTACTGAAATTTCGGTATCCAAAAAAATCATACCAATATCATACCAAAATTTCGGTATACCTTAAATTTCGATACGGTATCATACCGAAATTTTGGTATGGTATCGGTATCATACCTTCTATACCATTCACACGGAGCATTTTTTACCATGCATGTCTCGTAACAATTCGTTGTTTTAGATTTTTAATCAATTCAAACTCCTTAGGCCCCGATAAGATAGATTATTAATACAAAAATTTTCAAAATAAAAAGATTTTTAACCTTAAAATAGTTTACATATTTTAGCCAGTCTCCTTAGTAAGATAAAAAACTTTACATAACGCCAAAATACAACTTTATATACAGATTAATTAGAACGAAGCGGCTATATTTAAAAAATTAGTGAAGATTAACAAAAAGTAATTGCATTGCATCTTCATGCTTTCAAGATCCTGAAAAAAAAACATTAGAAGTGGAAAAATTAAACGTTACTTGAGTTACATAAGTAAAATATGATGGGCCTAATCTTAGAAAGTTGTGTATAAGTTAATAATTTATGGCTAAATAAGTTTATGAAGATCCTTAATTGTCATTTTATATTTTTGAAATAGTATAATATATGTAGGTGTGTATATATAAAATATATTAAAAATTTTAGTATTTCGGTATTCGGTATAATCGGTATACCTAATTTTAAAAACTTTCATACCATTACCGTACCGAAAATTTTCGGTACGGTATCATACCTTACCAAAAAATTCGGTATACCAAAATTTTCGATATTTTCGATACGATTGATACGATAAGGACGGTATTTCGGTATTTCGGTATTTTTTCCCAGCCCTAATCCTTACCAATATTAAAATTTTAAATGCAATTCGAATATAACTATTAAATTATAAGATAACTAATTTACATTCATATGTTACAGAAACACATTAGTCCGTGCAAACCCTAGATTTCAATAGGGGTGGCAAAATTCCCACGGTGAATCATCCCCGTCAGAACCCTGGGACGGGGAATCCCCGATCATAACGGGGATGGGGAGTTGACGGTGATTCCCCGTCAGTGAAAGAGCGGGGACGGGATGGGGATGGTAATCATGTTTTTAACCCATCCCCGGCCCCGAACCCGGCCCCATTTGCGTCAAGCGGTGATTCACCGTTCCCCGATTAGATTTATTATTAAATAATATAAAATATATTTGAATAAAAGATTTTTAAAAGATTATCCTTTTAGATTCCATATTATTTAGAAAAAAACTACTCTCAGTATTTCACAACACACTCATATTTCAATCACATATTATATTAAAGTTTTTATACTTCAATATCATTTCTAAATATTGTTTTGCCTATATTACTTAGTTTATTTATTTGCTGCAATTTTTTTTTTATTTTGTTGGATCCATGATATGGGGAACCCGAATTTCCCACGGGGAACCCCATCCCTCAATGGTGATTACCCATCCCCTAACCAACTCATCATAAGTGGTGAATTTGCGGGGATGGTATTAAGTACAAGAATTTGGTACGGGGACGGTATGTCCAATACCAGCCCCGAACCCGTCCATTGCCATCCCTAGATTTCAAGTTTATCGTCAGAGACATGGATAGATTAACCTCGGCAGAAAGAAAGAAAGAACAGAGAAGAGAGCATACGATTTCAAGCCGACCGTTGGGTCATCATTTCGCCAAGGAAGAATGGTGGCGCCAGCTGCTAGTCGTGCCTTGCGTTGGGATTTCGGTTTTTTCTGGAAAGAGTTGTAAACTTTGATGTTTTTTTTAAAATTGCATTTGAAAATAGAACTATTAGAATATAAAATAATAAATATTTGTTATTACACACATCGAGTGTGCTTATTTCAGGTTCTAATATTGAGCCTAGCCCAGCCCACGCACAGCTATATAATATCGGGTCCAATACGGCTGATGGCTAATTAATTGACGGTTGACCCAATCTAAAAACTTCTCAGGGGGCAAAACATGAAAGATGATAATATTGGAGGACTTAAATATAAACAGAAATGTAAATAGGCGTCGCCACTATAGGCGCCGGATCCTCAGAAAGAGACGCTTATTTGTCGCTCGGTGCCTTTATTACAAGTTTTTTAAGGATTTACTGTCGGTTCTTTATAAAAACCGATGCTAACTAGGAGCAGCAGTTTCCATTGATTTCGCAGTCAACCATCCAAACGCTGTAAGAATCCCAGCATTTCCTCATTTTTTTAACGTATACGCTTGCATTCGATCAAAACTAGCTTGGCAACCTTACTCCGTTTCTTTCCAATCACTTTCGGCAAATTCCAATCGTTTTCTTACCTAAAAAAACCAAAGCTCTTCTTCCCCAAATCACAACGCGGGATTGGGCGAATCGACGGCGGGATAGAGATATTTGACGCGGGAAAGTGCGATTCGACGGCGGGATAGAGCGATTCGACGCGGGATAGTGCGATTCGGCGGCGGGAGAGCGATTCGGCGTCATCCGAAGGCTTTATTGGTGCGTTTTTTTGGGCAATTTCTTATTGTTTTGCGCAATTTCGAAGTATCTTGTCGTCTTTGATCGATTATATTGTCGAACCTTTCGTGCATTTGGAAATTTTCTGAATTTATGTGTTTATTTGGGTCGATTTGGGGAATATTTCACTCGAAATTAGGGTTTGGGCGTTATTTTGTCCAATTGTCTACTTTGATAGATTATTGTGTCGAATCTTCCGTGCATTATTTTTTGATTTGTATATGTTTATTTGGGTCAATTTGGGGAATTTTTAATTTGAAATTAGGGTTTGGGCGTTATTTTGCGTTATTTCAAAATATATTATGTCGACTTTGAACTAATTGAGAAAGGCAAAAAGACGTTCCTTCCACCAGCTTGTTTCACACTTAGCAGAGCTGAGAAGTTAAGTTTTTGCAAAAGTCTTAAAGGTATTAAAGTGCCATCTGGATATGTTAGTAACATAAAGAGATATGTATCTTTAAAAGATCTGAAGTTAGTGGGATACAAATCTCATGACTGTCATGCATTGATGCAACATTTATTGCCAATCGCAATTCGTGGATATTGCCGAAGCATGTTCGTCAATGTATTTCAAAACTTTGTTTCTTCTTCAATGCTATTTGCAGTAAAGTACTTGATCCTGAGCTGCTAGACGACCTGCAAGTTGATGTTGTGATTACTTTGTGTCGCTTTCAAATGTTTTTTCCGCCATCATTCTTCGACATTATGGTACATCTCATCGTTCATTTGGTGCGCGGAATAGTGTTGTGGTCCAGTGTACATGAGATACATGTATCCGTTCGAACGATATACAAAAGTCCTTAAGGGGTATGTTAGAAACCGATATCGACCAGTAGGTAGCATTGTCGAAGGATACACCCCAGAGGAATGTGTTGAATTTTGCACTTCATATTTAGGAACTGTGAAAGAGATAGGGGTTCCTACATCTCGACATGACGGACGATATGGAGGCAAACCGTTGACAAAGCCACAGTATAAGAATTTATCGAGAGAATTACGGGAGACAGCCCAGTTTTATGTGTTGCGTCATTTGGGTGAAGTTCACCCTTCTTGGAAGAACATTTAGCTAAGTTGCATCGGGACAATCCTACGAAATCCGAGTTATGGCTCATAAAGGAGCATAACCGATCGTTTTTAGGGTGGTTCAAACAGAGGGCAATGTATGCAGAAAACGGTTCGAGTTGTAGTGAAATGATTAAGTGGCTGGCTTGGGGACCTGAATGGAATGTTGCGACATATGAGGGGTATGATACTAATGGTTATACATTTTACACCAAGAACCGAGACGATAAGAGCGCCTCACAGAATAGCGGAGTCACATTAGTTGCATTGTCTAGGGAGGTTTCTCGTGGAAAACATGTCCAAGTTACGAGTACCAAGGAATCATATGATGGGTTGTTGAAGAAACCATTGAACTTGCCTACAAAAATGACGTCAAATTTGTTTTATTGCGATGTCAATGGGTGGATAACAGACGAGGCGTTCGAATTGATCTTGAATTAGGATTCCCAATGGTTGACTTACATAAGGTGAGGTATGTTGATGATCCATTTGTTCTTGCAACACAAGCTAGATAAGTGTTCCACGTTCGAGATTCTGCTAATGTTGATTGGCATATTGTCCTTCAAGGTAAAAGGTGTGTTCTTAGTATTGGCGATATCGAGGATGAAGAAGAATACGATGAAAGCGATAACACATTCCTTTTCCTACGGGCTGGAACTAGTTCCAATTGTAGAAGACGATGTAACTTGTCGTCGATACACTATTTCAAATCATAATGAAGGACTATATTGCTGAAAATTATTGTAAGTGTAATTATACATTTTTAATGTTTGTTATCTAATGTTTGGCGCGATTAATAATATTTGATATAAATTTATTAGTTTTTGAATAATACAGGTATTAAGTACTGTACGAGATGTCTTCAGATCCTACGTCTACTTCGGGTGGGACCGATTCGAGCAGGTCGAAGAGGCGTACAAGAGGGCCGTACAATATGAAATCTTTACGGAAGCGACTAGATGCTGATCCATCTGTTTGTCCGTTACAATTCGGCCATGATGGCGAAGTTATTGGCCCAGACAGGTCCAAAAGAGCGTCATTCAGCAACTATATTGGTCAGGTACGAGGTCACAAGTGACGGACTTCATCACTGGTTGGCGCCATATAGACGTGGGACTCAAGGATGCGCTTTGGAGGGATATTAAGGTAAAAAGGTTTATATTATTATACATTAAGAACTTATACACGAGTTTTAGCGATATCTCAAACTTTATTTTGCAGCGCACATGGAACTTGCCCCATGATCCTTCCATCAAGGCAAGGGTTCTTAAAAAGGCAGGAGAGTTGCGGAAAAATTGGAAGACGAAATTCACTCAGAAGGAAAGGGTGAAAGGATCAAGTTTGTATGACGATTACGACCACATAGATCGTGCAGGGTTGGTTGAATGGGGGGAACATAAGGGGACCTCCCAGTTTCAGGTAAATATTAATCAGTTATTTAACTATCTTTATAAATAATATATAATCTAATTTAATTTTTAAATATTTCAGGAGATTAGTGAAAAAGCGAGACAAAGTCAGTCTCACAACATTTATCCACACCATCTCGGCACGACGGGTTATAGAGGACGGATGGCTGAGTGGGCAGCAGAGGATCCACTAGACCATATTGTTGACTTTCCTGAACAATTGGTTCCTCTTTTGTCCACGGGAAATGAAGAACGAAAAATTTCATCCGAGCCCGCACAAAGAAAAGGGATGACGGAGGTTATGTCATCGATGGTGGCGCCACGAGGGATCTGGTCGAAAAAGTTGTAAGTGGCAATCGAAAAACTTCTTTAATTTCACAAATATTTTTCACAAATATGTATTTTGACTAATATATTTTAACAGGCACGGGTGCATGAGCAGCAGAGTAAAGGAGACTTTGTACCTGTTAGGCAACATGATGCATTGTCCAATGCTATAGGAAAACCCGATCACCCCGGACGCGTTAGAGGAGTCGGGAGGCATGGGACAATTCGAAGCGTGTTCGGCAAGCTATCTGAGACTTCGAGGGGACATTACATGTCTAATACTGCACTGGATCAGATGAAGGCTGAGATAGAGGCTCAGCTAAGAAAGGAGATGATGGCCGAGATGGAGGCTCGGGTGGAGGCTCGATTAGAGGCTCAGGTTGCTACTCAGGTGGCGACTCAAATGAGGGCTATGTTCGCTCAAATGGGTATGCCAGTGCCTAACTTGGATCAAGAAGTGAACATGGGCGGTCCTACTTCACTTTCCCCCCATACTACTCGGAGTTCTCATGGATCAGCCATTGATCCATTTCCCCCGTCGATGGACGTACCAGTAAGTATTATTTTGTTTAATATCATGTTCAACTTATTTTATATTAACTTTTTATTCATTTTAAATATATAGTATCCTAAAGTACGACTGATGATTAACATCGTTGGAGCATTAGAGGTCGTCGCTATTGGGACGGTTGTTGATGGACGTACTACTATACATAGTGTCCTAGTGTCCGCAGAGAACGTCGCGGTCTCCATCGATATCATTGCTTCTGGAAAGGAAGGAGTCGGTCTCCCCATACCAATCGGAGAACTTGCGACGTTGGGGGAAGCAAAAAATAGTTTTGTACAGTGGCCAAGAGAATTGGTACTTTCTCCAAATAAGGTAAGAAAGCAATATTTCATGTTTTGATAATATTTTCACTAACTTATGTAATTGAATATGCAGGCACTTTCCTCTCCAGTAAATATTTACTCACTAAAAGGGGAGTCACCACTAGAGCCAAATCACGCCAATGATGTCACAAAATTGGACCGGGAAGTACTTGAACGTCTTGGCGAACATTGCCATTATATGGTTGACGTAATTTCGTCTCGTGAAGATCGGTTGACATTTTCGTTCACAATCAACATGGCCGATGTATATTATAATCCGAGACACGAAGAAATCCCGACGTGTATCGATATCAAGGACATTCTGGAGTTTTTGAAGCTCGTGAGTTTGGATGCGTCAGTGATTCAGTTATTCTTGAGGTATCTTTATTTTTCGTTGAAGCTAATAGTTTCTACAAGATTTTCATACGCGAGATTTATTAAATTTATGTAAATCGTTATAGGTATCTTCGTCAAGAGTCACCGAAGTTCCATTGCTTGAATCCGAACCGCTTAAGCTTGATAGCTAGTGATATCAATGCTGATATGGAGATTAACTACATGGCTGAGGCGTTCAAAAATACGCTCCAGTCAAGTAATTATCTTTTTGCGCCTTACTGTGAAGGGTGAGAACACTCTACGTAACCTGTATGCTATACATCTTAGTTGTTTACGTCATACGCGATTAAATGTATTTCTTACGAGTTTTAGGAACAATTGGGTATTGTTGGTGATCGACTTTGCCGCGAACATCGTATTTGTGTTCGACCCTTTGGCACCAAAGGCGAGCGTACGAAAGTTAGCTATTCGTCAACGTCTGAACACGTAAGTTATGAAAAGTTCTAGTTTATATATATTTTCATCGTTTATTTAGTCTTGTAACATTCTTTCTAATTTTCAGGGCAATAAAGATCGCAACGTTCCTTGGTGCGGTTCAAAGTAAGAAGGCATCCCCAGTTAGTTGGAAAGCATGCAAGGTACACAATAATTCTGCAATTTCAAAGTAGTTTTTATTTAGATTCTTATAATATTTGATTATTTTTCGAAATACAGTGCCCTAGACAACCGGACAATAGTGAATTGTGTGGCTTCTATGTCATGCTATATATGTTTGATCTCTTATGAATCGTCGGACAAGATCGAATCAATTTGGTGAAGGTATGAAGATTTGCGTCCTCTTGGTAGATTTTCAAATAAATGTCTTAGTCTGTTTTTATGTTTTAATGCGTTTATTGTTGGCTAATGTTACAGGTATTAGAAGATATCGTTTACAACGACGCAGCGATTCAAGAAATTCGCGAGTTGTGGGCAGAATTTTTCAAAGAAATTTGTCTGGTGAAGTGATTGTTGTAGTTGGATTCTTGATTAGTTGGATATTGGATTAGTTGGATATTTACGTATGATATTTTTTGTTACTTGATTTCGCGGAATATTTTGGTATTTGGTTTGGGTTGTACAGAAGGGTCGAAAATAAAATTTAAGTTAAAATAAATACTATAATGCGTCGGTTGTTGGAAATAACCGACACCTTTAACTTAAAAATAATATCCATTCTTTTCTTCACTTCTTTTCGTATCTTCGAGTGACGGCGACGATTTCTTCGGCGATTAGGTATCAGTTCTCCCTCGCATCAACAACAAACATAAGTTTTTCCATCGGGTTCGGTTTGGTCTTGTGTTTCTCAAAGAAAGTTTTCGTCTTTATAGCTTGTCCCAAGCCAACATCGTGCGTGCGTATGGCATTTGAGCTCACATTGATGTACCCACGCATGGAATTGCTTGTTACGTAGTGATGTAGTGAATTGGTTGACTGATGTACTGAAATTATACCATAATACTGAATTTCATGTCATTTCATCAGCCCGAAATATGAGGGCCTATTGGCCCGGCCCATCAGGCCCGACGGATCGGGTTGCAGGCCAAAATACCCGGCGGGCTGCGGGTCAAACCTAGCCTCTTAATTTTATGTATTTTTGGAAATTGATTGTTTCTTTTGGTTAATTTCTTGAGAATTTTTATATCTGGGCATGTTTGCTTGATACGGTAGCGGGCTGCAGGCCATGAGTTGATGTTGGGCACTTGTCTAATCGTAAGTATGTTATTTTGTTCATTTATCACTTGAACGAGTACCATTTGAACTCCTTGCAGCATAAACGGGGCTTGGTTCCTCAACAATCAAGACGATGAAAGAGAATCATGGGAAATCAAGATTCAAGAATGTGTGTGTTTTCTGTGGGAGCAGCTCTGGTAAAAAGGATTGTTACAAAGAAGCTGCACTCGAGCTAGGGCAGGAGTTGGTAATTAATCGACAACCAAGCTCGCCTTTTCAATTTCTTTTCTTAAACTAATGGAGAATTTTATCTTTAATGTTTCATATTTGCATATATGAAGGTTGCAAAAGGATTGAACCTTGTGTATGGTGGCGGAAGCATTGGGCTGATGGGTCTAGTGGCGCAGCGGTTCATAGCTGCGACGGACATGTTCTTGGGTTTTAATTAAAGTGCTTTCTATTACTTTTTCTCACTAATTTATCGTTTCGATTATGAAATCTGTTTCTGCAACGTTATTGCAGGATCTTACCTAGTCCTTTGACCGGAAAAGAGGTTCCGTCTTATTATCTCTCCTTTTTTGCCTTTCTTCATATGTTACCTTACATTGGTGGCATATGATAATAACTTCTATGTTTCTGAATATTCTAATTTATATGTGTTTGAGATGGTTCAGAAAACTGGTGAGACAATTGGCCAAGTTAGAATCGTGGCTAATATGCACCAGCGGAAAGCTGAGATGGCTCGCCATGCTGACGGCTTCATAGCTTTGCCAGGTATTAATTGTAATTATAAGATGAGAGTAGGCCTTTATCCATCTTTACCATTTCTTTTGACCCCATCTAAATCATGGCCTCATTTGGTAATAACTATCCATGGCTACGCATGTCATGTTTATCATATCAGGTGGCTATGGAACTCTTGAGGAACTATTAGAAGTGATAACATGGGCGCAGCTTGGCATCCATGATGTAATACCCGTAAAATTTATACGGGATTATTTTAATAATATTCGAACAGTATGAAGTCGACTTCGAACATACACCGATTTTTCTTCTTTGAGTCAAGACAAGAATTTAAATTTGACCCGATAATGAAAAATAAAGGCCCATTGGACCAAAAGAAAAGTAATGGCCCAATTATGAGAGGTAGACTAGAAATTAGGATTTTGGCACAATAAAATATAATAATAAAAAAATAAATAAATAAATAAATAAATGGGCGATTTTTATGTAAGGAGAGGGATCTCTTTACACCTCATTACTTTGACCCAAAAATACTATAATACTAATAGAATCAAAAACAAAACAAATCAAACAAAACAATTCAACTCCAAAATGAAACAAACAAAATAAAAATAAAACTAATACATACTTTATTAACCTAAAATATAAATTAACAACTCAACTACAAATACAAGTAGGAGGTGGCGGTTTTTATGGAGAGGAGAAGGAATAAAGTGATATCCCAAACACTTAAATACAAAAATCAAAAGCCATCAAATACACCTAATACACCATTAACACAAGAATAAATAACACTAAAAATTAATAGGGAGACACCATCATAGAGATGAGAGGCCGAGAGAATCAAAGAAAGAAAGAGAAAGAAAATATAAAGGAGAGAGAGAGAGGGAGAAGCCGAGTGGGAAAGAGGGAGAGAGGGGGAGAAGAAAAGAAAAGAAAAGAGAGAAAAGAAAGGAGAAGCTCACGGGCGAGGAGGAGCTCAGGATCGAAAGGTCGGGATCACACTCGTAACACAATTCTCTGCGGATTAAGGTAGGTGAAGATCACCTGCATACGTAAACAATATTAGGAATTTCGAATTTTTACGTGTTTGTATGTTCTTCATCGAGTTCTTTGTGTTTACGTGATAGTGATGATTGATTTGCATGAATTGTTCATTATATCTATATATATATATATATATATTTCGGTTAGCTTAGGAGGACCATGAGTATTTAGGATAAAACATAGGAAAGATTAGAGTTTTCTAGGGTTTCTTTATTCATGTCGGCCAGGAGGTTTAAAAATTCATATCTCACAATCTAGACCTCGGATTAAGGTTCCCTCGGACATCATTTACCCCTTGATCATTGAGAAATACGAAACTGTCGCAAAACAGCCTATAAAATAGCTATTTTAAAAGTTTATGGACTTAATCGAAATTTTACAAAATCTGGGGAGTCTGTGTTGTAAAATAGCTTTTAGGACATATTTTAATTTCGGAATATATTATTGGGGTCCTTTGTGAAATTTTCAAAAACTCGGGTACTAAATTGACAAGTTTCAAAAAAAATATATAGAGACTAAAAATGTAAAGATTCAAACAGGAGATATTTAATACTAAATTTCATTTGGAGAGAAATTAGAACTTTTCAAAAGTTTTGGGGTGCTAAATAAATTTATATAATTTCGACTAGGATGAAATTAGAACGTTTCAAAAGTTTAGGGATGTTAATTAAATTTATATAATTTCGGCTAGGATGAAATTAGAATTTTTCAAAAGTTGTGAAGGCTAAATAAATATATACAAATTCGGCTAGGATTAAATTGGAACTTTTCAAAAGTAATTAGGGGCTAATAATTCCATAAGGACCAAATTAAAACTTTTAAAAAGTTTGAGTACTAAAATTTTAAGTTGAGTTTCGGCTAGCGTAGAAATGAAAATTTTCAGAAACCTTTGATTTTTTTCTTAAATAAAAGATTAATATATTCGGTTAGGGTCATTATGCAATTTTCGGAAACTCCGAGGGGTTAATTGTAAATTTTCATAATTTTTGGGGCAAATCTGAATTCTATAAAAATTTCAGGTCTTAACTAAAAATATTAAAATATGGGGCAGATTTGAAATTTGAGAAAATTTTTTATTCTTAGATAAATTTTGAGGATCATTCCTGGACATTTTATAAATCTATAAACTTTTCGAATATTGAGTCAAAGAATTTCAAATTTGCTTCCTTAAAAATAAAATAATGAGATTTTGGATTTTTAAAAATAAAATTTGGAGAAATATTTCTAAAATAGGAATTGAAGTATTATTTTAAAAATTTGGGAGTTAAAGATAAAAGGATTAAAATTTTGGAACTCTTAGTGTAATTTAGGGGAGAGTTTAGTAGATAAGTTTTCGGGCCGATTTAATCGGAACGCAGGCTTTGGGCCCAAATTATTTGTGTACGCTAGTTTTTGGATCGGGTCGAGCTAATACCTCGGGCCGATACGTTATATGAAAATTTGCATTTTATATGTTGCACTTTATTTGCACGGCATTTGCATACACGTGTCATGAGGGGAGTTACAACTGTGCGGGGTCTCGATAATGTCGATGAGTGGGGTAGTGACTGAATGTTATTCGTCGGGCTACAACTCGATGAAGCGTTCGCGGTTGGGACCGAGATGGGGCCGCTTGTCACTATTTTAGGTACGGTTGAGACCGAGATGGGGCTGTTACCTGCAATTGTTATAGACGGTTGAAACCGAGATGGGGCCGTACTATCATGGCTTTTT
This sequence comes from Craterostigma plantagineum, assembly GCA_027422505.1. Classification (NCBI taxonomy): domain Eukaryota; kingdom Viridiplantae; phylum Streptophyta; class Magnoliopsida; order Lamiales; family Linderniaceae; genus Craterostigma; species Craterostigma plantagineum. The sequence continues at coordinate 6,116,876 of JAPQWV010000040.1, forward strand.
ATGACATTTATGCGTGGATTCCGAGTCTAGCCTAGGGCCCTGTGTTTGAAATAAGATGTGTGATGAAAACAAGCGTGTATTCGTGAGATGTCGAATGTGCATTCGTGAGGTGTCGGGATTGGGTTGTGAGAGCATTTGCATTGCATATGTTCATCGACTCGGCAAAAGCTCAGGGTTTACCTCCACGGACTTTTGAGGGCGGAGCAGTACATGTGACGCGACCTATGGAGTGATTTAAATTATGTTTCGTGTGTTTACATTTTTGGGCCCCGGCCCAATGAATAAATGTGGACCTCGTGAGAACAATATTGAACTCATGTATATTTGTATTCATATGTTTGAAAAAGTTTTAATTAAATGGGCTTTTCGCTGCTTGTGCTGAATAAATCCGCCAAAATACATATCTAGAAAATCGCTGTTAACTTGTATTCATACGGATTCTCATCGGTTGTTTCAAACAAGCGACGCCTATTGACAGATATAGGCATCGGTTGTTTTAAACAACCGACGCCTTTTGACAGATATAGGCATCGGTTGTTTTAAACAAGTTATTTAAATTACGTTTCGTGTGTTTACATTTTTGGGATCCGGCCCAATGAATAAATGTGGACCTCGTGAGAACAATATTGAACTCATGTATATTTGTATTCATATGTTTGAAAAAGTTTTAATTAAATGGGCTTTTCGCTGCTTGTGCTGAATAAATCCGCCAAAATACATATCTAGGATATCGCTGTTAACTTGTATTCATACGGATTCTCATCGGTTGTTTCAAACAAGCGACGCCTATTGACAGATATAGGCATCGGTTGTTTTAAACAACCGACGCCTTTTGACAGATATAGGCATCGGTTGTTTTAAACAACCGACGCCGTTTGACAAGCGATGCTTTTGACAGCTATAGGCATCGGTTGTTTTAAACAACCGACGCCTTTTGAAAGCTACAGGCATCGGTTGTTTCAAACAACCGACGCCGTTTGACAGCTACAGGCATCGGTTGTTTCAAACAACCGACGCCGTTTGACAGCTAAGGCATCGGTTGTTTTAAACAACCGATGCCTTTTGAAAGCTACAGGCATCGGTTGTTTCAAACAACCGACGCCGTTTGACAGCTAAGGCATCGGTTGTTTCAAACAACCGACGCCTTTTGACAGCTTTTCCTCTATTTAAAAGGCACACTGGTGCTACGTATCACGATCGCACACACTCACACTCACACAACAATGCCTTCTTCCATGCTATCGTTACTGTTTCGAACTACAAAAACTCGCTGCCTCTCATCAACAACGATTATGGAGGCCAATGTGAAGAAGCTTGCCGATGACTGCCTTACAGGAGAACGTAGCTTTGAAGAACTTGAAGAAGCCGTTGCAGAGAAGATTCATGGGGCGGAGGAGTTTCAAGTTGACGAGTGCAGCTCGGTGGTCTTCGCCTACCTCAAGCACAAGACGGCTGGAGATGCCGAGAATGTGCTCAGGGAGTTTCAAGCCGTTTGACAAGCGATGCTTTTGACAGCTATAGGCATCGGTTGTTTTAAACAACCGATGCCTTGTGAAAGCTACAGGCATCGGTTGTTTCAAACGACCGACGCCGTTTGACAGCTAAGGCATCGGTTGTTTCAAACAACCGACGCCTTTTGACAGCTTTTCCTCTATTTAAAAGGCACACTGGTGCTACGTATCACGATCGCACACACTCACACTCACACAACAATGCCTTCTTCCATGCTATCGTTACTGCTTCGAACTACAAAAACTCGCTGCCTCTCATCAACAACGATTATAGAGGCCAATGTGAAGAAGCTTGCCGATGACTGCCTTACAGGAGAACGTAGCTTTGAAGAACTTGAAGAAGCCGTTGCAGAGAAGATTCATGGGGCGGAGGAGTTTCAAGTTGACGAGTGCAGCTCGGTGGTCTTCGCCTACCTCAAGCACAAGACGGCTGGAGATGCCGAGAATGTGCTCAGGGAGTTTCAAGCCGTTTGACAAGCGATGCTTTTGACAGCTAAAGGCATCGGTTGTTTTCCGACGCCTTTTGAAAGCTACAGGCATCGGTTGTTTCAAACAACCGACGCCGTTTGACAGCTAAGGCATCGGTTGTTTCAAACAACCGACGCCTTTTGACAGCTTTTCCTCTATTTAAAAGGCACACTGGTGCTACGTATCACGATCGCACACACTCACACTCACACAACAATGCCTTCTTCCATGCTATCGTTACTATTTCGAACTACAAAAACTCGCTGCCTCTCATCAACAACGATTATGGAGGCCAATGTGAAGAAGCTTGCCGATGACTGCCTTACAGGAGAACGTAGCTTTGAAGAACTTGAAGAAGCCGTTGCAGAGAAGATTCATGGGGCGGAGGAGTTTCAAGTTGACGAGTGCAGCTCGGTGGTCTTCGCCTACCTCAAGCACAAGACGGCTGGAGATGCCGAGAATGTGCTCAGGGAGTTTCAAGCCGTTTGACAAGCGATGCTTTTGATAGCTATAGGCATCGGTTGTTTTAAACAACCGACGCCTTTTGAAAGCTACAGGCATCGGTTGTTTTAAACAACCGACGCCGTTTGACAAGCGATGCTTTTGACAGCTATAGGCATCGGTTGTTTTAAACAACCGACGCCTTTTGAAAGCTACAGGCATCGGTTGTTTCAAACAACTGACGCCGTTTGACAGCTAAGGCATCGGTTGTTTTAAACAACCGACGCCTTTTGACAGCTTTTCCTCTATTTAAAAGGCACACTGGTGCTACGTATCACGATCGCACACACTCACACTCACACAACAATGCCTTCTTCCATGCTATCGTTACTGTTTCGAACTACAAAAACTCGCTGCCTCTCATCAACAACGATTATGGAGGCCAATGTGAAGAAGCTTGCCGATGACTGCCTTACAGGAGAACGTAGCTTTGAAGAACTTGAAGAAGCCGTTGCAGAGAAGATTCATGGGGCGGAGGAGTTTCAAGTTGACGAGTGCAGCTCGGTGGTCTTCGCCTACCTCAAGCACAAGACGGATGGAGATGCCGAGAATGTGCTCAGGGAGTTTCAAGCCGTTTGACAACCGACGCCGTTTGACAGCTAAGGCATCGGTTGTTTCAAACAACCGACGCCTTTTGAAAGCTACAGGCATCGGTTGTTTTAAACAACCGACGCCGTTTGACAAGCGATGCTTTTGACAGCTATAGGCATCGTTGTTTTAAACAACCGACGCCGTTTGACAACCGACGCCTTTTGACAGATATAGGCATCGGTTGTTTTAAACAACCGACGCCGTTTGGCAAGCGATGCTTTTGACAGCTATAGGCATTGGTTGTTTTAAACAACCGACGCCTTTTGAAAGCTACAGGCATCGGTTGTTTCAAACAACCGACGCCGTTTGACAGCTAAGGCATCGGTTGTTTTAAACAACCGACGCCTTTTGAAAGCTACAGGCATCGGTTGTTTCAAACAACCGACGCCGTTTGACAGCTAAGGCATCGGTTGTTTCAAACAACCGACGCCTTTTGACAGCTTTTCCTCTATTTAAAAGGCACACTGGTGCTACGTATCACGATCGCACACACTCACACTCACACAACAATGCCTTCTTCCATGCTATCGTTACTGTTTCGAACTACAAAATCTCGCTGCCTCTCATCAACAACGATTATGGAGGCCAATGTGAAGAAGCTTGCCGATGACTGCCTTACAGGAGATCGTAGCTTTGAAGAACTTGAAGAAGCCTTTGCAGAGAAGATTCATGGGGCGGAGGAGTTTCAAGTTGACGAGTGCAGCTCGGTGGTCTTCGCCTACCTCAAGCACAAGACGGCTGGAGATGCCGAGAATGTGCTCAGGGAGTTTCAAGCCGTTTGACAAGCGATGCTTTTGACAGCTATAGGCATCGGTTGTTTTAAACAACCGACGCCTTTTGAAAGCTACAGGCATCGGTTGTTTCAAACAACCGACGCCGTTTGACAGCTAAGGCATCGGTTGTTTCAAACAACCGACGCCTTTTGACAGCTTTTCCTCTATTTAAAAGGCACACTGGTGCTACGTATCACGATCGCACACACTCACGCTCACACAACAATGCCTTCTTCCATGCTATCGTTACTGTTTCGAACTACAAAAACTCGCTGCCTCTCATCAACAACGATTATGGAGGCCAATGTGAAGAAGCTTGCCGATGACTGCCTTACAGGAGAACGTAGCTTTGAAGAACTTGAAGAAGCCGTTGCAGAAAGATTCATGGGGCGGAGGAGTTTCAAGTTGACGAGTGCAGCTCGGTTGTCTTCGCCTACCTCAAGCACAAGACGGCTGGAGATGCCGAGAATGTGCTCAGGGAGTTTCAAGCCGTTTGACAAGCGATGCTTTTGACAGCTATAGGCATCGGTTGTTTTAAACAACCGACGCCTTTTGAAAGCTACAGGCATCGGTTGTTTTAAACAACCGACGGCGTTTGACAAGCGATGCTTTTGACAGCTATAGGCATCGGTTGTTTTAAACAACCGACGCCGTTTGACAACCGACGCCTTTTGACAGATATAGGCATCGGTTGTTTTAAACAACCGACGCCGTTTGGCAAGCGATGCTTTTGACAGCTATAGGCATCGGTTGTTTTAAACAACCGACGCCTTTTGAAAGCTACAGGCATCGGTTGTTTCAAACAACCGATGCCGTTTGACAGTTAAGGCATCGGTTGTTTCAAACAACCGACGCCTTTTGACAGCTTTTCCTCTATTTAAAAGGCACACTGGTGCTACGTATCACGATCGCACACACTCACACTCACACAACAATGCCGTCTTCCATGCTATCGTTACTGTTTCGAACTACAAAAACTCGCTGCCTCTCATCAACAACGATTATGGAGGCCAATGTGAAGAAGCTTGCCGATGACTGCCTTACAGGAGAACGTAGCTTTGAAGAACTTGAAGAAGCCGTTGCAGAGAAGATTCATGGGGCGGAGGAGTTTCAAGTTGACGAGTGCAGCTCGGTGGTCTTCGCCTACCTCAAGCACAAGACGGCTGGAGATGCCGAGAATGTGCTCAGGGAGTTTCAAGCTGTTTGACAAGCGATGCTTTTGACAGCTATAGGCATCGGTTGTTTTAAACAACCGACGCCTTTTGAAAGCTACAGGCATCGGTTGTTTCAAACAACCGACGCCGTTTGACAGCTAAGGCATCGGTTGTTTCAAACAACCGACGCCTTTTGACAGCTTTTCCTCTATTTAAAAGGCACACTGGTGCTACGTATCACGATCGCACACACTCACACTCACACAACAATGCCTTCTTCCATGATATCGTTACTGTTTCGAACTACAAAAACTCGCTGCCTCTCATCAACAACGATTATGGAGGCCAATGTGAAGAAGCTTGCCGATGACTGCCTTACAGGAGAACGTAGCTTTGAAGAACTTGAAGAAGCCGTTGCAGAGAAGATTCATGGGGCGGAGGAGTTTCAAGTTGACGAGTGCAGCTCGGTGGTCTTCGCCTACCTCAAGCACAAGACGGCTGGAGATGCCGAGAATGTGCTCAGGGAGTTTCAAGCCGTTTGACAAGCGATGCTTTTGATAGCTATAGGCATCGGTTGTTTTAAACAACCGACGCCTTTTGAAAGCTACAGGCATCGGTTGTTTTAAACAACCGACGCCGTTTGACAAGCGATGCTTTTGACAGCTATAGGCATCGGTTGTTTTAAACAACCGACGCCTTTTGAAAGCTACAGGCATCGGTTGTTTCAAACAACTGACGCCGTTTGACAGCTAAGGCATCGGTTGTTTTAAACAACCGACGCCTTTTGACAGCTTTTCCTCTATTTAAAAGGCACACTGGTGCTACGTATCACGATCGCACACACTCACACTCACACAACAATGCCTTCTTCCATGCTATCGTTACTGTTTCGAACTACAAAAACTCGCTGCCTCTCATCAACAACGATTATGGAGGCCAATGTGAAGAAGCTTGCCGATGACTGCCTTACAGGAGAACGTAGCTTTGAAGAACTTGAAGAAGCCGTTGCAGAGAAGATTCATGGGGCGGAGGAGTTTCAAGTTGACGAGTGCAGCTCGGTGGTCTTCGCCTACCTCAAGCACAAGACGGATGGAGATGCCGAGAATGTGCTCAGGGAGTTTCAAGCCGTTTGACAACCGACGCCGTTTGACAGCTAAGGCATCGGTTGTTTCAAACAACCGACGCCTTTTGAAAGCTACAGGCATCGGTTGTTTTAAACAACCGACGCCGTTTGACAAGCGATGCTTTTGACAGCTATAGGCATCGTTGTTTTAAACAACCGACGCCGTTTGACAACCGACGCCTTTTGACAGATATAGGCATCGGTTGTTTTAAACAACCGACGCCGTTTGGCAAGCGATGCTTTTGACAGCTATAGGCATTGGGTGTTTTTAAACAACCGACGCCTTTTGAAAGCTACAGGCATCGGTTGTTTCAAACAACCGACGCCGTTTGACAGCTAAGGCATCGGTTGTTTTAAACAACCGACGCCTTTTGAAAGCTACAGGCATCGGTTGTTTCAAACAACCGACGCCGTTTGACAGCTAAGGCATCGGTTGTTTCAAACAACCGACGCCTTTTGACAGCTTTTCCTCTATTTAAAAGGCACACTGGTGCTACGTATCACGATCGCACACACTCACACTCACACAACAATGCCTTCTTCCATGCTATCGTTACTGTTTCGAACTACAAAATCTCGCTGCCTCTCATCAACAACGATTATGGAGGCCAATGTGAAGAAGCTTGCCGATGACTGCCTTACAGGAGATCGTAGCTTTGAAGAACTTGAAGAAGCCTTTGCAGAGAAGATTCATGGGGCGGAGGAGTTTCAAGTTGACGAGTGCAGCTCGGTGGTCTTCGCCTACCTCAAGCACAAGACGGCTGGAGATGCCGAGAATGTGCTCAGGGAGTTTCAAGCCGTTTGACAAGCGATGCTTTTGACAGCTATAGGCATCGGTTGTTTTAAACAACCGACGCCTTTTGAAAGCTACAGGCATCGGTTGTTTCAAACAACCGACGCCGTTTGACAGCTAAGGCATCGGTTGTTTCAAACAACCGACGCCTTTTGACAGCTTTTCCTCTATTTAAAAGGCACACTGGTGCTACGTATCACGATCGCACACACTCACGCTCACACAACAATGCCTTCTTCCATGCTATCGTTACTGTTTCGAACTACAAAAACTCGCTGCCTCTCATCAACAACGATTATGGAGGCCAATGTGAAGAAGCTTGCCGATGACTGCCTTACAGGAGAACGTAGCTTTGAAGAACTTGAAGAAGCCGTTGCAGAAAGATTCATGGGGCGGAGGAGTTTCAAGTTGACGAGTGCAGCTCGGTTGTCTTCGCCTACCTCAAGCACAAGACGGCTGGAGATGCCGAGAATGTGCTCAGGGAGTTTCAAGCCGTTTGACAAGCGATGCTTTTGACAGCTATAGGCATCGGTTGTTTTAAACAACCGACGCCTTTTGAAAGCTACAGGCATCGGTTGTTTTAAACAACCGACGGCGTTTGACAAGCGATGCTTTTGACAGCTATAGGCATCGGTTGTTTTAAACAACCGACGCCGTTTGACAACCGACGCCTTTTGACAGATATAGGCATCGGTTGTTTTAAACAACCGACGCCGTTTGGCAAGCGATGCTTTTGACAGCTATAGGCATCGGTTGTTTTAAACAACCGACGCCTTTTGAAAGCTACAGGCATCGGTTGTTTCAAACAACCGATGCCGTTTGACAGTTAAGGCATCGGTTGTTTCAAACAACCGACGCCTTTTGACAGCTTTTCCTCTATTTAAAAGGCACACTGGTGCTACGTATCACGATCGCACACACTCACACTCACACAACAATGCCGTCTTCCATGCTATCGTTACTGTTTCGAACTACAAAAACTCGCTGCCTCTCATCAACAACGATTATGGAGGCCAATGTGAAGAAGCTTGCCGATGACTGCCTTACAGGAGAACGTAGCTTTGAAGAACTTGAAGAAGCCGTTGCAGAGAAGATTCATGGGGCGGAGGAGTTTCAAGTTGACGAGTGCAGCTCGGTGGTCTTCGCCTACCTCAAGCACAAGACGGCTGGAGATGCCGAGAATGTGCTCAGGGAGTTTCAAGCTGTTTGACAAGCGATGCTTTTGACAGCTATAGGCATCGGTTGTTTTAAACAACCGACGCCTTTTGAAAGCTACAGGCATCGGTTGTTTCAAACAACCGACGCCGTTTGACAGCTAAGGCATCGGTTGTTTCAAACAACCGACGCCTTTTGACAGCTTTTCCTCTATTTAAAAGGCACACTGGTGCTACGTATCACGATCGCACACACTCACACTCACACAACAATGCCTTCTTCCATGATATCGTTACTGTTTCGAACTACAAAAACTCGCTGCCTCTCATCAACAACGATTATGGAGGCCAATGTGAAGAAGCTTGCCGATGACTGCCTTACAGGAGAACGTAGCTTTGAAGAACTTGAAGAAGCCGTTGCAGAGAAGATTCATGGGGCGGAGGAGTTTCAAGTTGACGAGTGCAGCTCGGTGGTCTTCGCCTACCTCAAGCACAAGACGGCTGGAGATGCCGAGAATGTGCTCAGGGAGTTTCAAGCCGTTTGACAAGCGATGCTTTTGACAGCTATAGGCATCGGTTGTTTTAAACAACCGACGCCTTTTGAAAGCTACAGGCATCGGTTGTTTTAAACAACCGACGCCGTTTGACAAGCGATGCTTTTGACAGCTATAGGCATCGGTTGTTTTAAACAACCGACGCCGTTTGACAACCGACGCCTTTTGACAGATATAGGCATCGGTTGTTTTAAACAACCGACGCCGTTTGGCAAGCGATGCTTTTGACAGCTATAGGCATCGGTTGTTTTAAACAACCGACGCCTTTTGAAAGCTACAGGCATCGTTGTTTCAAACAACCGACGCCGTTTGACAGCTAAGGCATCCGTTGTTTTTAACAACCGACGCCTTTTGAAAGCTACAGGCATCGGTTGTTTCAAACAACCGACGCCGTTTGACAGCTAAGGCATCGGTTGTTTCAAACAACCGACGCCTTTTGACAGCTTTTCCTCTATTTAAAAGGCACACTGGTGCTACGTATCACGATCGCACACACTCACACTCACACAACAATGCCTTCTTCCATGCTATCGTTACTGTTTCGAACTACAAAAACTCGCTGCCTCTCATCAACAACGATTATGGAGGCCAATGTGAAGAAGCTTGCCGATGACTGCCTTACAGGAGAACGTAGCTTTGAAGAACTTGAAGAAGCCGTTGCAGAGAAGATTCATGGGGCGGAGGAGTTTCAAGTTGACGAGTGCAGCTTGGTGGTCTTCGCCTACCTCAAGCACAAGACGGCTGGAGATGCCGAGAATGTGCTCAGGGAGTTTCAAGCCGTTTGACAAGCGATGCTTTTGACAGCTATAGGCATCGGTTGTTTTAAACAACCGATGCCTTTTGAAAGCTACAGGCATCGGTTGTTTCAAACAACCGACGCCGTTTGACAGCTAAGGCATCGGTTGTTTCAAACAACCGACGCCTTTTGACAGCTTTTCCTCTATTTAAAAGGCACACTGGTGCTACGTATCACGATCGCACACACTCACACTCACACAACAATGCCTTCTTCCATGCTATCGTTACTGTTTCGAACTACAAAAACTCGCTGCCTCTCATCAACAACGATTATGGAGGCCAATGTGAAGAAGCTTGCCGATGACTGCCTTACAGGAGAACGTAGCTTTGAAGAACTTGAAGAAGCCGTTGCAGAGAAGATTCATGGGGCGGAGGAGTTTCAAGTTGACGAGTGCAGCTCGGTGGTCTTCGCCTACCTCAAGCACAAGACGGCTGGAGATGCCGAGAATGTGCTCAGGGAGTTTCAAGCCGTTTGACAAGCGATGCTTTTGACAGCTATAGGCATCGGTTGTTTTAAACAACCGACGCCTTTTGAAAGCTACAGGCATCGGTTGTTTCAAACAACCGACGCCGTTTGACAGCTAAGGCATCGGTTGTTTCAAACAACCGACGCCTTTTGACAGCTTTTCCTCTATTTAAAAGGCACACTGGTGCTACGTATCACGATCGCACACACTCACACTCACACAACAATGCCTTCTTCCATGCTATCGTTACTGTTTCGAACTACAAAAACTCGCTGCCTCTCATCAACAACGATTATGGAGGCCAATGTGAAGAAGCTTGCCGATGACTGCCTTACAGGAGAACGTAGCTTTGAAGAACTTGAAGAAGCCGTTGCAGAGAAGATTCATGGGGCGGAGGAGTTTCAAGTTGACGAGTGCAGCTCGGTGGTCTTCGCCTACCTCAAGCACAAGACGGCTGGAGATGCCGAGAATGTGCTCAGGGAGTTTCAAGCCGTTTGACAAGCGATGCTTTTGACAGCTATAGGCATCGGTTGTTTTAAACAACCGACGCCTTTTGAAAGCTACAGGCATCGGTTGTTTCAAACAACCGACGCCGTTTGACAGCTAAGGCATCGGTTGTTTCAAACAACCGACGCCTTTTGACAGCTTTTCCTCTATTTAAAAGGCACACTGGTGCTACGTATCACGATCGCACACACTCACACTCACACAACAATGCCTTCTTCCATGCTATCGTTACTGTTTCGAACTACAAAAACTCGCTGCCTCTCATCAACAACGATTATGGAGGCCAATGTGAAGAAGCTTGCCGATGACTGCCTTACAGGAGAACGTAGCTTTGAAGAACTTGAAGAAGCCGTTGCAGAGAAGATTCATGGGGCGGAGGAGTTTCAAGTTGACGAGTGCAGCTCGGTGGTCTTCGCCTACCTCAAGCACAAGACGGCTGGAGATGCCGAGAATGTGCTCAGGGAGTTTCAAGCCGTTTGACAAGCGATGCTTTTGACAGCTATAGGCATCGGTTGTTTTAAACAACCGACGCCTTTTGATAGCTACAGGCATCGGTTGTTTTAAACAACCGACGCCGTTTGACAAGCGATGCTTTTGACAGCTATAGGCATCGGTTGTTTTAAACAACCGACGCCTTTTGAAAGCTACAGGCATCGGTTGTTTCAAACAACCGACGCCGTTTGACAGCTAAGGCATCGGTTGTTTCAAACAACCGACGCCTTTTGACAGCTTTTCCTCTATTTAAAAGGCACACTGGTGCTACGTATCACGATCGCACACACTCACACTCACACAACAATGCCTTCTTCCATGCTATCGTTACTGTTTCGAACTACAAAAACTCGCTGCCTCTCATCAACAACGATTATGGAGGCCAATGTGAAGAAGCTTGCCGATGACTGCCTTACAGGAGAACGTAGCTTTGAAGAACTTGAAGAAGCCGTTGCAGAGAAGATTCATGGGGCGGAGGAGTTTCAAGTTGACGAGTGCAGCTCGGTGGTCTTCGCCTACCTCAAGCACAAGACGGCTGGAGATGCCGAGAATGTGCTCAGGGAGTTTCAAGCCGTTTGACAACCGACGCCGTTTGACAGCTAAGGCATCGGTTGTTTCAAACAACCGACGCCTTTTGAAAGCTACAGGCATCGGTTGTTTTAAACAACCGACGCCGTTTGACAAGCGATGCTTTTGACAGCTATAGGCATCGGTTGTTTTAAACAACCGACGCCGTTTGACAACCGACGCCTTTTGACAGATATAGGCATCTGTTGTTTTAAACAACCGACGCCGTTTGGCAAGCGATGCTTTTGACAGCTATAGGCATCGGTTGTTTTAAACAACCGACGCCTTTTGAAAGCTACAGGCATCGGTTGTTTCAAACAACCGACGCCGTTTGACAGCTAAGGCATCGGTTGTTTTAAACAACAACCGACGCCTTTTGACAGCTTTTCCTCTATTTAAAAGGCACACTGGTGCTACGTATCACGATCGCACACACTCACACTCACACAACAATGCCTTCTTCCATGCTATCGTTACTGTTTCGAACTACAAAAACTCGCTGCCTCTCATCAACAACGATTATGGAGGCCAATGTGAAGAAGCTTGCCGATGACTGCCTTACAGGAGAACGTAGCTTTGAAGAACTTGAAGAAGCCGTTGCAGAGAAGATTCATGGGGCGGAGGAGTTTCAAGTTGACGAGTGCAGCTCGGTGGTCTTCGCCTACCTCAAGCACAAGACGGCTGGAGATGCCGAGAATGTGCTCAGGGAGTTTCAAGCCGTTTGACAAGCGATGCTTTTGACAGCTATAGGCATCGGTTGTTTTAAACAACCGACGCCTTTTGAAAGCTACAGGCATCGGTTGTTTCAAACAACCGACGCCGTTTGACAGCTAAGGCATCGGTTGTTTCAAACAACCGACGCCTTTTGACAGCTTTTCCTCTATTTAAAAGGCACACTGGTGCTACGTATCACGATCGCACACACTCACACTCACACAACAATGCCTTCTTCCATGCTATCGTTACTGTTTCGAACTACAAAAACTCGCTGCCTCTCATCAACAACGATTATGGAGGCCAATGTGAAGAAGCTTGCCGATGACTGCCTTACAGGAGAACGTAGGTTTGAAGAACTTGAAGAAGCCGTTGCAGAGAAGATTCATGGGGCGGAGGAGTTTCAAGTTGACGAGTGCAGCTCGGTGGTCTTCGCCTACCTCAAGCACAAGACGGCTGGAGATGCCGAAAATGTGCTCAGGGAGTTTCAAGCCGTTTGACAAGCGATGCTTTTGACAGCTATAGGCATCGGTTGTTTTAAACAACCGACGCCTTTTGAAAGCTACAGGCATCGGTTGTTTCAAACAACCGACGCCGTTTGACAGCTAAGGCATCGGTTGTTTCAAACAACCGACGCCTTTTGACAGCTTTTCCTCTATTTAAAAGGCACACTGGTGCTACGTATCACGATCGCACACACTCACACTCACACAACAATGCCTTCTTCCATGCTATCGTTACTGTTTCGAACTACAAAAACTCGCTGCCTCTCATCAACAACGATTATGGAGGCCAATGTGAAGAAGCTTGCCGATGACTGCCTTACAGGAGAACGTAGCTTTGAAGAACTTGAAGAAGCCGTTGCAGAGAAGATTCATGGGGCGGAGGAGTTTCAAGTTGACGAGTGCAGCTCGGTGGTCTTCGCCTACCTCAAGCACAAGACGGCTGGAGATGCCGAGAATGTGCTCAGGGAGTTTCAAGCCGTTTGACAAGCGATGCTTTTGACAGCTATAGGCATCGGTTGTTTTAAACAACCGACGCCTTTTGAAAGCTACAGGCATCGGTTGTTTTAAACAACCGACGCCGTTTGACAAGCGATGCTTTTGACAGCTATAGGCATCGGTTGTTTTAAACAACCGACGCCTTTTGAAAGCTACAGGCATCGGTTGTTTCAAACAACCGACGCCGTTTGACAGCTAAGGCATCGGTTGTTTTAAACAACAACCGACGCCTTTTGACAGCTTTTCCTCTATTTAAAAGGCACACTGGTGCTACGTATCACGATCGCACACACTCACACTCACACAACAATGCCTTCTTCCATGCTATCGTTACTGTTTCGAACTACAAAAACTCGCTGCCTCTCATCAACAACGATTATGGAGGCCAATGCGAAGAAGCTTGCCGATGACTGCCTTACAGGAGAACGTAGCTTTGAAGAACTTGAAGAAGCCGTTGCAGAGAAGATTCATGGGGCGGAGGAGTTTCAAGTTGACGAGTGCAGCTCGGTGGTCTTCGCCTACCTCAAGCACAAGACGGCTGGAGATGCCGAGAATGTGCTCAGGGAGTTTCAAGCCGTTTGACAACCGACGCCGTTTGACAGCTAAGGCATCGGTTGTTTCAAACAACCGACGCCTTTTGAAAGCTACAGGCATCGGTTGTTTTAAACAACCGACGCCGTTTGACAAGCGATGCTTTTGACAGCTATAGGCATCGGTTGTTTTAAACAACCGACGCCGTTTGACAACCGACGCCTTTTGACAGATATAGGCATCTGTTGTTTTAAACAACCGACGCCGTTTGGCAAGCGATGCTTTTGACAGCTATAGGCATCGGTTGTTTTAAACAACCGACGCCTTTTGAAAGCTACAGGCATCGGTTGTTTCAAACAACCGACGCCGTTTGACAGCTAAGGCATCGGTTGTTTTAAACAACAACCGACGCCTTTTGACAGCTTTTCCTCTATTTAAAAGGCACACTGGTGCTACGTATCACGATCGCACACACTCACACTCACACAACAATGCCTTCTTCCATGCTATCGTTACTGTTTCGAACTACAAAAACTCGCTGCCTCTCATCAACAACGATTATGGAGGCCAATGTGAAGAAGCTTGCCGATGACTGCCTTACAGGAGAACGTAGCTTTGAAGAACTTGAAGAAGCCGTTGCAGAGAAGATTCATGGGGCGGAGGAGTTTCAAGTTGACGAGTGCAGCTCGGTGGTCTTCGCCTACCTCAAGCACAAGACGGCTGGAGATGCCGAGAATGTGCTCAGGGAGTTTCAAGCCGTTTGACAAGCGATGCTTTTGACAGCTATAGGCATCGGTTGTTTTAAACAACCGACGCCTTTTGAAAGCTACAGGCATCGGTTGTTTCAAACAACCGACGCCGTTTGACAGCTAAGGCATCGGTTGTTTCAAACAACCGACGCCTTTTGACAGCTTTTCCTCTATTTAAAAGGCACACTGGTGCTACGTATCACGATCGCACACACTCACACTCACACAACAATGCCTTCTTCCATGCTATCGTTACTGTTTCGAACTACAAAAACTCGCTGCCTCTCATCAACAACGATTATGGAGGCCAATGTGAAGAAGCTTGCCGATGACTGCCTTACAGGAGAACGTAGGTTTGAAGAACTTGAAGAAGCCGTTGCAGAGAAGATTCATGGGGCGGAGGAGTTTCAAGTTGACGAGTGCAGCTCGGTGGTCTTCGCCTACCTCAAGCACAAGACGGCTGGAGATGCCGAAAATGTGCTCAGGGAGTTTCAAGCCGTTTGACAAGCGATGCTTTTGACAGCTATAGGCATCGGTTGTTTTAAACAACCGACGCCTTTTGAAAGCTACAGGCATCGGTTGTTTCAAACAACCGACGCCGTTTGACAGCTAAGGCATCGGTTGTTTCAAACAACCGACGCCTTTTGACAGCTTTTCCTCTATTTAAAAGGCACACTGGTGCTACGTATCACGATCGCACACACTCACACTCACACAACAATGCCTTCTTCCATGCTATCGTTACTGTTTCGAACTACAAAAACTCGCTGCCTCTCATCAACAACGATTATGGAGGCCAATGTGAAGAAGCTTGCCGATGACTGCCTTACAGGAGAACGTAGCTTTGAAGAACTTGAAGAAGCCGTTGCAGAGAAGATTCATGGGGCGGAGGAGTTTCAAGTTGACGAGTGCAGCTCGGTGGTCTTCGCCTACCTCAAGCACAAGACGGCTGGAGATGCCGAGAATGTGCTCAGGGAGTTTCAAGCCGTTTGACAAGCGATGCTTTTGACAGCTATAGGCATCGGTTGTTTTAAACAACCGACGCCTTTTGAAAGCTACAGGCATCGGTTGTTTTAAACAACCGACGCCGTTTGACAAGCGATGCTTTTGACAGCTATAGGCATCGGTTGTTTTAAACAACCGACGCCTTTTGAAAGCTACAGGCATCGGTTGTTTCAAACAACCGACGCCGTTTGACAGCTAAGGCATCGGTTGTTTTAAACAACAACCGACGCCTTTTGACAGCTTTTCCTCTATTTAAAAGGCACACTGGTGCTACGTATCACGATCGCACACACTCACACTCACACAACAATGCCTTCTTCCATGCTATCGTTACTGTTTCGAACTACAAAAACTCGCTGCCTCTCATCAACAACGATTATGGAGGCCAATGTGAAGAAGCTTGCCGATGACTGCCTTACAGGAGAACGTAGCTTTGAAGAACTTGAAGAAGCCGTTGCAGAGAAGATTCATGGGGCGGAGGAGTTTCAAGTTGACGAGTGCAGCTCGGTGGTCTTCGCCTACCTCAAGCACAAGACGGCTGGAGATACCGAGAATGTGCTCAGGGAGTTTCAAGCCGTTTGACAAGCGATGCTTTTGACAGCTATAGGCATCGGTTGTTTTAAACAACCGACGCCTTTTGAAAGCTACAGGCATCGGTTGTTTCAAACAACCGACGCCGTTTGACAGCTAAGGCATCGGTTGTTTCAAACAACCGACGCCTTTTGACAGCTTTTCCTCTATTTAAAAGGCACACTGGTGCTACGTATCACGATCGCACACACTCACACTCACACAACAATGCCTTCTTCCATGCTATCGTTACTGTTTCGAACTACAAAAACTCGCTGCCTCTCATCAACAACGATTATGGAGGCCAATGTGAAGAAGCTTGCCGATGACTGCCTTACAGGAGAACGTAGGTTTGAAGAACTTGAAGAAGCCGTTGCAGAGAAGATTCATGGGGCGGAGGAGTTTCAAGTTGACGAGTGCAGCTCGGTGGTCTTCGCCTACCTCAAGCACAAGACGGCTGGAGATGCCGAAAATGTGCTCAGGGAGTTTCAAGCCGTTTGACAAGCGATGCTTTTGACAGCTATAGGCATCGGTTGTTTTAAACAACCGACGCCTTTTGAAAGCTACAGGCATCGGTTGTTTCAAACAACCGACGCCGTTTGACAGCTAAGGCATCGGTTGTTTCAAACAACCGACGCCTTTTGACAGCTTTTCCTCTATTTAAAAGGCACACTGGTGCTACGTATCACGATCGCACACACTCACACTCACACAACAATGCCTTCTTCCATGCTATCGTTACTGTTTCGAACTACAAAAACTCGCTGCCTCTCATCAACAACGATTATGGAGGCCAATGTGAAGAAGCTTGCCGATGACTGCCTTACAGGAGAACGTAGCTTTGAAGAAATTGAAGAAGCCGTTGCAGAGAAGATTCATGGGGCGGAGGAGTTTCAAGTTGACGAGTGCAGCTCGGTGGTCTTCGCCTACCTCAAGCACAAGACGGCTGGAGATGCCGAGAATGTGCTCAGGGAGTTTCGAGCCGTTTGACAAGCGATGCTTTTGACAGCTATAGGCATCGGTTGTTTTAAACAACCGACGCCTTTTGAAAGCTACAGGCATCGGTTTGTTTTAAACAACCGACGCCGTTTGACAAGCGATGCTTTTGACAGCTATAGGCATCGGTTGTTTTAAACAACCGACGCTGTTTGACAACCGACGCCTTTTGACAGATATAGGCATCGGTTGTTTTAAACAACCGACGCCGTTTGGCAAGCGATGCTTTTGACAGCTATAGGCATCGGTTGTTTTAAACAACCGACGCCTTTTGAAAGCTACAGGCATCGGTTGTTTAAAACAACCGACGCCGTTTGACAGCTAAGGCATCGGTTGTTTTAAACAACCGATGCCTTTTGAAAGCTACAGGCATCGGTTGTTTCAAACAACCGACGCCGTTTGACAGCTAAGGCATCGGTTGTTTCAAACAACCGACGCCTTTTGACAGCTTTTCCTCTATTTAAAAGGCACACTGGTGCTACGTATCACGATCGCACACACTCACACTCACACAACAATGCCTTCTTCCATGCTATCGTTACTGTTTCGAACTACAAAAACTCGCTGCCTCTCATCAACAACGATTATGGAGGCCAATGTGAAGAAGCTTGCCGATGAATGCCTTACAGGAGAACGTAGCTTTGAAGAACTTGAAGAAGCCGTTGCAGAGAAGATTCATGGTGCGGAGGAGTTTCAAGTTGACGAGTGCAGCTCGGTGGTCTTCGCCTACCTCAAGCACAAGACGGCTGGAGATGCCGAGAATGTGCTCAGGGAGTTTCAAGCCGTTTGACAAGCGATGCTTTTGACAGCTATAGGCATCGGTTGTTTTAAACAACCGACGCCTTTTGAAAGCTACAGGCATCTGTTGTTTTGAACAACCGACGCCGTTTGACAAGCGATGCTTTTGACAGATATAGGCATCGGTTGTTTTAAACAACCGACGCCGTTTGGCAAGCGATGCTTTTGACAGCTATAGGCATCGGTTGTTTCAAACAACCGACGCCTTTTGACAGCTTTTCCTCTATTTAAAAGGCACACTGGTGCTACGTATCACGATCGCACACACTCACACTCACACAACAATGCCTTCTTCCATGCTATCGTTACTGTTTCGAACTACAAAAACTCGCTGCCTCTCATCAACAACGATTATGGAGGCCAATGTGAAGAAGCTTGCCGATGACTGCCTTACAGGAGAACGTAGCTTTGAAGAACTTGAAGCAGCCGTTGCAGAGAAGATTCATGGGGCGGAGGAGTTTCAAGTTGACGAGTGCAGCTCGGTGGTCTTCGCCTACCTCAAGCACAAGACGGCTGGAGATGCCGAGAATGTGCTCAGGGAGTTTCAAGCCGTTTGACAAGCGATGCTTTTGACAGCTATAGGCATCGGTTGTTTTAAACAACCGACGCCTTTTGAAAGCTACAGGCATCGGTTGTTTCAAACAACCGACGCCGTTTGACAGCTAAGGCATCGGTTGTTTCAAACAACCGACGCCTTTTGACAGCTTTTCCTCTATTTAAAAGGCACACTGGTGCTACGTATCACGATCGCACACACTCACACTCACACAACAATGCCTTCTTCCATGCTATCGTTACTGTTTCGAACTACAAAAACTCGCTGCCTCTCATCAACAACGATTATGGAGGCCAATATGAAGAAGCTTGCCGATGACTGCCTTACAGGAGAACGTAGCTTTGAAGAACTTGAAGCAGCCGTTGCAGAGAAGATTCATGGGGCGGAGGAGTTTCAAGTTGACGAGTGCAGCTCGGTGGTCTTCGCCTACCTCAAGCACAAGACGGCTGGAGATGCCGAGAATGTGCTCAGGGAGTTTCAAGCCGTTTGACAAGCGATGCTTTTGACAGCTATAGGCATCGGTTGTTTTAAACAACCGACGCCTTTTGAAAGCTACAGGCATCGGTTGTTTCAAACAACCGACGCCGTTTGACAGCTAAGGCATCGGTTGTTTCAAACAACCGATGCCTTTTGACAGCTTTTCCTCTATTTAAAAGGCACACTGGTGCTACGTATCACGATCGCACACACTCACACTCACACAACAATGCCTTCTTCCATGCTATCGTTACTGTTTCGAACTACAAAAACTCGCTGCCTCTCATCAACAACGATTATGGAGGCCAATGTGAAGAAGCTTGCCGATGACTGCCTTACAGGAGAACGTAGCTTTGAAGAACTTGAAGAAGCCGTTGCAGAGAAGATTCATGGGCGGAGGAGTTTCAAGTTGACGAGTGCAGCTCGGTGGTCTTCGCCTACCTCAAGCACAAGACGGCTGGAGATGCCGAGAATGTGCTCAGGGAGTTTCAAGCCGTTTGACAAGCGATGCTTTTGACAGCTATAGGCATCGGTTGTTTTAAACAACCGACGCCTTTTGAAAGCTACAGGCATCGGTTGTTTCAAACAACCGACGCCGTTTGACAGCTAAGGCATCGGTTGTTTCAAACAACCGACGCCTTTTGACAGCTTTTCCTCTATTTAAAAGGCACACTGGTGCTACGTATCACGATCGCACACACTCACACTCACACAACAATGCCTTCTTCCATGCTATCGTTACTGTTTCGAACTACAAAAACTCGCTGCCTCTCATCAACAACGATTATGGAGGCCAATGTGAAGAAGCTTGCCGATGACTGCCTTACAGGAGAACGTAGCTTTGAAGAACTTGAAGAAGCCGTTGCAGAGAAGATTCATGGGGCGGAGGAGTTTCAAGTTGACGAGTGCAGCTCGGTGGTCTTCGCCTACCTCAAGCACAAGACGGCTGGAGATGCCGAGAATGTGCTCAGGGAGTTTCAAGCCGTTTGACAAGCGATGCTTTTGACAGCTATAGGCATCGGTTGTTTTAAACAACCGACGCCTTTTGAAAGCTACAGGCATCGGTTGTTTTGAACAACCGACGCCGTTTGACAAGCGATGCTTTTGACAGCTATAGGCATCGGTTGTTTTAAACAACCGACGCCGTTTGACAACCGACGCCTTTTGACAGATATAGGCATCGGTTGTTTTAAACAACCGACGCCGTTTGACAGCTAAGGCATCGGTTGTTTTAAACAACCGACGCCTTTTGAAAGCTACAGGCATCGGTTGTTTCAAACAACCGACGCCGTTTGACAGCTAAGGCATCGGTTGTTTCAAACAACTGACGCCTTTTGACAGCTTTTCCTCTATTTAAAAGGCACACCGGTGCTACGTATCACGATCGCACACACTCACACTCACACAACAATGCCTTCTTCCATGCTATCGTTACTGTTTCGAACTACAAAAACTCGCTGCCTCTCATCAACAACGATTATGGAGGCCAATGTGAAGAAGCTTGCCGATGACTGCCTTACAGGAGAACGTAGCTTTGAAGAACTTGAAGAAGCCGTTGCAGAGAAGATTCATGGGGCGGAGGAGTTTCAAGTTGACGAGTGCAGCTCGGTGGTCTTCGCCTACCTCAAGCACAAGACGGCTGGAGATGCCGAGAATGTGCTCAGGGAGTTTCAAGCCGTTTGACAAGCGATGCTTTTGACAGCTATAGGCATCGGTTGTTTTAAACAACCGACGCCTTTTGAAAGCTACAGGCATCGGTTGTTAATAGGGAGACACCATCATAAAGATGAGAGGCCGAGAGAATCAAAGAAAGAAAGAGAAAGAAAATATAAAGGAGAGAGAGAGAGGGAGAGGCCGAGTGGGAAAGAGGGAGAGAGGGGGAGAAGAAAAGAAAAGAAAAGAGAGAAAAAGAAAGGGAGAAGCTCACGGGCGAGGAGGAGCTCAGGATCGAAGGGTCGGGATCACACTCGTAACACAATTCTCTGCGGATTAAGGTAGGTGAAGATCACCTGCATACGTAAACAATATTAGGAATTTCGAATTTTTACGTGTTTGTATGTTCTTCATCGAGTTCTTTGTGTTTACGTGATAGTGATGATTGATTTGCATGAATTGTTCATTATATCTATATATAGATATATATATGTATATATATATATATATATATATATATTTCGGTTAGCTTAGGAGGACCATGAGTATTTAGGATAAAACATAGGAAAGATTAGAGTTTTCTAGGGTTTCTTTATTCATGTCGGCGAGGAGGTTTAAAATTCATATCTCACAATCTAGACCTCGGATTAAGGTTCCCTCGGACATCATTTACCCCTTGATCATTGAGAAATACGAAACTGTCGCAAAACAGCCAATAAAATAGCTATTTTAAAAGTTTATGGACTTAATCGAAATTTTACAAAATCTGGGGAGTCTGTGTTGTAAAATAGCTTTTAGGACATATTTTAATTTCGGAATATATTATTGGGGTCCTTTGTGAAATTTTCAAAAACTCGGGTACTAAATTGACAAGTTTCAAAAAAAATATATAGAGACTAAAATGTAAAGATTCAAACAGGAGATATTTTAATACTAAATTTCATTTGGAGAGAAATTAGAACTTTTCAAAAGTTTTGGGGTGCTAAATAAATTTATATAATTTCGACTAGGATGAAATTAGAACGTTTCAAAAGTTTAGGGATGTTAATTAAATTTATATAATTTCGGCTAGGATGAAATTAGAATTTTTCAAAAGTTGTGAAGGCTAAATAAATATATACAAATTCGGCTAGGATTAAATTGGAACTTTTCAAAAGTAATTAGGGGCTAATAATTCTATAAGGACCAAATTAAAACTTTTAAAAAGTTTGAGTACTAAAATTTTAAGTTGAGTTTCAGCTAGCGTAGAAATGAAAATTTTCAGAAACCTTTGATTTTTTTTCTTAAATAAAAGATTAATATATTCGGTTAGGGTCATTATGCAATTTTCGGAAACTCCGAGGGGTTAATTGTAAATTTCAAAATTTTTGGGGCAAATCTGAATTCTATAAAAATTTCAGGTCTTAACTAAAAATATTAAAATTTGGGGCAGATTTGAAATTTGAGAAAATTTTTTATTCTTAGATAAATTTTGAGGATCATTCCTGGACATTTTATAAATCTATAAACTTTTCGAATATTTGAGTCAAAGAATTTCAAATTTGCTTCCTTAAAAATAAAATAATGAGATTTTGGATTTTTTAAAAATAAAATTTGGAGAAATATTTCTAAAATAGGAATTGAAGTATTATTTTAAAAATTTGGGAGTTAAAGATAAAAGGATTAAAATTTTGGAACTCTTAGTGTAATTTAGGGGAGAGTTTAGTAGATAAGTTTTCGGGCCGATTTAATCGGAACGCAGGCTTTGGGCCCAAATTATTTGTGTACGCTAGTTTTTGGATCGGGTCGAGCTAATACCTCGGGCCGATACGTTATATGAAAATTTGCATTTTATATGTTGCACTTTATTTGCACGGCATTTGCATACACGTGTCATGAGGGGAGTTACAACTGTGCGGGGTCTCGGTAATGTCGATGAGTGGGGTAGTGACTGAATGTTATTCGTCGGGCTACGACTCGATGAAGCGCTCGCGGTTGGGACCGAGATGGGGCCGCTTGTCACTATTTTAGGTACGGTTGAGACCGAGATGGGGCTGTTACCTGCAATTGTTATAGACGGTTGAAATCGAGATGGGGCCGCACTATCATGGCTTTTTATGACATTTATGCGTGGATTCCGAGTCTAGCCTAGGGCCCTGTGTTTGAAATAAGATGTGTGATGAAAACAAGCGTGTATTCGTGAGATGTCGAATGTGCATTCGTGAGGTGTCGGATTGGGTTGTGAGAGCATTTGCATTGCATATTTTCATCGACTCGGCAAAAGCTCAGGGTTTACCTCCACGGACTTTTGAGGGCGGAGCAGTACATGTGACGCGACCTGTGGAGTGATTTAAATTATGTTTCGTGTGTTTACATTTTTGGGCTCCGGCCCAATGAATAAATGTGGACCTCGTGAGAACAATATTGAACTCATGTATATTTGTATTCATATGTTTGAAAAAGTTTTAATTAAATGGGCTTTTCGCTGCTTGTGCTGAATAAATCCGCCAAAATACATATCTAGGAAATCGCTGTTAACTTGTATTCATACGGATTCTCATCGGTTGTTTCAAACAAGCGACGCCTATTGACAGATATAGGCATCGGTTGTTTTAAACAACCGACGCGGTTTGACAGCTAAGGCATCGGTTGTTTCAAACAACCGACGCCTTTTGACAGATATAGGCATCGGTTGTTTTAAACAACCGACGCCGTTTGGCAAGCGATGCTTTTGACAGCTATAGGCATCGGTTGTTTTAAACAACCGACGCCTTTTGAAAGCTACAGGCATCGGTTGTTTCAAACAACCGACGCCGTTTGACAGCTAAGGCATCGGTTGTTTTAAACAACCGACGCCTTTTGAAAGCTACAGGCATCGGTTGTTTCAAACAACCGACGCCGTTTGACAGCTAAGGCATCGGTTGTTTCAAACAACCGACGCCTTTTGACAGCTTTTCCTCTATTTAAAAGGCACACTGGTGCTACGTATCACGATCGCACACACTCACACTCACACAACAATGCCTTCTTCCATGCTATCGTTACTGTTTCGAACTACAAAAACTCGCTGCCTCTCATCAACAACGATTATGGAGGCCAATGTGAAGAAGCTTGCCGATGACTGCCTTACAGGAGAACGTAGCTTTGAAGAACTTGAAGAAGCCGTTGCAGAGAAGATTCATGGGGCGGAGGAGTTTCAAGTTGACGAGTGCAGCTCGGTGGTCTTCGCCTACCTCAAGCACAAGACGGCTGGAGATGCCGAGAATGTGCTCAGGGAGTTTCAAGCCGTTTGACAAGCGATGCTTTTGACAGCTATAGGCATCGGTTGTTTTAACAACCGACGCCTTTTGAAAGCTACAGGCATCGGTTGTTTCAAACAACCGACGCCGTTTGACAGCTAAGGCATCGGTTGTTTCAAACAACCGACGCCTTTTGACAGCTTTTCCTCTATTTAAAAGGCACACTGGTGCTACGTATCACGATCGGACACACTCACACTCACACAACAATGCCTTCTTCCATGCTATTGTTACTGTTTCGAACTACAAAAACTCGCTGCCTCTCATCAACAACGATTATGGAGGCCAATGTGAAGAAGCTTGCCGATGACTGCCTTACAGGAGAACGTAGCTTTGAAGAACTTGAAGAAGCCGTTGCAGAGAAGATTCATGGGGCGGAGGAGTTTCAAGTTGACGAGTGCAGCTCGGTGGTCTTCGCCTACCTCAAGCACAAGACGGCTGGAGATGCCGAGAATGTGCTCAGGGAGTTTCAAGCCGTTTGACAAGCGATGCTTTTGACAGCTATAGGCATCGGTTGTTTTAAACAACCGACGCCTTTTGAAAGCTACAGGCATCGGTTGTTTTAAACAACCGACGCCGTTTGACAAGCGATGCTTTTGACAGCTATAGGCATCGGTTGTTTTAAACAACCGACGCCGTTTGACAACCGACGCCTTTTGACAGATATAGGCATCGGTTGTTTTAAACAAACCGACGCCGTTTGACAGCTAAGGCATCGGTTGTTTTAAACAACCGACGCCTTTTGAAAGCTACAGGCATCGGTTGTTTCAAACAACCGACGCCGTTTGACAGCTAAGGCATCGGTTGTTTCAAACAACCGACGCCTTTTGACAGCTTTTCCTCTATTTAAAAGGCACACTGGTGCTACGTATCACGATCGCACACACTCACACTCACACAACAATGCCTTCTTCCATGCTATCGTTACTGTTTCGAACTATAAAAACTCGCTGCCTCTCATCAACAACGATTATGGAGGCCAATGTGAAGAAGCTTGCCGATGACTGCCTTACAGGAGAACGTAGCTTTGAAGAACTTGAAGAAGCCGTTGCAGAGAAGATTCATGGGGCGGAGGAGTTTCAAGTTGACGAGTGCAGCTCGGTGGTCTTCGCCTACCTCAAGCACAAGACGGCTGGAGATGCCGAGAATGTGCTCAGGGAGTTTCAAGCCGTTTGACAAGCGATGCTTTTGACAGCTATAGGCATCGGTTGTTTTAAACAACCGACGCCTTTTGAAAGCTACAGGCATCGGTTGTTAATAGGGAGACACCATCATAAAGATGAGAGGCCGAGAGAATCAAAGAAAGAAAGAGAAAGAAAATATAAAGGAGAGAGAGAGAGAGGGAGAGGCCGAGTGGGAAAGAGGGAGAGAGGGGGAGAAGAAAAGAAAAGAAAAGAGAGAAAAGAAAGGGAGAAGCTCACGGGCGAGGAGGAGCTCAGGATCGAAGGGTCGGGATCACACTCGTAACACAATTCTCTGCGGATTAAGGTAGGTGAAGATCACCTGCATACGTAAACAATATTAGGAATTTCGAATTTTTACGTGTTTGTATGTTCTTCATCGAGTTCTTTGTGTTTACGTGATAGTGATGATTGATTTGCATGAATTGTTCATTATATCTATATATATATATATATATATATTTCGGTTAGCTTAGGAGGACCATGAGTATTTAGGATAAAACATAGGAAAGATTAGAGTTTTCTAGGGTTTCTTTATTCATGTCGGCGAGGAGGTTTAAAAATTCATATCTCACAATCTAGACCTCGGATTAAGGTTCCCTCGGACATCATTTACCCCTTGATCATTGAGAAATACGAAACTGTCGCAAAACAGCCAATAAAATAGCTATTTTAAAAGTTTATGGACTTAATCGAAATTTTACAAAATCTGGGGAGTCTGTGTTGTAAAATAGCTTTTAGGACATATTTTAATTTCGGAATATATTATTGGGGTCCTTTGTGAAATTTTCAAAAACTCGGGTACTAAATTGACAAGTTTCAAAAAAAATATATAGAGACTAAAAATGTAAAGATTCAAACAGGAGATATTTTAATACTAAATTTCATTTGGAGAGAAATTAGAACTTTTCAAAAGTTTTGGGGTGCTAAATAAATTTATATAATTTCGACTAGGATGAAATTAGAACGTTTCAAAAGTTTAGGGATGTTAATTAAATTTATATAATTTCGGCTAGGATGAAATTAGAATTTTTCAAAAGTTGTGAAGGCTAAATAAATATATACAAATTCGGCTAGGATTAAATTGGAACTTTTCAAAAGTAATTAGGGGCTAATAATTCTATAAGGACCAAATTAAAACTTTTAAAAAGTTTGAGTACTAAAATTTTAAGTTGAGTTTCAGCTAGCGTAGAAATGAAAATTTTCAGAAACCTTTGATTTTTTTTCTTAAATAAAAGATTAATATATTCGGTTAGGGTCATTATGCAATTTTCGGAAACTCCGAGGGGTTAATTGTAAATTTTCAAAATTTTTGGGGCAAATCTGAATTCTATAAAAATTTCAGGTCTTAACTAAAAATATTAAAATTTGGGGCAGATTTGAAATTTGAGAAAATTTTTTATTCTTAGATAAATTTTGAGGATCATTCCTGGACATTTTATAAATCTATAAACTTTTCGAATATTTGAGTCAAAGAATTTCAAATTTGCTTCCTTAAAAATAAAATAATGAGATTTTGGATTTTTAAAAATAAAATTTGGAGAAATATTTCTAAAATAGGAATTGAAGTATTATTTTAAAAATTTGGGAGTTAAAGATAAAAGGATTAAAATTTTGGAACTCTTAGTGTAATTTAGGGGAGAGTTTAGTAGATAAGTTTTCGGGCCGATTTAATCGGAACGCAGGCTTTGGGCCCAAATTATTTGTGTACGCTAGTTTTTGGATCGGGTCGAGCTAATACCTCGGGCCGATACGTTATATGAAAATTTGCATTTTATATGTTGCACTTTATTTGCACGGCATTTGCATACACGTGTCATGAGGGGAGTTACAACTGTGCGGGGTCTCGGTAATGTCGATGAGTGGGGTAGTGACTGAATGTTATTCGTCGGGCTACGACTCGATGAAGCGCTCGCGGTTGGGACCGAGATGGGGCCGCTTGTCACTATTTTAGGTACGGTTGAGACCGAGATGGGGCTGTTACCTGCAATTGTTATAGACGGTTGAAATCGAGATGGGGCCGTACTATCATGGCTTTTTATGACATTTATGCGTGGATTCCGAGTCTAGCCTAGGGCCCTGTGTTTGAAATAAGATGTGTGATGAAAACAAGCGTGTATTCGTGAGATGTCGAATGTGCATTCGTGAGGTGTCGGATTGGGTTGTGAGAGCATTTGCATTGCATATTTTCATCGACTCGGCAAAAGCTCAGGGTTTACCTCCACGGACTTTTGAGGGCGGAGCAGTACATGTGACGCGACCTGTGGAGTGATTTAAATTATGTTTCGTGTGTTTACATTTTTGGGCTCCGGCCCAATGAATAAATGTGGACCTCGTGAGAACAATATTGAACTCATGTATATTTGTATTCATATGTTTGAAAAAGTTTTAATTAAATGGGCTTTTCGCTGCTTGTGCTGAATAAATCCGCCAAAATACATATCTAGGAAATCGCTGTTAACTTGTATTCATACGGATTCTCATCGGTTGTTTCAAACAAGCGACGCCTATTGACAGATATAGGCATCGGTTGTTTTAAACAACCGACGCGGTTTGACAGCTAAGGCATCGGTTGTTTCAAACAACCGACGCCTTTTGACAGATATAGGCATCGGTTGTTTTAAACAACCGACGCCGTTTGGCAAGCGATGCTTTTGACAGCTATAGGCATCGGTTGTTTTAAACAACCGACGCCTTTTGAAAGCTACAGGCATCGGTTGTTTCAAACAACCGACGCCGTTTGACAGCTAAGGCATCGGTTGTTTTAAACAACCGACGCCTTTTGAAAGCTACAGGCATCGGTTGTTTCAAACAACCGACGCCGTTTGACAGCTAAGGCATCGGTTGTTTCAAACAACCGACGCCTTTTGACAGCTTTTCCTCTATTTAAAAGGCACACTGGTGCTACGTATCACGATCGCACACACTCACACTCACACAACAATGCCTTCTTCCATGCTATCGTTACTGTTTCGAACTACAAAAACTCGCTGCCTCTCATCAACAACGATTATGGAGGCCAATGTGAAGAAGCTTGCCGATGACTGCCTTACAGGAGAACGTAGATTTGAAGAACTTGAAGAAGCCGTTGCAGAGAAGATTCATGGGGCGGAGGAGTTTCAAGTTGACGAGTGCAGCTCGGTGGTCTTCGCCTACCTCAAGCACAAGACGGCTGGAGATGCCGAGAATGTGCTCAGGGAGTTTCAAGCCGTTTGACAAGCGATGCTTTTGACAGCTATAGGCATCGGTTGTTTTAACAACCGACGCCTTTTGAAAGCTACAGGCATCGGTTGTTTCAAACAACCGACGCCGTTTGACAGCTAAGGCATCGGTTGTTTCAAACAACCGACGCCTTTTGACAGCTTTTCCTCTATTTAAAAGGCACACTGGTGCTACGTATCACGATCGGACACACTCACACTCACACAACAATGCCTTCTTCCATGCTATTGTTACTGTTTCGAACTACAAAAACTCGCTGCCTCTCATCAACAACGATTATGGAGGCCAATGTGAAGAAGCTTGCCGATGACTGCCTTACAGGAGAACGTAGCTTTGAAGAACTTGAAGAAGCCGTTGCAGAGAAGATTCATGGGGCGGAGGAGTTTCAAGTTGACGAGTGCAGCTCGGTGGTCTTCGCCTACCTCAAGCACAAGACGGCTGGAGATGCCGAGAATGTGCTCAGGGAGTTTCAAGCCGTTTGACAAGCGATGCTTTTGACAGCTATAGGCATCGGTTGTTTTAAACAACCGACGCCTTTTGAAAGCTACAGGCATCGGTTGTTTTAAACAACCGACGCCGTTTGACAAGCGATGCTTTTGACAGCTATAGGCATCGGTTGTTTTAAACAACCGACGCCGTTTGACAACCGACGCCTTTTGACAGATATAGGCATCGGTTGTTTTAAACAAACCGACGCCGTTTGACAGCTAAGGCATCGGTTGTTTTAAACAACCGACGCCTTTTGAAAGCTACAGGCATCGGTTGTTTCAAACAACCGACGCCGTTTGACAGCTAAGGCATCGGTTGTTTCAAACAACCGACGCCTTTTGACAGCTTTTCCTCTATTTAAAAGGCACACTGGTGCTACGTATCACGATCGCACACACTCACACTCACACAACAATGCCTTCTTCCATGCTATCGTTACTGTTTCGAACTATAAAAACTCGCTGCCTCTCATCAACAACGATTATGGAGGCCAATGTGAAGAAGCTTGCCGATGACTGCCTTACAGGAGAACGTAGCTTTGAAGAACTTGAAGAAGCCGTTGCAGAGAAGATTCATGGGGCGGAGGAGTTTCAAGTTGACGAGTGCAGCTCGGTGGTCTTCGCCTACCTCAAGCACAAGACGGCTGGAGATGCCGAGAATGTGCTCAGGGAGTTTCAAGCCGTTTGACAAGCGATGCTTTTGACAGCTATAGGCATCGGTTGTTTTAAACAACCGACGCCTTTTGAAAGCTACAGGCATCGGTTGTTAATAGGGAGACACCATCATAAAGATGAGAGGCCGAGAGAATCAAAGAAAGAAAGAGAAAGAAAATATAAAGGAGAGAGAGAGAGAGGGAGAGGCCGAGTGGGAAAGAGGGAGAGAGGGGGAGAAGAAAAGAAAAGAAAAGAGAGAAAAGAAAGGGAGAAGCTCACGGGCGAGGAGGAGCTCAGGATCGAAGGGTCGGGATCACACTCGTAACACAATTCTCTGCGGATTAAGGTAGGTGAAGATCACCTGCATACGTAAACAATATTAGGAATTTCGAATTTTTACGTGTTTGTATGTTCTTCATCGAGTTCTTTGTGTTTACGTGATAGTGATGATTGATTTGCATGAATTGTTCATTATATCTATATATATATATATATATATATTTCGGTTAGCTTAGGAGGACCATGAGTATTTAGGATAAAACATAGGAAAGATTAGAGTTTTCTAGGGTTTCTTTATTCATGTCGGCGAGGAGGTTTAAAAATTCATATCTCACAATCTAGACCTCGGATTAAGGTTCCCTCGGACATCATTTACCCCTTGATCATTGAGAAATACGAAACTGTCGCAAAACAGCCAATAAAATAGCTATTTTAAAAGTTTATGGACTTAATCGAAATTTTACAAAATCTGGGGAGTCTGTGTTGTAAAATAGCTTTTAGGACATATTTTAATTTCGGAATATATTATTGGGGTCCTTTGTGAAATTTTCAAAAACTCGGGTACTAAATTGACAAGTTTCAAAAAAATATATAGAGACTAAAAATGTAAAGATTCAAACAGGAGATATTTTAATACTAAATTTCATTTGGAGAGAAATTAGAACTTTTCAAAAGTTTTGGGGTGCTAAATAAATTTATATAATTTCGACTAGGATGAAATTAGAACGTTTCAAAAGTTTAGGGATGTTAATTAAATTTATATAATTTCGGCTAGGATGAAATTAGAATTTTTCAAAAGTTGTGAAGGCTAAATAAATATATACAAATTCGGCTAGGATTAAATTGGAACTTTTCAAAAGTAATTAGGGGCTAATAATTCTATAAGGACCAAATTAAAACTTTTAAAAAGTTTGAGTACTAAAATTTTAAGTTGAGTTTCAGCTAGCGTAGAAATGAAAATTTTCAGAAACCTTTGATTTTTTTTCTTAAATAAAAGATTAATATATTCGGTTAGGGTCATTATGCAATTTTCGGAAACTCCGAGGGGTTAATTGTAAATTTTCAAAATTTTTGGGGCAAATCTGAATTCTATAAAAATTTCAGGTCTTAACTAAAAATATTAAAATTTGGGGCAGATTTGAAATTTGAGAAAATTTTTTATTCTTAGATAAATTTTGAGGATCATTCCTGGACATTTTATAAATCTATAAACTTTTCGAATATTTGAGTCAAAGAATTTCAAATTTGCTTCCTTAAAAATAAAATAATGAGATTTTGGATTTTAAAAATAAAACTTGGAGAAATATTTCTAAAATAGGAATTGAAGTATTATTTTAAAAATTTGGGAGTTAAAGATAAAAGGATTAAAATTTTGGAACTCTTAGTGTAATTTAGGGGATAGTTTAGTAGATAAGTTTTCGGGCCGATTTAATCGGAACGCAGGCTTTGGGCCCAAATTATTTGTGTACGCTAGTTTTTGGATCGGGTCGAGCTAATACCTCGGGCCGATACGTTATATGAAAATTTGCATTTTATATGTTGCACTTTATTTGCACGGCATTTGCATACACGTGTCATGAGGGGAGTTACAACTGTGCGGGGTCTCGGTAATGTCGATGAGTGGGGTAGTGACTGAATGTTATTCGTCGGGCTACGACTCGATGAAGCGCTCGCGGTTGGGACCGAGATGGGGCCGCTTGTCACTATTTTAGGTACGGTTGAGACCGAGATGGGGCTGTTACCTGCAATTGTTATAGACGGTTGAAATCGAGATGGGGCCGTACTATCATGGCTTTTTATGACATTTATGCGTGGATTCCGAGTCTAGCCTAGGGCCCTGTGTTTGAAATAAGATGTGTGATGAAAACAAGCGTGTATTCGTGAGATGTCGAATGTGCATTCGTGAGGTGTCGGATTGGGTTGTGAGAGCATTTGCATTGCATATTTTCATCGACTCGGCAAAAGCTCAGGGTTTACCTCCACGGACTTTTGAGGGGGGAGCAGTACATGTGACGCGACCTGTGGAGTGATTTAAATTATGTTTCGTGTGTTTACATTTTTGGGCTCCGGCCCAATGAATAAATGTGGACCTCGTGAGAACAATATTGAACTCATGTATATTTGTATTCATATGTTTGAAAAAGTTTTAATTAAATGGGCTTTTCGCTGCTTGTGCTGAATAAATCCGCCAAAATACATATCTAGGAAATCGCTGTTAACTTGTATTCATACGGATTCTCATCGGTTGTTTCAAACAAGCGACGCCTATTGACAGATATAGGCATCGGTTGTTTTAAACAACCGACGCGGTTTGACAGCTAAGGCATCGGTTGTTTCAAACAACCGACGCCTTTTTGACAGATATAGGCATCGGTTGTTTTAAACAACCGACGCCGTTTGGCAAGCGATGCTTTTGACAGCTATAGGCATCGGTTGTTTTAAACAACCGACGCCTTTTGAAAGCTACAGGCATCGGTTGTTTCAAACAACCGACGCCGTTTGACAGCTAAGGCATCGGTTGTTTTAAACAACCGACGCCTTTTGAAAGCTACAGGCATCGGTTGTTTCAAACAACCGACGCCGTTTGACAGCTAGGGCATCGGTTGTTTCAAACAACCGACGCCTTTTGACAGCTTTTCCTCTATTTAAAAGGCACACTGGTGCTACGTATCACGATCGCACACACTCACACTCACACAACAATGCCTTCTTCCATGCTATCGTTACTGTTTCGAACTACAAAAACTCGCTGCCTCTCATCAACAACGATTATGGAGGCCAATGTGAAGAAGCTTGCCGATGACTGCCTTACAGGAGAACGTAGCTTTGAAGAACTTGAAGAAGCCGTTGCAGAGAAGATTCATGGGGCGGAGGAGTTTCAAGTTGACGAGTGCAGCTCGGTGGTCTTCGCCTACCTCAAGCACAAGACGGCTGGAGATGCCGAGAATGTGCTCAGGGAGTTTCAAGCCGTTTGACAAGCGATGCTTTTGACAGCTATAGGCATCGGTTGTTTTAACAACCGACGCCTTTTGAAAGCTACAGGCATCGGTTGTTTCAAACAACCGACGCCGTTTGACAGCTAAGGCATCGGTTGTTTCAAACAACCGACGCCTTTTGACAGCTTTTCCTCTATTTAAAAGGCACACTGGTGCTACGTATCACGATCGGACACACTCACACTCACACAACAATGCCTTCTTCCATGCTATTGTTACTGTTTCGAACTACAAAAACTCGCTGCCTCTCATCAACAACGATTATGGAGGCCAATGTGAAGAAGCTTGCCGATGACTGCCTTACAGGAGAACGTAGCTTTGAAGAACTTGAAGAAGCCGTTGCAGAGAAGATTCATGGGGCGGAGGAGTTTCAAGTTGACGAGTGCAGCTCGGTGGTCTTCGCCTACCTGAAGCACAAGACGGCTGGAGATGCCGAGAATGTGCTCAGGGAGTTTCAAGCCGTTTGACAAGCGATGCTTTTGACAGCTATAGGCATCGGTTGTTTTAAACAACCGACGCCTTTTGAAAGCTACAGGCATCGGTTGTTTTAAACAACCGACGCCGTTTGACAAGCGATGCTTTTGACAGCTATAGGCATCGGTTGTTTTAAACAACCGACGCCGTTTGACAACCGACGCCTTTTGACAGATATAGGCATCGGTTGTTTTAAACAAACCGACGCCGTTTGACAGCTAAGGCATCGGTTGTTTTAAACAACCGACGCCTTTTGAAAGCTACAGGCATCGGTTGTTTCAAACAACCGACGCCGTTTGACAGCTAAGGCATCGGTTGTTTCAAACAACCGACGCCTTTTGACAGCTTTTCCTCTATTTAAAAGGCACACTGGTGCTACGTATCACGATCGCACACACTCACACTCACACAACAATGCCTTCTTCCATGCTATCGTTACTGTTTCGAACTACAAAAACTCGCTGCCTCTCATCAACAACGATTATGGAGGCCAATGTGAAGAAGCTTGCCGATGACTGCCTTACAGGAGAACGTAGCTTTGAAGAACTTGAAGAAGCCGTTGCAGAGAAGATTCATGGGGCGGAGGAGTTTCAAGTTGACGAGTGCAGCTCGGTGGTCTTCGCCTACCTCAAGCACAAGACGGCTGGAGATGCCGAGAATGTGCTCAGGGAGTTTCAAGCCGTTTGACAAGCGATGCTTTTGACAGCTATAGGCATCGGTTGTTTTAAACAACCGACGCCTTTTGAAAGCTACAGGCATCGGTTGTTAATAGGGAGACACCATCATAAAGATGAGAGGCCGAGAGAATCAAAGAAAGAAAGAGAAAGAAAATATAAAGGAGAGAGAGAGAGAGGGAGAGGCCGAGTGGGAAAGAGGGAGAGAGGGGGAGAAGAAAAGAAAAGAAAAGAGAGAAAAGAAAGGGAGAAGCTCACGGGCGAGGAGGAGCTCAGGATCGAAGGGTCGGGATCACACTCGTAACACAATTCTCTGCGGATTAAGGTAGGTGAAGATCACCTGCATACGTAAACAATATTAGGAATTTCGAATTTTTACGTGTTTGTATGTTCTTCATCGAGTTCTTTGTGTTTACGTGATAGTGATGATTGATTTGCATGAATTGTTCATTATATCTATATATATATATATATATATATATATATATATATATATTTCGGTTAGCTTAGGAGGACCATGAGTATTTAGGATAAAACATAGGAAAGATTAGAGTTTTCTAGGGTTTCTTTATTCATATCGGCGAGGAGGTTTAAAAATTCATATCTCACAATCTAGACCTCGGATTAAGGTTCCCTCGGACATCATTTACCCCTTGATCATTGAGAAATACGAAACTGTCGCAAAACAGCCAATAAAATAGCTATTTTAAAAGTTTATGGACTTAATCGAAATTTTACAAAATCTGGGGAGTCTGTGTTGTAAAATAGCTTTTAGGACATATTTTAATTTCGGAATATATTATTGGGGTCCTTTGTGAAATTTTCAAAAACTCGGGTACTAAATTGACAAGTTTCAAAAAAAATATATAGAGACTAAAAATGTAAAGATTCAAACAGGAGATATTTTAATACTAAATTTCATTTGGAGAGAAATTAGAACTTTTCAAAAGTTTTGGGGTGCTAAATAAATTTATATAATTTCGACTAGGATGAAATTAGAACGTTTCAAAAGTTTAGGGATGTTAATTAAATTTATATAATTTCGGCTAGGATGAAATTAGAATTTTTCAAAAGTTGTGAAGGCTAAATAAATATATACAAATTCGGCTAGGATTAAATTGGAACTTTTCAAAAGTAATTAGGGGCTAATAATTCTATAAGGACCAAATTAAAACTTTTAAAAAGTTTGAGTACTAAAATTTTAAGTTGAGTTTCAGCTAGCGTAGAAATGAAAATTTTCAGAAACCTTTGATTTTTTTTCTTAAATAAAAGATTAATATATTCGGTTAGGGTCATTATGCAATTTTCGGAAACTCCGAGGGGTTAATTGTAAATTTTCAAAATTTTTGGGGCAAATCTGAATTCAATAAAAATTTCAGGTCTTAACTAAAAATATTAAAATTTGGGGCAGATTTGAAATTTGAGAAAATTTTTTATTCTTAGATAAATTTTGAGGATCATTCCTGGACATTTTATAAATCTATAAACTTTTCGAATATTTGAGTCAAAGAATTTCAAATTTGCTTCCTTAAAAATAAAATAATGAGATTTTGGATTTTTAAAAATAAAATTTGGAGAAATATTTCTAAAATAGGAATTGAAGTATTATTTTAAAAATTTGGGAGTTAAAAATAAAAGGATTAAAATTTTGGAACTCTTAGTGTAATTTAGGGGAGAGTTTAGTAGATAAGTTTTCGGGCCGATTTAATCGGAACGCAGGCTTTGGGCCCAAATTATTTGTGTACGCTAGTTTTTGGATCGGGTCGAGCTAATACCTCGGGCCGATACGTTATATGAAAATTTGCATTTTATATGTTGCACTTTATTTGCACGGCATTTGCATACACGTGTCATGAGGGGAGTTACAACTGTGCGGGGTCTCGGTAATGTCGATGAGTGGGGTAGTGACTGAATGTTATTCGTCGGGCTACGACTCGATGAAGCGCTCGCGGTTGGGACCGAGATGGGGCCGCTTGTCACTATTTTAGGTACGGTTGAGACCGAGATGGGGCTGTTACCTGCAATTGTTATAGACGGTTGAAACCGAGATGGGGCCGTACTATCATGGCTTTTTATGACATTTATGCGTGGATTCCGAGTCTAGCCTAGGGCCCTGTGTTTGAAATAAGATGTGTGATGAAAACAAGCGTGTATTCGTGAGATGTCGAATGTGCATTCGTGAGGTGTCGGATTGGGTTGTGAGAGCATTTGCATTGCATATTTTCATCGACTCGGCAAAAGCTCAGGGTTTACCTCCACGGACTTTTGAGGGCGGAGCAGTACATGTGACGCGACCTGTGGAGTGATTTAAATTATGTTTCGTGTGTTTACATTTTTGGGCTCCGGCCCAATGAATAAATGTGGACCTCGTGAGAACAATATTGAACTCATGTATATTTGTATTCATATGTTTGAAAAAGTTTTAATTAAATGGGCTTTTCGCTGCTTGTGCTGAATAAATCCGCCAAAATACATATCTAGGAAATCGCTGTTAACTTGTATTCATACGGATTCTCATCGGTTGTTTCAAACAAGCGACGCCTATTGACAGATATAGGCATCGGTTGTTTTAAACAACCGACGCGGTTTGACAGCTAAGGCATCGGTTGTTTCAAACAACCGACGCCTTTTGAGATATAGGCATCGGTTGTTTTAAACAACCGACGCCGTTTGGCAAGCGATGCTTTTGACAGCTATAGGCATCGGTTGTTTTAAACAACCGACGCCTTTTGAAAGCTACAGGCATCGGTTGTTTCAAACAACCGACGCCGTTTGACAGCTAAGGCATCGGTTGTTTTAAACAACCGACGCCTTTTGAAAGCTACAGGCATCGGTTGTTTCAAACAACCGACGCCGTTTGACAGCTAAGGCATCGGTTGTTTCAAACAACCGACGCCTTTTGACAGCTTTTCCTCTATTTAAAAGGCACACTGGTGCTACGTATCACGATCGCACACACTCACACTCACACAACAATGCCTTCTTCCATGCTATCGTTACTGTTTCGAACTACAAAAACTCGCTGCCTCTCATCAACAACGATTATGGAGGCCAATGTGAGGAAGCTTGCCGATGACTGCCTTACAGGAGAACGTAGCTTTGAAGAACTTGAAGAAGCCGTTGCAGAGAAGATTCATGGGGCGGAGGAGTTTCAAGTTGACGAGTGCAGCTCGGTGGTCTTCGCCTACCTCAAGCACAAGACGGCTGGAGATGCCGAGAATGTGCTCAGGGAGTTTCAAGCCGTTTGACAAGCGATGCTTTTGACAGCTATAGGCATCGGTTGTTTTAACAACCGACGCCTTTTGAAAGCTACAGGCATCGGTTGTTTCAAACAACCGACGCCGTTTGACAGCTAAGGCATCGGTTGTTTCAAACAACCGACGCCTTTTGACAGCTTTTCCTCTATTTAAAAGGCACACTGGTGCTACGTATCACGATCGGACACACTCACACTCACACAACAATGCCTTCTTCCATGCTATCGTTACTGTTTCGAACTACAAAAACTCGCTGCCTCTCATCAACAACGATTATGGAGGCCAATGTGAAGAAGCTTGCCGATGACTGCCTTACAGGAGAACGTAGCTTTGAAGAACTTGAAGAAGCCGTTGCAGAGAAGATTCATGGGGCGGAGGAGTTTCAAGTTGACGAGTGCAGCTCGGTGGTCTTCGCCTACCTCAAGCACAAGACGGCTGGAGATGCCGAGAATGTGCTCAGGGAGTTTCAAGCCGTTTGACAAGCGATGCTTTTGACAGCTATAGGCATCGGTTGTTTTAAACAACCGACGCCTTTTGAAAGCTACAGGCATCGGTTGTTTTAAACAACCGACGCCGTTTGACAAGCGATGCTTTTGACAGCTATAGGCATCGGTTGTTTTAAACAACCGACGCCGTTTGACAACCGACGCCTTTTGACAGATACAGGCATCGGTTGTTTTAAACAAACCGACGCCGTTTGACAGCTAAGGCATCGGTTGTTTTAAACAACCGACGCCTTTTGAAAGCTACAGGCATCGGTTGTTTCAAACAACCGACGCCGTTTGACAGCTAAGGCATCGGTTGTTTCAAACAACCGACGCCTTTTGACAGCTTTTCCTCTATTTAAAAGGCACACTGGTGCTACGTATCACGATCGCACACACTCACACTCACACAACAATGCCTTCTTCCATGCTATCGTTACTGTTTCGAACTACAAAAACTCGCTGCCTCTCATCAACAACGATTATGGAGGCCAATGTGAAGAAGCTTGCCGATGACTGCCTTACAGGAGAACGTAGCTTTGAAGAACTTGAAGAAGCCGTTGCAGAGAAGATTCATGGGGCGGAGGAGTTTCAAGTTGACGAGTGCAGCTCGGTGGTCTTCGCCTACCTCAAGCACAAGACGGCTGGAGATGCCGAGAATGTGCTCAGGGAGTTTCAAGCCGTTTGACAAGCGATGCTTTTGACAGCTATAGGCATCGGTTGTTTTAAACAACCGACGCCTTTTGAAAGCTACAGGCATCGGTTGTTAATAGGGAGACACCATCATAAAGATGAGAGGCCGAGAGAATCAAAGAAAGAAAGAGAAAGAAAATATAAAGGAGAGAGAGAGAGGGAGAGGCCGAGTGGGAAAGAGGGAGAGAGGGGGAGAAGAAAAGAAATGAAAAGAGAGAAAAGAAAGGGAGAAGCTCACGGGCGAGGAGGAGCTCAGGATCGAAGGGTCGGGATCACACTCGTAACACAATTCTCTGCGGATTAAGGTAGGTGAAGATCACCTGCATACGTAAACAATATTAGGAATTTCGAATTTTTACGTGTTTGTATGTTCTTCATCGAGTTCTTTGTGTTTACGTGATAGTGATGATTGGTTTGCATGAATTGTTCATTATATCTATATATATATATATATATATATATTTCGGTTAGCTTAGGAGGACCATGAGTATTTAGGATAAAACATAGGAAAGATTAGAGTTTTCTAGGGTTTCTTTATTCATGTCGGCCAGGAGGTTTAAAAATTCATATCTCACAATCTAGACCTCGGATTAAGGTTCCCTCGGACATCATTTACCCCTTTATCATTGAGAAATACGAAACTGTCGCAAAACAGCCTATAAAATAGCTATTTTAAAAGTTTATGGACTTAATCGAAATTTTACAAATCTGGGGAGTCTGTGTTGTAAAATAGCTTTTAGGACATATTTTAATTTCGGAATATTATTGGGGTCCTTTGTGAAATTTTCAAAAACTCGGGTACTAAATTGACAAGTTTCAAAAAAAATATATAGAGACTAAAAATGTAAAGATTCAAACAGGAGATATTTTAATACTAAATTTCATTTGGAGAGAAATTAGAACTTTTCAAAAGTTTTGGGGTGCTAAATAAATTTATATAATTTCGACTAGGATGAAATTAGAACGTTTCAAAAGTTTAGGGATGTTAATTAAATTTATATAATTTCGGCTAGGATGAAATTAGAATTTTTCAAAAGTTGTGAAGGCTAAATAAATATATACAAATTCGGCTAGGATTAAATTGGAACTTTTCAAAAGTAATTAGGGCTAATAATTCTATAAGGACCAAATTAAAACTTTTAAAAAGTTTGAGTACTAAAATTTTAAGTTGAGTTTCAGCTAGCGTAGAAATGAAAATTTTCAGAAACCTTTGATTTTTTTTTCTTAAATAAAAGATTAATATATTCGGTTAGGGTCATTATGCAATTTTCGGAAACTCCGAGGGTTAATTGCAAATTTTCAAAATTTTTGGGGCAAATCTGAATTCTATAAAAATTTCAGGTCTTAACTAAAAATATTAAAATTTGGGGCAGATTTGAAATTTGAGAAAATTTTTTATTCTTAGATAAATTTTGAGGATCATTCCTGGACATTTTATAAATCTATAAACTTTTCGAATATTTGAGTCAAAGAATTTCAAATTTGCTTCCTTAAAAATAAAATAATGAGATTTTGGATTTTTAAAAATAAAATTTGGAGAAATATTTCTAAAATAGGAATTGAAGTATTATTTTAAAAATTTGGGAGTTAAAGATAAAAGGATTAAAATTTTGGAACTCTTAGTGTAATTTAGGGAGAGTTTAGTAGATAAGTTTTCGGGCCGATTTAATCGGAACGCAGGCTTTGGGCCCAAATTATTTGTGTACGCTAGTTTTTGGATCGGGTCGAGCTAATACCTCGGGCCGAT
Source organism: Craterostigma plantagineum (assembly GCA_027422505.1). Lineage (NCBI taxonomy): Eukaryota > Viridiplantae > Streptophyta > Magnoliopsida > Lamiales > Linderniaceae > Craterostigma > Craterostigma plantagineum. The sequence goes on from JAPQWV010000040.1 coordinate 6,156,807, forward strand.
ACGTTATATGAAAATTTGCATTTTATATGTTGCACTTTATTTGCACGGCATTTGCATACACGTGTCATGAGGGGAGTTACAACTGTGCGGGGTCTCGGTAATGTCGATGAGTGGTATAGTGACTGAATGTTATTCGTCGGGCTACGACTCGATGAAGCGCTCGCGGTTGGGACCGAGATGGGGCCGCTTGTCACTATTTTAGGTACGGTTGAGACCGAGATGGGGCTGTTACCTGCAATTGTTATAGACGGTTGAAACCGAGATGGGGCCGTACTATCATGGCTTTTTATGACATTTATGCGTGGATTCCGAGTCTAGCCTAGGGCCCTGTGTTTGAAATAAGATGTGTGATGAAAACAAGCGTGTATTCGTGAGATGTCGAATGTGCATTCGTGAGGTGTCGGATTGGGTTGTGAGAGCATTTGCATTGCATATTTTCATCGACTCGGCAAAAGCTCAGGGTTTACCTCCACGGACTTTTGAGGGCGGAGCAGTACATGTGACGCGACCTGTGGAGTGATTTAAATTATGTTTCGTGTGTTTACATTTTTGGGCTCCGGCCCAATGAATAAATGTGGACCTCGTGAGAACAATATTGTATATTTGTATTCATATGTTTGAAAAAGTTTTAATTAAATGGGCTTTTCGCTGCTTGTGCTGAATAAATCCGCCAAAATACATATCTAGGAAATCGCTGTTAACTTGTATTCATACGGATTCTCATCGGTTGTTTCAAACAAGCGACGCCTATTGACAGATATAGGCATCGGTTGTTTTAAACAACCGACGCCGTTTGACAGCTAAGGCATCGGTTGTTTCAAACAACCGACGCCTTTTGACAGATATAGGCATCGGTTGTTTTAAACAACCGACGCCGTTTGACAAGCGATGCTTTTGACAGCTATAGGCATCGGTTGTTTTAAACAACCGACGCCGTTTGACAACCGATGCCTTTTGATAGATATAGGCATCGGTTGTTTTAAACAACCGACGCCGTTTGGCAAGCGATGCTTTTGACAGCTATAGGCATCGGTTGTTTTAAACAACCGACGCCTTTTGAAAGCTACAGGCATCGGTTGTTTCAAACAACCGACGCCGTTTGACAGCTAAGGCATCGGTTGTTTTAAACAACCGACGCCTTTTGAAAGCTACAGGCATCGGTTGTTTCAAACAACCGACGCCGTTTGACAGCTAAGGCATCGGTTGTTTCAAACAACCGACGCCTTTTGACAGCTTTTCCTCTATTTAAAAGGCACACTGGTGCTACGTATCACGATCGCACACACTCACACTCACACAACAATGCCTTCTTCCATGCTATCGTTACTGTTTCGAACTACAAAAACTCGCTGCCTCTCATCAACAACGATTATGGAGGCCAATGTGAAGAAGCTTGCCGATGACTGCCTTACAGGAGAACGTAGCTTTGAAGAACTTGAAGAAGCCGTTGCAGAGAAGATTCATGGGGCGGAGGAGTTTCAAGTTGACGAGTGCAGCTCGGTGGTCTTCGCCTACCTCAAGCACAAGACGGCTGGAGATGCCGAGAATGTGCTCAGGGAGTTTCAAGCCGTTTGACAAGCGATGCTTTTGACAGCTATAGGCATCGGTTGTTTTAAACAACCGACGCCTTTTGAAAGCTACAGGCATCGGTTGTTTCAAACAACCGACGCCGTTTGACAGCTAAGGCATCGGTTGTTTCAAACAACCGACGCCTTTTGACAGCTTTTCCTCTATTTAAAAGGCACACTGGTGCTACGTATCACGATCGCACACACTCACACTCACACAACAATGCCTTCTTCCATGCTATCGTTACTGTTTCGAACTACAAAAACTCGCTGCCTCTCATCAACAACGATTATGGAGGCCAATGTGAAGAAGCTTGCCGATGACTGCCTTACAGGAGAACGTAGCTTTGAAGAACTTGAAGAAGCCGTTGCAGAGAAGATTCATGGGGCGGAGGAGTTTCAAGTTGACGAGTGCAGCTCGGTGGTCTTCGCCTACCTCAAGCACAAGACGGCTGGAGATGCCGAGAATGTGCTCAGGGAGTTTCAAGCCGTTTGACAAGCGATGCTTTTGACAGCTATAGGCATCGGTTGTTTTAAACAACCGACGCCTTTTGAAAGCTACAGGCATCGGTTGTTTTGAACAACCGACGCCGTTTGACAAGCGATGCTTTTGACAGCTATAGGCATCGGTTGTTTTAAACAACCGACGCCGTTTGACAACCGACGCCTTTTGACAGATATAGGCATCGGTTGTTTTAAACAACCGACGCCGTTTGACAGCTAAGGCATCGGTTGTTTCAAACAACCGACGCGTTTTGACAGATATAGGCATCGGTTGTTTTAAACAACCGACGCCGTTTGACAAGCGATGCTTTTGACAGCTATAGGCATCGGTTGTTTTAAACAACCGACGCCGTTTGACAACCGATGCCTTTTGATAGATATAGGCATCGGTTGTTTTAAACAACCGACGCCGTTTGGCAAGCGATGCTTTTGACAGCTATAGGCATCGGTTGTTTTAAACAACCGACGCCTTTTGAAAGCTACAGGCATCGGTTGTTTCAAACAACCGACGCCGTTTGACAGCTAAGGCATCGGTTGTTTTAAACAACCGACGCCTTTTGAAAGCTACAGGCATCGGTTGTTTCAAACAACCGACGCCGTTTGACAGCTAAGGCATCGGTTGTTTCAAACAACCGACGCCATTTTGACAGCTTTTCCTCTATTTAAAAGGCACACTGGTGCTACGTATCACGATCGCACACACTCACACTCACACAACAATGCCTTCTTCCATGCTATCGTTACTGTTTCGAACTACAAAAACTCGCTGCCTCTCATCACAACGATTATGGAGGCCAATGTGAAGAAGCTTGCCGATGACTGCCTTACAGGAGAACGTAGCTTTGAAGAACTTGAAGAAGCCGTTGCAGAGAAGATTCATGGGGCGGAGGAGTTTCAAGTTGACGAGTGCAGCTCGGTGGTCTTCGCCTACCTCAAGCACAAGACGGCTGGAGATGCCGAGAATGTGCTCAGGGAGTTTCAAGCCGTTTGACAAGCGATGCTTTTGACAGCTATAGGCATCGGTTGTTTTAAACAACCGACGCCTTTTGAAAGCTACAGGCATCGGTTGTTTCAAACAACCGACGCCGTTTGACAGCTAAGGCATCGGTTGTTTCAAACAACCGACGCCTTTTGACAGCTTTTCCTCTATTTAAAAGGCACACTGGTGCTACGTATCACGATCGCACACACTCACACTCACACAACAATGCCTTCTTCCATGCTATCGTTACTGTTTCGAACTACAAAAACTCGCTGCCTCTCATCAACAACGATTATGGAGGCCAATGTGAAGAAGCTTGCCGATGACTGCCTTACAGGAGAACGTAGCTTTGAAGAACTTGAAGAAGCCGTTGCAGAGAAGATTCATGGGGCGGAGGAGTTTCAAGTTGACGAGTGCAGCTCGGTGGTCTTCGCCTACCTCAAGCACAAGACGGCTGGAGATGCCGAGAATGTGCTCAGGGAGTTTCAAGCCGTTTGACAAGCGATGCTTTTGACAGCTATAGGCATCGGTTGTTTTAAACAACCGACGCCTTTTGAAAGCTACAGGCATCGGTTGTTTTGAACAACCGACGCCGTTTGACAAGCGATGCTTTTGACAGCTATAGGCATCGGTTGTTTTAAACAACCGACGCCGTTTGACAACCGACGCCTTTTGACAGATATAGGCATCGGTTGTTTTAAACAACCGACGCCGTTTGACAGCTAAGGCATCGGTTGTTTCAAACAACCGACGCGTTTTGACAGATATAGGCATCGGTTGTTTTTAAACAACCGACGCCGTTTGACAAGCGATGCTTTTGACAGCTATAGGCATCGGTTGTTTTTAAACAACCGACGCCGTTTGACAACCGATGCCTTTTGATAGATATAGGCATCGGTTGTTTTAAACAACCGACGCCGTTTGGCAAGCGATGCTTTTGACAGCTATAGGCATCGGTTGTTTTAAACAACCGACGCCTTTTGAAAGCTACAGGCATCGGTTGTTTCAAACAACCGACGCCGTTTGACAGCTAAGGCATCGGTTGTTTTAAACAACCGACGCCTTTTGAAAGCTACAGGCATCGGTTGTTTCAAACAACCGACGCCGTTTGACAGCTAAGGCATCGGTTGTTTCAAACAACCGACGCCTTTTGACAGCTTTTCCTCTATTTAAAAGGCACACTGGTGCTACGTATCACGATCGCACACACTCACACTCACACAACAATGCCTTCTTCCATGCTATCGTTACTGTTTCGAACTACAAAAACTCGCTGCCTCTCATCAACAACGATTATGGAGGCCAATGTGAAGAAGCTTGCCGATGACTGCCTTACAGGAGAACGTAGCTTTGAAGAACTTGAAGAAGCCGTTGCAGAGAAGATTCATGGGGCTGTGGAGTTTCAAGTTGACGAGTGCAGCTCGGTGGTCTTCGCCTACCTCAAGCACAAGACGGCTGGAGATGCCGAGAATGTGCTCAGGGAGTTTCAAGCCGTTTGACAAGCGATGCTTTTGACAGCTATAGGCATCGGTTGTTTTAAACAACCGACGCCTTTTGAAAGCTACAGGCATCGGTTGTTTCAAACAACCGACGCCGTTTGACAGCTAAGGCATCGGTTGTTTCAAACAACCGACGCCTTTTGACAGCTTTTCCTCTATTTAAAAGGCACACTGGTGCTACGTATCACGATCGCACACACTCACACTCACACAACAATGCCTTCTTCCATGCTATCGTTACTGTTTCGAACTACAAAAACTCGCTGCCTCTCATCAACAACGATTATGGAGGCCAATGTGAAGAAGCTTGCCGATGACTGCCTTACAGGAGAACGTAGCTTTGAAGAACTTGAAGAAGCCGTTGCAGAGAAGATTCATGGGGCGGAGGAGTTTCAAGTTGACGAGTGCAGCTCGGTGGTCTTCGCCTACCTCAAGCACAAGACGGCTGGAGATGCCGAGAATGTGCTCAGGGAGTTTCAAGCCGTTTGACAAGCGATGCTTTTGACAGCTATAGGCATCGGTTGTTTTAAACAACCGACGCCTTTTGAAAGCTACAGGCATCGGTTGTTTCAAACAACCGACGCCGTTTGACAGCTAAGGCATCGGTTGTTTCAAACAACCGACGCCTTTTGACAGCTTTTCCTCTATTTAAAAGGCACACTGGTGCTACGTATCACGATCGCACACACTCACACTCACACAACAATGCCTTCTTCCATGCTATCGTTACTGTTTCGAACTACAAAAACTCGCTGCCTCTCATCAACAACGATTATGGAGGCCAATGTGAAGAAGCTTGCCGATGACTGCCTTACAGGAGAACGTAGCTTTGAAGAACTTGAAGAAGCCGTTGCAGAGAAGATTCATGGGGCGGAGGAGTTTCAAGTTGACGAGTGCAGCTCGGTGGTCTTCGCCTACCTCAAGCACAAGACGGCTGGAGATGCCGAGAATGTGCTCAGGGAGTTTCAAGCCGTTTGACAAGCGATGCTTTTGACAGCTATAGGCATCGGTTGTTTTAAACAACCGACGCCTTTTGAAAGCTACAGGCATCGGTTGTTTTAAACAACCGACGCCGTTTGACAAGCGATGCTTTTGACAGCTATAGGCATCGGTTGTTTTAAACAACCGACGCCGTTTGACAACCGACGCCTTTTGATAGATATAGGCATCGGTTGTTTTAAACAACCGACGCCGTTTGGCAAGCGATGCTTTTGACAGCTATAGGCATCGGTTGTTTTAAACAACCGACGCCTTTTGAAAGCTACAGGCATCGGTTGTTTCAAACAACCGACGCCGTTTGACAGCTAAGGCATCGGTTGTTTTAAACAACCGACGCCTTTTGAAAGCTACAGGCATCGGTTGTTTCAAACAACCGACGCCGTTTGACAGCTAAGGCATCGGTTGTTTCAAACAACCGACGCCTTTTGACAGCTTTTCCTCTATTTAAAAGGCACACTGGTGCTACGTATCACGATCGCACACACTCACACTCACACAACAATGCCTTCTTCCATGCTATCGTTACTGTTTCGAACTACAAAAACTCGCTGCCTCTCATCAACAACGATTATGGAGGCCAATGTGAAGAAGCTTGCCGATGACTGCCTTACAGGAGAACGTAGCTTTGAAGAACTTGAAGAAGCCGTTGCAGAGAAGATTCATGGGGCGGAGGAGTTTCAAGTTGACGAGTGCAGCTCGGTGCTCTTCGCCTACCTCAAGCACAAGACGGCTGGAGATGCCGAGAATGTGCTCAGGGAGTTTCAAGCCGTTTGACAAGCGATGCTTTTGACAGCTATAGGCATCGGTTGTTTTAAACAACCGACGCCTTTTGAAAGCTACAGGCATCGGTTGTTTCAAACAACCGACGCCGTTTGACAGCTAAGGCATCGGTTGTTTCAAACAACCGACGCCTTTTGACAGCTTTTCCTCTATTTAAAAGGCACACTGGTGCTACGTATCACGATCGCACACACTCACACTCACACAACAATGCCTTCTTCCATGCTATCGTTACTGTTTCGAACTACAAAAACTCGCTGCCTCTCATCAACAACGATTATGGAGGCCAATGTGAAGAAGCTTGCCGATGACTGCCTTACAGGAGAACGTAGCTTTGAAGAACTTAAAGAAGCCGTTGCAGAGAAGATTCATGGGGCGGAGGACTTTCAAGTTGACAGTGCAGCTCGGTGGTCTTCGCCTACCTCAAGCACAAGACGGCTGGAGATGCCGAGAATGTGCTCAGGGAGTTTCAAGCCGTTTGACAAGCGATGCTTTTGACAGCTATAGGCATCGGTTGTTTTAAACAACCGACGCCTTTTGAAAGCTACAGGCATCGGTTGTTTTAAACAACCGACGCCGTTTGACAAGCGATGCTTTTGACAGCTATAGGCATCGGTTGTTTTAAACAACCGACGCCGTTTGACAACCGACGCCTTTTGATAGATATAGGCATCGGTTGTTTTAAACAACCGACGCCGTTTGGCAAGCGATGCTTTTGACAGCTATAGGCATCGGTTGTTTTAAACAACCGACGCCTTTTGAAAGCTACAGGCATCGGTTGTTTCAAACAACCGACGCCGTTTGACAGCTAAGGCATCGGTTGTTTTAAACAACCGACGCCTTTTGAAAGCTACAGGCATCGGTTGTTTCAAACAACCGACGCCGTTTGACAGCTAAGGCATCGGTTGTTTCAAACAACCGACGCCTTTTGACAGCTTTTCCTCTATTTAAAAGGCACACTGGTGCTACGTATCACGATCGCACACACTCACACTCACACAACAATGCCTTCTTCCATGCTATCGTTACTGTTTCGAACTACAAAAACTCGCTGCCTCTCATCAACAACGATTATAGAGGCCAATGTGAAGAAGCTTGCCGATGATTGCCTTACAGGAGAACGTAGCTTTGAAGAACTTGAAGAAGCCGTTGCAGAGAAGATTCATGGGGCGGAGGAGTTTCAAGTTGACGAGTGCAGCTCGGTGGTCTTCGCCTACCTCAAGCACAAGACGGCTGGAGATGCCGAGAATGTGCTCAGGGAGTTTCAAGCCGTTTGACAAGCGATGCTTTTGACAGCTATAGGCATCGGTTGTTTTAAACAACCGACGCCTTTTGAAAGCTACAGGCATCGGTTGTTTCAAACAACCGACGCCGTTTGACAGCTAAGGCATCGGTTGTTTCAAACAACCGACGCCCTTTGACAGCTTTTCCTCTATTTAAAAGGCACACTGGTGCTACGTATCACGATCGCACACACTCACACTCACACAACAATGCCTTCTTCCATGCTATCGTTACTGTTTCAAACTACAAAAACTCGCTGCCTCTCATCAACAACGATTATGGAGGCCAATGTGAAGAAGCTTGCCGATGACTGCCTTACAGGAGAACGTAGCTTTGAAGAACTTGAAGAAGCCGTTGCAGAGAAGATTCATGGGGCGGAGGAGTTTCAAGTTGACGAGTGCAGCTCGGTGGTCTTCGCCTACCTCAAGCACAAGACGGCTGGAGATGCCGAGAATGTGCTCAGGGAGTTTCAAGCCGTTTGACAAGCGATGCTTCTGACAGCTATAGGCATCGGTTGTTTTAAACAACCGACGCCTTTTGAAAGCTACAGGCATCGGTTGTTTCAAACAACCGACGCCGTTTGACAGCTAAGGCATCGGTTGTTTCAAACAACCGACGCCTTTTGACAGATATAGGCATCGGTTGTTTTAAACAACCGACGCCGTTTGACAACCGACGCCTTTTGACAGATATAGGCATCGGTTGTTTTAAACAACCGACGCCGTTTGGCAAGCGATGCTTTTGACAGCTATAGGCATCGGTTGTTTTAAACAACCGACACCTTTTGAAAGCTACAGGCATCGGTTGTTTCAAACAACCGACGCCGTTTGACAGCTAAGGCATCGGTTGTTTTAAACAACCGACGCCTTTTGAAAGCTACAGGCATCGGCTGTTTCAAACAACCGACGCCGTTTGACAGCTAAGGCATCGGTTTCAAACAACCGACGCCTTTTGACAGCTTTTCCTCTATTTAAAAGGCACACTGGTGCTACGTATCACGATCGCACACACTCACACTCACACAACAATGCCTTCTTCCATGCTATCGTTACTGTTTCGAACTACAAAAACTCGTTGCCTCTCATCAACAACGATTATGGAGGCCAATGTGAAGAAGCTTGCCGATGACTGCCTTACAGGAGAACGTAGCTTTGAAGAACTTGAAGAAGCCGTTGCAGAGAAGATTCATGGGGCGGAGGAGTTTCAAGTTGACGAGTGCAGCTCGGTGGTCTTCGCCTACCTCAAGCACAAGACGGTTGGAGATGCCGAGAATGTGCTTAGGGAGTTTCAAGCCGTTTGACAAGCGATGCTTTTGACAGCTATAGGCATCGGTTGTTTTAAACAACCGACGCCTTTTGAAAGCTACAGGCATCGGTTGTTTCAAACAACCGACGCCGTTTGACAGCTAAGGCATCGGTTGTTTCAAACAACCGACGCCTTTTGACAGCTTTCCCTCTATTTAAAAGGCACACTGGTGCTACGTATCACGATCGCACACACTCACACTCACACAACAATGCCTTCTTCCATGCTATCGTTACTGTTTCGAACTACAAAAACTCGCTGCCTCTCATCAACAACGATTATGGAGGCCAGTGTGAAGAAGCTTGCCGATGACTGCCTTACAGGAGAACGTAGCTTTGAAGAACTTGAAGAAGCCGTTGCAGAGAAGATTCATGGGGCGGAGGAGTTTCAAGTTGACGAGTGCAGCTCGGTGGTCTTCGCCTACCTCAAGCACAAGACGGCTGGAGATGCCGAGAATGTGCTCAGGGAGTTTCAAGCCGTTTGACAAGCGATGCTTTTGACAGCTATAGGCATCGGTTGTTTTAAACAACCGACGCCTTTTGAAAGCTACAGGCATCGGTTGTTTTGAACAACCGACGCCGTTTGATAAGCGATGCTTTTGACAGCTATAGGCATCGGTTGTTTTAAACAACCGACGCCGTTTGACAACCGACGCCTTTTGACAGATATAGGCATCGGTTGTTTTAAACAACCGACGCCGTTTGGCAAGCGATGCTTTTGACAGCTATAGGCATCGGGTTGTTTTAAACAACCGACGCCTTTTGAAGCTACAGGCATCGGTTGTTTCAAACAACCGACGTCGTTTGACAGTTAAGGCATCGGTTGTTTTAAACAACCGACGCCTTTTGAAAGCTACAGGCATCGGTTGTTTCAAACAACCGACGCCGTTTGACAGCTAAGGCATCGGTTGTTTCAAACAACCGACGCCTTTTGACAGCTTTTCCTCTATTTAAAAGGCACACTGGTGCTACGTATCACGATCGCACACACTCACACTCACACAACAATGCCTTCTTCCATGCTATCGTTACTGTTTCGAACTACAAAAACTCGCTGCCTCTCATCAACAACGATTATGGAGGCCAATGTGAAGAAGCTTGCCGATGACTGCCTTCCAGGAGAACGTAGCTTTGAAGAACTTGAAGAAGCCGTTGCAGAGAAGATTCATGGGCGGAGGAGTTTCAAGTTGACGAGTGCAGCTCGGTGGTCTTTGCCTACCTCAAGCACAAGACGGCTGGAGATGCCGAGAATGTGCTCAGGGAGTTTCAAGCCGTTTGACAAGCGATGCTTTTGACAGCTATAGGCATCGGTTGTTTTAAACAACCGACGCCTTTTGAAAGCTACAGGCATCGGTTGTTTCAAACAACCGACGCCGTTTGACAGCTAAGGCATCGGTTGTTTCAAACAACCGACGCCTTTTGACAGCTTTTCCTCTATTTAAAAGGCACACCGGTGCTACGTATCACGATCGCACACACTCACACTCACACAACAATGCCTTCTTCCATGCTATCGTTACTGTTTCGAACTACAAAAACTCGCTGCCTCTCATCAACAACGATTATGGAGGCCAATGTGAAGAAGCTTGCCGATGACTGCCTTACAGGAGAACGTAGCTTTGAAGAACTTGAAGAAGCCGTTGCAGAGAAGATTCATGGGGCGGAGGAGTTTCAAATTGACGAGTGCAGCTCGGTGGTCTTCGCCTACCTCAAGCACAAGACGGCTGGAGATGCCGAGAATGTGCTCAGGGAGTTTCAAGCCGTTTGACAAGCGATGCTTTTGACGGCTATAGGCATCGGTTGTTTTAAACAACCGACGCCTTTTGACAGCTAAGGCATCGGTTGTTTCAAACAACCGACGCCTTTTGACAGCTTTTCCTCTATTTAAAAGGCACACTGGTGCTACGTATCACGATCGCACACACTCACACTCACACAACAATGCCTTCTTCCATGCTATCGTTACTGTTTCGAACTACAAAAACTCGCTGCCTCTCATCACAACGATTATGGAGGCCAATGTGAAGAAGCTTGCCGATGACTGCCTTACAGGAGAACGTAGCTTTGAAGAACTTGAAGAAGCCGTTGCAGAGAAGATTCATGGGGCGGAGGAATTTCAAGTTGACGAGTGCAGCTCGGTGGTCTTCGCCTACCTCAAGCACAAGACGGCTGGAGATGCCGAGAATGTGCACAGGGAGTTTCAAGCCGTTTGACAAGCGATGCTTTTGACAGCTATAGGCATCGGTTGTTTTAAACAACCGACGCCTTTTGAAAGCTACAGGCATCGGTTGTTTCCAACAACCGACGCCGTTTGACAGCTAAGGCATCGGTTGTTTCAAACAACCGACGCCTTTTGACAGCTTTTCCTCTATTTAAAAGGCACACCGGTGCTACGTATCACGATCGCACACACTCACAATCACACAACAATGCCTTCTTCCATGCTATCGTTACTGTTTCGAACTACAAAAACTCGCTGCCTCTCATCAACAACGATTATGGAGGCCAATGTGAAGAAGCTTGCCGATGACTGCCTTACAGGAGAACGTAGCTTTGAAGAACTTGAAGAAGCCGTTGCAGAGAAGATTCATGGGGCGGAGGAGTTTCAAGTTGACGAGTGCAGCTCGGTGGTCTTCGCCTACCTCAAGCACAAGACGGCTGGAGATGCCGAGAATGTGCTCAGGGAGTTTCAAGCCGTTTGACAAGCGATGCTTTTGACAGCTATAGGCATCGGTTGTTTTAAACAACCAACAACCGACGCCTTTTGAAAGCTACAGGCATCGGTTGTTTCAAACAACCGACGCCGTTTGACAGCTAAGGCATCGGTTGTTTCAAACAACCGACACCTTTTGACAGCTTTCCCTATATTTAAAAGGCACACTGGTGCTACGTATCACGATCGCACACACTCACACTCACACAACAATGCCTTCTTCCATGCTATCGTTACTGTTTCGAACTACAAAACTCGCTGCCTCTCATCAACAACGATTATGGAGGCCAATATGAAGAAGCTTGCCGATGACTGCCTTACAGGAGAACGTAGCTTTGAAGAACTTGAAGAAGCCGTTGCAGAGAAGATTCATGGGGCGGAGGAGTTTCAAGTTGACGAGTGCAGCTCGGTGGTCTTCGCCTACCTCAAGCACAAGACGGCTGGAGATGCCGAGAATGTGCTCAGGGAGTTTCAAGCCGTTTGACAAGCGATGCTTTTGACAGCTATAGGCATCGGTTGTTTTAAACAACCGACGCCTTTTGAAAGCTACAGGCATCGGTTGTTTTGAACAACCGACGCCGTTTGATAAGCGATGCTTTTGACAGCTATAGCCATCGGTTGTTTTAAACAACCGACGCCGTTTGACAACCGACGCCTTTTGACAGATATAGGCATCGGTTGTTTTAAACAACCGACGCCGTTTGGCAAGCGATGCTTTTGACAGCTATAGGCATCGGTTGTTTTAAACAACCGACGCCTTTTGAAAGCTACAGGCATCGGTTGTTTCAAACAACCGACGCCCGTTTGACAGTTAAGGCATCGGTTGTTTTAAACAACCGACGCCTTTTGAAAGCTACAGGCATCGGTTGTTTCAAACAACCGACGCCGTTTGACAGCTAAGGCATCGGTTGTTTCAAACAACCGACGCCTTTTGACAGCTTTTCCTCTATTTAAAAGGCACACTGGTGCTACGTATCACGATCGCACACACTCACACTCACAAAACAATGCCTTCTTCCATGTTATCGTTACTGTTTCGAACTACAAAAACTCGCTGCCTCTCATCAACAACGATTATGGAGGCCAATGTGAAGAAGCTTGCCGATGACTGCCTTCCAGGAGAACGTAGCTTTGAAGAACTTGAAGAAGCCGTTGCAGAGAAGATTCATGGGGCGGAGGAGTTTCAAGTTGACGAGTGCAGCTCGGTGGTCTTCGCCTACCTCAAGCACAAGACGGCTGGAGATGCCGAGAATGTGCTCAGGGAGTTTCAAGCCGTTTGACAAGCGATGCTTTTGACAGCTATAGGCATCGGTTGTTTTAAACAACCGACGCCTTTTGAAAGCTACAGGCATCGGTTGTTTCAAACAACCGACGCCGTTTGACAGCTAAGGCATCGGTTGTTTCAAACAACCGACGCCTTTTGACAGCTTTTCCTCTATTTAAAAGGCACACCGGTGCTACGTATCACGATCGCACACACTCACACTCACACAACAATGCCTTCTTCCATGCTATCGTTACTGTTTCGAACTACAAAAACTCGCTGCCTCTCATCAAGAACGATTATGGAGGCCAATGTGAAGAAGCTGCCGATGACTGCCTTACAGGAGAACGTAGCTTTGAAGAACTTGAAGAAGCCGTTGCAGAGAAGATTCATGGGGCGGAGGAGTTTTCAAATTGACGAGTGCAGCTCGGTGGTCTTCGCCAACCTCAAGCACAAGACGGCTGGAGATGCCGAGAATGTGCTCAGGGAGTTTCAAGCCGTTTGACAAGCGATGCTTTTGACAGCTATAGGCATCGGTGGTTTCAAACAACCGACGCCTTTTGAAAGCTACAGGCATCGGTTGTTTCAAACAACCGACGCCTTTTGACAGCTTTTCCTCTATTTAAAAGGCACACTGGTGCTACGTATCACGATCGCACACACTCACACTCACACAACAATGCCTTCTTCCATGCTATCGTTACTGTTTCGAACTACAAAAACTCGCTGCCTCTCATCAACAACGATTATGGAGGCAAATGTGAAGAAGCTTGCCGATGACTGCCTTACAGGAGAACGTAGCTTTGAAGAACTTGAAGAAGCCGTTGCAGAGAAGATTCATGGGGCGGAGGAATTTCAAGTTGACGAGTGCAGCTCGGTGGTCTTCGCCTACCTCAAGCACAAGACGGCTGGAGATGCCGAGAATGTGCTCAGGGAGTTTCAAGCCGTTTGACAAGCGATGCTTTTGACAGCTATAGGCATCGGTTGTTTTAAATAACCGACGCCTTTTGAAAGCTACAGGCATCGGTTGTTTCAAACAACCGACGCCGTTTGACAGCTAAGGCATCGGTTGTTTCAAACAACCGACGCATTTTGACAGCTTTTCCTCTATTTAAAAGGCACACTGGTGCTACGTATCACGATCGCACACACTCACACTCACACAACAATGCCTTCTTCCATGCTATCGTTACTGTTTCGAACTACAAAAACTCGCTGCCTCTCATCAACAACGATTATGGAGGCCAATGTGAAGAAGCTTGCCGATGACTGCCTTACAGGAGAACGTAGCTTTGAAGAACTTGAAGAAGCCGTTGCAGAGAAGATTCATGGGGCGGAGGAGTTTCAAGTTGACGAGTGCAGCTCGGTGGTCTTCGCCTACCTCAAGCACAAGACGGCTGGAGATGCCGAGAATGTGCTCAGGGAGTTTCAAGCCGTTTGACAAGCGATGCTTTTGACAGCTATAGGCATCGGTTGTTTTAAAACAACCGACGCATTTTGAAAGCTACAGGCATCGGTTGTTTCAAACAACCGACGCCGTTTGACAGCTAAGGCATCGGTTGTTTCAAACAACCGACGCCTTTTGACAGCTTTTCCTCTATTTAAAAGGCACACCGGTGCTACGTATCACGATCGCACACACTCACAATCACACAACAATGCCTTCTTCCATGCTATCGTTACTGTTTCGAACTACAAAAACTCGCTGCCTCTCATCAACAACGATTATGGAGGCCAATGTGAAGAAGCTTGCCGATGACTGCCTTACAGGAGAACGTAGCTTTGAAGAACTTGAAGAAGCCGTTGCAGAGAAGATTCATGGGGCGGAGGAGTTTCAAGTTGACGAGTGCAGCTCGGTGGTCTTCGCCTACCTCAAGCACAAGACGGCTGGAGATGCCGAGAATGTGCTCAGGGAGTTTCAAGCCGTTTGACAAGCGATGCTTTTGACAGCTATAGGCATCGGTTGTTTTAAACAACCGACGCCTTTTGAAAGCTACAGGCATCGGTTGTTTCAAACAACCGACGCCGTTTGACAGCTAAGGCATCGGTTGTTTCAAACAACCGACGCCTTTTGACAGCTTTCCCTCTATTTAAAAGGCACACTGGTGCTACGTATCACGATCGCACACACTCCCACTCACACAACAATGCCTTCTTCCATGCTATCGTTACTGTTTCGAACTACAAAAACTCGCTGCCTCTCATCAACAACGATTATGGAGGCCAATGTGAAGAAGCTTGCCGATGACTGCCTTACAGGAGAACGTAGCTTTGAAGAACTTGAAGAAGCCGTTGCAGAGAAGATTCATGGGGCGGAGGAGTTTCAAGTTGACGAGTGCAGCTCGGTGGTCTTCGCCTACCTCAAGCACAAGACGGCTGGAGATGCCGAGAATGTGCTCAGGGAGTTTCAAGCCGTTTGACAAGCGATGCTTTTGACAGCTATAGGCATCGGTTGTTTTAAACAACCGACGCCTTTTGAAAGCTACAGGCATCGGTTGTTTTGAACAACCGACGCCGTTTGAGAAGCGATGCTTTTGACAGCTATAGGCATCGGTTGTTTTAAACAACCGACGCCGTTTGACAACCGACGCCTTTTGACAGATATAGGCATCGGTTGTTTTAAACAACCGACGCCGTTTGGCAAGCGATGCTTTTGACAGCTATAGGCATCGGTTGTTTTAAACAACCGACGCCTTTTGAAAGCTACAGGCATCGGTTGTTTCAAACAACCGACGCCGTTTGACAGTTAAGGCATCGGTTGTTTTAAACAACCGACGCCTTTTGAAAGCTACAGTCATCGGTTGTTTCAAACAACCGACGCCGTTTGACAGCTAAGGCATCGGTTGTTTCAACAACGGACGCCTTTTGACAGCTTTTCCTCTATTTAAAAGGCACACTGGTGCTACGTATCACGATCGCACACACTCACACTCACAAAACAATGCCTTCTTCCATGCTATCGTTACTGTTTCGAACTACAAAAACTCGCTGCCTCTCATCAACAACGATTATGGAGGCCAATGTGAAGAAGCTTGCCGATGACTGCCTTCCAGGAGAACGTAGCTTTGAAGAACTTGAAGAAGCCGTTGCAGAGAAGATTCATGGGGCGGAGGAGTTTCAAGTTGACGAGTGCAGCTCGGTGGTCTTCGCCTACCTCAAGCACAAGACGGCTGGAGATGCCGAGAATGTGCTCAGGGAGTTTCAAGCCGTTTGACAAGCGATGCTTTTGACAGCTATAGGCATCGGTTGTTTTAAACAACCGACGCCTTTTGAAAGCTACAGGCATCGGTTGTTTCAAACAACCGACGCCGTTTGACAGCTAAGGCATCGGTTGTTTCAAACAACCGACGCCTTTTGACAGCTTTTCCTCTATTTAAAAGGCACACCGGTGCTACGTATCACGATCGCACACACTCACACTCACACAACAATGCCTTCTTCCATGCTATCGTTACTGTTTCGAACTACAAAAACTCGCTGCCTCTCATCAAGAACGATTATGGAGGCCAATGTGAAGAAGCTTGCCGATGACTGCCTTACAGGAGAACGTAGCTTTGAAGAACTTGAAGAAGCCGTTGCAGAGAAGATTCATGGGGCGGAGGAGTTTCAAATTGACGAGTGCAGCTCGGTGGTCTTCGCCTACCTCAAGCACAAGACGGCTGGAGATGCCGAGAATGTGCTCAGGGAGTTTCAAGCCGTTTGACAAGCGATGCTTTTGACAGCTATAGGCATCGGTTGTTTTAAACAACCGACGCCTTTTGAAAGCTACAGGCATCGGTTGTTTCAAACAACCGACGCCGTTTGACAGCTAAGGCATCGGTTGTTTCAAACAACCGACGCATTTTGACAGCTTTTCCTCTATTTAAAAGGCACACTGGTGCTACGTATAACGATCGCACACACTCACACTCACACAACAATGCCTTCTTCCATGCTATCGTTACTGTTTCGAACTACAAAAACTCGCTGCCTCTCATCAACAACGATTATGGAGGCCAATGTGAAGAAGCTTGCCGATGACTGCCTTACAGGAGAACGTAGCTTTGAAGAACTTGAAGAAGCCGTTGCAGAGAAGATTCATGGGGCGGAGGAGTTTCAAGTTGACGAGTGCAGCTCGGTGGTCTTCGCCTACCTCAAGCACAAGACGGCTGGAGATGCCGAGAATGTGCTCAGGGAGTTTCAAGCCGTTTGACAAGCGATGCTTTTGACAGCTATAGGCATCGGTTGTTTTAAACAACCGACGCCTTTTGAAAGCTACAGGCATCGGTTGTTTTGAACAACCGACGCCGTTTGACAAGCGATGCTTTTGACAGCTATAGGCATCGGTTGTTTTAAACAACCGACGCCGTTTGACAACCGACGCCTTTTGACAGATATAGGCATCGGTTGTTTTAAACAACCGATGTCGTTTGGCAAGCGATGCTTTTGACAGCTATAGGCATCGGTTGTTTTAAACAACCGACGCCTTTTGAAAGCTACAGGCATCGGTTGTTTCAAACAACCGACGCCGTTTGACAGTTAAGGCATCGGTTGTTTTTAAACAACCGACGCCTTTTGAAAGCTACAGCCATCGGTTGTTTCAAACAACCGACGCCGTTTGACAGCTAAGGCATCGGTTGTTTCAAACAACCGACGCCTTTTGACAGCTTTTCCTCTATTTAAAAGGCACACTGGTGCTACGTATCACGATCGCACACACTCACACTCACACAACAATGCCTTCTTCCATGCTATCGTTATGTTTCGAACTACAAAAACTCGCTGCCTCTCATCAACAACGATTATGGAGGCCAATGTGAAGAAGCTTGCCGATGACTGCCTTCCAGGAGAACGTAGCTTTGAAGAACTTGAAGAAGCCGTTGCAGAGAAGATTCATGGGGCGGAGGAGTTTCAAGTTGACGAGTGCAGCTCGGTGGTCTTCGCCTACCTCAAGCACAAGACGGCTGGAGATGCCGAGAATGTGCTCAGGGAGTTTCAAGCCGTTTGACAAGCGATGCTTTTGACAGCTATAGGCATCGGTTGTTTTAAACAACCGACGCCTTTTGAAAGCTACAGGCATCGGTTGTTTCAAACAACCGACGCCGTTTGACAGCTAAGGCATCGGTTGTTTCAAACAACCGACGCCTTTTGACAGCTTTTCCTCTATTTAAAAGGCACAACGGTGCTACGTATCACGATCGCACACACTCACACTCACACAACAATGCCTTATTCCATGCTATCGTTACTGTTTCGAACTACAAAAACTCGCTGCCTCTCATCAACAACGATTATGGAGGCCAATGTGAAGAAGCTTGCCGATGACTGCCTTACAGGAGAACGTAGCTTTGAAGAACTTGAAGAAGCCGTTGCAGAGAAGATTCATGGGGCGGAGGAGTTTCAAGTTGACGAGTGCAGCTCGGTGGTCTTCGCCTACCTCAAGCACAAGACGGCTGGAGATGCCGAGAATGTGCTCAGGGAGTTTCAAGCCGTTTCACAAGCGATGCTTTTGACAGCTATAGGCATCGGTTGTTTTAAACAACCGACGCCTTTTGAAAGCTACAGGCTTCGGTTGTTTCAAACAACCGACGCCGTTTGACAGCTAAGGCATCGGTTGTTTCAAAAAAACGACGCCTTTTGACAGCTTTTCCTCTATTTAAAAGGCACACTGGTGCTACGTATCACGATCGCACACACTCACACTCACACAACAATGCCTTTTTCCATGCTATCGTTACTGTTTCGAACTACAAAAACTCGCTGCCTCTCATCAACAACGATTATGGAGGCCAATGTGAAGAAGCTTGCCGATGACTGCCTTACAGGAGAACGTAGCTTTGAAGAACTTGAAGAAGCCGTTGCAGAGAAGATTCATGGGGCGGAGGAATTTCAAGTTGACGAGTGCAGCTCGGTGGTCTTCGCCTACCTCAAGCACAAGACGGCTGGAGATGCCGAGAATGTGCTCAGGGAGTTTCAAGCCGTTTGACAAGCGATGCTTTTGACAGCTATAGGCATCGGTTGTTTTAAACAACCGACGCCTTTTGAAAGCTACAGGCATCGGTTGTTTCAAACAACCGACGCCGTTTGACAGCTAAGGCATCGGTTGTTTCAAACAACCGACGCCTTTTGACAGCTTTTCCTCTATTTAAAAGGCACACTGGTGCTACGTATCACGATCGCACACACTCACACTCACACAACAATGCCTTCTTCCATGCTATCGTTACTGTTTCGAACTACAAAAACTCGCTGCCTCTCATCAACAACGATTATGGAGGCCAATGTGAAGAAGCTTGCCGATGACTGCCTTACAGGAGAACGTAGCTTTGAAGAACTTGAAGAAGCCGTTGCAGAGAAGATTCATGGGGCGGAGGAGTTTCAAGTTGACGAGTGCAGCTCGGTGGTCTTCGCCTACCTCAAGCACAAGACGGCTGGAGATGCCGAGAATGTGCTCAGGGATGCCCGTGGTGCCAGGGGCTTCTCTCCTGCAGCGATGGCTAGGGCGGATTTATTTCTCATTTCACGGCACCTCAAAGGTTTTCAGTGGAGGAATGCTAAATATGGTACGCGTGATTGATTAGATTTGATTTATAAGTAAGAAACGTTTATTGATTATAGCTAAATATGCCCAGGACCTCACAGTGCTTATCACAGTACGTGGTGGAAATAATGTTCTCTAACTGCTTTAATGGAGGCTCGGCAAAAGAAGCTCTTGATTTGTTTCAAGCATGGTTCGCCGTCGCGGCCGGTACGTAGCGGGATCGGCCCTCCCCGCGCCAGAGATACAGGTTGGTGCGGTTCCGACTCTGATGCGGGAGAAATATCGGCGGCGCGGGGAGAACTCGGCCGAGTCCGAATGTCGCGGTCGAGATTAGGGCTGGGGAAATATACCGAAATACCGATATACCGTCCTTATCGTATCGTAACGTACCGAAAATATCGAAAATTTTGGTATACCGAAGTTTTTGGTAAGGTATGATACCGTACCGAAAATTTTCGGTACGGTAATGGTATGAAAATTTTAAAAATTAGGCATACCGATTATACCGAAATACCGAAATACTAAATTTTTTAATATTATATATATACACACCTACATTTACTATATTATTTCAAAAAAAATACAAAATGGTTAAAAATATTATAAGGATCTTCATAATTTATTTAGCGCATAAAATTATTAACTATACCCTTGACGCTCACCATATTTTGTTAATCTTCACTAATTTTCTGTTAATCTTGATGCAATTAATTTTTGTTAATCTTCACTAATTTTTTTAAATAGCAGTTTTGTTTCAATTAATATGTATATAACGTATTTTTTGGTTATGTAAAATTCTTTGTCTTATTAAGGAGATTGACTAAAGTATGTAAATTATTTAAGGTTATTTTAGGAATTAAAAATCTTTCTATTTTGGATAATGAGATATTAATAATCCATCTTATTGGAGCCTAAGGTGTTTGAATTTACTAAAAAATTAGAAAATAACGAATTAATGAGTTACGAGACACGCATGGTAAAAAACCTTCCGTGTGAACGGTATGAAAGGTATGATACCGATACCATACCGAAATTTCGGTATGATACCGTATCGAAATTTAAGGTATACCGAAATTTCGGTATGGTATTGGTATGATTTTTCCCGATACCGAAATTTCGGTACGGTATACGGTATCACAGTTTTGGTACGGTATACCGTACCGAACCACCCCTAGTCGAGATATCGGCCGTCGCGGCGAGATCTCGATCGTCGCGGCCGAAAAGCTGTAAAAAAACTCAGGAAAAAAGAATTGTGGAAAAATGAGACAGGGAAGAAGATGATGAGGTGTAGCGTGAGAAATTCCTTAAATTAGGTTAATATTTATTGGGCTTATTTCCATTGGGCTTTTCGTTTATTCCTTAATGGTAAAAATCATTATTTATTAATAGATTATAAAGTCCAAAGCAAATTTTTTGATAATAATATCAAGATATATGATTTTAATAAATACTAGTATTCTTGCAATTAAATGCTTGACTATAATATCATTTCATAATTTAAAAAGAAAATTTCATTTATTACTAAATTAAATGTAGGTAAGTTAATAATTACCAAAAAAAAGTAACTAAAGGTAATTAGTATTTTTATAATTGAACGGTTTGATTGTATCATCAATATTAGTATACATATTTAGATGATTGACCTCCAATTAAAAAGTTCCGGATCCGCTCCTACAAATAGTACAATAGGGTATCTAGGGGACACTACTATCGTGCCATACACACTACTTTGCACCGCCACGACACTCTTTATCGAATAAATAACCATAGAAAACTTTGTAATATATGTAATATAGCTTTATCATGTATATTTTGCGTTTTCATAAATATTATCTAGTATAATTGCAAAAAACTTATATAATTTACACTTTTTTTTTACAAAAATTGCGTATCGCCCGCGACCGCGCCGCGATAATGCAACGTATCCGTATCGCTCGTGTCCGCATCAACATCCGCATCCGCGACGGCGAACCATGGTTTCAAGATCTTCATTATGATTTTGGTTGTGTCATGAATGATCGTCATTTTGGCCTGCTTTTGGACACATTGTTTGAGCATGGCAGTATCGATGAACTAGGCTCCGTGAAGGTTATAATGCAGGTCATGATAAAAAATGGTGTTTCTGTCCCCCCCCCCTACAAACGCCACGGAGTGACGTTCAATAAGATGTAATTTCAAAACATCGGTGATAAGTGTTACTGTGTTCGTCTGTAATGATGTTCCGGGAATGACGTTGATGAACAGTTTTAAAGAAATGTATTTTGATCTTTGATCGGTGATATGTGATATGTGTGGGCTGTTTCTGATATTAATTAAAGCTGCTGGATGTAACAAATAAAATAATGGGCTCCAGGTTAAAAACGAAGGCTCAATATCCTTATTACTAGGAACGAATAATCGGATCTGAGATCTAACATGCTACCTACAGTATAAAAGGGAGCAGTTGGGTCTTGAAAATAAAAGGAGAAACTAAATTATAGGGTTTTGGGCAGAAAGGTACGAAAGCGAATTGTTGGCATTATAATTGTTAATTAGTTATGTACCTAAGCATAATAAATCGCTGGGCATCTCCTCACTGTAACGTCGGCGGTGTTCGTTTTCTGAGGGGTTTAGCTTCTGCTGCTATCCACGCACAACAATCATTGGAAGTGTGTGACTATTTTAGTTCTCTCGAATTTTCTTTTCCTTTTTTCTTTTTCTTTTTGCGTTTTCCCTATGGTATATTATTAGATTTTGTGGGGTGTGATAATTCACGATATAAGGTGTTGGATTTAAGTGTGTATTTCAATCCTCTAATTTCTAGTTTTCGATCCCAATTTTTGCGAAAAGGATGATGGAGTTTTCTCCGAGGAGGTGAACAAGATTGTAAGGCAGAGAGAATTGCGCCTAAGGGACCGAGCACGCAATATTCTCATTTCCACACCAAAGATTGGCGAACTCCTACTGAAAGATCCTGGTTTTCCGGCAAGCATATGTTTTTTTTTTTTTTATTATTGTTATTATTACTACTACAAACCTATCTTAGCTTCTAAACCTCCACACTATGTATGTTCAGATCGAGCCTCGAGATATGTATGCTTACACAACGTTGTTTGGTTCCCCTCCTACAACTGAGGTACGGCGAAATAAATGCATAATACGAATAGTTTGTACTTTCTTTACTTTCGATGGTTTGCTAAAATTAGGATCTTTGCGATGGCCGGGAACAAGCAGCGGCTGGGATTCGCGCTTTTAACGCTATAAAAGCGTTACTCGCCAAACACGATAAATCAGTTGAAGATTTGACGTTTGCCATTCAGGTATATGTTATAATCGGTTTTCCCTAACTTACCACAGTTGGGTATAAAACTCAGCATCATTAAAGATTTGAGTCCATCATAATTATCATGTCTTACGCATTCGA
Organism: Craterostigma plantagineum; assembly: GCA_027422505.1. NCBI lineage: Eukaryota > Viridiplantae > Streptophyta > Magnoliopsida > Lamiales > Linderniaceae > Craterostigma > Craterostigma plantagineum. The sequence continues at coordinate 6,179,627 of JAPQWV010000040.1, forward strand.
GGGAAAATATCTAAAAAAAAAACCGAATGTTAGGGTTTTGAAAACGTGGGTTCTTGGATTGCTTTCCTCGTACACGACGGTGGCGGTAAGGTCGTGGCAGTGGGCGAAGTTAGTGGGGCCGCCGTGAGGAATAGAGAAGGAATAGATATAATCGCACTTCTCAAACACATGGAACGAAACCGACTATCTGATTTCAGCGGCGCATATTCGATTGGCGCCGATGAACTGCTGGCTAGTAAGTGCGACGTACTCGTGCCCGTTGGTCGGACTTTGAGCAGGTTTTTTCAACGCGCATTAATTCTTTTTTTTTTTCATTATAGCAATGCTTATTATGCTGTGTTTGGATCAAGGAAACTGGTGAGGGAAATAAAACTAGAGAAAGAAAAATGATCTTTACTACTGTTTTAAACTCAGTTGGCTTTTCTTTTTTTTTTTTGGTCGATCGTAAGAAAACATGCTGAGGATGTGAAGGCCAAGTTCGTAATGAAGAATGTGAATTATCCTACTCATCGGGCTGGCGAAGAGGTTTTTTGTCCCGTTCTTTATTTTAAATCCCGCCATGCGAACGTTCCTTCTTATTTCGCGACGTGATATCTTTTCTTTTTTTTTTGCAGATGCTGTCCGAGAAAGGAGTCTTGATTCTCGATGTGTTGGGGTCGGAAATAGCTTCTGGTAATTATTTATTTTTTTTCTTACATTTGTTTCTTAGTTGTTTCAGATCGATAAATTGTGAAAGAAACGGACCGACCGTTTTTGAATTGTTTCTTGGGTTGGGTACTTTTGCAGAAGACGACGAAAAACTGCTTGAGAATTACGTGGAAAATGCCATAGCTAAGCTTGTCGAGGGCTGGGAAATGGAGGCTGCCAAGAGTTTTTTTGACTCGATAGAAATGCTGAAGAAGAGGACATATTTAAAGTAAGATATATCTGTTCCAATTTAATGGTATCTGTAAATTAGTTTGAGTTTGAAGAACGCTCAACATGTCTAAAATTTAGGAGGTTCGGATGCTGCGTTTAAGTTATTGAAGTTGGACTTTCTATTATTTGACGAGCGATTGTTAAGTAAGTAAAGCTGAACACATTGGATTTGGCCACCAACATCTCTTTTTGTGAGTTACGTGTGTAATACTGATAATGAAAAAGGCACCTAGCCTAAATATATTGTATCCGAAAAATAGAAAGTGAAAGAAGAGAGTTCTTCCTCTGTTAAAAATACTGTTCTCCTCTCACACAGAAAACACTCATCCTTAACAGATAAAAATAAAATAACAAAACTGACGGTGGAGAAAAGAGAGAAAGAAATAAGATAATTATGTTATGAACATTATCGAATATGAAATTATTGTCCCAAATCTGTAATACTTCGAGGTTTGGGAGGTCGGCGATGAAGCTAGGAAGTGGGCCCACTAGCTTGTTCTGAAACAAGTTCATTAGGGTTAAGTTCTTGAGCTCCGAGAATGTCGCCGGAATTCTGCCGGCGAGCGAGTTTATCGACAGGTCCAACGACATTAGGCTCACCAGCCCAGAAAGCTCCGGCGGGATATGTTCGGTGAGGTTGTTCACCTGAAGGAACAGCGTATGGAGATGATTGAGATTCCCAAGGCTCGCCGGAATCTCGCCGGTGAGGTTGCAGCTGCCGAGGCTGAGGAGCTTCAGGGATTCAATCTCCCCAAACTCCGCCGGAATTCCGCCGTCGTATTTGTTGAAGTACCCTAAATACATCTCTTCGAGCCCCTTAATCCTCGCCAAGCTCTTAGGTATTCTCCCAGTCAAGCTATTGCCCTGAAGAGCGAGAATCTTCAAGCTCTCAAAATTGCCGTATATGTAAGGTATTTCGCCGTCGAAGTAATTTCCGCCCAAGGCCAATATACGAAGCTTCTTCAGCTCCACAAAATCCACTGGCAAAGGCCCGGAGAGGTTGTTGTTGTAGACGTCGAAAACCTCGAGCTCCGTCAGTTCGGACAAGCCGCCGCCGACGTCGGAGGCGGGAAACAAGCCGTTCATATAATTGCAGCTTAGGTTTAGGTACTTTAGCGACGTGAGGTTGAAGATTTCGACGGGGAAAGGGCCGGTGAGGCTATTGCATACGAGGGTGAGGTTCACGAGGTTACTCAGCCGGCCTATGACAGGCGAGATTTGTAAGCATATTTATATGCTACACATAATTCATACGAACATAATCCATGATCTTTAAACAACACGATTCTCATGATATACATGATAATAAATAATAAACACTAACCTTGATTCATCTTGGCGCTTCCAAAGGACGTAAGTCGCGTATCTCTCCCTTTACACTACTTTAATGTATTTTCTGATGGATGAATAATACCTTACGTTAGTGTGGAGAGAGGACCGACTTAATATATTTATAGAGTACATTCCATCAATGTAGTGGGTAGTTAATATCTCTTTAGACCAATAGGAATAAAGCCCATTAATTAATTATTAAACCTAATTAAATAACGGGTCATAACGTGGGTCATAACTTACATTCTCCCACTTGGCCCGCGTAATATAACTTTACGGTTTAATAATCATAATTTCCGTAATATGCATATTTATTTTTGCTAAATTCCGTCATAAATTGATCATTCCTTTCATCGCTATTAAGCTTAAAGCTAACAAGGATCATAGCGGTCGTATGTCATTGTAACGACACAGTCCCTTCCATGTATCACAGTATCAGCTTTACACTCAACATGATCTTAATGAGATATATCGTAATGGTCCACATTATTGTCTTAGCTACAGACTCATCCTGTTGCGTTAATTCTTTAATGTATATATACAATCGATAAATTAAAACAGGATGCATTAATTATCAGAAACATAATATTGAGCTCAGAGTGTCAAATACATAAAGTCATAAATAAGAAATATAAAACCACCATAACATCAGTTAGGGCCTTTCATAATGCCCATCCTTTCAACATGTTCATTAAATAATTTTGGTGGTAATCCTTTCGTCAGTGGATCTGCAATCATAAGCTTGGTGCTGATGTGCTCGATTGACACTCGTTGTTTCTGAACTTCTTCTTTAACGGCAAAGTATTTAAGCTCCATATGCTTAGCACCCTTTGAGTACTTGTCGTTTTTAGAGAAGAACACTGCTGCGGAATTGTCACAATAAATTTTAAGCGGCCTGGCTATACTGTCGACTGTGCCAAGACCAGAAATAAAATTCCGCAGCCATAATCCTTGAACTGTAGCCTCAAAGCATGCTACAAATTCAGCTTCCATTGTTGATGCAGCAATAACAGACTGCTTCGAACTTTTCCATGAGATTGCTCCTCCAGCTAATAGGAACAAATAGCCGAATGTTGACTTTCTTGTATCAACACATCCGGCGTAATCTGAATCTGAATAGCCGATAACTTCCAAGAGATTTGATCTTCTGTACGTGAGCATATGATCTTTTGTTCCTTGCAGATACCTTAAGACTTTCTTTGCAGCTTTCCAATGATCCATTCCTGGGTTACTTTGATATCTGCCCAACATCCCGACAGCGAAACTAATGTCGGGTCTAGTACACGTTTGAGCATACATTAGACTGCCAACGACAGATGCATAAGGAATCCGTTCCATTTCTTTACGCTCTAATTCATTCTTTGGACATTGCATAAGGCTGAATTTGTCCCCTTTCTGAATTGGCGCAACACTTGATGAGCACTTTTCCATATTAAATCTTTCAAGAACCTTATTAATATATGCTTTCTGAGACAATCCCAACAATCCATGCGACCTATCACGGTATATTTCAATACCTATCACAAAGGATGCCTCGCCCATATCTTTCATTTCGAAGTTCTTAGATAGGAAACTTTTAGTCTCATGTAGTAAACATAAGTCATTAGTAGCGAGCAAAATGTCATCAACATACAGAATTAATATTATATACTTGCTCCCACTGATCTTCAGATATATACATCTATCAACGATGTTTTCTTTAAATCCGAAGGAGGTAATGGTATCATTAAATTTCAAGTACCATTGCCGCGAAGCTTGTTTCAATCCGTATATCGACTTCTTAAGTTTACACACCATACGTTCTTTTCCTTTAATAGCGAAACCTTCAGGTTGGTCCATATAAACTTCCTCCTCTAAATCTCCATTGAGAAATGCAGTTTTCACATCCATTTGATGAAGCTCTAAGTCATAATGAGCTACCAATGCCATGATAATCCTAAACGAGTCCTTCTTTGAAACAGGTGAAAAGGTCTCTTTATAATCAACGCCGTCTTTCTGGGTAAATCCCTTCGCAACAAGTCTAGCTTTATGTCGTTCTATATTGCCATTAGAGTCGAGTTTGGTCTTAAAGACCCATTTACACCCAACTCTTTTACAACCTTCAGGCAATTCAACGAGATCCCAGACGTCATTATGTTGCATTGATTTTAATTCGTCTTTCATGGCGTCGAACCATTTAACAGAATCTTTACTTTCCATGGCCTGTGAAAACGAAACTGGATCATCATTTATTCCTAAGTCAACTTCTGACTCTTGTAGATATACCACATAATCATTAGAAATAGCAGATCGTCTTTCTCTTTCTGATCTTCTTAATTGTGGTTCATTCACGATAGGTTCTTCAGGTGTGATTTCATTGTGGGGTGTTTCAACATTTATTTGTTGTTCCTGCGCGGGATTTTGAATGACTGCTGGAACGACAACTTGACTAGAAGTTAAAGGTATGGGGATCTCCACCCTAACTTCTTGAATATCCACTTTACGTGGTTCAACACTCCCACTAACTTCACCATTTTCGATGAACCGTGCATTTCCAGTTTCAATTATTCTCGTACTGTGGTTAGGACAATAAAATATATACCCCTTCGACTTTTCTGGATAACCAATGAAGAATCCACTGGTCGTTCTTGCATCCAATTTTCTTTCATGTGGATTATAAATTTTTATTTCTGCCTGGCAACCCAAACGTGCAGGTGCCTTAAACTAGGTTTCCTTCCCGTCCACAGTTCAAAAGGAGTTTTCGAAACTGCCTTACTAGGAACCCTGTTTAATAAATAAGCGGCAGTTTTTAAACAATACATCCACAACGATGGGGGCAAAGATGAGCAACTTAACATGCTCCTAACCATATCCATTAACGTACGATTTCGTCTTTCTGCAACACCATTTTGTTCAGGTGTGCCTGGCATCGTGTATTGAGCACATATGCCATTCTTTTCGAGGAATTTAGCGAACGGACCTGGACATTGTCCGCTCTGATTATATTTTCCATAATATTCGCCACCACGGTCAGATCTGACAATTTTCACCTTTCTGTCTAATTGTCGCTCAACCTCGGTAATAAACACTTCTAATGCGTTTAGCGATTGAGACTTTTCATGCAATAAATAGACATAACCGTAACGTGAAAAGTCATCAATAAAGGTGATGAAATACTTTTCTCCACCAAAAGATGGAACATCAAAAGGTCCGCAAATGTCAGTGTGTATAATTTCTAGGAGCTGCGTACTTCTTGTGGCCTTACTTTTATTTGTGTGTTTTGTGTGTTTTCCTTTAATACAATCCACACAGATACCGAGATCAGTAAAATCCAAGTCTGAAAGGATTTCATTCTTTACGAGTCTCTGTATTCTTTCTTTAGAAATGTGACCCAATCGTTTATGCCACAGATATGCTGAACTTTCGTTCAATAATCCACGTTTCATGCCAACATTATGATGCGAGATCATAAGAGTCTCAGCGAAGTCATTATCGAGATTTAATTTATATAAATCATCACGAAGCACACCGGAACCGTAAAAAATATTATTTTTATATAAACTGAAACATCCATTACCAAACTTAAACGTAAAACCAGCAGAATCAAGTTTTGATAAAGAAACTAAGTTACGGGAAATAGAAGGAACATAAAAAGTTTGAAAAAGATCTAAATGATGTCCAGTACTTAAAATTAAACGATAAGTTCCGATTGCTTCAACTGATGCCTTGACTCGATTCCCCATGTGCACAAATCTTTCATTTGGGCTTATGATTTGGGTCGTAAGGAATCCCTGCATCGTATTAGTAACGTGAATAGTACTGCCAGAATCAATCCACCAAGTATTACGAGGAACTTCAGTTAAGTTTGATTCGAAACATACGAAAGAATTAAGCGTACCTTTTCTTTCGAACCATGCCTTACGTTTCAGGCAATCCTTCTTATGGTGTCCTGATTTTCCACAGAACCCACATTCATTACTCTTCAGTTCCTTCTTGCGGATCTTGAAAGAAGACGCATTAACTTTCAATGGTCCCTTTCCCTTTTCCTTTGGCTTTCCAGTTTTCTTGCCAGCTCCTTGACGGCCAATGAGATTAATAGAATGAGCTCCCTGTTTGTTCAACCTCGCCTCCTCTTGAATCAGTAAAGTCTGCAGTTCTGTCACATTCCATTTATCCTTAATTGTATTATAATTAATTTGGAATGGACCGTACTGAGGAGGTAAGGAGTTCATAATGAACGTCACAAGAAAACTCTCTTCCACTTTCATTCCCATGGACCCGAGTTTTGCCGCTAAGTTGATCATTTCAGTAACGTGCTCGTGCATTGTACGTGACCCATCAAATTTCATTGTGGTCAGCGTACCCATCAGTGTCCCAGCTCTAGACTTATCAGCAGTGTCAGAGTGGGCCATACTTTGGACAGATTCCAAAAATTCTTTAGCACTTTCAGTTTTTAGAATTGTTGATTTGATGCTCTCCGATATAGTCATTCGCAGAAACATAAGGCTTAATCTGTTCGATCTTTCCCAGTCATCATGGAAAGCTTTTTGCTCATCAGTGCTGTCATCAGTAATATCATCGGGCTTAGGATACAGTAATGCCGAATCAAGGTTCAGAACACCTAGGTGAAACTGAACCTGCTCAGACCAATCATTATGATTCAGCCCGTTGAATTTGACAACTGACGAGGCCTGCGAGTTCAGAGAGACAGGAGCAAAAGCTGCAAATAGATACAATAATGCTCATTGTTAGTGCTTTGAGAAAATAAGATTGTAATATAGATTCAGATATCGTAAATGCGCATCGAAGTTCTCCTTTGGGTGATCCAACAACGCACAAAATAATTTGATGCATAAATAATTAGATACTTAATTTGGTAAATTTCGTAATTTGACACGTTAGGCGCCTTTGGACGCACTTAACACATCGAATAAAATATACCACCTTTACGTTATTAGCTAAAAATAGCGACCAGCCTTTGGGCGGTACTTTATATTTTATTTGCTAATGAACATAAATATACTCGTGAGATTTTCGTTAAGTCATTGCATTAATAGCATCCATTAATCACGAGTAATTGAGTATTAATTATATCTCGAAACCTTACTAATTTGGCCACTTTAGTGACTAGCAAATCATACATAACTGAGATATAATTCATAAAACAGCGGAATAATATAATTTATATATTTCAGGGGTCCCTACGTAGTTCTGTTAAAATTTGGAACTAATCTATAATTCTAAAACTGTTCAGGGACTAATCTATCACTACAGTAGAGGCTAATCTATAATTTCATAATTTCCAGGGATCTAACTTTAATTTTCCTAAATCATGAAATTTCTACACGTAATCATTCATGCTAACTTTTATATTCCCAAGAACTTCCTTTTAATAGTAAATACTAGGTCAAAGATAAGCAATCCACGTCAAGACATTTCCATCATGGCACGACTTCTTGAAACGCATAAGAACAGAAATAAAAAAATTCAAAATAATGACGAATAGAATAATAACCGTTATTTATTAACACTAAAACTAATTTAGCGTAACATACTCGTTTGACATAGTCGTGATACGAATAATGAGTCGAATAATATAATATCATGATTCATTCAAAAAGATTCAAAACCCAAAGCCATTGTGATTTGATAAAAATCATAAACGATTCATCACCATACATGTTGCTTGATTTCAGATCATGGCAAAGGACAAAACTTACGAATAAAGAAGCCAATAGCATATGAGAATCACACATGAAGAGCACTTTATTTATATACAGATATGAAACACTTATGCCCATTAATGCGCAGGTCGTTATCACTGATAATTCATGTAAAAGTCCTCATAGACATGTGAACGAGATACCGTAGTCATACTTAATTCGAAATAAACAAACGATCATGATATCATGAAATCTAGTGTCATGTATAAAAGAGAATCACGTGTTTTCAACGATGGATCTGATACCAACTGTAAGCATATTTATATGCTACACATAATTCATACGAACATAATCCATGATCTTTAAACAACACGATTCTCATGATATACATGATAATAAATAATAAACACTAACCTTGATTCATCTTGGCGCTTCCAAAGGACGTAAGTCGCGTATCTCTCCCTTTACACTACTTTAATGTATTTTCTGATGGATGAATAATACCTTACGTTAGTGTGGAGAGAGGACCGACTTAATATATTTATAGAGTACATTCCATCAATGTAGTGGGTAGTTAATATCTCTTTAGACCAATAGGAATAAAGCCCATTAATTAATTATTAAACCTAATTAAATAACGGGTCATAACGTGGGTCATAACTTACAAGATTACGCCGAAGAGTGGAACGCCGGTGATGTTCAGGGAAACGACGTTGGAGCTCTCGTCGCACGTGACGCCGGAGAAGGAGCAGTGCTGGGACGGCGACGCCCAGTCTTCGAGGCCCGAGCCTGATGAGCCTATCAGAGACGCCTTGAGGGTCAATAGCGTTTCATTGTCCGATGAATCGGTGGCCACGATGGCCACCGGCCAGAGGCTATGGCTAAAGATGATGAAGATGGTTAGCAGTAGAAAGAAGGAAGGTTTTTCTTTTTCTTTCATGGTTGGCTAAGCTTATCTATGAAAGGTGGCACTAAGAATCGTCCATGAGTTAAAAGCTTATTATGAAAAAGTAGAAAGAAGGAAGCTAATGCATCTTCTTCTTTAATGGGGGCAAAAAGGTTAAAAACTTTAATTTATTTTCTGGATTACTTTTATCTATTGACGAGACTGCGTACCTAAGAGTAAAATAATTATAACTGTGTTTAGGGTTACTGTATTAAAAAGATCATTACTTTACTACTATGAGTGTTCCCAAGACTATGTTCAGACAGATAGGGATTTGGTGGAAGTATTATTTCTTCAGATCAGATGTCAGAAAAGTTTTCATTGGCGTTTTTAAGACGAAACAGAACAAATATAGGGAGTAAACTTTCACTTAATACCTAAACAGTCTCATGCCGTACATTATGTTGGAGGTTGATTGTGATATTTAGAGGAAAACCAGATGTTTTTTTTATCTCAAAGAACAAATATACATGTCGGGAGCTTGTATATAAAACGAAACAGGAAGTATCTGATCTAATTAAGCTGAGCGAAAAATTACTTACAAGACTCTAATAATTACAAAAATAACCCCAAGCCAATATACTGACAACGAACTTTGCTGCTGATCAGTGAGGAAATTTGTTGGTAGAAGATAGAATGATCAGATTTTGCTGCCGTTCAAACGTCAACTCACGCAGTTACTTTCTACAAATTTAAACAAAATATTTTAATGAAAAAATTCGGCGTCCCACATCTTTTGGACATTTCCTTATTTAGCAAAAAACTATCACAAGCAATCAATATAATAATATTAAATATGCTTAAAAGACGTGCAAATATATACACTTTTTTACCTGTTCATCACACTATATCATTAATAAAATATTCAGTTTCTTAATTCACGTGCCAACTCCCAAATATCCAAAACGATTTGGGACAGAGAGAGTAATATATACTGCTCCCTCCTGGTAACTTTATCACATAAGTTGCCGGACACGTAAATTAGGGTGGTATTATTGATAATACACCTCTGTCCCATTAAGTTATGGACATTTGGAATGTGGCACTGTTTATAAGAAACTGAATATTTTAATAATATAGTTGTTGGAAAGGTAAAAAAATGTATATTTTGGCACGTCTTTTAAGGATTGTGATAGTTTTTTGCTAAAAAAGGAAATGTACAAAACTGATGGGACGCCCGATTTGGCAAAATGTACGAAACTAAATGGGACGGAGGGAGTAATACATTACAATGAAAAGGTAATAAAGTATATATTTTAAGAATATTTAATATTATTATATTAATTGTTTGTGATAGTTTTTTTGCTAAATAAGGAAATGTGATAAAATTAGTGGGACGCCCGAAATGGCAAAACGTAATAAATTAGTGGGACGAAGGGAGTACTATTACTCTATGCATCCAATGTGTGTACTATAATATACTTATTAATTTATTTTATTTTCATATATTTAATTGGTACTTATTTAAATTATAAGCTTAAAGATATAGTAGTAATTAACTAAAGATAGTAAAATAGTAAATTAAGTTAGTGAATGATTTTTCCAAAATTTTATGATTAATTTTATTATTATTGTTAAAGCAATGACAAACCAAGTTCATCCGATAGGATGTTTAGCGTATGTTGCGAACATGTTAGTGGGTTGTTATGTTTAGTAACAATTTTCCTTAAATTAAGAACTTACACAGACCAAATTGGAGACAATTTAATCAAAGACCGGATGCTTAATAAAATAGAATAGATATATATGAAACAATTTATATTTATATAAATAGATTAAATATTTTCATTCACCATGTGATTATCTGAAAATGTCTCCTTCTGGAGCTTCTACCTCTCAAATTAGTGAATCAACCTCTAGTGATTACCTGCATAACGTGAGATTTAGAGTTTCAATCTCCTTGATTCGAATTCTTGTCAGTAGCCAATTTAATTATCTAGAACTTTTATGTTTTATGTTAGTCGAGATTCGAAGTCCATTGACCTTGAAATTTCGTCCGTATGTCATTTAGAAATGTCCGAGTGGAATCGGCCGAAACTGGCAGCCTGCACAATTGTAAGCATGACTTTCGACCTACAATTCGGACGATCCTGATTCAAATTCCCGTGGATAACCAACTTGATTATCTATAACCTTTAAGTTTTAAGGTTAGCCCGATTCGAAGTCTTGACCTCGAAATTTCGCCCGATTTTGATTTAGAGATGTTGACGGAGTGGAATCGGCCGAAACTGACAGCCTGAAGGATTTTAGGCATAACTTCCGATTTACAAATCGGACAACCCTGATTCAAATTCCTATGAATAACCAACTTAATTATCTAGAACGTCTATGTTTTACGTTAATCAGGATTCGAAGTCCATTGACCTGAAAATTTCGCCCGATTCATATCTAGGGATGTTGTCCGAGTGGAATTGGCCGAAACTGGCAGCCTGCACGATTTTAAGCATAACTTTCGATTACAATTCGGAAGACCCTGATTCAAATTCCTTTGAATAGAAAACTTAATTATCTAGAACCTATGTGTTATGTTAGTCCGGATTCGAAGTCCATTGACCTTGAAATTTCGCCCCGATTCTAATCTATGGATGTTGTCCGAGTGGAATCGGCAGAAACTGGCAGCGACGCCCAGTCTTCGAGGCCCGAGCCTGACGAACCTATCAGAGATGCCTTGAAGGTCAGTGGCGTTTCGTGGTCCGATGAATCGGCGCCGACGATGGCCGGCGGCGAGAGACTATAGCTGAAGAAGATGAAGATCGTGAGTAGTAGAAAGAATGAAGGTATTGATTCTTGTTTCATGGTTGGGTAAGCTTATCTATTTCTATTACTGCAATGCAATACAACTGCTTGTAAGAGATGATGAGGGTGCTTTTGATATAATGGGATCCTCTGAGTTAGAAGAGTGTTTTAATATGTTATGAAAAGTGGCACAAAGAATCGTGAGTAATTTAGAGAAAAATACCTAAATGGAGTTTAATCATAGGAATCAGTCCCTGGAAGATTTGTTTTATGAATAAGGACTGCCACTAGGCATAATCTTAGTTTAACTCCCTCAACTCGAAATTACGATGATACCCTTTATCTTTCCCAAATAAAAAACAATTAATAACTAAAACTACGATGGACAGAGGAAAACAGTTCATTAATGGAAATCAATCATTTTTTTTCTCCATGAGAAAAAGCAACTAGGCATAAAACAAACCGAAATTGCTCATCTTAATGGAAATCAATCAGTTTTTTTGTATCCCTTCGAAGAAACGGATTTCAACTTATCCAAACACCGGTCCATCGCAGTTCGAGGGATTCGAAAAGAGGTTTGGGAAGATTATCCAAATCGCACCATTCCTAGCCGCAGCACTTCTCAGGCTCGGCGTTGATTGGCTCTTGGGTCGGATCGTCGAGCTCGGCGCAGGCAAACGGCGATCAAACGGGTGCGCAGCGGGTCGGCGAAGACGTGGTTCTTCGCGGTGAGCTGCTCGACGACGGTTACGTCTAGGCTAGTCTCTTCCATGACTGCGCGCGCCGCGCATGTTTCGAAGCTCTCGCCTGCAAATCGAAATGTCAGAGCTATTATTTTTGGTCGGCGACGTAAAACCCATGATTAACTGATTTTAGAATTTGGTGTTATTTCAGAAAGGTAAAAAGGGGATGAGGAGATCTAACCGAACTCGACGTGGCCGCCGGGAAGGTGCTAGCCTGGGGATGGGATGGCAAAGTGGTTGGATAAATATGGAAGTGAAGAGCTTCGTGACCCAAAAATTCAATCCTGGAAAATATAGTCAATACTAAAGCGGTAGAGGAGTTTGGCAAGCTCTTTAGCTCGACGTTTGTTGAGTTGTTTGTGAGGATAAATGTACTCAATGTTTGAGATGTTCGGCTAGAATGACAAATTTACTCTTACGTGTCTTGCCTCAATTCGCATGTATTTTTCACTCAAAAATCGATACTTGATTTCGAGGATAAAATGCCTAAATCGTTAAGAAAAGTACATGATTTGGATGCCACAAATACCGATATTTATGAACCAACTTCTTGTCAATTGGGGCTATACATCTAAGACTAAAATTGTTGGTTTTCTTAAAAAGATCTATCATGAAATGTCTATTAATCATCACAAACGCAAAAAGAAGCTTTCCCACAATTTTACATTTTAACTACGTTCGATACTTGATTTCCAGTGTAAAATACCTAAATCGTTACGACTAATACCCGATTTGGGTGCTATAAATACCGATATTTATGAAAGAAATACCTTAATATGTAACATGACTAACACCATCATTTTAGAGTTAGATAACTCGACCATATACACAAGTACTTTATGCATAAAAATCAGTATTGGCGGCCTTAAATTAGGTACTTTCGGTTTCGGTGTCGATTTTAGGTATTTTGTTCCTTAATTCAAGTATTTGACAGTGAATGAATGTGAAGTTGCTAGAAAACTCATTTTATGTTGTTTATGATGAGTAATGCCCTTAAATTGTAAGATGTTGATTAAAAACCATCATTTTAGACTTAGATAACTTGACCATATACATAAGCATTTTATGCGTACAAATCAGTATTCGTGGCCTTAGCTAAGTATTTTATGCATAAAAATCAGTATTTGTGGCCTTAAAGCAGGTACTTGGAGTCTCGATTAGGTATTTTGTTTGCTGAATTCAAGTATTTGAACGTGAATGAATGTGAAGTTGCTAGAAAACTCATTTTATGTTGTTTATGATGATTAATGCCCTTAACATGTTGATTAAACACCAACATTTTATATGATAAATCAAGTATTTAAAGTCGAATTTTAAGTATTTTGTGTTTGAATTCAGGTATTCGACAGATTATGTAGTGCAAGTAGAAAACTTCTAGTTTCCATGTTTTTGGTGATTCATGTCATTAACACTTGATATGGTTCATTAAACCAACAATTTTTGTGGAATGTATCTCGCCCTCTTTCAAAGTACTTTTTATGAAAATCGGTATTTTATATGATACATCAAGTATTTAAAGTCGAAATTTAAGTATTTTGTGTTCGAATTCAGGTATTCGACAGATTATAGGTCAAGCAGAGAAAAAACTAGGTATTTTAAAGTAGGTATTTTAGTCTCGACAAATTTAAAGTAGGTATTTTAGTCTCGGATTTAGGTATTGTTACTGAATTCAAGTATGTTACCTTGTACGAATGTGGAGTTGATAAAACACTCATTCTATGTAGTTTGATGAAGAGCAATGTTCTTATTATGTAATATGTTGATTAAAAACCATCAATTTAGACTTAGATGGCTCGACCCAATTTGCAAGTATTTTATGTATCAATATCTATATTTTAGCCTTAAATTAGGTATTTTAGCCTCGGATTTAGGTATTTTTTGCTGAATTCAAGTATTTTACCTTGTAAGAATGTGGAATTGATAAAACACTCATTCTATGTAGTATGATGAAGAGCAATGTTCTTATTATGTAATAAGGACATTGATCATCACAAAACCAAAAGAGGTGTTTTCCCCATCTTCTTCATCGTACTACGTGGGATACTTGACTTTCATACTAAAATACTCAAAATCTGGCCATAAGTACTTAATTAGGACCAAAATACTAGTATTCATGAGTAAAATACCTGCAAATTGTGCCGAATTATGTAGGACTAAAATTGTAGTATTTAAAATATTTCTTGCATAATAAAGACGTTGATCATCACCAATACCAAAAGAGGTGTTTTTCCCCATAAAAGAGGTGTTTTTTCCCATATTCTTTATCGTATTAAGTCGGATACTCCTTTTTGTGGTGTTGGTGAATTCAAAGTACTTTGTCTTTGTGGTGTTGGTGAATTCAAAATTATGCCGAATTATATATGACTAAAATGGTAGATTTCAACGACATCTTGCATAATAAGACATAGATCATCACCAATACCAAAAGTTACTATTGTTTCTCTCTATAGAAATTGAATTGCAAGCCTTTCGGATCAATTTCCAAAACTTTCTCTATTCAGCACAGTTTGTTTACATGTATTTATACCAAACAAACTTGGTAAAAATATCAATAGTCCTAATCTAAGGACTACTATACAAAACGCCCCTAATTACAAGGACAACTAATAAAATCAAGCACAATTAAAATATATATTCTACATCTTGCATAATAAGATATAGATCATCACGAATACTAAAAGAGGAGTTTTCCCCATCTTCTTTTTGGTACTAAACCAGATACTTAAATTTGATAATAAAATACTCAAAATCAGGACAAAAGTACTTAAATTCAGACCCAAAATACCAGTTTTTGTGCAGAAAAACCTGCAAATTATGCCGAATTATATATGACCAAAATGGTAGATTTCAACGACATCTTGCATAATAAGACATAGATCATCACCAATACAAAAGAGGAGTTTTCCCCATCTTCTTTTTGGTACTAAACCAAATACTTAAATTCGATAATAAAATACTCAAAATCAGGACAAAAGTACTTAAGTTCAGACCCAAAATACCAGTTTTTGTGCAGAAAATACCTGCAACTTATGCCGCATTATATATGACTAAAATGGTCGATTTCAATGACATCTTGCATAATAAGATATAGATCATCACCAATATCAAAAGAGGATTTTTCTCCATCTTCTTTTTGGTACTAAACAAGGTACTTAAATTCGATAATAAAATACTCAAAATCAGGACAGAAGTACTTAATTCAGACCCAAAATACCAGTTTTTGTGCAGAAAATACCTGCAAATTATGCCGAATTATATATGACTAAAATGGTAGATTTCAACGACATCTTGCATAATAAGACATAGATCATCCATCACCAATACCAAAAGATGAGTTTCCCCATCTTCTTTTTGGTGCTATAACGGATGCTTAAATTCGATAACAAAATACTCAAAAAAGTACTTAAATTCGGACCCGAAATACTAGTTTTTATGCAGAAAATAGCTGCAAATGGAGCCGAATTATATATGACTAACATACATAGGTTTAATCAAAATATCAAGTTAGGAATGTCATGGATCATCACCAAGGTTATAAAATTGATTGATATACACTTAACGCACAATCTATAAGAGGTAGCATAAAAAGATCATCATTCGCATCCTGCCATGCACGGCTATTAATAGACTTCCTTTGTACTTGTTCTTAATGTGGGTTCCATCCAATAATATTAGTGGACAACATCCCCAAATGAAACCAACAAGACATGCATGAAAATATACAAACAATCTTTGAATTTGTCGCCGGATCCACTTCGCATTCAGCAGAACTCCCATGTAATAAATACGGAGGAAGCATCGCCTTGCCCGACGTTTTAGACCCTTTGAGTTTTAGACCTATCGTCGAACACATTGTCAGGCGAAATCCCGCCATTGATAGACAACTTCAGCATCTTGCAGTACATAAACATGCCCGAGAACGCCCTAATTGACTCGATCCCATGAACGTTCTTGCTCGAACTTCCATGGAGGCTCCGTACTCGACGTTCTTGCTCGAACTTCCATAGAGGCTTGTTCGGTGGCTGCTAACAATTTCACATTCTCGGGCGGCGAAGGAGATGAGTTCAGCCCATCGCTGGGTAATGAAGAAGCAGCTAACTACAGTAAGGTAGTGATGTTCTCAGGCGAATCCACCTTTGTTAGGTGCGCGCAATCCCTTCTCAACAAAGACGAACTGGGCCGGGGCGGGTTTGGTAACGTATACCGAACGGAGCTGCTAAACGGTAAATCAGTGGCGATCAAAAAGACTTTTGTGAAAAACCAGGAAGATTTCGAAAGGGAAGTTAGAGTCTAGGAAATATCAGGCACGAAAACATTGCTGCCATCGAAGGGTACTATTGGACACCTTCATTACAGCTCCTGATAAACGAGCGTATTTGCCCCGCGGAGCTTACACAAACACCTCCACGATGAGGGCTCAAACTCAAACTGCTCGTATCTTACATGGACTGATACGTACTGAGTGGTGAGATACAAAGTGGGTTAGGGTACATGGCGCCTGAATTTGCGTGCCCATCGGTGAAAATTGCCAGAAAGTGCGACGTTTATGGGTTTGGGATTTTGATTCTCGAGGTGGTTAGTGGGAAGAGGCCAGCCGAGTACATGGAGGATGACGTGGTTGTTCTCTGCGATATGGCGAGGGCGGCTCTGGGCGAGGGTAGGGTGGAGGAAATAATGGATGGGAGGCTCGCCGGCGATTTTCCGATGGAAGAGGCGGCGCCGATTGTGAAATTGGGGTTAGTTTGTGCTTCTCAGGTGCCGTTGAATCGGCCTGAGATGGAGAGGTTGTGAGGATTTTGGAATTGATTCGATGTCCTAACGGGAAAGATGATGATCATTGCGAAATGGAGTGGATTTTTTTTATCTTTTCTCTTTTTCCTTTTCTTTTTACAGTAAATTAGAACATGGGGGAGTTTACATTAATTTTTTTGCCTAGTGGAAGAACCTAATCACAAAACAATTCTTACGGGGACTGATCCCTAAGTTTGAACATCAATTGGGGATTTTATTATAAAATCCCCAGGAATCGTCCATTAATATTCTTATTTTTATTGACGGCGAAAATTTGCGTACCTAAGAGTAAAATAATCATACTGAGGGTATGGTTCATATATTAAAGACAAATAAAATATCGGTTAGTTTTACTACCATGAGTGTTACAAGACTGTTCAGACAGAGCGAATTGGGTGAAGAGTATTATTACTGAGGACCCCATTACTGATCATATCAGATATCAGAGAAGTTTCTATGCGGTTTGGCGGTACAAGACTGTTCAACCATATAGCGAAGGGTAAATTTGGGTTCAGTCCCCAATATCCAAGTTTCGAAACGTTTCAGGCCCCATACGAGTTTAATTTAGGCACAAGGACAAAGTTAACGAAAATCTAAGTTTGAAGGACCCATATGACAGGAAATGACAATTTTATCCTTCGTATTTACCAAAAATTACAGCAATTTGCCATCGTCTCTTCCATTCAAATTTGGGTTGCTTTTAGGACTCCAACACCGACTGAAATATCGTTGTTAAGGTGCAAATAAGATGTGATCGACTTCGATTCGTCATGGGTAGTTATAATAAACGAATAATTTAAAGTGTAAGACGAAATAATTACGAAGACCGACTTCGAAAAACAAGAATATAAAAGAACCAAATATCGAATTTAATGGCCGATTAAGACGGAACTGAGTAAATTTAATAATGGTCTTAATAATCAATGAAAATATTAATGTTAATTGCGAAGAAATTTGATGAGGCCCATGATTGAAGCTTTTGCTAATAAAACGCTCGCTAAGTAACAATTTATGCATTATGGGTAACAATATATGCATTCTGGGTAACAATTTTTGCATTCTGGGTAACGCTTTATGCATTATGGGTAACAGTTCATGCGTTCTGGGTAACAATTTATCCATTCTGGGTAACACTATGCATTTGTCTCTTCCAAACGATGAATGCACAAATCACGTTCAACGAAGACCAAAATTTACGATCTAAAAGCCGGCTCAATCTCGACGTTAATGACGGAATAAAGTTAAATTGATGATAATTTTCCATGGGTGTCAATAATCAATGAAAATTTTTGAAGTTTACAATGGAATAATGTACTATTAGAAGTAATTCGAAAATCTCGTTGAAACAAGGGAAAATCTGGACTTAAATGACTAAATAAGGTGGAATTCATCGTGGGTCTTAATAATCAATGAAAATATTGACGTTAATCGCGAAGAAATTTGACGCGGCCCATGATTGAAGCTTTTGCTAATAAAACGCTCGATAAGTAATGCATTCTGGGTAACAATTTATGCATTCTGGGTAACAATTTATGCACTCGGGGTAACGCTTTATGCATTCTGGGTAACAGTTCATGCATTCTGGGTAACAATTTATGCATCCTGGGTAACACTATGCATCCGTCTCTTCCAAACGATGAATGCACAAACCACGTTCAACGAAGACCAAAATTTACGATCTAAAAGCCGGCTCAATCTCGATTAATGACCGAATAAGGTTAAATCGATGATAATTTTCCATGGGTGTCAATAATCAATGAAAATTTTTGAAGTCTATAATGGAATAATGTATTAAAAGTAATTCGGAAATCTCGTTGAAACAAGGGAAAATCTGGACTTTTTTTTAATGACTAAATAAGGTGAAATTGATCGTGGGTCTTAATAATCAATGAAAATATTGATGTTAATCGCGAAGAAATTTGACGCGGCCCATGATTGAAGCTTTTGCTAATAAAACGCTCGATAAGTAACAATTTATGCATTCTGGGTAACAACTTATGCATTTTGGGTAACAATTTATGCATTCTGGGTAACAGTTCATGCAATCTGGGTAACAATTTATGCATCCTGGGTAACACTATGCATTCTGCATTGCTCAAAAATGGCAACATGCACCTTTTGGAGTATAACTTTCGATCTAGAAATCAAATGACCTTGATTCAAGCTCCCTTGATTAGCCAAGTTAATTATGTATAACTTTTATTCTTTACGTTATTTCTGATTCGAAATCCATTGACCTAAGAAATGTGCCCGAAAAAGATTTACGGGTGCTTAGGGATGTTGTCCAAAAATGGCCACAAGCAGCGACGAAGAGGATGTTACAATTTGGTGTTATATGTATCTGATACTTATGTATAGGATGTTTCTTTTGAGCAAACTTCGCTTCTGTTGCTGAAACGTATGCATGATTCTGGTAAAGCCCTATGTTAATTACTAATTTCCTGCAGTAACAGTTTAACACTGATCAGAAAAAATTAAAGAGGAGAAAAAAACAGAAAATGATATGTAGGTAACAAGGGAACACAACACGAGTAACAGAATACGTAATAACAATAACAATTTAATATGTAATTAGTTTACTTTATGATTTTCAAAACACGCTACATTCACTAAAATATATCAATTTACGAAGTTTTAGATAAAAAACATATTAGTTTAGGTTGTGATTTTCGTTGGAATTGAAGAAGGTGAAGTATATAGTTAGAAAACAAGTAGCACTCTTCTTGAAAGAATGATCATGCTTCTACCAAATTGATTATACTTACACAAAACGTTGCGGAAATGAACTATTAGATGTTTATTACAATCCAGATGGTCGACCTAACATAAATGACTCGGCAAAATTAATGACATCTTCAATTAATCTTAATCACAAACCCTATGTTGTTTACTGATTTCATGCAGTAACAGTTTATCAGTGATCAGCAACAATTTCAAGAGGAGAAGATAACATAAATTGATATGTCGGTAACAAGCAAACACAACACGCGTAACATAATATATAGTCAAAATAGCAATTTAATATGTAATTAGTTTACTTCGTGATTTATAAAATTTATACTTCAAGCACGCTACATTCACTAAAATATATCAATTTACGAAGTTTTAGATAAAAATATATTAGTTTAGGTTGTGATTTTCGTGGAGATTATGTTGGAATTGAAGAAGTTGGAGTATATAGTATGGAAAGCAAGTAGCACTCTTCTTGAAAGGATGATCATGCTTCTACAAAATCGATTCTACTTACACAAAACGTTGCGGAAATGAACTATTAGATGTTTATTATAATTCAGATGTCGACCTAACATAAATGACACGATAAAATTAATGACATCTTCAATTAATCTTAATCACAAACCCTATATTATTTTCTGATTTCATTCAATAACAGTTTTATGAACGATCAGCAACAATTGAAGAGGAGAAGATAACAGAAATTGATATGTCGGTAACAAGCAAACACAACACGAGTAACAGAATACATAGTCAAAATAACAATTTAATATGTAATTAGTTTACTTTATGATTTTTAAATTTTATACTTAAAACACGCTATGTTCACTAAAATATGCCAATTTACGAAGTGTTACATAAAAATATATAAGTTTAGGTTATGATTTTAATCAAAAACCCTAATTCACAAACTATAATAATTCTGGTAACATATAACATATAACTAGTAACAGTTTTACACATATCGGGTAACAGATAATCTACGTTTGATTTTATTTAGACTCCCGCCCAAAATTCGTCTCATTCTGGTTTTCCCGGCCAAAATTTCACCAATAATTGAGTAACAAATTTAGTCAACATAGTAACAGAAGCGCATATACCAGTAATAGATCCCGAGAATTTTACGAATCGGCCAAAACGAAAAAAAATACACCAACAATTAATTACAGTTAAATAACAGGTTTGGCAGACATAGTAACGAGTTTCGCATACTGAGTAGCAACTTTGATGACAGTAAAAATATACCCAAATTATCGGGATCGACCGTATTTTTGCGAAATTAAAAGGTAAACGTCGGACGAACGAGCAAATAATGTGCCGCATCGAGCTCCCCATACTATGGGTACTTCGAATTGATACATATTAGATGTAATCGTTGCCAAAAACGGCTTTGATTTCATCTTATTTCGCAAATTGGAACACAACACATGGTAACAATTAAGTTAAGTTTAATAACGGTCATGACAAAACTAGTAACAATTTTGGCACAACGGGTAACATATTTGACACTGCGAGTAACAGTTTTGAACACAGTAAAAAAATATCCAAATTATTGGGTCGATCGTATTTTCGCGAAATTAAAAGATGAACGAAATGTGCGCTCCGAGCTTTCCATACTATGGGTACTTCGAATTTATAGATATTACATGTAATCGTTGCCAAAAACGGCTTCAACTTCATCTTATTCGCGCAATTCGAACACTATAATTGGTAACAATTAAGTTCAGTTTAATAACGGTTTTCACAAACATAGTAACAAATTTCACGCAACAGGTAACAGATTTGGCACTTCGAGTAACAATTTGGACACAGTAAAAATATTCCCAAATATTGGGGTCGTTCGTATTTTCGCGAAATTGAAATATGAAGGTCGGACGAAAGAGCAAATAATGAGCCGCACCGAGCTGCCCATACAAAGGGTACTTCGAATTTGTACGTACTAGATGTAATCGGTGCCAAAAATTTCTTTGATTTCATCTTATTTTCGCATATTAGAACCCTAAATAGAAAGATAAAAAACTCATACACATCTTATATGTTGCTTCGTCAATACCACAATACATCCTACATTACACGCCCAAATTGGTTGGTTAATGGGCATTCGAAATTTCGAACCTCGATTCACTGTAAAAACGAGCTTCGTAAATAAATACTCTGTCGATAACAATTTTCTGCATCGTAGTAACAGATAAGGTATGGAAAATAACATTTCGTTGGACGTTGATGACAATATAATCTAAAAGCATAACAGGAAGTAGCCGGAAAATAACGATTACTTCAGTAGTTGGGATGGGTATTTTCGTCAATACACAGTTTTCATCCTTATTTCTGCAATTTTTGAAAAGTTGGTCCTTTAAACTAATTTCATCTCTGACAGGGACTGAACCCTTTACAAACTTACTAACTGGGGCCTGAATGCAAATTTCCCCTATAGCGAATTGGGTTAAGAGTATTATTACTGAGTCAGATCAGATATCAGAAAAGTTTCATTGGCGGTTTGGCGGTTGGCGTGTGTGATATGACAAAAAATTCTTTAATTGGATATTAATGCAGGCGAAGGAGTAAAAGATATAATGATGATTTGCTATCAATTCAAACCTGTCTACAAATTAAACAAGGGGAAATTTTGTAACAGGCCCCAGAAAAGTTTAAAATGAGGGATCAGACTCTGTCTGATTTTTTTTTAGTTTAAAGGACCTTGTTTTTGAAAAATTAAGTGAAAAGGACCCAAAACTATGATTTGACGAAATACCCTTAGTAAAGTGATTTCTGAATGGGTATTTGACGTCAGTTTTATGTTACACAATTATACTGATTTGTTACCTTAAAATCCGTAAGTGTTACTTTAACATCATAAGATTTTACTTATCGACAGTAAAATGTTATATTAACAGACATATTTATTACATCGGGCTATCGAACCCCATTTTTCACACTGATCAAGCACAGTCGATTGTTAACACCTTGTTTTGTTTTCCATCATGTGGTATTACACCATAAACCCTAAATCGTAAAGCTAAACTCGGCGCGACGACCATTAGTGTTCTCTTATAAAAGATCGAATCATTAGCGTTTCGATCTTATTACACATTTCGAGATTGAAAATTGGTAACCTATTATAGGAGCATTGCTCCCTATAATGATGAATTTTCTGTATAGGGAAACAGGGGGATGGTCGGGTGGAGGGTTCAAGAACAATTATAACTGTTACACAATTATATTGATTTGCTACCGTAAAAACCGTAATTGTTATTTTAACGTCAACGTTACTTAATCGCTCAATCAAAAAGCAATCATAATTAACCTTTTATCTTCACGATTCAGATTTCAAGCCAACATATCATGATTTCGAGAGGCAAATTCTAAGCTCGCCAACTTTGACATCATAGTATCATAAGATAGAAAATATGTTAACGATTAAATCATATAAGATAAATACTCAAAATCGTAAGATCCAAAATATATGTAACAAGAATAATATAAATAAATAAATTCTTCATTATCCTTTATTTAATTTCTGTAAGATTCGACAAGGTAATTATGGTATCCAAAACCCGTGTCCATCGTCCAAAGTCCGTATTCATGTCCGGAATCCATGTCCATAGTCCAAAATACATGTCCATCGTCCATAGTCGCTACAATAGGTAATTAATTTAAAGTTGTTTAATAATTTAAACGAATGTTGTTTTAGTTTTGTATTTTATTCTAAAAAATTCCACACGCCACCAAGGTATATCGAAATCCGGACCTTTCACCACAAATGACAATACTCTGCGATACCACTCGACTAGAAGCATTTTGTTGTATATTTTACCCTTTTTTTCTAAAATATCTACAATATTGTACGACTAATATAAATAAAGTTACCGTACATAAAAATAAAATACCTCACTCTTGAATTATCTTGACGGAGGTTGATCGTTGCCGGAGACGCTCGTGTAACTCGTGAAATTATCTCGACGTAGGTTGATCGTTGCCGGAGAGCGCTCGTGCTCATAACGAGTTATAAAATTATTATTGTGATTAATATTTATATTATGATTATTGTGATATATAATTATAGAGAGAAATATTTAGAGAGAGGATATAAGTATGAATCAATCTCAATACTTGGTGTGATTTTACAATACAACTCAAGGTGCCTATTTATAGGCAAATTTCTCAAATTACAACCACAAAATAAAATATTACATTCTCATAAAACAATTACAACTAATTTATAATCCCATCTATCCCATTCTAATTTAACCACTACATATACATCCACTCCAATATTTCATATTAATCAAATATTTCATAATAGGGGTCTTTACACATAAATACCCCTATACAAAAAAAACTTGTAATTTAGTATCCTGTCAGCATTTTTTATATATGTAGGTATCTAACAGAATACATTTTTTGCACACAGGTACCTGAACCCGCCGCAGGTACGCCGTATTAGCACAATTAGTACCGTATAGCAACGTATTGTGGTACGTAATACGTTTAAACAATGGTACGCCACATTTGCACATTAGGTACGATATAGAAACAATATAGGGTACCATATAAAGGTGTAACATGGTACATCCAACCATAATAAGGTACGATCTATACACATAAACTGGTACAAACAGTAAGTCGGGTACCTATCTGTAAAAATTTCCGACATAGGTACAAGTCAGTACCCATGTCATAAAATTTTTTATATAAGTACTCGTTTGATCGTGTATACAATTTTCTCAGGTTTTTATATATGTATTACATACCACGTCACGCAATTATATGGTACCTATATACGTTCTATATGGTACCTTAATGTGTTATATGTACCATTTTTCACTGTATTATGTACCACAATTTACGTTTCTCTATGGTACTTAAATGTGTTCTACGGCGTACTTGCCTCGAAACAGGTACCAATGTGCAATAAACTGATTCTTATAGGTACTTGCATATAAAAAGAACACTGATTGGTACTGACTTGCAAACTTCTTATACAAACGGTAATTTTATATAAAGGGAACGGAAAGCGTGCAAGAAGTTCCAAGTCTAAGCAAGTGAACTCAAATTACGCCCAATCATCATTATAAGGCGAATGACGTGCTTTATTGTCGTAGGAATACTAGTTCTCCTGTTAGTGATGCTTATAATGCTTTATGCTCGTATTCTTACATGCAATATCTAGTCCAAATCAAGTCTGAAAGACACCTTCTGCGACTGGTTAGGGAGAAAATCTTTAGATCTTCTAAATCTATGCACACTTCACTAGTACAAAATAAGACATAGGCGACCATTGTTATGTCACATAGGCGACGGTTTCTTGGCGTCGCCAAGAGCCCCGACGCCTATTTGCCGATGTACAGGCGACGGTTCAAACCGTCGCAGATATAAAAGTATAGGCGATGGTTTATGTTGAAACCGTCGCCTATTCGTCAAGAAACATTTTTTCGAAGGTATAGGCGACGGTTTCAAATGACAACCGTCGCCTATACTGCTCTATAGGTGACGTCTTTTGGAGAAACCGTCGCCTATAGTTCCGAATAGGCTATGGTTTTGGGAAACCGTCACTAGTTTTCATTTTTTTTAAATAATTTTGCTGTTTTTGGTTATCCCGACAAACCTATTTCAGAACATTTGAATGCAACATTAAAACCCAACACTCAAAACCAATAATCAAACACAATAGTCAACTAAATCGAGCTTCATAACATTAAACAATAAATTCAGTTCAATAATATTAATATATGTCAATCACATATAAAAGCAAAAGATCAACTCATGACACTAGACAAACTTCATTGAAGTATTCTGCCCACAATTCTCGAACTTCTTCCACACATGTGTCGCCATAAGCGATGCCCGCTAATACCTATGTCATTGAAAGTAAACTTGTTTCAATTAAACATCTAAATATAATATGAACCGAATACAAA
This sequence comes from Craterostigma plantagineum, assembly GCA_027422505.1. NCBI lineage: Eukaryota > Viridiplantae > Streptophyta > Magnoliopsida > Lamiales > Linderniaceae > Craterostigma > Craterostigma plantagineum. Next base: position 6,205,386 of record JAPQWV010000040.1, read on the forward strand.
CTTTGAAAAAAATCTCACATTTCCGAGGCTATGGTTTCCGCCCCCGATCAATCTAATAAGATCGTACATATATTGCATGACGTAAAAGCCACATAGCTCACTAACATTAGGTTGTTGTGGACACTAAATTTCAACAAAGAGTATATTAATTCAGTATCATCAAAATGCTAAAATATTCCATATACTTTGAATATTACAAAATAGGCCTAACTTTGCATGCTTTCCAACTCGTAGCCTTCTTTTTCTGAAATGCACCACGCATATTCGCCATCTTTAAAGCCCTGAACATGAATGTAACAAGATTTGGTAATTTAATAAATGGATTAATATGAAGCTTGTTACTCCCTCCGTCCCGCTAATTTTATCACACTTTTCCATTTCGGGCGTCCCAGTAATTTTATCACCTTTCCTTAGTAAAAAACTATCACAAACAATCAATATAATAATATTAAATATTCTTAAAAGACGAGTTAAAATATACACTTTTTTATTTTTTCAGTGTACTATATTATTATAATAATGTCACCTTAATTTGCATGCCCAGCAACTTATGTGATAAAGTTGCTGGGACGGAGGGAGTACTTAATAAAAACTTACGTGTTTATGTGATGTTTTATGAATAATCTTCTTACGCCAACACTCGGAGTCATAGGATTGAACACAAACACGATGTTCGCCGTGAAGTCAACGACCAACAACATCCAATTATCGCTAAGTAAATAATTAGCATGTTAAAGTGAAAATATATGACATGAACTATTACTTATGACATATATAGATCTATATCATTACCTTTGACAATAAGGAACACAAAAATAATTGCACGACTTGTACGATCTTGTAAAAGCTTCGACCAAGAGTCAACTTCGTCGTTGGCACCCTCGCGTAGCATGCAATTCAGACGACCAAGGTTCATGAAGTTGAACGTCTGGGACGCATGAAGATACCTACAATCATTTGACCGACAATTATGTTAATATTAGATAAATAGATGCGAAAATACCTCATGAAAAGCTGATGGACTGCAGAATCCAAACTGACACGTTTGAACACATCGTGGATATCCTTGACGTCGATGGCCACCAAAATAGAGTCAGATCCAGGATGGTAGTCATCCTTCATGTCATAGGTGAACGATGCATGCACTCGATCTTGAAGGGCTACGAGGGAGTCGAACAAACATCGATAATGATCACCTAGGTTATCAACCACGCTCCTATCAAGTTTTGCAATATCATATTCGTTCGCCACATTTGGCTTATTGATTGGAGACTTCCCTTTTCGTAGGAAGTCCAACGCAGGGTGGGAAGTGGCTAATATATAAATAGAAGTTTAATACAGTAGAAACTCTATAAACTAATACACTTGGGACCCGCCAAACTTATTAATTAAAAGAGTTATTAATTAATCCATAAATTTATAATTACTTTAAATTAATATTTTATTAATTTATAGTGTATATTACCATTCAAACTTCCCCAACACGGGAAACCTTCAGTATCTTTGTCCTTAATGAACGTCAAATTAAGGATCAAACCTTCATTCTTTCCGACACTAATAGATGAAAACTGCATAAATCACGTCGTTATTTACTCAATAAGGTAAAATGACTTCAATTTCTCATGGGTACCTCGAATTTATATCGATTAGTCGCAAGAAGCGGAAGTTATATTTTCCGTAAATCGTGTAAAAAAGAGAAATACTTATAACATAGCAAAAAATAACAGATGTCTTATGGTTAATAACAAATGTTAACATAGATGTAACACGTCCCTGAAAGGTAATAACGCCTTCTTTGTCGTAAATAACACACTCTGTATACAACCAATGGATCGGGAGAAAAAGAACGAAAATCATAAACACCACTAAAAAACAGATGAAAACTGCATAAATCACGTCGTTATTGACTCAATAAGGTAAATTAGACCTCAATTTCTCATGGATACCTCGAATTTATACTAGTATCTCTTTTGATGAGACATAACGTTACGAATTCCATCACAACGTATTCAAAGTTCAACATTAAAGCACGAACAATATTTACTAGACCATAAACCCAAATTTCGAGACCTCAAACCTCAACAGTGGAAGAAAAATGGAATTGTGAGCGAAATTAATGATGTTACTAGTGTGGTACGAAAAACCTATTATGCAGTATCGATATCGACAATAGTGTTAAAAGTTAGATTTGTATTGTCTTTTATATCGAAGATTCGGTATTATTAGAGGGTAATGTGGTAATATCCCTTGACAGTATACAACATTCCGGATAATGCAATTTCCGCCTAAATTACTGAAATCCCGCATAAATTGTTGAAATCATGCCTAAAGTGAACAACACAAGTTACACAGAGAATAACAATTAATAACTTACTGGTATCACTTTCTTATTTCAGAAGATTAGGCAAATCTGGCGATTGTATTTAAGTTTCGGCAACCATGAGCGACGAACAATAGAGCCTGTATTGTGCTTCAACGACTTGTCAAGATATGGGTCTCTCGAATTTGCATTTCTTCAATTTCGATCGAATCAGGATTTGATTTTAACCGTTTTCTAATTATTTGCATAAAAAAAATTCGAGAAATTTACCCGTAAAATTGCACATTCGAGACCTGAGTAACATGATAAACCGTCTAGGACACACCCAACTTAGTTTGAAGCAGGTCGTGCAGATGGAAATAATATATACGATCGATTGTTTCGATCGAGTTTCCACTGTTACGGTGATACCTGATATTTGGCAAATGGTACCAAATCTAGCTTACTCGAACATTTTAATCACTATATACACCGTATGCCAGCTTACCAATACCAATTAAGTGTATTACGGTGACTGATGCCTGACAATCCATACCACGTTTCGGGAACAGTTGTTTAGGCAACAATCTGGCGATTGTTGTGTTGGTTCTTCCATATTTTGATATGGAGATAGATCCATATAGAGAGACTTTCTATTCCGAACCGGTTCGGTTAAAGACCTAGCCAACCAACTCTAGGCTATTTACTGATGTCGCATATCCGCTGCAACAAGTTACGAAAGATCTCCTTCTGCTTACCCTTAAAGCTGCAAAGTCTCATTCGGACAACCAGATCAGCACTTCGCTGCTTAACAGCTCAGCCAATTCGTGTGCGCTTCGGGGGGGGGGGGGGGCATGCAAGAAGGAAGTTTCGGCTAAATTTCGGCAAACCATGAACGACGAAACGATAGAGCCAGTACTGTGCTTCAGTGAATTGTTCAGGATATGGGTCTCTCAAATTTGTACGAAATATCTTCAATTTCGACTGAATCGAGATTTAATTTTCACCGTGTTTAATTATTTGCGTCAAAAGAATTCGAAAATTTACCCTTAAAAATCGAACATTCGACACCTGAATAACATGATAAACCATCTAGGACACATCCAACTTGGTTTGGTGCATGACGTGTGTTCGTGCAGATGAAAATAGTATATACGATCGATTGTTTGGATCGAATTTCCACTGTTGTAATGATACCAGATAATTGACATTAGGTACCAAATCCAGCTTAATGATACCTTTAAATCAGTATATATATACCATATGCCAGCTCACATATACCAGTTAACTGTTTCAGGATGACAGATGCATGACGACCCATACCATGTTTCGGGAACATATGTTTAGCCAACAATACGACGATTTTAAATTTCGGCAAACCACGAGCGACGAACAATAGAGCCAATATTGTGTTTCAAAGATTTGTTCAGGTTATGAGTCTCTCGAATTTGTACAAAATATCTTCAATTTTGACAGAATCGAGATCCGATTTCGTCGTGTTTTTATTATTTGCGTCAAAAGAGTTCGAAAAATATGTCCGTAAAATGGAACATTTCGAGAGCTGAATATCGAAATAAACCCTCGGGGATAGATTGTGTTTCGTTTATGAGGATCGTTCAAAAGATCTACGAGTTTTTTTTTTATCGTCAAAAGATTGTTTTATTTACTTATTGGTAACGATGATAAAATAAAACTGATTCTTGATACCACTTATTATCCAACTTTGTAGGGGTATTTGGTAAGATCATGTATTTGGTCATTTTTTCTAAAACTGAAAAAATATTGGGTCCTTAATAACGAGAATTTCTACTGACAGGGCCTGAACAATATTTCAAAACTTAAAGAGGGCCTGAATTGTAAAAGCCCATAATTTAAACTATATGGGCTGACATAAAATTTGTCCGTGTAAGAGACACAGCTATATATGTAATTATGAAACCTTGTACTAGGGGTGGTTCGGTACGGTATACCGTACCAAATCTGTGATACCGTGTATCGTACCGAAATTTCGGTATTGGGAAAAATCATACCAATACCATACCGAAATTTCGGTATAGCTTAAATTTCGATACGGTATAATACCGAAATTTTGGTATGGTATCGGTATCATACCTTTCATACCATTCACACGGAAGCTTTTTTACCATGCGTGTCTCGTAACTCATTAATTCGTTGTTTTCGAATTTTTAGTAAATTCAAACACCTAGCTCCAATAAGATGGATTATTAACACCACATTATCCAAAATAGAAAGATTTTTAATTACTAAAATAACCTTAAATAATTTACATATTTTAGTCAATCTCCTTAATAAGACAAAGAACTTTACATAACCACAAAATACAATGTTATATACAGATTAATTGAAATAAAACGGCTATTTAAAAAAATTAATGAAGATTAACAAAAATTAATTGCATCAAGATTAACAGAAAATTAGTCAAGATTAACAGAAAATTGGTGAGCGTCAAGGGTATAGTTAATAATTTATGCGCTAAATAAATTAATGAAGATCCTTATAATATTTTTAACCATTTTATATTTTTTTGAAACAATATAGTATATATAGGTGTGTGTGCGTGTATATATATATAATATTAAAAAATTTAGTATTTCGGTATTTCGGTATAATGGTATACCTAACTTTTAAAATTTTCATACCATTACCGTACCGGAAACTTTCGGTACGGTATCATACCTTACCAAAAACTTCGGTATACCAAAATTTTCGATATTTTAAGTACGTTACGATACGATAAGGACGGTATATCGGTATTTCGGTATATTTCCCCAGCCTTAAGTATAACACTAAATTTACTACAAAAAGTAAAATTTTCAACTTTTAATATCAGCAGATGCCGGCCCGAAATCAGAACCGGCCCATTACATAATCTAAAATTAACACAGGCCCATATAATACAATGAAGACCCAACTAGATTTCACAAAGCAAGCTGCAATTCGCTTTCACCTTTCGTCGGTTCTTCGCGTTCTAGCCCGGGAAATTGGCCAATGTCATGGCACTTGAGCGGTCGAAACTCATCGTTGAGGCCCACCGCAAACTCGTCGGGACAAGTCCCGCCGCTCTGTAAGAAATCAGCAATCTGCAAGGAAAAAAACGTCGAAATTCTCAGCTTAGAATCCAGCTATCTAAATAAAAAGATGTCATTTTTATGTAAAGTGCGTTTATTGCAAGCAAAGGTAAAGAAGAAGAAGAAGAAGAAGAGAAGACTTGCGTGGTTAGCGAGGGACATTCCACTCAAGGCCGCGGACTCCAAGCTCGACCCTAACAGCCAATCGCCGCAAATTCCCGCCCTTCCACGAGGATCGAAAACGAACGGAACGCCTGGAGAATTAGTGGGAAGAGCTGCGCCCCTAAAAGGAATTCAAAAGAAAAAATAACGTTGAAATTTGATGAGTTATTAGCGAATTTTTGAATGTTGGTTCCGTACCATAACTGTACGCGGCTATAGAAAGGTTTCTGAAGAGAGCCTTTGTTCAGTCCTAAAGCGATTTCGATGCCTTGGAGCATAGCTTCAGTCACCTTTTCTGCCGTAGAGGCGGGGATGCTTTCCTAATGAAGGCAAAGTCGAGGACGTTTTCGCAATAATTGAGGAAATTCGAATGTGCTTCGTAATTAAATAATTTTACCTGAGGAACTTTATTGAGCTTTCCGAAATTTGCAGTGCTGAAGAATGTCCAGCAATGTGGGCTTTTGCTTTGTGAGCCAAAAAGTTTCGCGGTGTTATTTGCCATCCATGAAATAGAGTCGATTCCCTTAACAAACGCTCCTTCGAAAGGCAAAGGTAGAGGGTCCTCAAACGCCGCAAGAAGAGCCCATATGGAACTCAAGCCGAGCGCCTATTAGCAACGTTTGATAACTCAAACCAAGAAAATCTCAGAAAAATTCAAACTTTACAGGAAAAAATACCTTCATTTGCTTTGCAATTAGAGGTAAACCTGACGAAGCAAGCAGCCGATTCGCACATTTTCCTGAAAACTTAACGACGTTGTAATACATAAAAAAAAGGGGTACGAAGAATCCAGACGACGAGGCAGTAAATACATTGAAAAGGGTACCGTTATGTGCGATAACGATTGCATCGAAGCTTCCACAGTTCTTCCCCTTTTCGCTCAAGTACCACATTCCATTGTATGGATCCAATTTACTTACCCAGCACGGGCGGACAACTTTAACCATGGATGTCTGTCTACATACGATTAGCTTTGTCTCCATTACGAAGTTATTAAGATCAATATAATCGAACAATAACAGTAGAACGAACTCATTCAAGAACTGACCTGTGATAGTATCTCTTCAGCAAAAGTACGCATACCGTTAGCACCAATGAACCTCGGCGGTGAAGAAGGGAATGGGACGAAATGCCCGCCTTGTTCGAGTTCTCCAATTGTACCTTCCCATCGACGAACGATGCCCTTTTCAGACCATGAATCGACCAATTCGACAAACCTAGGATCAGTTGCTGTAAAGAACTGAGCTGCATGATCGAATACCAATGGCTGTGGGTCGATGATTCTAGTGCCCATTCTTCCGCCCAATCCGTGCAAACCCTAAACGTAGTGAATCGATTTCAAGCTTATCGTCAGAGACAAGATTAACCTCAGCAGAAGCAAAGAAAGGAAGAAAGAGCATTGAACATACTGTGTCGAAGACGGTGGATTTAATCCCTCTTTTCTCCAGGTAAAGGGCACAGATTAGGCCCGACATTCCTCCGCCGATGATTCCGACCGTTGGGTCGTCGGAGACGGGCTTGGTGAACTCGACTTGTTCTTGGCTGAAGCTTTTCTTGATTGCCGACCTCCTCGAAGCTCCGTAGGAAGACGATTTCTTCTTCGAAGAAGAAGAAGAAGAATAGTGGCGATTGCTGCTGCTACTCGTGCCTTGCGATTTCGGTTTTTTCTGGGAAGAGTTGGAATCGATTTTTCCGCCATTGATGCATCTGATGACGAATATGCGATTATGGGTCTTCAGATTTCTGGGCTTGATGAGGAAAGAAGGTAGCTTAGATTGGACTAGGATAGTCGAGGAAGAGACCGTTAGTTTCCCATGTAAGAAGGTCATGGCTGGGCTCAGCAGCAAACCTTCGCATTGCTTTTCGAGGAGGATAAGGTGTGTTATTGTTATAGTTTTAAAGAAAAAAATAACAATATAAATTTATACAAAACACTCTTCTGTCTTCCTCGTACACAAACACAACACATCCTTAAACGCAGTGAAGGAAAGAGTTTAGGCACTTCCCGTTGTACAAAGTAACATCACATATACAACACAGAATCAATCAGTCAAAGTCAGATGAGAAAATTCGTAAGCATTTTGCCAGACATAAAACTAGGGAGGAAAAAAGAACTACCATTTAAATCAAGAAGCATTTCAAGAATCAGCAGCAATGGCATCTGTGTTGCGAAACGGACAGCGTAGTAATATTGGAAATGACTGTGAGGATAAAATGGACACAGGAATTTACGTGGAAAACCCCTTTTTACTTGGGGTAAAAACCACGGGGAAGGTAGAATATTATTACTGGGGTAGAAACAGGGGTTACAAACTCTCAATCTATAAAGGAGAAAACACTCACTATCTCTCTTTATAGTTGGAGCAAATACCGAACAAACCCTCTATTTTTTTTTCTTTCTTTCTCTTTCTTTCTCTCTCTCTCTATCTTGGCTATTTGGTGTTGGTGTGATTATAGCTCAAGCCCCGTTGCCTATTTATAGGCAAGGCCTCCTTCTAATATAATTATAATATTAATATTATTAAATGAAGTAGATAGTGGTGTAATGGGTTAACCAACCCATTCCAACCACTCTTCCAATAATCTCCCACTTGAAGATTTGATTGAGGCGCAATCAGATCTTCACACCATTCTTCTAGCTCGCCTTTGCATGTTACTTATGTTCAGTCAATCCACATGAGGAACGACACCACATAAACTTGTCCACGGGAATTGCTTTGGTCATGTAGTCTGCCAGATTATCCACAGTGTGAACTTTTTGCATGTCCACAGTCCCCGCTTCCACTTGTTCACGAACAAAGTGGTATTGCACCCGGATATGTTTGGTTCTTGAATGATATGCTGGATTCCTTGCAAGATGCAACGCACTCTGGCTATCACAATAGAGAACAATATTCTCCTGTTTGTGGCCGAGTTCTTCCAGCAACCTCTTCAACCATATTGCCTCTTTACTGGCTTGCGTAGCTGCCACGTATTCTGCTTCCGTTGTTGATGTTACAACAATGGACTGCAGTTTTGAAACCCAACTTACGGCACCGCCAGCAAGATTAAACACATATCTGGTTGTGGATCTGCTTTTATCAAGTTCACCTGCATAATCTGCATCAACAAAACCATGGACAGTAAAATCTGTACCTCCGTAACATAAGGCAAGATCCGAGGTTCCCTTGATATATCTGAGAATCCTCTTAACAGCACTCCAGTGTAGGGCTGAAAACGAGCCGAGCCGAGCCCGAACATGGCCCGGCTCGAGCTCGGCTCGATTATGTATAAGTGGGCTCGAGCTCGGCTCGAGCTCGATCGAGCTCGAAAAGGTGAGGCTCGAGCTCGGCTCGATAAACCATCGAGCTGCTCGAGCTCGGCTCGAAAAGCTCGGTTCATCATAAAAAAATATAATATTTTATGTTTAATTATAATAATAATAAAACATATATATATAAAAATTAAAAAAAAAAAGAAAATTGGGCTCGATAAGCTCGACGAGCTATCGAGCCAACATACAAAAAGCTCGAGCTCGACTCGATTGTGAAAGGTCGAGGCTCGAGCTCGGCTCGAGACGACGTTGACCGAGCTCGAGCCGAGCTTTGACCGAGCTGCTCGCGAGCGGCTCGCGAGCAGCTCGGCTCGTTTTCAGCCCTACTCCAGTGCTCCCGGCCAGGGTTGGACATGTATCGGCTAACAACTCCCACTGCATGGGCAATGTCTGGTCTGGTACAGATCATTGCGAACATTAGACTTCCTACCGCCGATGCATATGGCAGTCGAGACATCTCCATCCGCTCGTCTTCATTAGTAGGACACATCTCGGAGGATAGCTTGAAATTAGCAGCAAGAGGGGTAGATATTGGCTTACTATCTTGCATGTTGAACCTTCGCAAGATTTTCTTCAAATAATTCTTCTGGGAAAGCCAAATCTTCCGCTGCTTCTGTCTCGAGATATTTGCACGCCAAGAATTTTGTTTGCTGGCCCCAAGTCCTTCATTTCGAATTCACTGGCTAGTTGAGTCTTTAAGTTGGCGATACGACCTTTGTTGGGTCCTGCTAGCAGCATATCGTCGACGTACAACAGCAACATGATGAAATCGTCATCGCCAAATCTCTTGAAATACGCACAAGGATCTGAATATAGCCTGTTGTAGCCAAGACTCATTATGAAGGAGTCAAATCTCTTATACCAGCATCGAGGTGCTTGTTTGAGCCCATAGAGAGATTTGATCAGTCTGCAAACTAGATCTTCTTTTCCTTGTTCCTCGAAACCTTCTGGTTGAAGCATATATATTTCCTCATCCAGGTCACCATGGAGAAAGGCTGTCTTTACGTCCAGCTGCTCAAGATGCAAGTCGAATGTAGCACACATTGACAAGACCACCCTGACTGTTGTAAGTCGAACCACCGGTGAGAAAATTTCGTTGAAGTCAATCCCTTCTTTCTGAGCATATCCTTTTACAACCAGTCTAGCACGGTAGCGCTCTACCTGGTCATCACCATTCCGCTTGATTTTGTACACCCATTTGTTGCCAATGGGTTTCCTTCCTTGCGGTAATGGCACCAACTCCCATGTCTTATTTTTATAGAGAGCTTCCATTTCTTCTTGCATCGCTGAAATCCACAGACTCGCATCTGAATTATTCAGTGCTTCTTGGAAAGTGGTTGGCTCTCCATCCTCCGTTAGAAAACAGTATGCAAGATTGCTCTCTATCTCATAATCTGAGTGCCAACTGGTCGGCCTACGCTCGCGTGATGACCGCCAGAGATCCGGTACTTCAGATTCGACTGGGTTGAGCTCTTCGTGCGCCGGTTCAGCTTCAGAAGAATTATATTGCTCCAATTTTCTTTTCGCCGGTGTAGTCTTTGTCACGCCTTTTGAACTGCTATCATTTTTTACTTGCTCTTGATCGCTATCTTCCAGAAAGATAACATCTCTGCTGATAATCACTTTGTGGTCAGTGAGATCCCACAAGCGATACCCCTTTACTCCATCAGCGTACCCCAAGAATAGACATTTCCTGGACTTTGGATCCAACTTCGTCGTTTCTTGGTTGTGGTACATCGCGTACGTTGAACTTCCAAATATATGGAGGTTTGAATAGTCTGCAGGTGCACCAGTCCACATTTCCATCGGTGTCCGCATCTCTATAGCAGTAGACGGGGCCCGATTCACCACATAACAGGCAGTACAGACCGCTTCCGCCCAGAACTTCTTTTCCAGGCCAGCAGTTCTCAACATAGCCCTTGTTCTTTCCAACAGGGTCCTATTCAACTGCTCTGCCACGCCATTCTGTTGTGGAGTGTAAGCCGTGGTGAACTGTCTTCTGATGCCCGCACCTTTGCAGAATTCGATGAATTCTTTGCCAGTATATTCTCCTCCATTATCTGACCGGAGACACTTGATTTTTCTAGCGGTTTCAAGTTCAACTCGCGCCTTGTATGTTTTGAAGATAGAAAACACTTCGTCCTTCTTCTTGATTGGATACACCCAGCATCTCCTGGAGTAGTCGTCAATGAATGATACAAAGTAGTTGGCTCCTCCCAGGGATGAGACTGGTGCTTGCCATACATCAGAGTGGATCAATTCTAGAATTCCTTTGCTTCTAGAATTCGATGGGGAGAACTTCAGGCGATGCTGCTTGCTCACAATACAATGCTCGCAGAATGGTAGCGTCACCGTCGTGAGACCAGGAAGTAGATTCTTTTGCGCAAGAATTTTCATGCCTTGTTCAGACATATGACCAAGTTTCTTGTGCCAAGTCATTGTAGACTTTTCGATTGAACTTGTTGTAGCAACAGATGCTTGCCCTGCTTGCAGAGTCTCTCCCTTCAGCGTGTATAGATTTGCAGCTATCTTTTCTCCCTTCATCACCACTAGTGCTCCTTTGGATACCTTCATGATCTTGTTTTCCAGTTCAACTTTGAAACCAAGATCATCCAATTGCCCCATGGACAATAGATTTTTCTTCAAGCCCTCCACATGTCGCACGTCATGGATAGTACGCACAGTGCCGTCATACATCTTTATTTGAACCGTACCCACCCCGACAACTTTCAGCGCCTGATCATTGCAGCTGTAGACATATCCTTCAAAGGTTGACTCGTATTGATGAAACCATTCCTTTCGAGAGGTCATGTGGAAAGTAGCTGCTGAGTCGATGAGCCACACGTCGTTGAATCTTCCCTTTTCAGCGATAGTGGTTGCGGCTTCACACACCAAGGCAATTCCATCGTCGGTAGTGTTGGCGGCGTTTCCTTGGGCATTGGGATTTTTGTTTAGAGCCCAACAATCTTTCTTCAGATGACCTTTCTTGCCACAGTGGTAACACTTTATAGCCTTCTTATTTTTCGTAACAAGGTTTTGCCGTTTTTGGCTCCCACTTGGACCAGACTCTCCGGGTCTTGTTCGTTTTCTGCTCCCGTTTGGACCACGTGCTCCTGATCTTGCCCTCGTCACTGTCAACGCTTCCGCCTGTTGGGATATTATCACCTTGTCTTCTTTGTTATTGCGCCGACTTTCTTCTTCGAGAACCGCAGCTGCAATATTATCGAAGATAAGTTTTCCCGCAGCTTGGTTGTTGCTCAGGTTGATGACGAGTTGATCGTAGGAGTCTGGCAGGCTTTGAAGCAGAAGCTCAGCACGTTCACTTGGCTCTATTTTGTAGTCCAAGTCTTTAAGTTGAGAGAATAGAGTATTCAACTTGTTGATGTGCTCGGTCACTGAAGAAGATTCTTCCATTCGCAGATGATATAATTTTCTTTTTAGGAAAATTCGACTGTGGAGTGACTTGACTTGATACAGCTTCTCTAGATGATCCCAGATTTCTTTCGCACTAGTTTCTCTTCAATGCTTGATAATATGTCATCTGCTAATGCCAGATGAATATTGGCGATGGCCCTCCCGTCCATCTTCCTCCAGTTGGCATCACTTGTAATAGTTGTTGGTCTGCCAGTGATCGCCTCCAGACAATTTTCTTTGAGTAAAATTGCCTTTATCCTCATTTTCCACAGTGAGTAGTTTCTCCCGTTGAATTTCTCAATTTCATTTTTAGCTGCCATTTTCCCACGTCGCTATCGTCGGAGAAATTCGACAGTCCAGCCAAATAGTACTGATCAGATAATTTGCAGAAAGGGTAGCGACCAGCTTTCTAGACAAAATTACCCTTCTAAGTAAATTCCCAGATGAGATCTGGTGGGGTCACTATGTGTCCCGCTTGGCACCAGCCACCTAGACAGAACTTACTTACACAGTCTATTGCCACGACTTGCCAAAAAACTCTTCCGTAACGATAAACCTTTTCAATATCCTTTCTGATGTGGAAGATCAGACAAAGCTGCAACCACAGAGCATAATCGGAATATCAATCAGGGTTGGCTCTGATACCACTTGTTGCGAAACGGACAGCGTAGTAATATTGGAAATGACTGTGAGGATAAAATGGAGACAGGAATTTACGTGGAAAACCCCTTTTTACTTGGGGTAAAAACCACGGGGAAGGTAGAATATTATTACTGGGGTAAAAACAGGGGTTACAAACTCTCAATCTATAAAGGAGAAAACACTCACTTCTCTCTTTATAGTTGGAGCAAATACCGAACAAACCCTCTATTTTTTTTTTCTTTCTTTCTCTTTCTTTCTCTCTCTCTCTATCTTGGCTATTTGGTGTTGGTGTGATTATAGCTCAAGCCCCGTTGCCTATTTATAGGCAAGGCCTCCTTCTAATATAATTATAATATTAATATTATTAAATGAAGTAGATAGTGGTGTAATGGGTTAACCAACCCATTCCAACCACTCTTCCAATAATCTGAGGCTGCGAAGATCTCTTGCTCTTTCACACGAGGGATTATTTCGTTCGAAGGTTTCTCTTTGGCGCTCGGGATTTCCTTCTTCTCTTTCGGTTTTCGCACGGTTTCCTTAGGTTTAGCAGCAGTTCCATTCGACCTACGAACGCCACTTTGATCCTTGCTTTTGGGAGCGATCGGCGAGCTTTGGCTCTCTTTATAAGATCCAACGCTGAAACGTGGGGCCCGCGCGCATACGTCGGGGGCAGATTTTATTGCATCGCTGCAGCTTTTTCTCCGGTTTAAGTTTGGCGATTTGGGACGAGTCACTGGCAACTGAGTTTCAGAGGAAAGAAACCATCGAAAGAAACCATTACAGAGTTTGTTTTTCTATCACGAGAAAATGGAGACAGAAATGTTTCGGATTTTTTAAATAAATAGCCTTTGACATGGTCAACTTTAAGAAAATAGCCTCCAATTGTAAAATGACGTTAATGCCCTTACTATTCGGGTCCCACAGTAGAAATCAATATGTTAAATGGGCACCGTGTTTGGGTGGGTGGGCGGGTTGTAGTCCAGTGGTTGTATAGTCGGACGTTCAAGTAATAGGTCCCGTACTATATGGGACCTGCACTATACAGCAAGGGACCTGTGCTGTATAGTGCAGGTCCCGTGCTATATATAAAAAAAAATCATTGTAAAAAGACGAAAATACCCTTAAATTCAACGCAATTTTTAAAATGGTCAAAACACCAAGGCTATTTTTCTAACGTTGACCGAGTCCAAGGCTATTTTTTTAAATGACCCGAAATGTTTCATTACCTTTTTGAGTTCGACTTTGGGCGGCGGCCCTTCTTTGTAAAAACTAGGAACTGGGTTTGCTTTGTAGGCCATTGTCTTCCTCAGAAGCTTTATAGCTGCTTGTTCTTCCTCCTAATAGTAAAAAACCTGTTGGAGATAAAAGAGATATATAGGAATGAGTGCTGCGGCACTTTCTGGCACTTTCTGATATATTATTGCTTTGCTTACTACAAAGATAATCTAAAGAGTACAAACATACAACATATATATAGCTACAAATATGACAAGATAGTTGATATATTTGAAAAACATGGACGTATGTTTTTCTTGGTTTCCTTGCTTTTTTTTCTACATAAAGCTTTGTTTATACCTTGTCTTGATAATGTTTTTCAAATGTCTTGTTCACATGAAATATGATTTGCAAATTAGAACTTTCAACACTCCCTCTTAATTTGCAATCTTCAGCTCATCTTTGATCTTCTGAAATTTCTCCGTAGGAATAGCTTTTGTAAGAAAATCTGCAGCTTGATCATTTGTGCCGATGAACTCCAAACTGATCTCTCCTTTGCTCACCATATCTCTTATGAAATGATGTCTCATCTCAATATGTTTTGTCACAATAGATTATTGTAGGTTGTTCCTGAACTTGCTGTAAATCTGCTAGAAGTCTACGCAACCATATCGCCTCGCAAGTAGCGTCTGTGGCAGCGATATATTCAGCTTCCGCAGTAGAGAGTGCGACCGTCTTTTGCTTTTTCGAACTCCAGGTAATTATATTAGTGCCCATGCAAAATAAGTATCCCGAAGTACTCTTTCGATCATCTAAAGAACTTGCCCAATCACTGTCAGTAAATCCGATCAGATTATTTTTCCTTTCTTTTACATACCTGATGCCCTTTTTGCTTCCTTGAAGATAACGGAGAATTCTTTTAGCCGTTGAAAAATGAATTTGACTTGGCTCGTTCATGAATCTGGAGATCAAACTAACAGCATGCACAATGTCTGGCCTTGTGTTTGTGAGATAGATCAGAGAGCCAACAAGACTTCGAAAAATTTTACCATCAACCTTCGCAGCTCCATCAGATTTCGAAAATTTATCGTTGACAGACATAGGAGTAGAAACAGGCTTGCAATTTTCCATACGAAATTTATTCAAAAGATCTTCCGTATATTTCTCTTGAGAAATAAATATTTCACCTTTAGATTGTTTGACCTGAATTCCGAGAAAGTACTTCATCGCTCCTAAATCTGTCATCTCGAACTCGCTCATCATATTTCTTTTAAAAGCTTCGACCTCCGATTCTTTAGTTCCTAAATAGATAAGATCATCAACATATATGCATACGATCATAAAATTCTCACCATTTTTCTTCACATATAGAGAATGATCGTTTGGACTTTGAGAAAATCCATTTCTTTGAAAATATCCGTCAATTTTTTTGTTCCATGCTCGCGGAGCTTGCTTCAATCCATATAACGCTTTTTTAAGTCGATATACTTTATCTTCTTTTCCTTGTATTTCGAACCCTTGAGGTTGTTGCACGTAGATTTCCTCGTCAAGTTCGCCATTTAGGAAGGCTGATTTGACGTCAAGTTGAAACACTTGTAGTTCTAGTTGTGCCGCAAGAGCAAGTACTAGCCGAATAGTCTCCATTCGTACAACAGGCGCAAAAGTCTCGTTGAAGTCTACTCCTGGTTGTTGAGCGAATCCCTTTGCAAAGAGTCGAGCCTTATGTTTCTGTATGCTTCCATCTTCGAGCAGTTTCGTTTTGAAAATCCAATTGAGACCAATTATATCTTTATGCTCCTGCAGGTCCACCAATTCCCAAGTTTTATTCTTTTCGATCATTGCAATTTCTTCTTCCATAGCCTTTATCCACACGTCTTGTTTTGCAGCAACTTCAAAGCTACTGGGCTCAACTGTGGAGAAAGCAACTTCGCAATTTTGATAAATATTTTTTAAAGAGCGAGTTTTTCTTACCGGCGAATCTGAGTTTTCTCCTCCGGAATTTAACAAAGAAGGCCCGGGACTATGAGGTGGAGTTGCTACTACGTTTTCTTCTTCGCCACTGGTTGGTTCAAAGAATTCATTTGGAGATAATTGTTGTGAGGAATTTTCTTCACAACTCCATTGAGCCATTTCATCAAATAATACATCTCTCGAAATAATGAGCTTGCTATTTAGAGGATTATAAAGACGATAGCCTTTGGACTCATCGCTGTAGCCAATAAATATGAGTTTTTCACCTTTTGTCTCGAGCTTGTCTCGATTTGGTGTTGAGATATGTGAATAGGCAATACATCCGAAAATCTTCAAATGATCAACTACGGGTTTCCTCTTGTGCCAAGCTTCAAATGGCGTTTTGTTCCGTACAGCTTTCGTCGGACACCTGTTCAAAATATAAATAAAAGTATGCACAGCTTCAGCCCAGAAATTTTTAGGTAATCCTTTGCCGATCATCATGCTCCTTGACATTTCTGCGATTGTGCGATTTTTTCTTTCGGCGACTCCGTTCTGTTGAGGACTTCTTCGAACCGTGAGTTGCCTCTGAATACCATTTTCCTTGCAATATTCCATGAACGGATGATATATAAATTCTCTTCCACGATCCGTTCTGAGGGTCTGAATTTTATAATGACTCTGTTTCTCAACAAGAGCCTTAAACTTCAGAAAAGTAGCAAACGCTTCGGATTTTTCATTTAGAAAATAAACCCACATCATCCTTGTAAAATCGTCAACAAACAGAATGAAGTATTTTTTGTTACCGAGAGAAGGAGTTCTCGTTGGTCCCCAGATATCCGCATGAACAAGTTCCAGCGGTTCCTTCGCTCGCCAAGTTGTTTTTGGAAACGGAAGTCGATGTGCCATATACGCATCCTTCACAAATTTCTGTCTGTTGATCAATATTTGGTAGGCCTATCACCATGTTCTTTTGCTTGAGCAGCTTCAGCCCCTTGCCGTTGAGATGTCCGTATCTCAAATGCCAAATTTGAGATTGCTCTAAATTTTCTCCCTTGAACGCCACTTTCTCTTGAAGAGGGATGATCATTGGAAACACCTTGTTTGAACTCATAGGAACATAAGCAATAGTATTATTGCTTTTCTTATAAAAAATTCTGCACTTTCCGTCGTCAAAAAATACCGAATATCCTTTCTCCAATAATTGTCCAACACTAAGAAGATTACTTGTAAGATTTGGCACATAAAGAACTCCTTTAATGAGTTTTTTGTTACCTTCTTTAGTTTGGACTGCAATAGTTCCCCAGCCTTGTGTAGCTTACCATCGCCGAGTTTTACCTCCGACGAAAAATTTTGATCAAGCTCAACGAACAGCGTCCTTTCTCCTGTCATATGGCTGCTACACCCGCTATCCAAATACCACATACATGATGGTTGATGTTGATCCGTCATGCAAGAAAATAATTGCTCTCCGGCGTCTTTGATGAAATTTGCTTCATTTTTCACCGACTTTTGTTGATACCAACAGTCTCTTTGAGAATGGTTGGCGTTTTGGCACTTCTTGCACTTGAACCGGCAATCTTTTGTTTCATGATTTGTTTTCTTGCAAATTCGGCAGCCGGCTTGTTGGTTTGAAATTCCACCATTAGACCTAAAATGACTTGGATGGCCTCGTCCTCTTCCTCTTATTTGATTTGAACCGCCTCTTCCCTTATAATGCCATGAAGTATTTTTAGTTACTTGCATGTTCATCTTGGAGTCAAACGCTTGCTCCAGAGATTGATTTGAGGATTTGTTGATGCGCTCTTCATGAACTTGTAATGAGCTTGTTAGTTCACGGAAAGTAAACTTGGTCAAGTCCTTCGACTCTTCGATCGCAGCGACGATATAGTCGTACTTAGAGGGAAGACTCCTTAGAACTTTTTGGACAATTTTCTTCTCTTCAATAGTATCTCCAAGGCTCCTGATTTGATTGACGATCTCAGCAACTCGAGTGAGATAGACTTGCATGGCTTCGTTATCTTTCTTCGCCAAGTTATCGAATTCTCTCCAAAGATATTGGAGTTTGATTGACGTTACTTTGTCGTTTCCTTGAAAACCTTCATTGAGAATATCCCACGCTTCTTTGGACTTTTTAATACCATGAATTCTGGGATAGATGGTTTTGCTTAGACCTTGTTGGATGAACCTTAGGGCACTAGCATCCTTCTTCCGATTTTTGTTGTACTCTTTTTGTTGTGCGTCTGTCCATTCTTCTGCAAAGAAAAATGGTATTCAGAGGAAAATGGAATATTGCAAGGAATATTGCAATTCATATATCATCCGTTCATGGAATATTGCAAGGAAAATGGTATTCAGAGGCAACTCACGGTTCGAAGAAGTCCTCAACAGAACAGAGTCGCCGAAAGAAAAAATCGCACAATCGCAGAAATGTCAAGGAGCATGATGATCGGCAAAGGATTACCTAAAAATTCCTGGGCTGAGGCTGTTCATACTTCTTCATCGGACTCGTCTTTAACTTCTTGAGGTGGTGGCTCTGCATACGTTTCTTCAACTACCTCCCATAGATCTTGCGAGATAAATAACGTTTCCATTTGACTACACCAATAGTCGAAATTTTCTCCGTCAAAGATCGGGACTTGATTCGGAGTGTAAGAGAACATAGTCGTAACTTGATTTGCCATCTCAAGTAGTATATGAGTGCTCTAGGCTAAAGTTGCGATCTTAGAAAAATGTGCGTGCTTGTGAGAAAAAACACTCTGTTATGGAAACTTCACGTGATGTTTTGGTGAGAGATAGGAGTGGTTGACGAGTGTGTATGTGTGAGGGTGAAGTCGAATGCTAGCTTTCAAAATTTTTTTTTTTATTTCTCCAAGGCTCTGATACCACAATTGTTGGAGATAAAAGAGAGATAGATAGGAATGAGTGCTGCGGCACTTTCTGATATATTATTGCTTTGCTTACTACAAAGATAATCTAAAGAGTACAAACATACAACATATATATAGCTACAAATATGACAAGATAGTTGATATATTTGAAAAACATGGACGTATGTTTTTCTTGGTTTCCTTGCTTTTTTTTCTACATAAAGCTTTGTTTATACCTTGTCTTGATAATGTTTTTCAAATGTCTTGACATGAAATATGATTTGCAAATTAGAACTTTCAACAAAACCTCGATAAAGCTTGTCATATTTTTAACCTAATGTAATAGAGAAGATTTTGTCGCATTATTAGTGAAATCAATGTACTATCTACCTTCGTTCGAGCTTCGTATTCGCGCCTTTCTTTCTCCAAAGCGCTGTGTTTTTCCCCCAACTTTGTGTAAAACTGACGGTGGAGAAAAGAGAGAAAGAAATAAGATAATTATGTTGTTATGAACATTATCGAATATGAAATTATTGTCCCAAATCTGTAATACTTCGAGGTTTGGGAGGTCGGCGATGAAGCTAGGAAGTGGGCCCACTAGCTTGTTCTGAAACAAGTTCATTAGGGTTAAGTTCTTGAGCTCCGAGAATGTCGCCGGAATTCTGCCGGCGAGCTGAGTTTATCGACAGGTCCAACGACATTAGGCTCACCAGCCCAGAAAGCTCCGGCGGGATATGTTCGGTGAGGTTGTTCACCTGAAGGAACAGCGTATGGAGATGATTGAGATTCCCAAGGCTCGCCGGAATCTCGCCGGTGAGGTTGCAGCTGCCGAGGCTGAGGAGCTTCAGGGATTCAATCTCCCCAAACTCCGCCGGAATTCCGCCGTCGTATTTGTTGAAGTACCCTAAATACATCTCTTCGAGCCCCTTAATCCTCGCCAAGCTCTTAGGTATTCTCCCAGTCAAGCTATTGCCCTGAAGAGCGAGAATCTTCAAGCTCTCAAAATTGCCGTATATGTAAGGTATTTCGCCGTCGAAGTAATTTCCGCCCAAGGCCAATATACGAAGCTTCTTCAGCTCCACAAAATCCACTGGCAAAGGCCCGGAGAGGTTGTTGTTGTAGACGTCGAAAACCTCGAGCTCCGTCAGTTCGGACAAGCCGCCGCCGACGTCGGAGGCGGGAAACAAGCCGTTCATATAATTGCAGCTTAGGTTTAGGTACTTTAGCGACGTGAGGTTGAAGATTTCGACGGGGAAAGGGCCGGTGAGGCTATTGCATACGAGGGTGAGGTTCACGAGGTTACTCAGCCGGCCTATGACAGGCGAGATTACGCCGAAGAGTGGAACGCCGGTGATGTTCAGGGAAACGACGTTGGAGCTCTCGTCGCACGTGACGCCGGAGAAGGAGCAGTGCTGGGACGGCGACGCCCAGTCTTCGAGGCCCGAGCCTGATGAGCCTATCAGAGACGCCTTGAGGGTCAATAGCGTTTCATTGTCCGATGAATCGGTGGCCACGATGGCCACCGGCCAGAGGCTATGGCTAAAGATGATGAAGATGGTTAGCAGTAGAAAGAAGGAAGGTTTTTCTTTTTCTTTCATGGTTGGCTAAGCTTATCTATGAAAGGTGGCACTAAGAATCGTCCATGAGTTAAAAGCTTATTATGAAAAAGTAGAAAGAAGGAAGCTAATGCATCTTCTTCTTTAATGGGGGCAAAAAGGTTAAAAACTTTAATTTATTTTCTGGATTACTTTTATCTATTGACGAGACTGCGTACCTAAGGGCTTGTTTATAAGTGTGTATGGGTGTGTATTGGTGTGTATGGGATGTGTATGAGTAAGTTGTATCGTGTTTGATATCTGTGTATAGCCATACATGCCTTGTATGACTACACACGTCTATTACAAGGTTTTTGGTTATAGGCCTTGTATATCCATACCTACCTTTAAGGTGGTTATGGGGTGTGTATCACTAATCCATACACCTATACACATCTCAAACACATCTATCAAACACAATTTATGTCATTACACAAATAACTAATACACATATATCAAACATGTTAAAACACAACCAACAAAATCCTTGTATAGCTATACACAAATAACTTATTACCCATGTAATCCCTAAACACTGATATCAAACGAGCCGTAAGAGTAAAATAATTATAACTGAGTTTAGGGTTACTGTATTAAAAAGATCATTACTTTACTACTATGAGTGTTCCCAAGACTATGTTCAGACAGATAGGGATTTGGTGGAAGTATTATTTCTTCAGATCAGATGTCAGAAAAGTTTTCATTGGCGTTTTTAAGACGAAACAGAACAAATATAGGGAGTAAACTTTCACTTAATACCTAAACACTCTCATGCCATACATTATGTTGGAGGTTGATTGTGATATTTAGAGGAAAACCAGATGTTTTTTATCTCAAAGAACAAATATACATGTCGGGAGCTTGTATATAAAACGAAACAGGAAGTATCTGATCTAATTAAGCTGAGCGAAAAATTACTTACAAGACTCTAATAATTACAAAAATAACCCCAAGCCAATATACTGACAACGAACTTGTGCTGCTGATCAGTGAGGAAATTTGTTGGTAGAAGATAGAATGATCAGATTTTGCTGCCGTTCAAACGTCAACTCACGCAGTTACTTTCTACAAATTTAAACAAAATATTTTAATGAAAAAATCCGGCGTCCCACATCTTTTGGACATTTCCTTATTTAGCAAAAAAACTATCACAAGCAATCAATATAATAATATTAAATATGCTTAAAAGACGTGCAAAAATATACACTTTTTTACCTGTTCATCACACTATATCATTAATAAAATATCCAGTTTCTTAACTCACGTGCCAACTCCCAAATATCCAAAACGGTTTGGGACAGAGGGAGTAATATATACTACTCCCTCCTGGTCACTTTATCACATAAGTTGCCGGACACGTAAATTAGGGTGGTATTATTGATAATACACCTCTGTCCCATTAAGTTATGGACATTTGGAATGTGGCACTGTTTATAAGAAACTGAATATTTTAATAATATAGTGTGTTGGAAGGGTAAAAAAATGTATATTTTGGCACGTCTTTTAAGGATTGTGATAGTTTTTGCTAAAAAAGGAAATGTACAAAACTGATGGGACGCCCGATTTGGTAAGATGTACAAAACTGAATGGGACGGAGGGAGTAATACATTACAATGAAAAGGTAATAAAGTATATATTTTAAGAATATTTAATATTATATATTAATTGTTTGTGATAGTTTTTTTGCTAAATAAGGAAAGGTGATAAAATTAGTGGGACGACCGAAATGGCAAAACGTAATAAATTAGTGGGACGAAGGGAGTACTATTACTCTATGCATCCAACGTGTGTACTATAATATACTTATTAATTTATTTTATTTTCATATATTTAATTGGTACTTATTTAAATTATAAGCTTAAAGATATAATTGTAATTAACTAAAGATAGTAAAATAGTAAATTAAGTTAGTGAATGATTTTTCCAAAATTTTATGATTAATTTTATTATTATTGTTAAAGCAATGACAAACCAAGTTAATCCGATAGGATGTTTAGCGTATGTTGCGAACATGTTAGTGGGTTGTTATGTTTAGTAACAATTTTCCTTAAATTAAGAACTTACACAGACCAAATTGGAGACAATTTAATCAAAGACCGGATGCTTAATAAAATAGAATAGATATATATGAAACAATTTATATTTATATAAATAGATTAAATATTTTCATTCACCATGTGATTATCTGAAAATGTATCCTTCTGGAGCTTCTACCTCTCAAATTAGTGAATCAACCTCTAGTGATTACCTGCATAACGTGAGATTTAGAGTTTCAATCTCCTTGATTCGAATTCTTGTCAGTAGCCAATTTAATTATCTAGAACTTTTATGTTTTATGTTAGTCCAGATTCGAAGTCCATTGACCTTGAAATTTCGTCCGAATGTCATTTAGAAATGTTCGAGTGGAATCGGCCGAAACTGGCAGCCTGCACAATTGTAAGCATGACTTTCGACCCACAATTCGGACGATCCTGATTCAAATTCCTGTGGATAACCAACTTGATTATCTATAACCTTTAAGTTTTAAGGTTAGCCCGATTCGAAGTCTTGACCTCGAAATTTCGCCCGATTTTGATTTAGAGATGTTGACCGAGTGTAATTGGCCGAAACTGACAGCCTGAAGGATTTTAGGCATAACTTCCGATTTACAAATCGGACAACCCTGATTCAAATTCCTATGAATAACCAACTTAATTATCTAGAACGTCTATGTTTTACGTTAATCAGGATTCGAAGTCCATTGACCTGAAAATTTCGCCCGATTCAGATCTGGGGATGTTGTCCGAGTGGAATTGGCCGAAACTGGCAGCCTGCACGATTTTAAGCATAACTTTCGATTACAATTCGGAAGACCCTGATTCAAATCCTTTGAATAGCAAACTTAATTATCTAGAACCTATGTGTTATGTTAGTCCGGATTCGAAGTCCATTGACCTCGAAATTTCGCCCCGATTCTAATCTATGGATGTTGTCCGAGTGGAATCTGCAGAAACTGGCAGCCTGCACGATTTTAAGCATAACTTTCGATCTAGAACTCGAATGAGGTTGACGAGGTTACTTAGCCGGCCTATGACAGGCGAGATTACGCCGAAGAGTGGAACGCCGGTGATGTTCAGGGAAACGACGTTGGAGCTCTCGTCGCACGTGACGCCGGAAAAGGAGCAGTGCTGGGACGGCGACGGCAGCGACGCCCAGTCTTCGAGGCCCGAGCCTGATGAACCTATCAGAGATGCCTTGAGGGTCAGTGGCGTTTCGTGGTCCGATGAATCGGCGCCGACGATGGCCGGCGGCGAGAGACTATAGCTGAAGAAGATGAAGATCGTGAGTAGTAGAAAGAATCCATTTCTATTACTGCAATGCAATACAACTGCTTGTAAGAGATGATGAGGGTGCTTTTGATATAATGGGATTCTCTGAGTTAGAAGAGTGTTTTAATATGTTATGAAAAGTGGCACAAAGAATCGTGAGTAATTTAGAGAAAAATACCTAAATGGAGTTTAATCATAGGAATCAGTCCCTGGAAGATTTGTTTATGAATAAGGACTGCCACTAGGCATAATCTTAGTTTTAACTCCCTCAACTCGAAATTACGATGATACCCTTTGCTTTCCCAAATAAAAAAACAATTAATAACTAAAACTACGATGGACAGAGGAAAACAGTTCATTAATGGAAATCAATCATTTTTTTTCTCCATGAGAAAAAGCAACTAGGCATAAAACAAACCGAAATTGCTCATCTTAATGGAAATCAATCAGTTTTTTTGTATCCCTTCGAAGAAACGGATTTCAACTAATCCAAACACCGGTCCATCGCAGTTCGAGGGATTCGAAAAGAGGTTTGGGAAGATTATCCAAATCGCACCATTCCTAGCCGCAGCACTTCTCAGGCTCGGCGTTGATTGGCTCTTGGGTCGGATCGTCGAGCTCGGCGCAGGCAAACGGCGATCAAACGGGTGCCCAGCGGGTCGGCGAAGACGTGGTTCTTCGCGGTGAGCTGCTCGACGACGGTTACGTCTAGGCCAGTCTCTTCCTTGACTGCGCGCCGCGCATGTTTCGAAGCTCTCGCCTGCAAATCGAAATGTCAGAGCTATTATTTTTGGTCGGCGACGTAAAACCCATGATTAACTGATTTTAGAATTTGGTGTTATTTGAGAAAGGTAAAAAGGGGATGAGGAGATCTAACCGAACTCGACGTGGCCGCCGGGAAGCTGCTAGCCTGGGGATGGGATGGCAAAGTGGTTGGATAAATATGGAAGTGAAGAGCTTCGTGACCCAAAAATTCAATCCTGGAAAATATAGTCAATACTAAAAGAGGTAGAGGAGTGTGGCAAGCTCTTTAGCTCGACGTTTGTTGAGTTGTTTGTGAGGATAAATGTACTCAATGTTTGAGATGTTCGGTTAGAATGACAAATTTACTCTTACGTGTCTTGCCTCAATTCGCATGTATTTTTCACTCAAAAATCGATACTTGATTTCGAGGATAAAATGCCTAAATCGTTAAGAAAGTACATGATTTGGATGCCACAAATACCGATATTTATGAACGAACTTCTTGTCAATTGGGGCTATACATCTAAGACTAAAATTGTTGGTTTTCTTAAAAAGATCTATCATGAAATGTCTATTAATCATCACAAACACAAAAAGAAGCTTTCCCACAATTTTACATTTTAACTACGTTCGATACTTGATTTCGAGTGTAAAATACCTAAATCGTTACGACTAATACCCGATTTGGGTGCCAAAAATACCGATATTTATGAAAGAAATACCTTAATATGTAACATGACTAACACCATCATTTTAGAGTTAGATAACTCGACCATATACACAAGTACTTCATGCATAAAAATCAGTATTGGCGGCCTTAAATTAGGTACTTTCAGTATCGATTTAGGTATTTTGTTGCTGAATTCAAGTATTTGACCGTGAATGAATGTGAAGTTGCTAGAAAACTCATTTTATGTTGTTTATGATGAGTAATGCCCTTAAATTGTAAGATGTTGATTAAAAACCATCATTTTAGACTTAGATAACTTGACCATATACATAAGTATTTTATGCGTACAAATCAGTATTCGTGGCCTTAGATAAGTATTTTATGCATAAAAATCAGTATTTATGGCCTTAAAGCAGGTACTTGGAGTCTCGATTTAGGTATTTCGTTTGCTGAATTCAAGTATTTGAACGTGAATGAATGTGAAGTTGCTAGAAAACTCATTTTATGTTGTTTATGATGATTAATGCCCTTAACATGTTGATTAAACACCAACATTTTATATGATAAATCAAGTATTAAAGTCGAATTTTAAGTATTTTGTGTTTGAATTCAGGTATTCGACAGATTATGTAGTGCAAGTAGAAAACTTCTAGTTTTCATGTTTTTGGTGATTCATGTCATAACACTTGATATGGTTCATTAAACCAACAATTTTTGTGGAATGTATCTCGCCCTCTTTCAAAGTACTTTTTATGAAAATCGGTATTTTATATGATACATCAAGTATTTAAAGTCGAAATTTAAGTATTTTGTGTTCGAATTCAGGTATTGACAGATTATAGGTCAAGCAGAGAAAAAACTAGGTATTTTAAAGTAGGTATTTTAGTCTCGACAAATTTAAAGTAGGTATTTTAGTCTCGGATTTAGGTATTGTTACTGAATTCAAGTATGTTACCTTGTACGAATGTGGAGTTGATAAAACACTCATTCTATGTAGTTTGATGAAGAGCAATGTTCTTATTATGTAATATGTTGATTAAAAACCCTCAATTTAGACTTAGATGGCTCGACCCAATTTGCAAGTATTTTATGTATCAATGTCTATATTTTAGCCTTAAATTAGGTATTTTAGCCTCGGATTTAGGTATTTTTTGCTGAATTCAAGTTTTTACCTTGTAAGAATGTGGAATTGATAAAACACTCATTCTATGTAGTATGATGAAGAGCAATGTTCTTATTATGTAATAAGGACATTGATCATCACAAAACCAAAAGAGGTGTTTTCCCCATCTTCTTCATCGTACTAAGTGGGATACTTGACTTTCATACTAAAATACTCAAAATCTGGCAAGTACTTAATTAGGACCTAAAATACTAGTATTCATGAGTAAAATACCTGCAAATTGTGCCGAATTATGTAGGACTAAAATTGTAGTATTTAAAATATTTCTTGCATAATAAAGACGTTGATCATCACCAATACCAAAAGAGGTGTTTTTCCCCATAAAAGAGGTGTTTTTCCCCATATTCTCTATCATATTAAGTCGGATACTCCTTTTTGTGGTGTTGGTGAATTCAAAGTACTTTGTCTTTGTGGTGTTGGTGAATTCAAAATTATGCCGAATTATATATGACTAAAATGGTAGATTTCAACGACATCTTGCATAATAAGACAGATCATCACCAATACCAAAAGTTACTATTGTTTCTCTCTATAGAAATTGAATTGCAAGCCTTTCGGATCAATTTCCAAAACTTCCTCTATTCAGCACAGTTTGTTTACATGTATTTATACCAAACAAACTTGGTAAAAATATCAAACTAGTCCTAATCTAAGGACTACTATACAAAACGCCCCTAATTACAAGGACAACTAATAAAATCAAGCACAATTAAAATATATATTCTACATCTTGCATAATAAGATATAGATCATCACGAATACTAAAAGAGGAGTTTTCCCCATCTTCTTTTTGGTACTAACCAGATACTTAAATTTGATAATAAAATACTCAAAATCAGGACAAAAGTACTTAAATTCAGACCCAAAATACCAGTTTTTGTGCAGAAAAACCTGCAAATTATGCCGAATTATATATGACCAAAATGGTAGATTTCAACGACATCTTGCATAATAAGACAGATCATCACCAATATAAAAGAGGAGTTTTCCCCATCTTCTTTTTGGTATTAAACCAAATACTTAAATTCGATAATAAAATACTCAAAATCAGGACAAACGTACTTAAGTTCAGACCCAAAATACCAGTTTTTGTGCAGAAAATACCCGCAACTTATGCCGCATTATATATGACTAAAATGGTCGCTTTCAATGACATCTTGCATAATAAGATATAGATCATCACCAATATCAAAAGAGGATTTTTCTCCATCTTCTTTTTGGTACTAAACAAGGTACTTAAATTCGATAATAAAATACTCAAAATCAGGACAAAAGTACTTAATTCAGACCCAAAATACCAGTTTTTGTGCAGAAAATACCTGCAAATTATGCCGAATTATATATGACTAAAATGGTAGATTTCAACGACATCTTGCATAATAAGACATAGATCATCCATCACCGATACCAAAAATGAGTTTCCCCATCTTCTTTTTGGTGCTATAACGGATGCTTAAATTCGATAACAAAATACTCAAAAAAGTACTTAAATTCGGACCCGAAATACTAGTTTTTATGCATAAAATAGCTGCAAATGGAGCCGAATTATATAATCTAAAAGCATAACAGGAAGTCGCCGGAAAATAACGATTACTTCAGTAGTTGGGATGGGTATTTTCGTCAATACACAGTTTTCATCCTTATCTCTGCAATTTTTGAAAAGTTGGTCCTTTAAACTAATTTCATCTCTGACAGGGACTGAACCCTTTACAAACTTACTAACTGGGGCCTGAATGCAAATTTCCCCTATAGCGAATTGGGTTAAGAGTATTATTACTGAGTCAGATCAGATATCAGAAAAGTTTCATTGGTGGTTTGGCGGTTGGCGTGTGTGATATGACAAAAAATTCTTTAATTGGATATTAATGCAGGCGAAGGAGTAAAAGATATAATGATGATTTGCTATCAATTCAAACCTGTCTACAAATTAAACAAGGGGAAATTTTGTAACAGGCCCCAGAAAAGTTTAAAATGAGGGATCAGACTCTGTCTGATTTTTTTTAGTTTAAAGGACCTTGTTTTTGAAAAATTAAGTGAAAAGGACCCAAAACTATGATTTGACGAAATACCCTTAGTAAAGTGATTTCTGAATGGGTATTTGACGTCAGTTTTATGTTACACAATTATACTGATTTGTTACCTTAAAATCCGTAAGTGTTACTTTAACATCATAAGATTTTACTTATCGACAGTAAAATGTTATATTAACAGACATATTTATTACATCGGGCTATCGAACCCCATTTTTCACACTGATCAAGCACAGTCGATTGTTAACACCTTGTTTTGTTTTCCATCATGTGGTATTACACCATAAACCCTAAATCGTAAAGCTAAACTCGGCGCGACGACCATTAGTGTTCTCTTATAAAAGATCGAATCATTAGCGTTTCGATCTTATTACACATTTCGAGATTGAAAATTGGTAACCTATTATAGGAGCATTGCTCCCTATAATGATGGAATTTTCTGTATAGGGAAACAGGGGGATGGTCGGGTGGAGGGTTCAAGAACAATTATAACTGTTACACAATTATATTGATTTGCTACCGTAAAAACCGTAATTGTTATTTTAACGTCAACGTTACTTAATCGCTCAATCAAAAAGCAATCATAATTAACCTTTTATCTTCACGATTCAGATTTCAAGCCAACATATCATGATTTCGAGAGGCAAATTCTAAGCTCGCCAACTTTGACATCATAGTATCATAAGATAGAAAATATGTTAACGATTAAATCATATAAGATAAATACTCAAAATCGTAAGATCCAAAATATATGTAACAAGAATAATATAAATAAATAAATTCTTCATTATCCTTTATTTAATTTCTGTAAGATTCGACAAGGTAATTATGGTATCCAAAACCCGTGTCCATCGTCCAAAGTCCGTATTCATGTCCGGAATCCATGTCCATAGTCCAAAATACATGTCCATCGTCCATAGTCGCTACAATAGGTAATTAATTTAAAGTTGTTTAATAATTTAAACGAATGTTGTTTTAGTTTTGTATTTTATTCTAAAAAATTCCACACGCCACCAAGGTATATCGAAATCCGGACCTTTCACCACAAATGACAATACTCTGCGATACCACTCGACTAGAAGCATTTTGTTGTATATTTTACCCTTTTTTTCTAAAATATCTACAATATTGTACGACTAATATAAATAAAGTTACCGTACATAAAAATAAAATACCTCACTCTTGAATTATCTTGACGGAGGTTGATCGTTGCCGGAGACGCTCGTGTCACTCGTGAAATTATCTCGACGTAGGTTGATGGTTCCTGGAGAGCGCTCGTGCTCATAACGAGTTATAAAATTATTATTGTGATTAATATTTATATTATGATTATTGTGATATATAATTATAGAGAGAAACATTTAGAGAGAGGATATAAGTATGAATCAATCTCAATACTTGGTGTGATTTTACAATACAACTCAAGGTGCCTATTTATAGGCAAATTTCTCAAATTACAACCACAAAATAAAATATTACATTCTCATAAAACAATCACAACTAATTTATAATCTCATCTATCCCATTCTAATTTAACCACTACATATACATCCACTCCAATATTTCATATTAATCAAATATTTCATAATAGGGGTCTTTACACATAAATACCCCTATACAAAAAAAAACTTGTAATTTAGTATCCTGTCAGCATTTTTTATATATGTAGGTATCTAACAGAATACATTTTTTGCACACAGGTACCTGAACCCGCCGCAGGTACGCCGTATTAGCACAATTAGTACCGTATAGCAACGTATTGTGGTACGTAATACGTTTAAACAATGGTACGCCACATTAGCACATTAGGTACGATATAGAAACAATATAGGGTACCATATAAAGGTGTAACATGGTACACTATCCAACCATAATAAGGTACGATCTATACACATAAACTGGTACAAACAGTAAGTCGGGTACCTATCTGTAAAAATTTCCGACATAGGTACAAGTCAGTACCCATGTCATAAAATTTTTTATATAAGTACTCGTTTGATCGTGTATACAATTTTCTCAGGTTTTTATATGTGTATTACATACCACGTCACGCAATTATATGGTACCTATATACGTTCTATATGGTACCTTAATGTGTTATATGTACCATTTTTCACTGTATTATGTACCGCAATTTACGCTTTCTCTATGGTACTTAAATGTGTTCTACGGCGTACTTGCCTCGAAACAGGTACCAATGTGCAATAAACTGATTCTTATAGGTACTTGCATATAAAAAGAACACTGATATGGTACTGACTTGCAAACTTCTTATACAAACGGTAATTTTATATAAAGGGAACGGAAAGCGTGCAAGAAGTTCCAAGCCTAAGCAAGTGAACTCAAATTATGCCCAATCATCATTATAAGGCGAATGACGTGCTTTATTGTCGTAGGAATACTAGTTCTCCTGTTAGTGATGCTTATAATGCTTTATGCTCGTATTCTTACATGCAATATCTAGTCCAGATCAAGTCTGAAAGACACCTTCTGCGACTGGTTAGGGAGAGATCTTCTAGATCTATGCACACATCACTAGTACAAAATAAGACATAGGCGACCATTGTTATGTCGCATAGGCGACGGTTTCTTGGCGTCGCCAAGAAGCCCGACGCCTATTTGCCGATTTACAGGCGACGGTTCAAACCGTCGCAGATATAAAAGTATAGGCGATGGTTTATGTTGAAACCGTCGCCTATTCGTCAAGAAACATTTTTTCGAAGGTATAGGCGACGGTTTCAAATGACAACCGTCGCCTATACTGCTCTATAGGTGACGTCTTTTGGAGAAACCGTCGCCTATAGTTCCGAATAGGCGATGGTTTTGGGAAACCGTCACTAGTTTTCATTTTTTTTAAATAATTTTGCTGTTTTTGGTTATCCCGACAAACCTATTTCAGAACATTTGAATGCAACATTAAAACCCAACACTCAAAACCAATAATCAAACACAATAGTCAACTAAATCGAGCTTCATAACATTAAACAATAAATTCAGTTCAATAATATTAATATATGTCAATCACATATAAAAGCAAAAGATCAACTCATGACACTAGACAAACTTCATTGAAGTATTCTGCCCACAATTCCCGAACTTCTTCCACACATGCGTCGCCATAAGTGATGCCCGCTAATACCTATGTCATTGAAAGTAAACTTGTTTCAATTAAACATCTAAACATAATATGAACCGAATACAAACTTTGAAAAAAATCTCACATTTCCGAGGCTATGGTTTCCGCCCCCGATCAATCTAATAAGATCGTACATATATTGCATGACGTAAAAGCCACATAGCTCACTAACATTAGGTTGTTGTGGACACTAAATTTCAACAAAGAGTATATTAATTCAGTATCATCAAAATGCTAAAATATTCCATATACTTTGAATATTACAAAATAGGCCTAACTTTGCATGCTTTCCAACTCGTAGCCTTCTTTTTCTGAAATGCACCACGCATATTCGCCATCTTTAAAGCCCTGAACATGAATGTAACAAGATTTGGTAATTTAATAAATGGATTAGTATGAAGCTTGTTACTCCCTCCGTCCCGCTAATTTTATCACACTTTTCCATTTCGGGCGTCCCAGTAATTTTATCACATTTCCTTAGTAAAAAACTATCACAAACAATCAATATAATAATATTAAATATTCTTAAAAGACGTGTTAAAATATACACGTTTTTATTTTCTCATTGTACTATATTATTATAATAATGTCACTTTAGTGCATGCCCAGCAACTTATGTGATAAAGTTGCTGGGACGGAGGGAGTACTTAATAAAAACTTACGTGTTTATGTGATGTTTTATCAATAATCTTCTTACGCCAACACTTGGAGTCATAGGATTGAACACAAACACGATGTTCGCCGTGAAGTCAACGACCAACAACATCCAATTATCGCTAAGTAAATAATTAGCATGTTAAAGTGAAAATATATGACATGAACTATTACTTATGACATATATAGATCTATATCATTACCTTTGACAATAAGGAACACAAAAATAATTGCATGACTTGTACGATCTTGTAAAAGCTTCGACCAAGAGTCAACTTCGTCGTTGGCACCCTCGCGTAGCATGCAATTCAGACGACCAAGGTTCATGAAGTTGAACGTCTGGGACGCATGAAGATACCTACAATCATTTGACCGACAATTATGTTAATATTAGATAAATAGATGCGAAAATACCTCATGAAAAGCTGATGGACTGCAGAATCCAAACTGACACGTTTGAACGCATCGTGGATATCCTTGACGTCGATGGCCACCAAAATAGAGTCAGATCCAGGATGGTAGTCATCCTTCATGTCATAGGTGAACGATGCATGCACTCGATCTTGAAGGGATACGAGGGAGTCGAACAAACATCGATAATAATCACCTAGGTTATCAACCACGCTCCTATCAAGATTTGCAATATCATATTCGTTCGCCACATTTGGCTTATTGATTGGAGACTTCCCTTTTCGTAGGAAGTCTTACGCAGGGTGGGAAGTGGCTAATATATAAATAGAAGTTTAATACAATAGAAACTCTATAAACTAATACACTTGGGACCCGCCAAATTTATTAATTAAAAGAGTTATTAATTAATCCATAATTTTATAATTACTTTAAATTAATATTTTATTAATTTATAGTGTATATTACCATTCAAACTTCCCCAACATCGGGAAACCTTCAGTATCTTTGTCCTTAATGAACGTCAAATTAAGGATCAAACCTTCATTCTTTCCGACACTGACAGATGAAAACTGCATAAATCACGTTGTTATTTACTCAATAAGGTAAAATGACTTCAATTTCTCATGGGTACCTCGAATTTATACCGATTAGTCGCAAGAAGCGGAAGTTATATTTTCCGTAAATCGTGTAAAAAAGAAATACTTGTAACATAGCAAAAAATAACAGATGTCTTATGGTTAATAACAAATGTTAAAATAGATGTAACACGTCCCTGAAAGGTAATAACGCCTTCTTTGTCGTAAATAACACACTCTGTATACAACCAATGGATCGGGAGAAAAAGAACGAAAATCATAAACAACACTAAAAAACAGATGAAAACTGCATAAATCACGTCGTTATTGACTCAATAAGGTAAATTAGGCCTCAATTTCTCATGGATACCTCGAATTTATACTAGTATCTCTTTTGATGAGACATAACGTTACGAATTCCATCACAACGTATTCAAAGTTCAACATTAAAGCACGAACAATATTTACTAGACCATAAACCCAAATTTCGAGACCTCAAACCTAAACAGTGGAAGAAAAATGGATTTGTGAGCGAAATTAATGATGTTACTAGTGTGGTACGAAAAACCTATTATGCAGTATCAATATCGACAATAGTGTTAAAAGTTAGATTTGTATTGTCTTTTATATCGAAGATTCGGTATTATTAGAGGGTAATGTGGTAATATCCCTTGACAGTATACAACATTCCGGATAATGCAATTTCCGCCTAAATTACTGAAATCCCGCATAAATTGTTGAAATCATGCCTAAAGTGAACAACACAAGTTACACAGAGAATAACAATTAATAACTTACTGGTATCACTTTCTTATTTCAGAAAATTAGGCAAATCTGGCGATTGTATTTAAGTTTCGGCAACCATGAGCGACGAACAATAGAGCCTGTATTGTGCTTCAACGACTTGTCAAGATATGGGTCTCTCGAATTTGCATTTCTTCAATTTCGATCGAATCAGGATTTGATTTTAACCGTTTTCTAATTATTTGCGTAAAAAAATTCGAGAAATTTACCCGTAAAATTGAACATTCGAGACCTGAGTAACATGATAAACCGTCTAGGACACACCCAACTTAGTTTGAAGCGGTCGTGCAGATGGAAATAATATATACGATCGATTGTTTCGATCGAGTTTCCACTATTACGGTGATACCTGATATTTGGCAAATGGTACCAAATCTAGCTTACTCGAACATTTTAATCACTATATACACCGTATGCCAGCTTACCAATACCAATTAAGTGTATTACGGTGACTGATGCCTGACAATCCATACCACGTTTCGGGAACAGTTGTTTAGGCAACAATCTGGCGATTGTTGTGTTGGTTCTTCCATATTTTGATATGGAGATAGATCCATATAGAGAGACTTTCTATTCCGAACCGGTTCGGTTAAAGACCTAGCCAACCAACTCTAGGCTATTTACTGATGTCGCATATCCGCTGCAACAAGTTACGAAAGATTTCCTTCTGCTTACCCTTAAAGCTGCAAAGTCTCATTCGGACAACCAGATCAGCACTTCGCTGCTTAACAGCTCAGCCAATTCGTGTGCGCTTCGGGGGGGGGGGGGGGGGGGGGGGGGCATGCAAGAAGGAAGTTTCGGCACAAACCATGAACGACGAAACGATAGAGCCAGTACTGTACTTTAGTGAATTGTTCAGGATATGGGTCTCTCGAATTTGTACGAAATATCTTCAATTTCGATTGAATCGGGATTTAATTTTCACCGTGTTTAATTATTTGCGTCAAAAGAATTCGAAAATTTACCCTTAAAAATCGAACAGTCGACACCTGAATAACATGATAAACCGTCTAGGACACATCCAACTTGGTTTGGTGCATGACGTGTGTTCGTGCAGATGAAAATAGTATATACGATCGATTGTTCCGATCGAATTTCCACTGTTGTAATGATACCAGATAATTGACATTAGGTACCAAATCCAGCTTAATGATACCTTTAAATCAGTATATATATACCATATGCCAGCTCACATATACCAGTTAACTGTTTCAGGATGACAGATGCATGACGACCCATACCATGTTTCGGGAACATATGTTTAGCCAACAATACGACGATTTTAAATTTCGGCAAACCACGAGCGACGAACAATAGAGCCAATATTGTGTTTCAAAGATTGTTCAGGTTATGAGTCTCTCGAATTTGTACAAAATATCTTCAATTTTGACCGAATCGAGATCCGATTTCGTCGTGTTTTTATTATTTGCATCAAAGGAGTTCGAAAAATATGTCCGTAAAATCGAACATTTCGAGAGCTGAATATCGAAATAAACCCTCGGGGATAGATTGCGTTTCGTTTATGAGGATCGTTCAAAAGATCTACGAGTTTTTTTTATCGTCAAAAGATTGTTTTATTTACTTATTGGTAACGATGATAAAATAAAACTGATTCTTGATACCACTTATTATCCAACTTTGTAGGGGTATTTTGGTAAGATCATGTATTTGGTCATTTTTTCTAAAACTGAAAAATATTGGGTCCTTAATAACGAGAATTTCTACTGACAGGGCCTGAACAATATTTCAAAACTTAAAGAGGGCCTGAATTGTAAAAGCCCATAATTTTAACTATATGGGCTGACATAAAATTTGTCTTTGTAAGAGACACAGCTATATATGTAATTATGATAACTTGTACTAGGGGTGGTTCGGTACGGTATACCGTACCAAATCTGTGATACCGTGTATCGTACCGAAATTTCGGTATTGGGAAAAATCATACTAATACCATACCGAAATTTCGGTATAGCTTAAATTTCGATACGGTATCATACCGAAATTTTAGTATGGTATCGGTATGATACCTTTCATACCATTCACACGGAAGCTTTTTTACCATGCTTGTCTCGTAACTCATTAATTCGTTGTTTTCGAATTTTTAGTAAATTCAAACACCTTAGCTCCAATAAGATGGATTATTAACACCACATTATCCAAAATAGAAAGATTTTTAATTCCTAAAATAACCTTAAATAATTTACATATTTTAGTCATCTCCTTAATAAGACAAAGAACTTTACATAACCACAAAATACAACGTTATATACAGATTAATTGAAATAAAACGGCTATTTAAAAAAGTTAATGAAGATTAACAAAAATTAATTGCATCAAGATTAACAGAAAATTAGTCAAGATTACAGAAAATTGGTGAGCGTCAAGGGTATAGTTAATAATTTATGCGCTAAATAAATTAATGAAGATCTTTATAATATTTTTAACCATTTTATATTTTTTTGAAATAATATAGTATATATAGGTGTGTGTGTGTGTGTGTATATATATATAATATTAAAAAATTTAGTATTTCGGTATTTCGGTATAATGGTATACCTAACTTTTAAAATTTTCATACCATTACCGTACCGAAAATTTTCGGTACGGTATCATACCTTACCAAAAACTTCGGTATACCAAAATTTTCGATATTTTCGGTACGTTACGATACGATAAGGACGGTATATCGGTATTTCGGTATATTTCCCCAGCTCTAAATATAACACTAAATTTACTACAAAAAGTAAAATTTTCAACTTTTAATATCAGCAGATGCCGGCCCGAAATCAGAACCGGCCCATTACATAATCTAAAATTAACACAGGCCCATATAATACAATGAAGACCCAACTAGATTTCACAAAGCAAGCTGCAATTCGCTTTCACCTTTCGTCGGTTCTTCGCGTTCTAGACCGGGAAATTGGCCAATGTCATGGCACTTGAGCGGTCGAAACTCATCGTTGAGGCCCACCGCAAACTCGTCGGGACAAGTCCCGCCGCTCTGTAAGAAATCAGCAATCTGCAAGGAAAAAAACGTCGAAATTCTCAGCTTAGAATCCAGCTATCGAAATAAAAAGATGTCATTTTTACGTAAAGTGCGTTTATTGCAAGCAAAGGTAAAGAAGAAGAAGAAGAAGAAGAGAAGACTTGCGTGGTTAGCGAGGGACATTCCACTCAAGGCCGCGGACTCCAAGCTCGACCCTAACAGCCAATCGCCGCAAATTCCCGCCCTTCCACGAGGATCGAAAACGAACGGAACGCCTGGAGAATTAGTGGGAAGAGCTGCGCCCCTAAAAGGAATTCAAAAGAAAAAATAACGTTGAAATTTGATGAGTTATTCGCGAATTTTTGAATGTTGGTTCCGCACCATAACTGTACGCGGCTATAGAAAGGTTTCTGAAGAGAGCCTTTGTTCAGTCCTAAAGCGATTTCGATGCCTTGGAGCATAGCTTCAGTCACCTTTTCTGCCGTAGAGGCGGGGATGCTTTCCTAATGAAGGCAAAGTCGAGGACGTTTTCGCAATAATTGAGGAAATTCGAATGTGCTTCGTAATTAAATAATTTACCTGAGGAACTTTATTGAGCTTTCCGAAATTTGCAGTGCTGAAGAATGTCCAGCAATGTGGGCTTTTGCTTTGTGAGCCAAAAAGTTTCGCGGTGTTATTTGCCATCCATGAAATAGAGTCGATTCCCTTAACAAACGCTCCTTCGAAAGGCAAAGGTAGAGGGTCCTCAAACGCCGCAAGAAGAGCCCATATGGAACTCAAGCCGAGCGCCTATTAGCAACGTTTGATAACTCAAACCAAGAAAATCTCAGAAAAATTCAAACTTTACAGGAAAAAATACCTTCATTTGCTTTGCAATTAGAGGTAAACCTGACGAAGCAAGCAGCCGATTCGCACATTTTTCCTGAAAACTTAACGACGTTGTAATACATAAAAAAAAAGGGGGTACGAAGAATCCAGACGACGAGGCAGTAAATACATTGAAAAGGGTACCGTTATGTGCGATAACGATTGCATCGAAGCTTCCACAGTTCTTCCCCTTTTCGCTCAAGTACCACATTCCATTGTATGGATCCAATTTACTTACCCAGCACGGGCGGACAACTTTAACCATGGATGTCTGTCTACATACGATTAGCTTTGTCTCCATTACGAAGTTATTAAGATCAATATAATCGAACAATAACAGTAGAACGAACTCATTATAGAACTGACCTGTGATAGTATCTCTTCAGCAAAAGGACGCATACCGTTAGCACCAATATACCTCGGCGGGGAAGAAGGGAGTGGGACGAAATGCCCGCCTTGTTCGAGTTCTCCAATTGTACCTTCCCATCGACGAACGATGCCCTTTTCAGACCATGAATCGACCAATTCGACAAACCTAGGATCAGTTGCTGTAAAGAACTGAGCTGCGTGATCGAATACCAATGGCTGTGGGTCGATGATTCTAGTGCCCATTCTTCCGCCCAATCCGTGCAAACCCTAAGCGTTGTGAATCGATTTCAAGCTTATAGTCAGAGACATGAATATAGATTAACCTCGGCAGAAAGAAGGAAAGAAAGAAAGAGCATTGAACATACTGTGTCGAAGACGGTGGATTTAATCCCTCTTTTCTCCAGGTAAAGGGCACAGATTAGGCCCGACATTCCGCCGCCGATGATTCCGACCGTTGGGTC
This sequence comes from Craterostigma plantagineum, assembly GCA_027422505.1. Lineage (NCBI taxonomy): Eukaryota > Viridiplantae > Streptophyta > Magnoliopsida > Lamiales > Linderniaceae > Craterostigma > Craterostigma plantagineum. The sequence continues at coordinate 6,244,133 of JAPQWV010000040.1, forward strand.
GTCGGAGACGGGCTTGGTGAACTCGACTTGTTCTTGGCTGAAGCTTTTCTTGATTGCCGACCTCCTCGATGCTCCGTAGATAGACGATTTCTTCTTCTTCGACGATGAAGAAGAAGAGCCGCGACTGCTGCTGCTACTCATGCCTTGCGATTTCGGTTTTTTCTGGGAAGAGTTGGAATCGATTTTTCCGCCATTGATGCATCTGATGAGGAATTTACGATTATGAGCTTTCAGATTCGTGGGCTTGACGAGGAAAGAAGGTAGGTTAGATTGGTGTATGTTCGTCGAGGAAGAGAGCGTTAGCTTCCCATGTAATAAGGCCATGGCTGAGCACAGCAGCAAACCTTCGCATTGCTTTTCGAGGAGGATAAGGTGTGTTGTTATTGTTCTAGTTTTGAAGAAAAAAATAATAATATAAATTTATAAAAAAACACTTTTCTGTCTTCCTCGTACACAAACACAACACATCCTTAAACGCAGTGAGGGAACGAGTTTAGGCACTTCCCTTTGTACAAACGCGGTAACATCGCATATACAACACAGAATCAGTCAAAGTCAGATGAAGGCAAGAAAACTCAGTAAGCATTTTGCCAGACATAAAACTAGGGAGGAAAAAAGAACTACCATTTAAATCAAAAAGCATTTCAAGAATCAGCAGCAATGGCATCTGAGGCTTCGACGATCTCTTGCTCTTTCACACGAGGGATTCTTTCGTTCGAATGTTTCTCTTTGACGCTCGGGCTTTCCTTCTTCTCTTTCGGTTTTCGCGCGATTTCCATAGGTTTAACAGCAGTTCCATTCGACCTACGAACGCCACTTTGATCCTTGCTTTTGGGAGCGATCGGCGAGCTTTTGCTCTCTTTACAAGATCCAACGCTGTGGCGTGGGGCCCGCGCGCATATTTCGGGGGAAGATTTTATTGCATCGCTGCAGCTTTTTCTACGGTTTAAGTTTGGCGATTTGGGACGAGTCACTGGCAACTGAGTATCAGAGGAAAGAAACCATTACAGAGTTTGTTTTTCTATCACGAGAAAATGGAGACAAACGTTTTATTACCTTTTTGAGTTCGACTTTTGGCGGCGGCCCTTCTTTGTAAAAACTAGGAACTGGGTTTGCTTTGTAGGCCATTGTCTTCCTCAGAAGCTTTATAGCTGTTTGTTCTTCCTCCTAATAGTAAAAAACATCGATAAAGCTTGTCATATTTTTAACCTAATGTAAGAGAAGATTTTATAGCTTTTCTTTTTGTGAAATATTAATATACCTTCGTTCGAGCTTCGTATTCGCGCCTTTCTTTCTCCAAAGCGCTGTGTTTTTCCCCCAACTTTATGTAAAACTGGCGGTGGAGAGAAGAGAGAAAGAAATAAGATAATTATGTTGTTATGAACATTATTCAATATGAAATTATTGTCCTAACCTCCTTACGCCTCTCTAAACGTCGATCGACTGTGAATCTTGGAGCAACTGGGACAGTAACTCTTGTCCTCACCGAAGTTGTCGTAATTACAACTTAAGGATAATCTCAAAGAAAGAAACTAAACAAAATCTTGGACTTCCGCAAAACGGAAGTATATATAAACCACGGTATTGTATAAAAAAGGATATGAGGAAGCTAACGAGCAATTGTCATCATCATCGTAGTACCCTTTAAGCAGCATCTGTTTCCTTGATACTGAAGAAACCGTCGGCTGCAAAAAAAAAGAAAAAAGAAAATTCATGAAAATTTACATAATTTACCCATCATATAATATCCAAAAGAATTTATTACCTGGGATTTCTTTGCAGAACTAGGAGAAATCGCATCGTTAAGCTGGGGTAAGACTTTAACTCTAGGGCCATTGTCCTCGGCCCCATTAACATGGCTTTGATCGACAGTGTAAGAACGAGGAGTTACTTGCTCAACACATACAGAGTCGCCTGAAGTTGATGATGGTTTAACTGGAAATCTCAGTTTTTTGTCAGATGAATTTTCAGTCTCAAACTTCTCTTCGGTTCCATGGTTCTTGATGACTAGCACGTCTTCGAAGGGAAGTGTTACATCTTCGATTTGATATTCCACCTCAGAATCGTTTGGTTCGGCTTCTGTGGGTAATGCCCTCGGAGCAATATGAGCTGCATTATTACCATTTGGCTTCACGCTTATATCAGTTTTCTTGTCTATGTGTAGACCTTCAAAGTTCCTACCCATTGGCCTGCAAGAAAATCATTTGTTATTCAAAGAATTGCCTAAATCGATACTTTTACAACCAAAAGTCTTGAAGAAGTTCCAATCTCCACAACTAACTTAAAAGAAAGCTCAAAAGCCCATCATAAGAAAGTAATGCTTCGCAAACCGTAAAGAAAAGGATATTGATTTCCAACATAGGCTCAATTTCTATCTTACAATTATCAAAACAGTTCGAATGTGCTTTCAGTAACCAATGCCCACATCAGCCAACTATGAGAGCAAACACAGAATCAGTTCACTCAAACAAAAAAATTGAAAAGGAAAACACCAAAGACAAAGGAGGCAACTACCAAGACAAGAAACCACCCCTAGAGCAAAATACGAACAATAGCATTAACGTATAATAAAAACAAAATTCCTGAAATTGACTTGAACCAAGCCATAAACCTATCAGAAATCCCAAATGAACGCAAACGATCCATACATTTAAATTTCTCAGATACGAAAAAGAAGCAGCTTTTTCAACTATTTTTTTACAAAAAAAGAAAAAAAAACCATTGAACAAAAAAACAAGTAGATCGACCCAAGTTTACAGGAAATCGACGAGGGATGACAGGTGGGTGAAATAGAAGCACGAAAGACAAAAGATCTCCTTACATATGAGTTCCTCTTTTCTTCTTCCTCACAATTCTTTCTTCAATTCTATAGTAGACAATACCTCAGCATACAGCACCTGAAAAACGAAAACAAAATGGAAGCGTGACCTCAACTTTCTCCGACAACGGAGGTCTAAAATGCTCCTGTTTTTTTTTTTTTTTTTTACTTTTTATATTTTAAATTTCAGATGGGGAAATTGCTGCTTTATTGTGTATAATATGTCAATGTCACTCTCACTGCTACAAAAAACATCTACATTCTAAAATGGTTGAATTGCTAAATATTTTTTACGATTATTATTCTGTTCAACATATTTTACGATAATATAAAGATGATATTTGTTAGTTGAGTTAACAAAAAAGTTGAAGTCAACGACATGTCAATTTCACACCACTTTTTAAATATCATATGGCCATAATACCGATTAGTTTATGTTTCTTATATTTTATTGACGAAGTGATGAAATCAAATTCAAACTCACTTTGCCAAGGTCTACTAATTGGATGGCCAAAATAATTATATTTCAAAATTTTTGAAAATTAATATCATTCTAAAGTCAAACTCAAAGTAAAAAGGAAAACATTATTATTGCGGTGGTCGGAGCGTGCAATTGAAATGTCTGTCCATTTAGTATAAAAGGTCTTACCTTGTGGGCCTCCATATTATTCAATTCGATGTAAATTAATTAATTCCTTACCTGGCCCATGTACGTATGTATTTTAAAAAATAAATCAAGGAAACTTCGAATCTAAATTATCACTGGGTGGAAGTTCTATTAATGGTGATTGTTGAGTTGATGAACGAATTTAAATATTAAATTTACATAGATTTTTTGTTTTGTATTTATCCTTCGCATTACATGGGCCATCTTATATGGCCGATTATTTGGGTCATCGAGACGCTGTTTAATACGATAATTGGGCCAAGATAAGCCCAACGATAAATTTGTGACAAAATCAATTTTCTTTTTTTTTTTCTTTTCGTCTTCTTTTGCCAGCAGCGACAGTCAATCCAATGAAAGAAGGAAGCAATGAATCATATAAAATTGGAGTTTTTTGTTAAATAGGATTAGTTTTGTGTGAAATTAAAAAAAAGGGATTCTAGGTTTTCTAATTAAAAAAAGGGATTGGGTGTTTAAAAAAAAATCGAAGTGTTTGATTATGATTTTGATCCGCTCGACTGAAATTTCATGTGGAAATGAGATGTTAATCGATGAGTTCGTGATTCTTACATGTATTAACCCCAAATCTGGGTGAATTTTGGTGTTTTTGAGCCTGAAATCGACGTTTTCGAACAGAAAACGATTTATTCGAGTATTTTATTCGATCGACGTTTTCGAACAGAAAACGATTTATTCGAGTATTTTATTCGAACTATTCGAATGATTCGTATAACATTCGGATAAAAGTAGCACTTATTCGAGTAAAAAAGAAACTCGAATTAAAATTCGAATAAATATTTTTCAATTCGAGTTTTTTTTTACTCGAATTGATTAATTCGAATAAACTCGAATTAAAAAATATTTATTCGAATTAATTCGAATTTTTTATTTACTCGAATAAATGCTATTTAAGTTGGGGTATTTCGGTAACTTTCGGTCCATTCCCTTTTGTTTAATAAAAATAGGGACCGCTCCCTTATGTTAAAATAACCCTATAAAATTGAGCTAAGATTCTTCTGGGAAGTGAAGAGATTCCTTGAATTTCTTCTCTAGTGTTCAAAGGCGAATCTCTAATGGCGAAGCTGTTCTTTTCCATATCAGCCTCCTTTGCGTTGGTTATCGCGTTCGCACTCAACAGATTCTACCATACACGTAAGTAGCAGCAGCATATCATTTACGTTCTCTATACAGTAACCTGTGTGAGCTGAGTGAAATTATTGGAGGAAAAAGCTTTAATTTCGCAGAGTTTAGTTCACATGTGGACGAAGCAGCTGATTTGCTGGTAATAAATGGGACTATTTACACGAGCGATGTTGTTTTGCCTCTCGCTGATTCGATGGCTGTTCGTGGCGGTCGGATAGTTCGAATGGGAACCTATTCATCGATGCAGGTTCATTTTTTTTTTAACTGTAGTTTGCAAAAATCTGTTGTCGGGCATTTGGCTTATGTATCATATTGTGTGAGTTCCAATATTCGGAATTCCTCGGTAGCATAATAATGCTTGTGTACTAAATTGGATAGGTGTGCTCGAAGGTCTATCCACGATACTAAATACTATCTTGCCTATTGGCTGAAGATGGCCTAAGTACGAGGTTTCAGTGTGGAAAACAGTGACTGAGTATGGACTTGAAATACTTTTATTGATGATATTTTAGTGTAAGATTTGATAGAGTAACCTCTCCAATGTCACTGCCGTAAGAAATACTGGCAGAGATGCCAGTTACTTGGTGTTTTTCTAACAAAATCTGAACTTTACAAGAAAATTGTACCGTACTACCATATACTTCTGAAATCAAGAAGCAAATGTCATGCTGTTTCTATGTTATTTCTTCAAATTTTTCTGTTTAATCTCCTGTTAATGTGGTGGTCATTGGTCAATGCAGGATTTAAATGGATCTAGGACAAGAATTCTTGATCTGAAGGGGAAACTGCTGGTTCCTGGATTCATTGACTCGCATGTTCACTTTCTCTCTGGAGGATTACAGGTTTTGGATCACGTGATAAATAATTCATTCCTTGATTCGTCAAGTTAACCAAAACACTTTTTACCTTGCTTTCACATGTCTACCTCTTCATGATTAAGGCGAAGTAAAAACTTAAGATATAAACTAGAACATTACATTTTAACTTGGTTTAAAAGGGAAGTTTTATAAACTACATTATTATGAATCCCTGATTTTGATATGGTTTAAAATCTGGAGTAGATGGCCCAAGTGCAGCTCCATGGTGTCAGCAAGAAAGATCAATTTATAATGAAAGTCAAGGAAGCATTATCCAGTGCGTATCTGTGTACTCCATTCCGACTTTTCTATATCCATAAAAGAAATTAATGTCTAACTTTTGTAAGTCAACAGATGAGAGCAGTTGCATGGTTGTTGACTGTTATATGCAAATAATATTGTTCAACTCCCCCCTCCATGACATGTGCTACACCATAATGCATTTATAAATATCAACTCGGAAACTTTTGACCCTTATTGTTTTCAGACTAACTTGAAATTTTCTTTAAATTAAATCTTTTCCTAGATGTGCAAGATGGTTCCTGGATACTAGGTGGTGGTTGGAACAATGATCTATGGGGTGGAGAGCTGCCCCTGGCTTCATGGATTGATGATATTACACCAAATAATCCTGTAAGGAGTCCAATGCACATCTTAGTATGATATGGATTTTATACAGGGAGTATTTTTATATTAGTTCATTTGCTGTGCAGGTTTGGCTGATAAGAATGGATGGCCATATGGGTTTGGCTAACTCCATAGCTCTTAGAATTGCTGGGATATCTAATGAGACCATAGATCCAGATGGTGGAACTGTGGTGAAAAACATTATTGGAGGTACATTTCTCTTAAGTTGTTTTACGCGACCTTCAAGGTATCTCATTATAACATGTTAATGCATGCATTATATTCATATAGCGTATACTAACCAGGTAGGACTCTTGTCATTGAATATGCCATCTTACATTACCCTTAAAGCATGACTATCTTGTCACTTACTCTCTCATGCAGAACCTACTGGCTTGTTGATTGATTCGGCTATGAAGCTTGTCGTTTCATGTATGCCAGAAGTCTCGCTGGAGAAGAGAAGGGATGCCCTGTTAAGAGCTAGTAATTTTGCTTTATCTAGAGGTGTTACAACAGTTGTGGATATGGGCCGATACTTTCCTGGCTCATCGACGGGACTCTCATGGGAAGATTTCTCAGGTTCTACATGGAATTTTTATATTTTTCTTTCCACGTGCCCGTGCCTATACATAGTCAATTTCAACAACACTTGGAATATCTCAGCTTAAGTAGGACTATGATATGATGGTCCATCAAAACCATGGGCGGGATTTTATTTCAGTCTAACAATAAATAGCTAGTTCTTCTAAGGGAACACTGATGACCAGTTTTGACAACATTGATCCGTGTGAAGATCTGCTTCATTTGATGCTCTCATATTAATCTTGTTTTTCTGTTTGTTTTTTACTGCAGATGTCTATAAATGGGCTGATTTATCGGGAAAGATGAAAGTTAGAGTCTGCTTATTTTTTCCAGTCGAGACATGGCAAAGATTATATGTAATTACGGGTTCATATGTTTACTTTAAATTTACTTTGCCATCAACAAGAAGTAGCAATAGTATGCTATTTAAATACATGATGTCAGCTAATAAGTTCAACGAGTATGCACACAACTTTGGATTTGTCTTATTTTTTCATTTAGTTGTCTTTACCCTGAGTCTGAGTTGATACATGTTAGATCCTAGGTTATCAAGTTTAAGTCAATCAAATTTTCATTACAATCAAAGAAATGTGGTGGATGATCCTAGGACTGGTTATTTCTGCTACAGGAACTCACTAGTCAAGTTGGCCATAAGTTGAGCCAATGGCTATATTTAGGTGGTGTTAAGTCTTTCGCTGATGGATCTCTGGGATCTCACAGTGCCTTGTTTCATGAGGTGAGAATTCGAGAATCTCTGTGCTTAAATTTGACAATGCACTCTGCCTTAGAAATACAGTATTTAGCTGCCTCTATCTGAACTTATTTTTTGGACACTTTTTTCTGAACTCAAGATTGGCCTTTTCACTAGTAGTAGTAATACGGATAATCTTTTTCTTTTTCTTAAAGCCATACGTGGATGACCCGCTCAATCATGGCTTGCAAGTTACAGATATAATTTTCCTACACAATATGACCGTCTCTTCTGATAAAGCTGGCCTTCAGGTCAGGTGCTTAGTTGTTGTCTATATATATACATACTTGCACCAAATGTCCATTTTTCGACATAGAGGTATTTATTGCACTCTTATATCTGTAGCTTCCTTAATCTTTTTCAGGTTGCCATTCATGCCATAGGTGACAAAGCAAATGACTTGATCTTGGACCTCTACAAATCCGTAGCTTATGAGAATGGAATGAGGGACCGGAGATTTAGGGTATGACTTTTACGTCATTTTATTTCAGGTTTTGAATATTAACTTACATATACCATCTTCACTCTTCAATTTTGCTGGGTGCGACACTCTTTCAAATATTGCTTAAAATAACTCTGCAGATTGAGCATGCTCAGCATTTGACACCTGGTGCACCATCCAGATTCGGCGAACAACAAGTTATCGCATCAGTGCAGGTAATGATCACTTCGTTTCTTGGGAACTAGTGATCATTTTACTCGGCACTTTTTTCGTGAAATTCTTATAATCAATCCATTCAATGGAGCAGCCCGACCATTTATTGGACGATGCTGATTCTGCCATAAAAAAACTCGGGATAGAGAGAGCAAATAGCGGATCATATCTCTTCCATTCGATCCACTCTAGCAACGGTGTGTTGGCACTCGGCTCTGATTGGCCCGTATGGAACACCCCGCCCCTTTAAAACAAATATTCGTCGTCTTTATTACCAATCCCAATTCCATTCTCTGCTTGTGTCATATTCTTCGAACATTATGTCAAATTAGGTAGTAGAGATCAACCCTTTAGGTAGCATCAAGACAGCAGTGGAACGAATACCTCCCAGTTGGGATAGAGCTTGGATTCCTTCAGAACGCATTAGTGTAGCTGATGCAGTGAATGGGTAAACTACAGACACACACAGAAACACACACATGTTCGCCTTCGTTCTGATACATTCGATGAGTTCGTTGTCGTAGTTCATGCTATTTTTTGGCAGTTACACTATTTCGGCAGCTCGTGCGTGTTTCATGGATGAGGACGTTGGGTCGTTATCGGTCGGTAAGATGGCAGATTTTGTTGTTCTATCGGCGAATTCGTGGGATGAGTTCGCTTCTGAGGCTTATGCTTCTATTGAGGCTACTTATGTTGGTGGCTTACCTGCATATACCAAATCGAAGTAATCATCTCCATATGTCTTTCTGTAATTTATATTGTAATGCATCCATTTTATTTGAAGATAGTCTGTCTTGTGTTTAATTATCTAAAACTCTGCTGTCAGCATTGATTTAAACAGAAAACTTGCCAAAAAAAATGATCCTACTTAGAAAATATGCCTAATTTGGTATTTGCTACCCTCCCTCCCTCCCCCTCTTCGACTTTTTTTTAATAGGATTAGTTTTGTATGAGTTAAAAAAAAGAAAAATTAGTTTTTTATTTGAGAAAAGGGATTGGGTATTGGAAAAGAACCAACTGTTTAATCAAATTTTGATCCGCTTGAGTCAAAATTAATGTCGAAATGAGATGTTAATCGATGGGTTCGTGATTATTCAATATATAAATGCTAAATTTGAGTGAATTTTTGTGTTTTTGAGCCTGAAATTGACGTTTTCGAACAGAAAACAATATATTCGAACTCGAATTGTGTAATTCGAATAACATTCGAATACAAAAACAGTTTTTATTCGAATAAAAAAATTCTGAGTTAAATTCGATTTAATTTTTTTATATCTTAAATCTTTGCTATAATTGCTGAAATTATAGTCGGTCAGGGAAGAATTGGAGTGCAAAGAAGCTAGTTTTGCACGCCACAAGCTTGATAATATGCTTACATGAAAATGCAAGAAATCTCGGCCCATTCGAAAAGAAACGTGAGCCGTTAGCTGAGCGATGGCTATGAATCGCAAGGGCTTAAATCTGTTTCCTCACCAGCGTTACTATACTACGTTCGCTGCTCCCAATCACAATGATCTCTATGCAGATTAGGAACTGCAAAATTATTACCAATCTATCACTTTTTTCTTCGACGGAAGGCCCAATCTTTCACCTCCTTTATCACTCTCCGCCTAATTGTTGCTGCACTCAGCTGCGAACTTATGTGCAGGTATACATGAAGTGGAAAAAAGATCCATTTTTCGACTCAATCGATTCGATTCACAAGTCCCTCGAACTGAAGCCCATCATCTCACTCAAGAACTTCTTCATATCATCTTCATCCTCCCCAGGCGAGAACTACTGCATCCCAATTTCGGATATATCAAAGAAAGGAGGTAACTTTGGGATAAACATGAAAGTTGCGAGGTTCTTGAGGAGCTATCCCTCGTTCTTTGAGGAATTCAAGGGTCCTCTGTACAATTTACCTTGGTTTAGACTGACTCGGAGAGCCATAGAGCTCGACAAAGAAGAAAGATCGATTTACGAGGAGTGTAGTGAGGACATTGCTGGGAGATTGAAGAAGCTTATATTGATGAGCGGTGGAAAGATGCTTCCTTTGAAGATAATCAGAAGTTTGCATTGGTACTTAGGCTTGCCAGGTGAGTTCTTGGACAACCCTTTGGACTACGTTAAAAAATGCGGATGCTTTAAGATCGTTGAGATAGAAGGAGAACAAAACGTGGCTGTTTCGGAGGATTACAGCGAGGAAGGTGTTAGAATTCTGTCAACAATGCAGAAGAACGCAATGCGGAAAGGAGTGTATAATGGAAATCCCAATGAAGCCATTGCCTTCCCTTTATTCCCCTCCAAAGGGCTGAGATTGAAGCAGAAAATCAAAGATTGGCTGAACGAATTCCAATCGCTAAGCTATGTATCTCCTTACGACGATTATTCCCACCTAAATCCCGACAGCGATCTGTCAGAAAAGCGAGTCGCGGGCCTTCTTCATGAGCTTCTATGCCTATTCGTTGAGCATTCTTGCGAAAGGAAGTCGTTGCTTTGCTTAAGGAAGCACTTGGGATTGCCCCAAAAGGTTCACAAGGCGTTCGAGCGCCATCCTTACGTGTTTTACTTGTCTTTGAAGAATGGGAAATGCACTGCTATTCTCAAAGAAGCATATAGGGATAATCTTGCTATAGAGCCACATCCACTTGCAAAGGTGAGGAAAGAGTACATTGCTTTGATGATGGAGTCGAAGGCTATGCTGAGGAATAAAAGGGCTGGTGGTAAGAGTATTAGATGTGTTAGTGAAGAGAATGTTGGCATTGAAGATTTGGTTAGAACTGATGAGGAAGATCTCAGAGTGTAGAATCTGAGGTTAGTAGCTGTGAATTGCAGACATATTTTGGTGCATGTAAATTGTAAAATACTAAATCAGCCATAAAGTGATAAATGGGCTTTATGGTTACTAGGTTTATTATTGTGCTTTTTGAGAAGATAAATGGGCTAATTTTCACTGCTAATGAGCATTTATCTTCTGTTTTCATTTTCCTTCTTTTTTTTTCCGTTTAATTCCGATTCGAATTCCTTCGTACAATCTCCAATAGTACTGCAAAACGCAAACGCAAAATGCAGTAAAACTGCTCCAACAGTACTTGACGCAAACGCGCGATTTTCACTTTCTCTCTCATGTTTCAAACGCAAATTTGAGTTTGAACGCAAAAATGCGTTTGCTTTTTTAAGATTGCAAATAAGTCCTTTACTTGAAACAAAATCAAACATATAAAAAATATAAAATAATATATTTAAAGAATTTGAAAATTGTATACTCTTCAATATGATTATTTTTAACCTTCACATTTATTTTAGTCAAATTCTTTTATATCTCAATATTTTTTGTTTTGTATATGTAATATAATTAAATAATCTCTAAATCAAAATTAAAAGAATACAGTAGTTAATTTGTAAAGTAGTAAAATATATGAGCGATATTGAATTGTTATAAAATTTTATATGGAAGGGAATATTACAGTATATATTTTTTTTTGCGTTTGCATTTTGCAGTTGACTGTTGGAGAATTGCTGCAAATTATGACTATTACTGCAAAATGCGTTTGCGTTTGCGGCCCGAGTGTTGGAGATTGATCTTACCAATGAAACGAACCCGACAAGTTGCTAGCAAGAAAAATGCTCTAATAATTGCGAAAAAGCGACACGTCTATCTTCCTAGATCAAATAATTGTGAACCAAACAATTACAAACACTTTTCTCCAATCTTTCTACTAAATAAAATCATAAAAACAGACGTGCTTGGCATTACACATGTATAATCGAAAGAACAATAGACGTGATGTGCTCCTCTCCTATGTTTGATTTTTCCTCTGATAATAACAAATCATTATTACGGACGTATATATAATACATACATACATGGAGTTGACTTTCAGGCATGTCCACATGTCACTCAAGCGTTTCATATCTTATAACTTCGTGCTGATCTTGATCATTCTAGTAATAAGCATGTAACTTGTTTTCTTTCATAAGCAACAGAGCAATGTATTTTCTTTCATAATCGTTGGAGAAATTTGGAAGTAAAAGTGAAGCAACATTCAAGAAACTAAAGAATTATTTGAGAGGAATTGATCACTAAACTATTTTGATAGCAGCAGTCTAAAGCTTATTTAATTAGCACCAGCAAAACCCATCCAAAAACCAAAGTTAAATAGAAGTATCTAACATAATGGATAACTAAAGATCAAAGAAGACTAGTACCAGATAGATAACAAGCAAGCAATAATGGAAGATATTATCAGAAGTCGCCTGTCAACCATCCCTCGTCTTCTCTAAGCGGTGGTCGGCGACGAGCGTTGGCCATGGCGGAGCCACAAACAGAAAAGCCCAATCGCATAACAAGTGAGCCAACCCAAAAGGCCCATCACGCACAACCATCTCACCTCGGTCGACCAACGCCCCGGTATTCAAATCGTACGAAGCAATATATCCCACTCTTCTATTGCGGAACTTAACCAAGAATTTCAAATAAACCACGTCCTCATTGAAAGGATCGCAAAACACAGGCCTCAGCTCAGCCCAAGAACTGCCTAAGAGATCAAAAGGTATCTCCATGTTCGTGACCCTACGTTCGAGGTGCCATTCTCCAGAATTGTAGTCATCAAGAGGTCCAAACGCTAAAGCACGGAAAACCATCTTCGTCTACAAAACTCCCTATGTAGAACCTCAGCTTCCTCGACGCTCAGAGCACGAACTCGTAATACTGCTGCAGTTCCACGCCTCACGAGGCAGCTCGAAAAGGCGCATGTTCTCAGGGTCGTTGTAGGGGTCGTATGCAATCACGCCAAGATGTTGAACCGCCCAATACAGAATCCCGTCGTCGAGAGTAGCTGCTGGTGCCGGGCAGATGGCGTAATCACGTCGAGACGCAACGACCGAAGGATAAGGCACTGCGAACTCCATCCATTCACCAAGCTCGAGAAATACACGTGATTCACCACGGCACCACCGTCCTCGGACCTCGACTGCAACGGACGCACGACACAATAGCCCCTGAGAATGCCTTGTTCGTCTACACGAGTCAGAAAACCCCATCCACTGCCTCGAAACTTGAAAGATCTGGCTCGACCCAAAGCGATGCAATGCCCCGTGATGGGATTTCCTATGTAGAAGCTAAAGCTTGCCATCCGATTCCGAGCTTGAGCAACACAAGCACAGAGAACAAGCCCATAGCTCACTCCTAGGAGAGCACAAAGCCCATTGGCCTCCGTTCTTGGCGGCATTGGGTCACAAGGGAGATGGGGTTTGCACAGGCGCGGCTCAAGATAGATCGCGTGGCATACGGGCATTCGAACCAGTATGACCGACTACATCGAGCACAGTCCAAGGCCGAGGCAACGTTGAGGCCCGAGATATGTAGGACTTGACAAAATGCCGGTTTGAGGCAAGGGAAAACCATTGCTTGGAAACAATCAAGTGAGACTAAACAAAATATGGAGATAATCGAAGAAGCAACTCGAATAAAAGCCAATCAGGGATGTCTCCGTTCGAAGTCCCCTCAATTCGGATCTTTGGATTTCCATAGTAACAGGGAAGAGGAATAACTCAGACGACGACTTACCCAATAGGGTTCTTACTGAAATTGCCTGTAAATGGAATGAGAATTTTACAGGTCAATTGAGTTTTTGAACTGGCTATGGAATAGTTTACGGACAAGATCAATGGGTAAACACAGACAATCCAAAGTTCATTCATATGTTCATACGATACTCCATTCAGACAAGTCAATTCCGTTGAATCAAGCCGAATTTCATTCAACCTTCATAACAACGTACACGATTCAGACAACGGAATTTCACACAGGATCAAACAAGAACGGGCTTCATACAAGTCAGGTGATAAATGCACGTACATCGATCACGAAATCACTCAATAACACAAATCTCCAAACACGAATTGGCGGATCATTGAAAGTAAGAAGGACCAACAAAAGCAATACGGAAATACGATATAAATTCGAACCGTAAGTAACTGCTGCCTTGTAGATTTCGGAATCGAGGAAGAGAGTGGCGAAGTACAGGAGGGAAGGGTAATCCTATGAAAAAAGGTGCACCGCTGATGAGCCCTAGAAATCATAAAATTTCCGGCAAATTCTAAACACACTGTAGTGTATATACTACAGAAAACTTCCATCTTGAATATCTTCTTCTTCTACCGATCTCTTAATTCCTCTTTATCTCCCCCGTCTCTTAATATATCCTGAAAATACACAAAAAAAAAACAGTATAATATTTGCCCATACATTACGTAAATCAACAAGCTATCAATATCCAACGGAAGCCACGGCAATACATGACAGTACCGACGCTCCGAGCTGATCCCATTCAGTTGTCGACAGCTCGAGCCTGCTTTTGTCGATTCGAAGCAGCAGCGGCAAATTCTCAAATTGCGTGGTGATATTTAGCATTGATTAGTCGTTTTAACTTGGTCGAAAGAGCTGTTTTTAAGAACGACTTAGCTATTAAGGGATCTGCGTCGAGCCACTGAAGTCAAGAATCCAGGGGAAAATAATAGAAGTCGTGACATTTTGATTTATTATTTTTTTTTTTTTTTGTGTTGCTGCTTTGAACTTTTATGGGATTTGAATATCTTGCGTGGGTTGAGTATCCGCTGAATTAGCTATTCTTGAGCGCTCTTGTTTGAGGGGTGTATTGGTGAAGCTTAGCGATTTGAGTAAGTCTGGAATTTCTGGAAAATAGATGCATGGGATTGGGTAGTAGAAAGAAGTATATTTTGGAGCTCCATTGATCGTTGTTTGCATCTGATGTTCCAGAAAGCTCCAGCGGGTTGTTTTATCAGCCAGTTTTCTCTCTGTGTTCCAGCGGTGAAATGATGTGTAATAATATTTAGACTAGTGACAAGATTTCCTCCTTTGAATTTCTATGCCCATTTTGCCTCTATATGTTTGATTGCCACAAATTATATCCCATAATTGCTTCTTTTTTTTTGTGCTGTCTCAGAAGCTTCAGTCATGGTATCAACTTCCTGATGGAAGTTGGGAGCTGGCAACAATTCTTTGTTAATGAATCCTTGATATCGTAAAATTCTGTGCGTTTTTCCATCATTTGCAGAAATGGTTATTTGAGATCCGTCTCTAACTAATCAATTTCTGCTTGTAGGTATTGAAGGTTAATTCAGATATTTTGGTGCCTGCAAATCCTGATATACTCGATGGCGTAGATGATCTTATGCAACTAAGCTACTTAAATGAGCCATCAGTATTGTACAATTTACAGTATTGATACGACAGAGATATGATTTACGTGAGTTGTCTTTTCAAGGTGAAAGTTTAGTTCATCTTCATGGTTATAGTTCATCTTCCTAGTTAGAGAATTTCCCAAATAGCCCGTGTCTGACGTGTTCATTTCAGACAAAAGGCAGGCCCTGTACTGGTTGCCGTTAATCCATTTAAGAAGGTCCCATTTTATGGAAGTGATTATATCGAAGCATATAGGCGCAAATCCTTGGATAGCCCCCATGTGTATATTACTGATACAGCTATGCGTGAGATGATCAGAGGTAATTTAAGGCATTAAGTCAACTGTATGGAATTTCCAAAGGTAGATTACGGAAATTCGGATATGCTAACGTTAATATTTGTTTATTCCTGTCTTCGGATGTAGTCAATCAATTGATCATTATAAGGTCAGTAGTTAGTCAATCTTTCACCTTTCTACCCTTCCGTTTCTGGGCAGTAATGAATATATCGTATGCATTCATGCTTATTTTTGTATGCAAATAAATCAGTAATTCTAGTACGAGTTTACAGTGTCGTTTTCTATCTACCTTCGACCCATCTGTTATACCACACTCGTGTTCCAGTGCATCTTACTACATGCATCGTAACTTTGAATATTTAAGACATTACAAAAATAATGTCAAACATCGAATGATAACCTGAATGTTCTCTGGTGGAGGTTATGTCAATTAAACTTTTGAATTCATTGGTCATTTTCTCTTTAGTTTGATTGTGGCATTGATCTTGATTCTGCAGTGGGGAAAGTGGCACGGGCAAAACGGAGACAGCAAAGATAGCTATGCAATATCTGGCTACTCTTGGAGGTGGCAGTGGGATAGAGTACGAGATATTGAAAACTAACGCGATTTTGCAAGCTTTTGGTAATGCCAAAACATTGAGAAATGACAACTCAAGTCACTTTGTAAGTTTCTTATCTCTAATCTTCTTATACATTAAGGTTGCATCGCGTGAAAGTGACTGCACCGCAGTATTTGTATGGATGTGGGTGGATACCCGATATTTTTCTGCTTTTATGATCAAGTGATGTAACTTATCTGCAGGGAAAGCTAATTGAATTTCACTTCAGTGAGACTGGGAAAATATCCGATATTTTACACTGCATAAATCATTTATTTAACTCACGAAGCCCTAGATATCGTTCATGTGAAAAAGGAGGACCAGGGTAGTGTGTTTGCCATGCTTGCCGCAGTGTTGTGGCTCGGTAATGTTACGGTGGTTGACGGTGAAAATCATGTTGAACCAGTGGTTGATGAAGGTGAGAATAAATAGAAACTCCGCGAGGAATGTGTAGGCATACATTCAAGTTTTGATGTGTGAAAATATTACGTCTATGTTCGCACTGCAAAGAAGTGCTGATTTCAGACATGTGAAACCTTTGGCGATAATGGATAACAAATAGGTGGGGTAAATCTTTATCCATGGTTGGCCTTGCACATTCAAAAAATTATGTTCGAAAGGCGTATGTACATGACATTTATTTTTCTATCAGTATGACTGTTAAGAATTTTGGTCATGCTCATCGGAAGTGTCTTCTTTTTGAAAATTTTCAGATTTCATTTATTTTGTCTTCTAATTCTTTCAAAAAGTAGTGGCAGGATAACTTTTCTGAAGCACGCACACACACATATACAATGATGTATTATTAATATATATACGTATATTGGAATAATAGCAAGTCATGGAATTGTCTGGATTTATTAATGAAACCTTACATCAATGCATTGTGTCCAAACTGCAGCTCTAAATGATGTTGCTAATCTCATCGGATGTGATGTTATTCTGGTTAAAGCAAAGCTTTGTCAACTCGAAAAATGAGAGTAGGCAAAAGAAATGACACTAATCATTCAAAAGCTTTCCCTAGCTCGGGTACTTTTTATCTGATAGATATTGACAATCAAGATCAGTTATGGATCTGTGAGTTGTGAACGTGGCGCGGCATCCAGTCATGGAATATCTTAATTTTCCTTTGTGGTATATTCATTCTTGTTCTAATCTTTCAGGCGATAGATACAAGAGATGCACTGGCCAAGTCAATTTACTCTTTGCTTATTTGACTGGCTTGTTGAACAAATCAACAAATCGCTAGCAGTAGGAAAAAGGCGCACTGGCGATCCATCAGTATTCTTGACATTTATAATTTTGAGCCATTTGAGGTATGCACCTTTCTTTGTTGTGTACTCTAACATCACCATGTTTTACTTTTTGTTATTGTGCTTATCACTTATTTCTTTCGTCCAGAGAAATAATTTTGAGCAATTCTGCATCAATTATGCCAATGAAAGATTACAGTCAACACTTCAACCGTCACTTGTTTAAATTGGAGCAAGAGGCAGGCAAACCATATCCACATCTTCTGTGTTCAGTTTATTATGTCTGCTGATATAGCTTATATTGATTATCTTTACCTTCGTGATTGATTTTAGATAGTTTTATCCGATTTGGTATTAGAATTGAGATGTTAAGGACATGCCATAGAATTTCTAATCAAGCTATATTAACCAAGTCTGTTGTTCAATTTTTGTAGTCCTTATGGGTTTGTGTTTCCTTTTGGGTAAATATTGTGTAGGAATACCTTCAAGATGACATTGACTGGGCTAAAATTGATTTTGACGACAACCAAGGCTGTCTTATATCCATGACATGACCTTTTTGAAATGTTCATACGTGCCACTTTGTATATGATCAATGAATTTCCTTTACCGAGAACTAGTGTGTTTACTGTTGCAATTTTGTGCAGTGTCTTACATTCTCAATGTCTCAAGACTTATATCCTCCATGCTATTGTTGAGCAGTGATTTTGCACCTATTGGCTTCCATAAACTCGAAATACAATTCTTATGTGTGCAGAAACATTTAGGTTTGTTGTCCCTGTTGGATGAGGAATCAACTTTTCGAAATGGAACGGACTTGAGCTTTGCTGATAAGCTCAAACAGCATTTGAAAGATAGCCCTTGCTTTCGAGGAGAAAGAGAGAAAGCGTTTACTGACTACTGTATGCCATTATGCAGGAGAGGTCTTGCTTTACTCCTTTTCACTGACTCAGCTTTAGAACCCCAACCGCAGTGGATTTTTGTTTAAACTGTTTGCTTGGTGGAGTTTTACTACGTCTCTTTGATCTTAGGTTACATATGATACAAGCGGGTTTTTGGAGAAGAATCGAGATTTGCTATATTTGGATTCAATTGAACTTCTTTCATCTTGCACATGCGACCTTTCTCGCACATTTGCGGCCAGCATGCTTATTCAATCTGAAAAACCTGTTGTTGGTCCACTGCATAAATCTGGTGGTGCAGATTCTCAAAAATTAAGTGTTGCTACAAAATTCAAGGTAAAATGCCGAAAGGCATAATGTTCGCTGGGTTTATATTAAATTATAGATGAGTCTTAAAATAGCCAAGGACACCAACATTTTTGGATCATGGGAAGAGATGGAAATGACTTGGTTTCTATTCGCAGCGTATGCAATATGCAATAACTACAGAACAGATAGAGGATATTAGTATGTTGCGTATCTTGTTTTTCATTGTTCCTTCTGTTGATTGTCGAGACTTGATAGTGATGGTACTATTTTCTCATCTCTTCTGACAGGGACAACTCTTCCAACTAATGCAATGGCTGGAAAACACAACGCCACATTTTATTCGTTGCATAAAACCCAACAACTTCCAAAGTCCTGGTAGTTACAATCAAGGCCTGGTGCTACAGTATAGTTACGATGTTGTGGAGGCCTCGAAGTTGTAAGAATTTCGAGATTAGGATTTCCTACAAGGATGACTCGTCAGAAGTTTGCGAGAAGGTAAATAACCTTGTGATGAACTTGAACTTCTTTTTTTCCTTTCCGTTGATCTGCAATAAGATCCTCCTAGCAGGTATGGTTTTCTTCTCTTGGAGCATGGTGCATCCGAAGATCCTCTCAGTGTTTCAGTGGGAATTCTTCATCAGTTCAATATCCTGCCAGAGATGTATCAACTTGGATACACTAAGCTGTTTTTCCGAGCTGGGCAGGTAAAAAAATTTCTTGATATCCTTTTTATTTTTTCGGTAATATCTGGTTGTACTTAGTTTAGTCCCAAGGCTACATGTTTCAGTTGATTCTTGGCGTTGGATGTTGTTTCCATTAAACTTAAGCCTGTGAGAGTTAGCATGCCACTGCTTGAAACTCTTATGGGGTCATCTTCGTCATTTAATTCCTAATTTCGTCGAATTTTCAGATTGGTGTTCTTGAAATTATATCTTAGTGTTGACCTTTTTGGTCCATATAATGTTAGAGAGTTTTGATGAACGATGTAATTGTAATGACATTAGGTCTATAAAATAAGCAATTCGATTTGAGAAAAAATAAAATGTCTAAGTTCACGAAAATGTTCAACCATGCATTGCAAATGAGCTGAAAATTGTTAAAGTGTTGAATATTTGAATTGCGTGTGATTTTGTGATGATTTGATGGAACTAAGTGATCGCATGTTATAGACAGTCCATGAGATAGGATATATCGTTCTGTGCTATATATGGAAATAATGCATGAGATATCCTACTGAGCTATATATGGAAAATATGCTGTTTATATATGGAAAGTGATATATCCGTTGATACTAGTTTATTCCTGGACGAAAATCATATGTACGATCCTTGCTTGCCTTGCACTGAATTAAATGCGAAATATTGAATTGATATCTTTCCTTATGCTGATTGGATATTATAATCAGGAAAGATTCGATTTGATTAATCTTATGATTAAGGTGCTCTTATATGGTATGTGCTTTATATGGATGATATCTCTGAAATAAGGAAAGTTGTGTCATGATATGATAAATCGATTTAAGTAAGCTCTGATCTGATCGGTGTGCTAAACATGGTAAATATATTGATTAAATGCTATGAGCTGTACATGGAAAACGTGTTGATGACTTGCTGTGCCTTACTTGGAAAGTAAATCTTGATTGACTCGTTACTAGGAACTGATAGCAGGGAATCACTTATGAAAAAATCCGATATGGAAAATATATGCGAAGTGGTTGAATATGCTTGAGAACGAAATTGGACTTTTATATGGAATAAAAATCATGCTTAAATGCTCTATATGACCGTTGTGATGATTCATTAAACGCATGATTATATGGTATGCTTGACTCGAAATCTACATGGAAACTATGCTTGATTTTGTGATTATTGTTTGATATAACTTTCCATGTGAAGTGATGATTGAAAAGGACTATATATAAGCCACACTTCAGAATTTCGAAAGAGACTAGATTTTGCGAATATAAGCCTAAGAGAGATTCTTGAGCAGAAACAATACTGAGAGATTTCTGAGTTTCCATTTGCGATAGCTTTCTGCCTTGCTGAGCTTTAACCTGCATATCCATCACTGAGCGAGTGATTTATCCGATATTCCATCATCCCCTGCCATATATTCTGTCTTCGGACGTGTTGTCTTCGGACGTGAGCAATACCAAGGAGGCAAGGTCGACGATTACGCACACGTGAAGGAAAGAACAAGTCGGGGGCCCTTCGGTAGCGAGCTGTGTCTGTCGGGATCAAGGAGATTCCGAGGAACGAAACTCGGCGTGTGGTAACCTAGTAGTAGCTAGTGTTCGACTTGTTTCGGTTGTGTATTGGGCTAACCAATCAGTTTTGTATCCAGCTACGGTGCATTATAGTGATTGGTTAAACTCTTGGGAAGAAAATCCCAAGGAGAGGAGTAAACCCCAGTTGGGGATATAACCTCTATAAAAATCCTGTCTCGCATTTACTTTTCTGTTATTTCTTTATCGCTGTGAGACAGACCCAAAGCACATCCGACGTTACTAGGATATATCAGGCATACTCGTCACAAACATCAGTAGGCATATCCAAGTCACCACACTTAGTATTTTTGAAAAGAAGCTAAAAGTTTTTATAAGCCTAATTCACCCCCCCTCTTAGGTACATTTATATCTTCATTTGGTATCAGAGCCAGGTTGCTCAAACGACGGGCCTAACAAGCCTGAGTTAAAGATCTAATGGCTTCTTCGAGTTTTGATGTTTTTGCAGAGGGACAATCCCATTCTAGGCCACCACTCTTCGACGGAACAAACTATGCCATATGGAAAAACCGTATGAAGGAATTCCTGATTGCTACTGACTATGACCTGTGGGATATCATCACGACTGGACCTTACAATCCCAATAAGGCGGATGGAACCCCGAAGAAAGGTGCCGATTACGATGCAACAGACAAGCGAGGGATCTCTCTAAATGCAAAAGCCAAGAACATGATTGCCTGCGCACTCACTAGAGAAGAGTACAATCGTGTAAGCTCATGCGAATCTGCCAAGGACATGTGGGAAATGCTCCAAGTCACACATGAGGGAACCACTCGAGTCGTACAGGAAAGAATAGCCCTCCTAACTCACCAATACGAGCTGTTCAAAATGGAGGAAAACGAGACCATAAGCCATATGTACGCGAGATTCATGAACATCATCAATCAAATGTTCTCGTTGGGAAAGAAAATACCGGACGGTGAGAAAGTGCGGAAAATACTGAGATCTCTTCCAAGAGAATGGAATCCCAAAGTAACTGCCATCTACGAAGCAAAGGACTTGGACGAACTCTCCGTGTCAGAACTGATTGGATCTCTTACCACCTACGAGATGACTCAGATCTCCATCAAAGAGAAACCAACGGTCAGAAGTCAACCGAACATTGCATTCAACACCGAACAAGAGAACGACTCTGAAGGTGAGGAAGAAACTGAGGAGAATCTAATGGAGCAGATCGCCATGCTGACCAGAAAGTTTGAAAAGTTTCGGATGAGAAGAAAGTTCAAGGGAAACTCCAAGTTCCAACCTAGGAACAAGGGAATATCGTCATCCGGGAACAACGTGCAGAAATGTTTCAAGTGCAACAAGCCAGGCCACTTCGCCTCAGCCTGCCCGATGGAAAATGGTGACAAAAAGATGAAAAAGCAGAAAGCCATGGTCACTAACTGGGAAGAGGCCGAAAGTGAAGAAGAGGAGGATCTCGCCTACATGGCCGATGACGATGATCAGGTATCAGATTCATCTACCATTAAGAAAATATTATTCCTGAATGAATTATATGCTAGGCAAGATGAATCTCATGATAACGCTTCCTCAGTCCCTGAAGTAGATGAAAAGGAAGAGATGTTTGAAATAATCCAAAACGCAGAAAGAAGGATTAAGTCGCTCAACTCACAAGTAAAGAGTCTAATTAGGCAACGAGATAACGTAGCTAGAGAGAAGCACCAAACAGATCTAGAAAATGAGAGCCTAAGAGCCGAGCTTGAAACCCTTAAGGAAGAGAAAGCCTTGTGTAATTGCGATAAGCTTAGGACGAAAGAAAAGATATCTAGAGACATGATTGTTCTTAAGGATTTCTTAGAAGAAAAATGTCGCACCAATGATAAGCTTATTGAAGGACAACAAAATCTTAACATGTTACTCAGTATTCCCGGTAATATTGGAACATCAGGACTAGGATATCCCATGACACATAAGCATGTTACACCACCTGCTGTTAGAAAACCTAAATATTTTTCATGCGGCCGTCAAGGTCATTATGCTAACCACTGTTTTCTGAAGAGAGCTGATAAAGCTAGATATGTCTGGAGGCCAAAGAAGATTCCTGAAGTCTCTGACACTGATCAATCAGTGTTCAAGAGATCACAGTCTGTAACACATGATGTATCACGTGTGAACAGAAGTTTTTTCTCTACTAACCAGTTAGGACCCAATCAAAGTTGGGCACCTCAGAAGAGAAATGATTCATGCAGGTACAAAGAAGAAAATCCAGCAAGAAGAACAAGTGGTACCTCGACAGTGGGTGTTCCCACCATATGACAGGTGATATCAGTAAGTTTGTGTCGGTGAAAGCCTATGATGGAGGATATGTCTCCCACGCCGACAACACTAAAGCTAAGATCATTGGGGTTGGAACTGTTGGTAACACTTTACATACTACTATAGATGACGTATGGTTAGTTAAGAATCTAGAACATAATCTCATTAGCATTAGTCAATTATGTGATAAGGGTCATACGGTAACCTTTGAAAATGATAAGTGTGTCGTTAGAAATAATGATAAGGTACTGTTTAGTGCATCTAGGGATAGGAACATTTATTGCATAACTCTTGATGACATTACTGACCAGAACGTCAAGTGCTTAGCAGTTACACAGGATAACACCTGGTTATGGCATAGACGCCTAGGACATGCTAACATGGAATTACTGTCTCACATCACAAGCAACGCACTGGTACGAGGTGTTCCTGACTTAAAGTTCGTCAAGGACAAAACATGCAAGGAATGCCAAATGGGCAAGCAGACCAAGACATCGTTCAAGGCAAAGAATGTGATATCCACATCCAGACCTCTGGAACTACTGCATCTCGACCTTTTTGGTCCTGTTCAGACGATGTCTCTGCGAGGTAAAAGATATGCCTTTGTCATCGTTGATGATTACTCCAGGTATACTTGGGTGATATTCCTGGCACATAAGAATGAGGCATTAGATAACTTTGCATCACTAGTAAAGAGACTTGAAAATGAAAAAGAAATGAACTTATGTAGGATACGCAGTGATAACGGGCTGGAATTCGATAGTAAGTCATTTGCATCATTCTGTGATCAGTATGGATACAGTCATAACTTCTCTGCTCCTATAACTCCCCAACAGAATGGTGTAGTTGAACGTAAAAATAGGGTATTACAGGAAATGGCTAGGTCTATGCTACATGAGTATGATATTCCTAAACAGTTCTGGGCGGAAGCTGTTAGTACAGCCTGTTATATATCAAATCGCGCGTTCCTTAGGCCGATGTTAAAGAAAACTTCCTATGAAATCTGGCACGGTAGAACTCCAAACATAGGTTACTTTCGTGTGTTTGGATGTAAATGTTTTATCTTGAATGATAGAGATAAAAGAGGAAAATTTGACTCTAAGGTTGATGAAGGGATATTCCTTGGTTACAGTCTTCACTCTAAGGCATATCGTGTTTATAATAAAAGGAAGCTGACTGTTCAGGAGTCTATACATGTTACTTTTGATGAGATACCTAACGCAGATGCTACTGATGAGGAAGGTATAGATTTGCCTTGTGCAGAATCACAGGATACTAAAGACGGTGAGGAGGATATTCCTGAAGACGAAAATGTTGAGACACTGGAACCAAAAGCTGATGAGCTGCAACCTAGAAAGTGGAAGCATGCTTCCAGTCATCCAAACAGATCAAGTAATAGGAAACATCAGATCTGGAATCAAAACTCGAGCGACAACACGAAGTCAAAGATACGGAGGAATCTCATGATGTACTGCTGTCAATGATGGAACCAAAGACAGTCCATGAAGCCTTGGATGATATATCCTGGGTCTCTGCCATGGAAGATGAATTGGCTCAGTTCGAAAAGAGCCAAGTGTGGACACTCGTAGAAAGACCGGATGAAAAATCCATCATTGGAACCAAATGGGTCTTCCGCAACAAACTCGACGAACATGGTAATGTCACAAGGAACAAAGCGAGGTTAGTTGCAAAAGGTTATTCCCAGGAGGAAGGTATTGATTTCGATGAAACCTTTGCTCCGGTAGCTAGATTAGAGTCTATACGTGTCTTACTTGCATATGCATGCTTTAAACGTTTTAAACTTTTTCAAATGGACGTAAAAAGTGCATTTTTAAATGGCTTTATAAATGAGGAGGTTTATGTAGAACAACCACCGGGTTTTGCTAGGGAAGATTTTCCAAACCATGTTTTTAAATTAAATAAGGCATTATATGGTTTAAATCAGGCTCCTAGGGCATGGTATGAAAGGCTAAGTAAGTTTTTGATCGACTTAGGATTTTCGACTGGAACTATTGATAACACGCTGTTTATTAAGTATGAAGGAGATCACATGATACTGGTACAAATATACGTTGATGATATCATATTTGGCAGTACTGATATCCTTCTTTGCGAGAAATTTTCTAAGTCTATGCAGAAGGAATTTGAGATGAGCTTAATGGGCGAGCTGAACTACTTCCTTGGGTTGCAAATAAAGCAACTTGATGGTGGAACCTTTGTATCCCAGACGAAGTACTGCAAGGAATTACTGATAAAATTCGGGATGAACGATTCCAAAGCGATTTCCACTCCCATGCATCAGACCACCAAAATAGACAGTGACGAATCAGGTATACCAGTTGATCAAACGGAATATCGAGGTATGATCGGTAGCCTTCTTTACTTAACTGCTAGTCGTCCTGATATCATGTTTGCTGTTGGTATGTGTTCGAGATATCAGTCTGACCCTAGGGAATCTCACCTAACAGCAGTTAAGCGTATACTTAGATATATCAAGGGTACTGTCGATTTTGGTCTGTGGTACTCTCATACGGAAGAATTCCCATTAATGGGATATTCCGACGCCGACTATGCCGGCTGTAGGGAAGATAGGAAAAGTACCAGTGGAACTTGCCAATTACTTGGAAATTCCTTGGTAACTTGGTCTAGTAGAAAGCAAAATGCTGTCGCCCTCTCCACAACCGAAGCTGAATATATGGCCTTAGGAAATTGTTGTCAACAAGTTCTTTGGATGAAACAAACCCTTAGTGACTTTGGGTTAGGTTATGACAAGATTCCTATTATGTGTGATAGCACTAGCGCTATTAGTATTACTAAGAATCCCGTGCATCACTCTCGTACTAAGCATATTGAGGTTAAACATCATTTCATACGAGACCATGTTCAGAAGGGGAATATCAGTGTGGAATTCGTAGGAACAAATGATCAGCTTGCTGATATCTTCACGAAACCCTTAATTGAGGCAAGATTCTGCAATATCCGTGAACGATTGGGAATTCTCGAGCTAAACAAGGTTAGTTAATCTGCCTAATTCTATCATTTACTCTAGGTTAGCTATTTTCGATAGAAATTCATAGTTATCCTATCTTAAGATATTCAGCCCTTAGAATATTTCCGTTGATCTTATAGATCTTTTCCTTAAGTGTGATTCCCGTATTTTAGGAAGAAATTCGTAGTTATTCCTTCCAAGACACTCCCTCAGCCATCTAGTTTATTTTAGGAATATCCGATCTTCTGGATCTGTCGTTGAATGTGATAAGGTTATTTTAGGAAGGAACTCGTAGATACCTTTCCAGTCGTTCAGTTATTTTAGGGAATTCATTTATTCAAAATATATTCCTATCCTGTCCCGTCACATCCTTTCCTCAATTATGAAATCCCGTCAAATCAGTCCGATATCCCTGACAGTTTTTCGTTATCCTTTTAAAATTTCAAATTTCAAATTTCGAAATTCATCCTTATCCCTTCCATAAACAAACCGACTCCATTCCTTTAAAAATTCAGAGCCGTTCCTTAACCTTCATCTTTCAAATCATCTTCTCCAAAAACTCTCTCGATCTTCAAACCTTCATCAATGGCCAAAACTTCTAAAGCTGTTAACCCTGAATCGTCAAGCCGCAAGCGTAAGGAGCCCATGTCCGACACCGACGAAACACCTCTCGGATCACCTTCCAAATCTCCAAAACAAGCCTCGCCTTCTGTTCGCAAAACCCGTTCCAAAGCCAAATCTCCCAAATCCTCCGAGCCTGAAAAGATCACAACCCCCTCTAAGAAGAAGAAGAAGAAGACCAAGAAATCCAAAACACCCGAGCCTGAAAAGTCTGCGTCTAATCAAGAAGTTCCTGAAGATGTTCTTGAGGATACCCAGAAATCACCCCTGCGATCCCAAACTCCACCAGAAACTCACAAATCTCCTTCACCACTTGAAAAGACCTCGCCATCTCCTCCACCAGATTCAAAACCCTCTGATATCCCCGAGATTGATCTGTCCAAACCAACTGAAATTCCTGTTGAAGCCCTGTTCTTAGAAGAAAGTAATCGAACCATCTACAAAAGCTTCAGCAACCGAGATATAGCTCGTGGTCGCGGTGTCGCCTTCGACAAACTGCCTGCTGGAACCGTCATAACCTGGCTGAAAGACTACGGATGGGAGCAATTCCTTAGTCTCAACACGCCCTTCTACCCTGAGGCCGTCAAGTTGTTCTACGCCAACTTTGACTACGACGGGTTTGAAGAACATATCACCATCCGTTCCTATGTTCTCGGACACAAGATCGAGTGGACCACTCAGAAGATGAATACTATGCTTGCAGTTCCTGATGAACCCTTCTGCCACTACGACATGAACGACTGGTGCCATGCTGATGGCTTCGATCCCGGTGATGTCCTTCAGAAACTCTGGAATACCCGTACCAAGCCCCGTTTTTCAGACGGCGAAGCTCTTAACCAACTCCCCATAGATTTCTTCTTCCTTCACAAGCTGCTGAACATGACCTTGTGGAGCGCCAAAATCGGAAGTGGCGGCCACTCTACCACTATGAATTTCATGAGCACTTTTGCCGTGTACATGATATCCCAGAATCGCAAGTTCAACCTCGGGTACGTGGTCATGAAGCACATGATTCAGGCCGTTGAGAGCAAAGACAAAGCGCTGCCCTATGGAATGCTGCTCACTCATATGTTTGAGTGCGAGGGTATTATACTGCCGCCAGCGTGGGAAGATAAGGCCGTCCACATTGTGGACCTTGTGACCTTGAAGCGGATGGGTATTCACTACACAAAGGGCCAAGGTTGGTTCAAGGCTAAGGAAAGTAGGTCAGTGGATAGCGCCCAGAAACGGTCGGCTGCGAAAGGGAAAGCGAAGGTCAAAAGCGACGAGGACGATGACTACGAGGATGAGCTGAGCATAGGGAAGGCAGGAATCTCAGTTCTGCGCCGCGATATCTCCGATATCAAGGCTGATAATCAGAAGCGTTTCCGAAAGCTCAAAGAGCAATATACCGAGTTGACCCTGAAACTATCCAAGCTCTCAAAGCTCGTCAAAAAGTCCCTTCCTAAGCCCTCAGATTCTGAAACATCTTCAAGCCAGTAGGCTGCCCCTCTAGTTCCTTTCTGCTCCTAGTTGCCCCTAGGATATTCCAGTATCGTTTAGTTCGTAGGTATCCCTCCCGCCTTTTTGATAATGAAGGGGGAGTAGTAAGTAAGTGTTAGGCGTTGATATGCGTCTAAGTGTTTTTTGAGTGTTTGGGTGGCAGGTGTTAATGTAGGGAAGTTTGTTGAACCCTAATATAATATTTTGCTTATTTTGCTGCTATTATGATATATCTCCTATGCTTAACATCTTTTGCTCTGATCTACGGATATATCATATGCTCTGATGCTTATGATTGCTAAGTGCCTTAACTTGCCTAAAATTTCTTGATAAGTGCTAAGTGCCTGCTGCGATGATTACATGATTGCTTGAACAATGCTGGGATAATGCGCACTTAGGCAGGGGGAGCACACTCACGGGTAATTTTGAAATTTTGTACCCATGATATAACATAGAAAAGACAGGATATATCCATACTTAGACAGGGGGAGCAAAATTAGTTTATGATATATCTTAGCATGCTATAGAGATAACTGCATTTAGGCAGGGGGAGCAAATGGGTATCATATGTGATTAGGAAATATCGTATGCTCTGCTCTATGATTATGGAACACTTAGACATATGCGCTAGGACTTGCATAATCGAATATGCTTACTTGCTTCCGTGCTGCATCAATTACATGTCATCATCAAAAAGGGGAGAATGTTGACCTTTTTGGTCCATATATGTTAGAGAGTTTTGATGAACGATGTAATTGTAATGACATTAGGTCTATAAAATAAGCAATTCGATTTGAGAAAAATAAAATGTCTAAGTTCACGAAAATGTTCAACCATGCATTGCAAATGAGCTGAAAATTGTTAAAGTGTTGAATATTTGAATTGCGTGTGATTTTGTGATGATTTGATGGAACTAAGTGATCGCATGTTATAGACAGTCCATGAGATAGGATATATCGTTCTGTGCTATATATGGAAATAATGCATGAGATATCCTACTGAGCTATATATGGAAAATATGCTGTTTATATATGGAAAGTGATATATCCGTTGATACTAGTTTATTCCTGGACGAAAATCATATGTACGATCCTTGCTTGCCTTGCACTGAATTAAATGCGAGATATTGAATTGATATCTTTCCTTATGCTGATTGGATATTATAATCAGGAAAGATTCGATTTGATTAATCTTATGATTAAGGTGCTCTTATATGGTATGTGCTTTATATGGATGATATCTCTGAAATAAGGAAAGTTGTGTCATGATATGATAAATCGATTTAAGTAAGCTCTGATCTGATCGGTGTGCTAAACATGGTAAATATATTGATTAAATGCTATGAGCTGTACATGGAAAACGTGTTGATGACTTGCTATCTTGTGTGCCTTACTTAAAGTAAATCTTGATTGACTCGTTACTAGGAACTGATAGCAGGGAATCACTTATGGAAAAATCCGATATGGAAAATATATGCGAAGTGGTTGAATATGCTTGAGAACGAAATTGGACTTTTATATGGAATAAAAATCATGCTTAAATGCTCTATATGACCGTTGTGATGATTCATTAAACGCATGATTTATATGGTATGCTTGACTCGAAATCTACATGGAAACTATGCTTGATTTTGTGATTATTGTTTGATATAACTTTCCATGTGAAGTGATGATTGAAAAGGACTATATATAAGCCACACTTCAGAATTTCGAAAGAGACTAGATTTTGCGAATATAAGCCTAAGAGAGATTCTTGAGCAGAAACAATACTGAGAGATTTCTGAGTTTCCATTTGCGATAGCTTTCTGCCTTGCTGAGCTTTAACCTGCATATCCATCACTGAGCGAGTGATTTATCCGATATTCCATCATCCCCTGCCATATATTCTGTCTTCGGACGTGTTGTCTTCGGACGTGAGCAATACCAAGGAGGCAAGGTCGACGATTACGCACACGTGAAGGAAAGGACAAGTCCGGGGGCCCTTCGGTAGCGAGCTGTGTCTGTCGGGATCAAGGAGATTCCGAGGAACGAAACTCGGCGTGTGGTAACCTAGTAGTAGCTAGTGTTCGACTTGTTTCGGTTGTGTATTGGGCTAACCAATCAGTTTTGTATCCAGCTACGGTGCATTATAGTGATTGGTTAAACTCTTGGGAAGAAAATCCCAAGGAGAGGAGTAAACCCCAGTTGGGGATATAACCTCTATAAAAATCCTGTCTCGCATTTACTTTTCTGTTATTTCTTTATCGCTGTGAGACAGACCCAAAGCACATCCGACGTTACTAGGATATATCAGGCATACTCGTCACAACATCAGTAGGCATATCCAAGTCACCACACTTAGTATTTTTGAAAAGAAGCTAAAAGTTTTTATAAGCCTAATTCACCCCCCCTCTTAGGCACATTTATATCTTCACTTAGAAATTCCCGCATGGGGATAACAGCCCTTCAGTCGTGTATGTATCTGCATTCTCTTTCTAAATTAAAATTATATCTGTATTATGACAAAAAAAGAAACTTTTGGTGCAGTTATCCCTGCTGAGAAAGCTAGAAAAGAGTATTTGATATTTATTACAGAGGCGTAGAGAAGCTACATCTATTCAGAAGCAAATCAAAGCAAGGATTGTTCGTAAAAAGTTCAACAGATTATCCGATGCCTCTACTGTGATCCAATCAGGTATAACCAATACCTTGAAAAGCCAATCTTGGTTCTACTTTACGCACCGTTTACTTAATAGTCGCAAGAGACACACGCATAATCTAAAGTTTATGAAGTAACTACGGTAACTTCTCATTATCAATTTACCGATTACCGACAAGTTTATTATTTCATCTCCCCTTCATATTATTTCAACTGTAGTGGTACATGGCTGGTTAGTACGAAGTTGTTCAGGAGACATCGGTTTGCTGCAATTTGGTGGAAGAAAGGTACTCAAAACTTTAAGCGCCAATTACATTTTTTTTTGGGTTGGTAGATACAATTCTCTTGTTCCATATGGTGGGGCAAATTATTACATTTCTTGAACTATTGTGTAATACATTGGACCTAGGAACCTGTATCCCCGCCCCCCAAGTTTGCTCTATATGTTCCTTTTTCATCAAAAAGCATGTAATTGCATACCTGAAGATGGTTATAATAATATAACAGAACATTGGCTCATAAAACCGTTTTTTTTTTCCCACGGCTGCGAACCCGAAGAAATTTCCGTGAACAGCGGCGGAGCCACATGAGAGCCAGTGGGGTCATTGGAGCCCACTGGAATTTTTTTTATTAGTAATATATGAAAAAAATCTAAAGATAGGAGTAAAATTGAAAAAAATTAGACTATAAGAACCCCAAGGAAAATATTTGTAAATGCAGAGTTTGTGGTCCAATTGGACTGGACCCCACTAAGTTGAAACTCTACGTCCGCCACCGCTCGTGAAATCGTCATTCCTCTCCGAACTCCAACGCCTGAGTCCTCAGGGCAGAAGCCTCTCTCGGAAAAAAGGAAGAGGAAAACGACATACTTCACCAACGCCTGCACAACAGTACGAAAATCGTTGGTCTGAGTACGAACTGAAGATGAAATCCGTGGAAGAAGTTTGACAAAAGCAGATGATGTGGAAAATATATTTTCATATAATATAAGTGCAAGCATTGGGCCATCTTTTTTTAAATTTCTGTGGCCCGGTTTATATAGAATAGAGAGGTCCAAAATGATTATAAATAAATATAAAAAGTACTTTAAACCATAATTGGGAGTCCCAAAATTTCGGGCTCTTTGCAACGGGCCTGTTTACACAGGCTCAAATCCAGCCTTGAATGCAAGATTTAGACATGATTTTCTCTTTATGTAGAACTCGAATATAGTTAGACCAACTCCACCCGGCGCGGAAAACCCATTTTGGGTAGAAGGAAGAGGTTCAACTGAGCGGCTAAAGGACAACGCATAATGCGTTTTTTATTTTTATTTTTTTCTTTTGAAAGCATTTTTTCGTTTTGCACTGTTCATATAGTCAAAAATTTGAAAATTTTTGATTTTTGACTCATAATGTTACTTAATTATGTTAAAGTCCTATGATAAAATTACATTTTCGACCAAAAATATTTTAAATTATTTTCAGTCTTATTACTATGATTATTATTATTATTATTACTATTATTATTATCATCTTATCATTACTATTATTATTATTGTTATTTTTTTGATATTATTATTATCATTATTATACTATGATTATTGATTTTACTGTTATTATTATTATTATGGTTGTTTAATTAATGTCACTGAAAGAAAACGATAAAATAACATTACCAAAATAGCAATATATTGCATACCGTAGAAAATGACACACACAGAGAAAATAATAAACATTACAAATTATTAAACCTACAACATATATTCAATAGTCAGGCAAACCAACATCACTTCCTCCAATATTATTGAAAATATGGCCAAATGCATCGGGTTGGAACGAATCTTGTTGAGTTTGTTGAGCTCTTTTTTGCAAAATGCGTGTCTTTTCAGCTTCAACATATGCTCGAACCTTTGGATCATTTATGGAACTGACATCTTGAAACAAAATTTTATTTTCTTCCCTCATTTCTTTTAGGGCGTGGGACCTGTTTTGCATTTCTAGTTGGTGTTGCAATTGTTCATTTGTTTTTTTTCAACTCATCAAGGAGTTTATTGTTTGCTTCCTGCATAGTGCTAATGATCGATGATGTATCATCATTTATCTTTCTTTTTAGTTTGGCTTTCTTCACCCCAATAGGTCTTTCCTAAGGAGAATCACCAAGAAAGTTATCTGAGCCATCTAAGTTTAGAGAAAATGAAGAAATACCATGAGATGATTGTCCGACAAACTCGGGAGTTGGAGTTTCTGACTCAGAAGAGGGATAATGGCCTTGTTTTTTTTCCTCCTCGTAGCACCATCTTTAAATTTTTCGAACCCTTTTATTATATCCCAAACATGATCGTGTTTCCATCCTGATTTGAATTTGGGATCTTGTGCGAACAACACTTTGCTCGACGCATCTACAAGTTGTTCAAAATAATTACTCATAGTTAATAAGAATAATAAATTAGAAATTAGAAATTCAATAAAATTTTAATGCTCACTATATCTTCATTCGAAGCACCACTTTGGTGCACCTCATCTACGGCTTTTATGCATGCATGGAGTCTCTTGGCAGCTTTCTCAATTGTTTGGATCCGTGCTTGCATAGATCTCTTGGTACGAACCTCATAATGCTCAGGTTTTTCTTCGTTGAAAGCTTCTTCTATACGAGACCAGAATCGATCAAATGATTGGTACACCCCAACAATTGGGTCTTGAGAAATTTCCATGTAAATCCGCCATAAAAGGATATCTTCATCGTGGTTACAGAATGATGATCTGATCGACAATTTTACACAAAGTAATGTAATAGATGTTTTGTATGATGTTGGGAAGTAGTGAGTTCTACTAGAATGCCAAGAGTTCTTTTATAGTGAAACTACCTAAAAATGACAACTCACTACAAAGATTCTCACACATCTCTATGCTATAGCCCCCGAAATGACAACTCCATGCAAGGAATCCCACACCTCTCTAACTTATGGCCTCGGAAGTGACTACTCTCTACAAAGGTTCTCACACCTTCCAATGATCTACCCGAAATGACAACTCCATGCAAGGAATCCCACACCTCTCTAACTTATGGCCTCGGAAGTGAATACTCTCTGCAAAGGTTCTCACACCTTCCAATGATCTACCCGAAATGACAACTCCATGCAATGAATCCCACAGCTCTCTAACTTATGGTCTCGGAAGTGACTACTCTCTGCAAAGGTTCTCACACCTTCCAACGCTATGTCTCGTAAGAGACAACTCATGTTCTTACACCTTTGAAATACACTACTATAAATACATAACTTATGCTCATGTGAAAACAATCAATCCATTTAGACATTTAACATAATTTTCTCATCCTACATATACTCTATCACTAATGAATTTCAGTTTCGGCAATTCGTCATCTTCCTCTTCCGATGATGATAACATGCAAATTATAAACACGCTTCGTAAAAACAAGAAGTGATAGGTCGTGTTATCGCTAATAATAACATGATCATTCAACAACTTATCCATCAACAAACCCCTCATGGAGGTTCTATTCCTGGGCATATATTTATCAATCGTGATCGAGAGGCTGCTGATCGTAGGTTGTACAATGATTATTTTTCAGATAACCCATTGTACAACGAGGTCATGTTTCGTAGACGATATCGAATGTCACGCTCTTTGTTCCTTCGAATTGTCGAGGCAATCAAAAATCATGATAACTACTTTCAACAGCGAGCGGATCGTGCCGGAAGACTTGGATTATCTCGAATACAAAAATGACTGCTGTTTTTTGCATGTTGGCATATGGTGTGTGACGCCCGGGGTCGATGAGGGCGGGGAGTGATCGCCGGTGCAAAGAGGTGCACGGACAAGGAGCGGCTCCTAGCAGGCTTCTAGGCGAAGGGGAACATGAATGAACCGATCCGACACCCGAATGAGAGGGGATCCTGAGACTGACAATGTATGGGTGTGTCAGGCTAAGAATCGTATAAGAGAATTGATAGTACTACTCATATCACCAAGGCCGACCTACCTTTTCGGGAGTCCATCCGAAAGAACTTCGAAGTTAAGCGTGCTTGACTTGAAGTAATCTTAGGATGGGTGACCCCCTGTGAAGTTCGCCCAGGGTGCGTGTGAGTGAGGACAAAGCACGTTGAAAGGTTAAATGGTGGTACACTGGGGCCAGACTATCAGTCGGAGTGTGGTGGGCCCAACCCCACTGGTCCCGGTAGGGACGGATGCTATAGTGACACCCGGTATGGGACGGGATGTTACAGGTGGTATCAGAGCACAACCTCTCGCAGTAAGGTGCTGGTTCGGGGACGAACCAGGCGGAAGCTGGTGGGCATGTGACGCCCGGGGCCGATGAGGGCGGAGAGTGATCGCCGGTGCCAAGAGGTGCACGAACAAGGAGCGGCTCCTGGCAGGCTTCTAGGCGAAGGGGAACATGAATGAACCGATCCGACACCGGAATGAGAGGGGATCCTGAGACTGACAATGTATGGGCGTGTCAGGCTAAGAATCGTATAAGAGAATTGATAGTACTACTCATATCACCAAGGTCGACCTACCTTTTCGGGAGTCCATCCGAAAGAACTTCGAAGTTAAGCGTGCTTGACTTGAAGTAATCTTAGGATGGGTGACCCCCTGGGAAGTTCGCCCAGGGTGCGTGTGAGTGAGGACAAAGCACGCTGAAAGGTTAAATGGTGGTACAGTGGGGCCAGACTATCAGTCGGAGTGTGGTGGGCCCAACCCCACTGGTCCCGGTAGGGATGGATGCTATAGTGACACCCGGTATGGGACGGGATGTTACATGGTGTTCCAGCCAGTGTTCTAAATAGCGTAGTGTAGCGCGTTTCGTAGCCCGGAATAGCGCAATTTTGCAGAAAAATACGCAAAGCGTAAAAATATAGCGTTTTGTCCTGAAAAGCGTGAATATTTTGAGAAATAGCGTAAATAGCGTGCCAAATTGCGCATATAGCGTACCAAATTGCGCATATAGCGTGTTACACTTTTTATGTTATTTTTTGTTGTTGTGGGCTTATATAAACTTTAAAATATATTATTCATATATATATATATATATTGATTTTTTTATTTTAATCAATTAATTGTACCATGTTTTTTATTTCATTAAATTCCTTGAGAAAATATTGGTTATTTAGTCTCATAACTACAATAATGACATAAAAAATAACCGAACGTAGCATATTTATATTTATTATATATTATAATAATTTATTACATTATATATAGATTACCCGAAATACTCACGCAATGCGCTACGCTATTTACGCTACACGCTACCGGCACTAAAACGCGACACACTACACTACACGCTTTTTAAAACATTGGTTCCAGCAGATGCTACAGATGAGTATGTTAGAATCGGTGAGTCTACTGCAATTGAAAGCATGAAAAAGTTCTATCGAGCGGTAGTTGAGGTATTTAGTGAGCGTTATTTGCGGAGGCCTACGTCTAATGATATTTCTAGACTTCTTTATATTGGTCAGCAGCGTGGTTTTTCCGGAATGTTAGGGAGTTTAGATTGCATGCGCTGGAGGTGGAAAAATTGCCCCACTGCATGGGCCGAGCAATATGCAGGTCGTAGTGGAAAACCTACCATTATTCTTGAAGCTGTAGCGGATTATGATCTTTGGATATAGCATGCTTATTTTGGTTTGCCCTGCTCCAACAATGATATCAACGTACTAGAGTCATCTCATATTTTCTCAGACCTAACTCAAGGTATTGCTCCTTCAGCTTACTATATTATTCAAGGAAAAGAATATAATATGGGTTATTATTTAGCTGATAGCATATATCCAAAATGGTCTACAATTGTGCAAACAATTCATGAGCCACGCGGTCCCAAGAAAAAATATTTTGCAATGAAGCAAGAATCTTACAGAAAAGACGTTGAACGTGCATTCGGAGTTCTTCAATCACGTTTTGGCATTGTAGCGGGACCGGTATGTTATTGGAAAAAAGAAGTACTACACGATATAATAACCACATGTATCATATTGCATAACATGATTGTGGAGGATGAACGCGACCTTAGTGCCCCAATTCAAATGATGGAATCGTCGCCGCCGGAGGTCGAAATGGCGATAGATGAAAATACTCGATTTGAAGAATTCATGTCTCGTTACAAAAAAATTAGGAATAAAGATGATTACATTGCACTTCGTAATGCATTAATTGATCATTTGTGGGAGGAGTATACAAATGGCGAGACTTGAAATCTATCTCTTCGTTACGTGTTCAATTTTACTTATTGCGTGTCTTTTTAGCTCGTGTATTGTAATTTTTATTTTCTAATAATTCTTTATTTTATCAATTTTTATGTGTACCTTTTATCAATTTATAAAAAAATTATGCATTTTTTTCCAATCGAATTAAAATAATAGTGTTGGTCCAATATGTAACTATGACAAAATATGTGATTAATATAGAAAAGTTATAAAAGTTGATGGGAAAGAAAATATTCTAAGAATATTCTTTTGGGTTTGAGAATGGGTTTAATGGTTGGAGTTGAATTACTATTTGATGTGACGTTTACTGCAAAATGAGTTTATAAATGGGTTTTTCGGTTGGAGATGATCTTAGAACTCAATCCCTCAAATTTCCACATATAGCTGTGAATCGTACTACAAAATGACATCATACCATTATTATTAAGGGTATTGACTAAAATTTGGTGGGGCCTAATTTATACAAACGATTGAAGGCAATATTTTAAAAAATAACCCTGCACGAGGAACCACACGATATATATAAGAGCAAAATGTCGAGGTGAATAAGTGGGCAATGGCCCAATAAGAAAAGGATTAGGCCCACTCGATCAAGGAGACTGAATTGAATCTACCATGAGAAAATCGCGATCAAGGTCACACTCGCGATCAAGCCATAGCCATTCACATTCACCACGTCACACTCGATCAAGGTCAGCATCATGTGCTGAATCCACCAGGAGAAAATCGCGATTCATGCTTGATTAGTTGCCTGCAAATTCGAAGGTATGGATGCCGTCATTTTCACAATTGTTTCGCCTGTTCGATTATCCCTTTCTCGATTTTTTGCTTTCTGTGTGGTATAGTTTGCAATTGTTGATCTGCAAATCTTCTCTTGATTTGTTCGAATTATGATGTTGAAGCTGTTCTAATTGAATAGCTCGGCATCTGCGTATATTAATTGAGTTGATGCGTTGAATTATCCGATGTTGATAGATAGAAATAAATACAATAAATTCATCGTTCATACGCAGATGGATGGTTTGGGACTTCCTCAGGATATTCTGAGAAACATAATGTCTCGCATTCCATTCATGAATGTGCTGCGTCTAAGTTTTTTTTCCACGAACTGAAGGATGTGTGCGAGTCTCTTGATCAAATTAGTTTCGACCTGGATGCTCGGACAAATCCACACCTACGTGAAACTCAATTGAGATTTATTAGTATGGTGTTACATAGAATGCGTGAGCGAAAAGGAGATATTAATTCATTTAGTATTGCTTTTGAATATCATGGCGAAGATCACATCGGTCCTTTGAACGAATGGATCGTCCGGGCAATCGAGTTGAGGGCCTCAGAGGTGAATATCAACATACGTCGATTTGACGAGTTTGACAGGTTTGTCCCTATTTTGATTTTTGATTTATTTTGGTTTTTGTATGATTGTTGTCTTTATGCTTTTGTTTTTAAATCTTTTAAGCTTTCCAATCTACCTCTTGGACCTTCTCAGCGGGAGTGCACTGAGAACTTTGCAGCTTCATTGCTGTCACCTAATTGTTAGCGGACCGCTACCACAAAATTGGTCCACGAATCTCCGACGCTTGATTCTGGACGTTACTATGTTGCAAGGGACTTCGAGTTTGCGTACGCCATGTTGGCTTGTCTAATTGTGTCTTGTTCACATGCATTATTAGTTGCAAATTAGGACTTTCAACAATCCCTCTTAATTTGCAATCTTTAGCTCATCTTTGATCTTCTGAAAATTCTCCGTAGGAATAGCTTTTGTAAGAAAATCCGCAGCTTGATTGTTTGTGCTGATGAACTCCAAACTGATCGCTCATTTGCTCACCATATCTCTGACGAAATGATGTCTCATCTCAATATGTTTTACCCTTGAATGGAATAGTCATAGCAATGGTTGGCATATTGTCACAATAGATTATTGTAGGTTGTTCTTGAACTTACTGTAAATCTGCTCGAAGTCTGCGCAACCATATCGCCTCGCACGTAGCGTCTGTGGCGGCGATATATTCAGCTTCCGCTTTAGAGAGTGCGACAGTCTTTTGCTTTTTCGAACTCCACGTAATTATATTAGTGCTCATGCAAAATAAGTATCCCGAAGTACTCTTTCGATCATCTGAAGAACCTGCCCAATCACTGTCAGTAAATCCAATCAGATTATTCTTGTTCTCTTTTACATACCTGATGCCATGATTTTTGCTTCCTTGAAGATAACGAAGAACTCTTTTAGCAGCTGAAAAATAAATTTGACTTGGCTCGTTCATGAATCTAGAGATCAAACTAACGACATACACAATGTCTGGCCTTGTGTTTGTGAGATAGATCAGAGAGCCAACGAAACTTCGAAAAATTTTACCATCAACCTTCGCAGCTCCATCAGATTTCAAAAGTTTATCGTTTTACAGACATAAGAGTAGAAACAGGCTTGCAGTTTCCATACAAAATTTTTTCAGAAGATCTTCTGTATATTTCTCTTGAGAGATAAATATTTCATCTTTAGATTGTTTCATCTGAATTCGGAGAAAGTACTTTATCGTTCCTAAGTCTGTCATCTTGAACTCGTTCATCATATTTCTTTTAAAAACTTCGACCTCCGATTCTTTGGTTCCTATATAAATAAGATCATCAATATATACATACGATCATAAAATTCTCACCATTTTTCTTCACATATAGAGAATGATCGTTGGACTTTGAGAAAACCCGTTTCTTTGAAAATATCCATCAATTTTCTTGTTCCATGCTCGCTGAATTTGCTTCAATCCATATAGCGCTTTTTTGAGTCGATATACTTTATCTTCTTTTCCTTGTATTTCGAGCAAGTACTAGTCGAATAGTCTCCATTCGTACAACAGGTGCAAAAGTCTCGTTGAAGTCCACTCCTGGTTGTTGAGTGAATCCCTTTGCAACGAGTCGAGCCTTATGTTACTGTATGCTTCCATCTTTGAGCAGTTTCATTTTGAAAATCATTTGAGACCAATTACATCTTTATGCTCCGGCAGGTCCACTAATTCCCAAGTTTTGTTCTTTTCGATCATTAAGATTTCTTCTTCCATAGCCTTTATCCACACGTCTTGTTTTACAGCAACATCAAAGCTACTTGGCTCAATTGTGGAGAAAGCAACTTCGCAAGTTTCATAAATATTTCTTAAAGAGCGAGTTTTTCTTACCGGCGAATCTGAGTTTTCTCTTCCGAAATTTGATAAAGAAGGTTCGGGACTTTGAGTGGAGTTGCTACTACATTTTCTTCTTCTCCATTGGTTGGTTCAAAAAATTCATTTGGAGAAAATTGTTGGGAGGAATTTTCTCCCCAACTCCATTGAGCCATTTCATCAAATATTACATCTCTCGAAATAACGAGCTTGCAATTTAGAGGATTATAAAGACGATAGCCTTTGGAATCATCGCTGTAGCCAACAAATATGAGTTTTTCACCTTTTGTGTCGAGCTTGTCTCGACTTGGAGCTGAGATATGTGAATACGCAATGCTTCGAAAAATCTTCTAGTGACCAGCAACGGGTTTCCCCTCTTGTGCCAAGCTTCGAATGGCGTTTGTTCCATACAGCTTTTGTCGGACACCTGCTCAAAATATAAATAGAAGTATGAACAGCCTCGGCCCAGATTTTTTGGGTAATCCTTTGCCGATCATCATGCTCCTCGACATTTCCGCGATTGTGCGATTTTTTCGTTTGGCGACTCCGTTCTGTTGCGGATTTCTTCGAACCGTGAGTTGCCTCTGAATACCATTTTCTTTACAATATTCCATGAACGGATGATATATAAATTATCCTCCTCGATCCGTTCTGAGTGTCTGAATTTTGTAATGACTGTTTCTCGACAAGGGCCTTAAACTTGAGAAAAGTAGCAAATGCTTCGGATTTTTCATTTAGAAAATAAACCCACATCATCCTTGTAAAATCGTCAACAGACAGAATGAAGTATTTTTTGTTACCGAGAGAAGGAGTTCTCGTTGGTCCCCAGATATCCGCATGAACAAGTTCCAGCGGTTCCTTCGCTCGCCAAGTTGTTTTTGGAAACGGAAGTCGATGCATTTTGCCATATACACACCCTTCACAAATTTCTGTTTGTCGATCAATATTTGGTAGGCCTATCACCATATTCTTTTGCTTGAGCAGTATCAGTCCCTTGCCGTTGAGATGCCCGTATCTCAAATGCCAAAGTTGAGATTGCTCTAAATTTTCTCCCTTGAACGCCACTTTCTCTTGAAGAGGGATGATTATTGCAAACACCTTGTTTGGACTCATAGGAACAGAAGCAGTAGTATTATTGCTTTTCTTATCAAAAATTCTGCATTTTCCATCGTCAAAAAATACCGAATATCCCTTCTCCAATAATTGTCCAACACTAAGAAGATTACCAGTAAGATTAGGCACATAAAGAACTCCATGAATGAGCTTTTTGTTACCTTCTTTAGTTTGGACTGCTATGGTTCCCTTTCCTTCAGCCTTGTGTAGCTTACCATCGCCGAGTTTAACCTCCGACGAAAAATTTTGATCAAGCTCAACGAACAACGTCCTTTCTCCGGTCATATGGCCGCTACACCCGCTGTCCAAATACCACATACATGATGATTGATGTTGATTCGTCGTGCAAGAAAATAATTGCTCTCATGCATCTTTGATGAAATTTGCTTCATCTTTCTCCGGTTTTTGTTGATACCAACAGTCTCTTTGAGGATGGTTGGCGTTCGGCACTTCTTGCACTTGAACCGACAATCTTTTGTGTCGTGATTCGTTTTATTACAAATTCGGCAGCCGGCTTGTCGATTTGAGTTTCCACCATTAGGCCTAAATTGACTCGGATGGCCTCGACCACTTCCTCTCATATGATTTGAACCGCCTCTTCCCTTATGGTGCCATGTAGTATTTTTAGTTCCTTGCACGTTCATCTTAGAGTCAAATGCTTGCTCCAAGGATTGATTTGAAGATTTGTTGATGCGATCTTCATGAACTTGTAGTGAGCTTGTTAGTTCACGAAAAGTGAACTTGGTTAGGTCCTTCGACTCTTCGATCGCGGCGACGATATAGTCGTATTTAGAGGGAAGACTCCTTATAACTTTTTGAACAATCTTCTTCTCTTCAATAGTATCTCCAAGGCTTCTGATTTGATTAACAATCTCAGCAACTCGAGTGAGATAGACTTGCATGGCTTCGTTGTCTTTTTTCGACAAGTTATCGAATTCTCTCCAAAGATATTGGAGTTTGATTGACGTAACTTTTTCGTTTCCTTGAAAACCTTCTTTGAGAATATCCCATGCTTCTTTTGATTTTTTAATGCCATGAATTCTAGGATAGATGGTTTTTCTTATACCTTGTTGGATGAACCTTAGAGCACTAGCATCCGTCTTCCGATTTTTGTTGTGCGTCTGTCCATTCTTCTTCATCGGACTCGTCTTTATCTTCTTGAGGTGGTGGCTCAGCATATATTTCTTCAACAACCACCCATAGATCTTGCGATATAAACAGCGTCTCCATTTAACTAAACCAATGGTCGAAATTGTCTCCGTCAAAGATTAGAACTTGATTCGGAGTGTAAGAAAACATAGTCGTCACTTGATTTGAAGCCATCTTACGTAGTATATGAGTGCTCTATGTTGGGTTATTCACCAATAATTTTTTGTGGATTTTGAGAGGTGATAACAATGAGGTGATTGCTTGAGAAAGAGGTGCTTGCTTGAGAAACTCACGTGATGTATATGTGAGAG
The DNA here is from genome assembly GCA_027422505.1 of Craterostigma plantagineum. Classification (NCBI taxonomy): domain Eukaryota; kingdom Viridiplantae; phylum Streptophyta; class Magnoliopsida; order Lamiales; family Linderniaceae; genus Craterostigma; species Craterostigma plantagineum. The sequence continues at coordinate 6,286,985 of JAPQWV010000040.1, forward strand.
ATATAAGTGGTTGACAATTGTGTGGATATGTGTGTGTGGGATGAAGTCGATGCTATCAAATTTTTTTTCCTTAGCTCTGATACCAAAACTTTGCTGGCTTGTCTAATTGTGTCTTGTTCACATGCATTATTAGTTGCAAATTACGACTTTCAACACGCCATACAAAATCTACCGTTTGTTAGAGTATCTTGAGCTAGCGGAGAATTATTCATTGATTACCGTTGCTATCGAGCCATCCTCGTTAATAGAGTTGGTCATCCGGGACCATGATGCGGACTTCGGCCGATATGTGCTCGAGGGACTCGGTCGTGAACCCGAGGATTTGCGTATTACTCTACGTGCCCCGCTGCTTAGGGCTATTACCTTCACGGATTTATGCACGTCTGATTACGTAGGGGAAGACTTATCTTCTCTACGTAATGCGACAATCACATTTATAGTCCGTTTGGTTGGGGGTATTAGGGGGATTTAGATGGGTAAGGATTAATAAAAGTTGTATTTGGTAGGCATGTTATTTTAATGGCAGGATTTATTTACTACCCTCTTAATACCCCCAATTAAGTATTAAATAAATCAACCCCCCACACTACCCCTTATCTAATCCCAAGCTTTCTGGACAACTTTATCCTTTATTTCAATATTTATATTCCTAGTCCATTTTATAAATAAGATCTCGTTAACCTATTTTCTCCTATTTATTTTCATCGAAGAAACAATTCGCTCACCTCACACACCAAGACACTGACACCCATTCAACGACGACTGTCATCCGGCGACATCCAACCGCCGCGCGAGTGTCACCCAGCGAGATCCAACCACCGGCGACCATCCTAGCGTCGAGAAAAGCTCTCTCTCTCTCTCTCTCTCTCTCTCTCTCTCTCTCTCTCTCTCTCTCTCTCTCTCTCTCTCTCTCTCTCTCTCTCTCTCTCTCTCTCTCTCTCTCTCTCTCTCTCTCTCTCTCTCTCTCTCTCTCTCTCTCTCTCTCTCTCTCTCTCTCTCTCTCTCTCTCTCTCTCTCTCTCTCTCTTCCTCTAATATCTTTTTTCCTCTAATTTTGTCGCAGCGATTTCTCCATCTTACTCGATTGGAGCTGTTGACCGGATACGCTGGCCCTAGGATGAAATACGCGGCTCGATTTATGAGCTACTGTCCACAACTCCACTATTTGGTCCTCCAGCCGAGTTGGGACATGGAGGAAGATGCAAGTTTTTAAGCTTGTTTATGAAAGCAAATAATAACTTTTTTGGTCGTGTATAGGGAATTGACGTCTTTTAGAAGATCTCCCCGACATTCGTATCGCTACGCTGGAGAACGTGACTGTGGAGGAGTATCGCGGGACGCATAACGAGCTCACGATGGTCCAGTTTCTGATTAGAGCAGGACACACAATAAATCTGATCATCACCGCCCGCCGGCCCGGCCATCCACCAGAGCAGCTCTTTCCTTAGTAAGGTGAGGTTGTAGTAAGTTCTATATAAGTAACTAGGTTTTTTGCTTTTTCATATCAATAAAATCTTTATTTATCTTCAGGGTGGCGTTGCAACGTTCATCCTAATTCCTTCCTAGTATTAACAAGTAAAAAAAAAATAAAAATAGAACTCTGATCTGTATCGTAGTGCAAGGAACACAACGCCTGCTATGCTAGCCTATGAGAAAATGAGTTGAGTCCATATTTCTTAGTTCTGAAAAATACAACGCAACAGAAATGCTTGATCCTACGAGCATTTATTATTCTTGTGTCCGTGGTGAAGATGATTGGGCTGACTCTACGTGCATGCATGTAGGTTTTGCTGAGAGAAAAAAAAGAGAAATAAAAATATTGATACGGACTAGAATAGATGGGCCGAAAAACAAATAATAGAAGAGGCCCAGTAAGCCCATGAAGAGGAAGAGCCCAGAATGAAGTACAGAATCGGACCTGGGAGAAAGGACCTGCGAAGGTTCCCTGGATATAGGCATTATCCGGACAAAGGAGGGAAGACTTTTGGGTACTTCAGGATGATGGGACATCAGAAAAGAGGAAAGGAAGTCACAGAGACACGTGTCGACCATGGATGGGGCAGTATCACTGTGGGAAAAGCTGTAGCCACTTGCAGGCTGTCATTCAGTCAACATTCGTCACTGTTCATTGTACCATACCAGTCACGTCCCCTGAAATCCTGGGATATTACTTGGGAAGGGTGTTGGGAGCTACTATAAAAGGAGGGACTTAGCCATTTCTAACAACAACGATTATCATTCCAACATCTTTCCACACACGAAAAACACCTTCTCTCTCACTGTAATAATTCCTTTCCAGTAGATCTTTCAACATGTATGAGCGAAAGTAAGCTATGAGTGTGTAAATCTTCTGAGTATAGTGAAGCCCCGTTTTAGAGCGCCCGTGGACGTAGGATCTGCAAAGATCCGAACCACGTAATTCTGGTATTATTTTGTTTATGTTCAAACAGGTCCCCCACTTTCCTTCAAACAGGTCCCCCCGCGTTCCAAACACGTTCAAACAGGTCCCCAGCGTCCCAAACACATCTCAACATGCCCCAGATAGGTCCCCAGCGTCCCAATACGTCCTCAACGTTCCAGGCAGGTCCCCCAATGTCCCAAACAGGTCCCCCGATATTTCAGACAGGTCCCCCAACGTCCCAAACAGGTCCCCAAAGTCCCAAATACGTTCCAAACACGTCCCCTTCAGTTTCTCACCAATAAGCATCTTCCACACGTCTTAAATAATATCCTTTCCCCGGCTATATAAAATTCTTTACCCACACATAAAAATATCGTTGATTGGATTTGCCCCATATCAAATATATAAACATTATCTTCATTCATATCATAAAAAAAAAAAAAAGAGAACTAAAATTCTTGAATTTGAATTTCATTGCCGTTACGCATTACAAAGCTCATGCAAACTGCACGTAAAATCGATCTCACATCTCTTGCAGCCAGAGAAACGATCGAACACTTTACATCTGAAACCATCCCTTGTCTTCTTCTCCTACAATACTTACAGTACATCTGCTCTAATGCAGTGCCTGTAATAAATACGCCAAAAAAACCGAAAAAAAAAAACTGTACTTAGATCGCCGAGTGCCCGAAAAGCTTCACAGTCGACCCAGAGCCGTCTCCTCACTCGAAGCTTTTTTACGTAAACGAAAAAAATAAATAAATATAATTTTGCGCCCAATAATTCTTCATCGAGCATCCTCCGTGAAAACCCTATATATGAAGTCCCGAAAACGCCTGGAATACTGCCTGGGATCGACGGCCGAGATCGAAGTAGGATCGTACTGAAACGACTTGTACGCATGTTCGAGCTTCTTGCTAATATCGTAGTCTTGCAAAATGTCTATGATTCCGAAAACTAAAACAACGTCGTAATATTCGCCCGTCGCCTCGCCGATGACCTGAGCCTCGCCGCCGTAATTTCTCCTCACCGTTAGTTCTGCCCGAGCGGGCAAGTTCGAACCTATCCTAGACGATGCCAAGCTGTCCGTAAAACAAAATAATAATAATTATTAGGGAAAATCTCGAGAAAAAAATTACTTAGGCGCTCGTACGTAAGCATTCTATTACCTGTTATCCAATCCCGATAGTGCTTCATTGGCTCGACCTCCTACGCAAACATCGAAAACTTTCCGAGTAAGATTCTGTGTCCCAAGGTTAGGATACGTTTCGTATGCAGAATTCAATGCGGAAGAGGAAACGAAAATGTAATGATACGCATCACATCATTGAACATGACGCTATGCGTGTCATCCGATTACACATTTTTTCTTTTCCGTTCCACGTGGAATTTTCGCATACCAAAGGCACCCTTGAAGTCAAGGATATGAGAAATGAAGATCGAAGAGTCGGTTCGAGTTTATAGTATATATACCAAGAGGAGATCTCGGGATTTTAGGCTCGGGATTTAGGGCCCGGCCCGAATTCGAGACTTCCCTGAAGTGAACGCCGACGAGGAGGCTATAGTCCATTATTCTCTCTTGCTCGAGGAATTCACAGTCTCGATCGACTTGCCTACGCAAAATATTCTTATTAGCGACCCATATCTCGCTAAATTTTCTGCTACACGACTTATGTTACATAAGAAGACGACCAAATTATATATATATATATATATATATACCTTCGAAGTTCTTGAAATCGAGGCTTGTGCAATCTGAAGATGAAGTTCAAATCGAGGTCCTTGAGAGTCGTCGTAGAGTCGATGTCAGATTCTGGCTTGGCGGTTAGTCGGCCGTGCGAAGAGCCTTTTAAGTCGAAACGCCTGTGGATCGCATATTCGGTGCAGAACAAATTCCCCATAACCACAAACCTCACCTGCTTATTTATGACCGTCAGTATTTGTCGGAAATAAATTATATAAATCTAAAATACGACGCATTCCCTTGAAAACTTAAGATTTCATGTGAGGTGGTCATTTAAGATGTATCAGAGCTCAACGTTTGTGGCTGGATGATAATGAGCTCAGGTTGTTTTGGAAATAAATATAATTCTAAATATGATACGCTCATAAGTTTAAGCTTTTAGGTGAAGTGGTCATTCAAAATGTATTTCTCGCCAGCTTACCTTCTTCTGCGCGGGCCCAGTCATCTTCACGCAGTGAAGACCGAAGAACCTCGTTACGAGCGTGTTCTCGAAAGCCCTGACGTGGTTGTAGTAAGCCGGGAGCATTCTTTTAAGTACCTGCTGAATGGAATAATGTAACCAAGTGGATCGTTACGACAAATCGGCGGAAAAATAAAAAAGCACGCCGAACAAAAATTGGGACGTAAGGCGCTTGCTCACTTTCACTTCGGACTTCTTCATGGTTTTTATCATGTACTTGTCGTCGCTCGTGAGGTAGAAGAAGCTTCCGCTCTTTCCGGGCGACGACAATTCTCTGAGCGCATCGTTTCCGCATAGGGAGAGCATGTAATCCGCCGGGTCGACCTTAAATAATTTCCTGAGCGTTCTGAAAAAAAAAAAGCATCGTCAACCAAAGACGTGCAAAAAAAAAGCGGCGCAAAAGAACACACTGCGCTTTTTCGTAATAATTCTTTTCCCGCACCTGAAAACTAAAGGACAGTAATCCTTCCATTTGAACTCACATGATTGGTGGGGCGGCGTATGCTTCGAACCCTCGGGCGGAAACTTAGTCCAAACCTTTTCCCTCGGGTCGAACGCCGACCCTTTCAGATCGAGCGACGTCGCCGGCGCCGGCCTCCCCACGGCATGCCTACGAAAAAAATTTCAGCAAAATCGGTGAAAGAAAACGGAAAATTTTGATATACTCCCACGTGGTTATACAGAAATGCACGATACTACATTATGCTTTTTATTGCGCAGAACCCCCTCGTGTTGTTCTAAACTTAACATCGTACTCCTTGTGCCGTCTAAAACCAAGCATCATACCTCCCAATTAGGGAGCGTAAATGACAATGAGCGCATAATTAAATAAACCCCGAGAGTTTTTTCGTGCAATTTTCAAACTATACGTGTTCAGGCAGAAAACGAAGTACGCCCTACCTTATTCCCAGCTGCAAATTGAGCATCAAATCGTAATTCTTATGACCCTTCGATATCGCATTGCCCTGCCTTTTCGCGGGCTTTATAACCATATGCGGCCTTACGAACCCGCCCCTCGAGCCCGAGCCCGACCCGTCTAGCTCGTCTGCGGTCGAACCGCCCCCAGCCTCTCGGTCAGACGATCCTAAGTTTCGGTCAGACTCCGAGCCCAAGCTCGACTCGCCGTCCGCTGACCTCAGCCTTACGTCATCGTAATCCTTGTTATTATTATTATTAATCTCTCTGTAGTAACTCTTCCAAGCAGATTGCTTCTGTACCGACTCGGCCTCGCATGGCCAGTTAACCCTCTTCTGAGAAGGGTAGATCGGTATTTTTTCGCCATGGCTGATTCTGCAATCGCTTAGGTTGACCAAATAAACTTCTTGTGGGTCCCAGTCGAAGGTGCCCATGTCAGAATTCGATGGGTAGTAAGATCCGCTCTGTTCCCTCGGATCTTCGCTCCACACGCCGACGTAGAAGCTGCCGTCGACCCATCGGAAGGTGCCGTTTCCTCTCGGGAGGCCTTCGAACCAAGAGCCTTCGTATTGGTTACCGTTTTCCCAGATCATCGTGCCGGCGCCGTGCATTTTGCCGTGCTTCCACTGGCCGGCGTATTCGTTGCCGTTGCTCCACAGGTACCTTCCCTTGCCGTCGGGGTGGTTGCGCCGCCACTGGCCGTCGTAGCAGTCGCCGTCGGCGTAGCTGTGGGTGCCCTTTCCGTGCCTCATGTTGCAGACCCATCCGCCCTTGTAGGCGTCGTTGGTGGCGCCCATGTAAGAGCCTTCGCCGTCCATGAATCCGTTCTTGAACTGGCCCTCGTAGGTGGCGCCGGACGGCCAGCTGAACCTTCCCTTTCCGGCGGCTTTTCCTCGGAGCCATTCGCCGACGTACATACATCCGTCGTCCCATACGCATTTTCCGTGGCCGTGAGGGCGGTGGTCGGACCACTGGCCGGTGTATACGTCGCCGTTTGGGAAGGCCTTTTCGACGTGGTAGACTTCGCCGGGCTCGTGGATTTCGTCGGCGTCGTCGACGTGGGCCACCGACATTGTCGTGAATAATAGGCTTCTCTTCGTTGACGCTTGGGATTTTTTCACCTTCGTTTCCCAAGTCTTGAGCCCTTGGCTCATTATCTTTCAGAAAGATTCGATTTTTTATCTGCGCTCTTCGGCTCAGCCCAGGCGAGTTTTTCTTCGAATTGGAGAAGAAGGTTTCTTCTTAGGCAAATCGACGAACATCTTCCGAACAGAACAGATCAGCAAAATGATGGTTAAGGACAACAAAAGTGGGGGACCCTTAAAGGCAGAGACAACAAATGAGCAGCTTGTTTTAATGAAATTTGTCTTTATTTTGGCTTATGTGCTCAAACAGGTATCTTTTGCCATGTGAACTTTGAAAATGGCAGTTAGATATTCTCGGAAACAGAGTTCATTAGATTGCTGACATACATACAAAAGGAAAAAAAGAAGCGAGAGAGAGAGAGAGAGAGAGAGAGAGAGAGAGAGAGAGAGAGAGAGAGGAGGAGGGAGATGAACGAATGAGAGAGAATTTACAATGGGCATCAACCATGAAAGAGAAGAACCCTATTATTCTTTCCCTGATTTTCTTTTTCTTGGAAAAACATTTGACCTGTCTTTTAATCTCTGGTGAATTGTCCTGAAAAAAGATGTCTCGAGGTAAAAGAAAGGAACAAAACCAATGTCCTTTGTTCTCTTACACCTACGCCCCTTGCCCAAGAAAATTAAATAATAAAAAAAAAAACATAAATTATGTAATTATATCTTGATTTAGCATTTTTTTCTTGTTAATTTTAGATTAAGATGGAACCAAAGATCTCCAAGCCAGACATAGATGTTAGCTTCCGTATTTGGCTCCTTAATCTTCTTATATACCTAACAAATGGAGAGGTTGAGAAAATTACTATATATTGCTTGCTCAAGTACTATATATGCAAATTGCAATATTCAAATATGTCAAAATTAATTCTAATTGATATATGTATATATATATAACGAAAGCATCAAATGCATGATTCTATTATATGGTCTAAAAGCAAGAACCCCAACATGACACATGCTACTAAATAATATTTTTCTTAATCATTCGGTTTCGTAACGACATTATTACTAAGGCAGTTATTAGTTGGGATAGCCAAATTCACGAATTGAAAAGTCAGATATATATTATATTGTATTTTGCCAGATCTCAGTGTTGGGTTTTTAAGCCCAATGGGCCTTGGGCCCAAGTGTGGGTAATTGGCCCACTAATAGAAGAGCTTAAACGATTTTATTAAATCGAGAAGACGTCGGTCGTCGAAACGAGAAATCGTTGAAAGATTACGAATCTACGTTTCGAGAAGAATCTAACGAATATTAATTTGCTCAAAACCGATATCGGGTGAATGAGAAATTAATTGGTAAAGCCGGCCCAAATAAAATATAAAAAAAAAAACGAAAAAAAAAATTAAAAAAAAAAAAAAATTGATGACGTGGCGGCTGATGACGTGTCACTGACACGCGGACTGACGTGGACTGACGTGGCGCTGATATGGCGCTGACTGGGCATGGTGATGTGGCTGATTGAAGGGGTATTGGGTATCAGTCCGAGAGTTGTGACTATTCCCAGATTGACCCCTGGCCAAAGGTTGTGCCTATTTGCAATTCGGCCCAGTCAAAGGAGGTCAAGCTGAAAAGTTATGACTTTTCGCGAATTGACCCCTGCAGCTTTTCGAACAGTATAAATAGGTCCCCTGGCAGAATAGAAATTCATTCATTTTACTCCCAGCACTTTAGAGAAAGTTGACAGCACATCCCTTAGGCATAATAAAGCATAAAAACGCAAGAAAGGCTCGAGTCTTTAGTAGATTCGCCCGATAATTTCGATACGGTGTGCGACGTTTCGAAATTCTTGAAGTCGTTGTATCTTCGGGACGTATTGCGACAACCCGAGGCACTGAAATACGGGGCAATAACGTCTTACGGAAAGCGTACGACGTACGTGCCTCGACTTCGACGTAATAAGCCGAAACTCTGTTCGAGCTTTACGAGCGCCACCGACAGGACGCCAACACCGGAACCAACAATCGTAAGACGTTATTCTGTCTGATCGATGGCGACAATAGCAACTATTCCCACCGCCGTACCGCTGACGGGAACTAGCCACGCCGAAAGGCCGGCGAAATTCAACGGGGCGGATTTCAAGAGATGGCAACAGAAGATGCTGTTTTATCTCACGACCTTGAACCTGGTGCGCTATCTGAAAGAGCTCCCGCCCCAGGTGAACGCCAACGACGCCGCTGACGATGCTGCACCCGAAGTTGACGACCAACAACAGGCGGCGTTGGACACGTGGAATCACAACGATTTCATGTGTCGTAATTACATTTTGAACGCCCTAGACGACTCCCTATACAACGTCTACGCAGTGGCCAAGACTGCTAAAGAGTTGTGGGACTCGTTAGATAAGAAATACAAGACCGACGATGCTGGACTGAAAAAGTTCATAGTCGGCAGATTCTTGGACTATAAGATGACCGACTCCAAACCAGTGTTGGACCAGGTCCGTGATCTGCAATTGATAATCCACGATATACACGCGGAGAATATGCAGGTCAGCGAATCCTTCCAGGTAGCTGCTATAATAGAGAAGCTGCCGCCCCTGTGGAAGGACTTCAAGAACTACCTCAAGCACAAGCGTAAGGAAATGGGGCTTGAGGACCTGATTGTGAGGCTTCGAATTGAAGAAGATAATCGAAGAATCGAGGGCAATAACAAAAGGGGCAGCGTGGAGGTACGTGCGAACCTGGCCGAATCGAGCACCGGCAAAAAGCGCAAGAGGCCTAATACGACGCATCAGAAGCCCAACAAAATAAGGGGCAACTGCTACAACTGCGACAAACCTGGGCATATGGCCAAGGATTGTCGGCTGAAGAAAAAGAGCAAGAAGAACCAAGCTCACTTGACCGAGGCAAAGCCGGGGACAGATCTAACGGAGATGGACCTAGCCGCCGTCGTATACGAGGCCAACGTGGTAGACAATCCTAGGTCGTGGTATATCGACTCTGGAGCGACTCGCCACATCTGCTCTGATAAGGAGATGTTTTCAACCTACATTCCTATATCAGGCAGGAAGCTGTTTATGGGCAACGCAGCCACCTCTGACATCGTCGGATTAGGGAGGGTAGTGCTGAAGATGACCTCGGGCAAGGAACTCACTCTTGTGGACGTGCTGCATGTGCCAGACATCCGCAAGAACTTGGTGTCCGGCTCCCTGTTGAGCAAAGCCGGATTTAGGCAGGTGTTTGAAAGCGATAAGTATGTACTGACCAAAAACGGTCATTTCGTAGGAAAGGGCTACCTCGAGAAGGGGCTCTTTAAGATGAATGTAATGCCTGTAATACGCGAGATTGAGCTCGCTAATAATAATAAAGAAAATTCATCTTACTTGGTTGAATGTTCCAATTTATGGCATCATAGATTAGGACACGTGGGTTTAAATAAAATAAAGAAATTAATAAGTTTAAACCTGCTTCCACAAATGGAAGTCGACACACAACAAAAGTGTGAAGTCTGTGTCGAGGCCAAAATGGCCAAAGCACCGTTCTTCTCTGTTGAGAGAAGTAGTGCGCCTCTAGAATTGATCCATACTGATATATGTGATTTGAAGTTCGTGCAGACTAGAGGTGGGAAAAAGTACTTTATTACTTTTATCGATGATTGCACGAGATTTTGCTACGTATATCTGTTAAGTGGCAAGGACGAGGCTCTTGATGCCTTCAAAAGATATAAGAGTGAAGTTGAAAATCAACTAAACTCAAGAATTAAAATAATTCGAAGTGATAGAGGAGGAGAATACGTGGCGCCGTTCGAAGAATTTTGCCAAGAGCACGGCATTATTCATCAAACAACCGCGCCCTATTCACCTCAATCAAACGGCGTTGCTGAACGCAAAAATAGGTCTCTTAAGGAGATGATGAATGCTATGTTGATCAGTTCTGGGCAACCTCAGAACTTGTGGGGGGAAGCAATCCTCTCGGCAAATCGCATTCTGAATATGGTGCCACACAAAAAGAAAGAAAAGACTCCATACGAACTATGGAAAGGTAGGGCTCCGTCCTACAATTACCTGAAAGTGTGGGGGTGCCTAGCAAAGGTCGAAATACCTAAACCCAAACAGGTTAAGATAGGACCCAAGACTGTTGATTGCATTTTCATCGGATATGTTAATAACAGTAGTGCATATAGATTTCTAGTGCACAAATCAGAAAACCCTGGAATGAATGCAGGGATGATATTTGAGTCGAGGAACGCTGTATTCTTCGAGAATATTTTTCCAAATAAGGAAAAGAAAGAAATAAGCTATAATAAGCGAACTCACGATGCCGTTGAGAGTTCACCTCAAGAAAACGAGGAACCACGGCAAAGCAAACGCAAAAGGGTGGCCAAGTCTTTTGGGCCTGATTTCCTAACTTATATGTTAGATGATGAACCACGGACCTTGCAAGAGGCATTGTCCAGTCCAGAAGCTCCGTTCTGGAAAGAAGCTGTGAATAGCGAGATTGAGTCCATAATGCAAAACCATACGTGGGGGCTGGTAGATCTCCCAAAGGGGTGCAAGCCTTTAGGATGCAAATGGGTCCTTAAAAGGAAGCTTAAGACCGATGGATCAATCGAAAAATATAAAGCTCGTTTAGTAGCTAAAGGGTTTAACCAAAAGGAGGGGTACGATTTCTTCGACACCTACTCACCCGTGACAAGGATTACATCCATACGGGTCTTGATTGCTATAGCAGCGTTGTATGACCTCGAGATACACCAGATGGACGTGAAAACGGCCTTTCTAAATGGGGAACTTGAGGAAGAAATATATATGAGACAGCCCGAAGGGTTTATTGTACCCGGGCAGGAAAGTGAAGTGTGCCGACTCGTGAAGTCACTTTACGGGCTTAAGCAAGCGCCAAAACAATGGCACGAGAAGTTCGACATGACGATGTTGTCGAATGGGTTCAAGATTAATGAGTGTGATAAATGCGTTTATATAAAAGGCACACCCGATGAGTTTGTGATTGTCTATCTTTACGTAGACGACATGTTAATCATGGGAAGCAGTCACAAAATAATCGTGAATACAAAGAATATGCTGAAAAATCATTTCAGTATGAAAGATATGGGCTTGGCTGACGTCATTTTGGGAATAAATGTCTCTAAGACGTCCGAAGGAATTGTGATTACACAATCCCACTATGTTGAGAGCGTGTTAAAGAAATTTAACGCCTTCGATGATCCTCCGGCTAAGACTCCTGTGGATACTAATATACACTTAGCCAAAAACAGAGGAGAGCCTGTGTCGCAACTCGAATACGCTCGGGTGATTGGCAGTCTGATGTATTTGTCTAACTGCACTCGACCTGACATAGCGTACTCAATTAGTAAACTGAGTAGGTTTACGAGTAACCCGGGTAGTAGCCATTGGGTAGCACTAAGAAGAGTGCTGAGATATCTAAAGCACACTATTAATCACGGCATACTATACTCAAGATATCCCGCAGTACTAGAAGGGTATTGCGATGCGAATTGGATATCTGATAGTAAAGACTCTAAATCCACGAGTGGTTATATATTTACCATAGGTGGAGGAGCAGTTTCTTGGAAGTCCTCCAAACAAACGTGCATAGCTCGATCCACGATGGAGTCGGAGTTCATCGCACTAGATAAAGCCGGCGAAGAAGCAGAATGGCTTCGAAATTTTCTGGAAGATATTCCGTGTTGGAACAAACCTGTGCCACCAATTATGATTCACTGCGATAGCATGGCGGCTATCGGCAGGGCACAGAATTGTATGTATAACGGTAAGTCTCGGCACATTCGTCGGAGACATAACACCGTAAGACAGCTTATCTCTAGCGGAATAATTTCCACCGACTATGTAAAGTCAAAGGAAAATATTGCGGATCCGCTGACAAAAGGCATAGCTAGAGATCAGTTAGAAAACGCAGTAAGGGGAATGGGACTAAAAATCCACACAGCAAAGAACAAAAACAGTGGTAACTCAACCTCGATGAGTGGAGATCCCACGAACTTGGTTCAATGAGACAACTAAGCTGTGATTAGTTCAGTAGTATACTTGGAAACTAATAAAGTCCATTCTCGACAGCTGCCCAAGTAATTTCCCGATGACGTGTGGTTAGGGTAAGCACTTATGCTTTTAATGATGACTATACCAAATTGGTGGAGTATTTCGGGCTACTCCAGGATTAAGTCCTAATAGTCGGTCACCTATATAAGTGTGAAGTGGGGCCGCTTCAATGGAAAACACTTATGAAACGGAGATATGGTCCACGGCCGAAACGGACACAACGTGAGAATCGAAAAGAGATCAGATTCATCACTGTGTGTATACTGTTGTCTTGGTTTACACAAAAAGCCGCCAGTTCAAGACATCACGTTCACTGAGCAGCGAGTAAATCCGATAGTATTTCACTAGGGAAGGTTCAAAGCCACAAGCTACCTATCCCGATGCAGTGATGGGTCGTCGGGACTTTCTTGCAAGAGTCAGCATGCATTGCATTTACATTAATTTCCATTCATGTGGGGGATTGTTGGGTTTTTAAGCCCAATGGGCCTTGGGCCCAAGTGTGGGTAATTGGCCCACTAATAGAAGAGCTTAAACGATTTTATTAAATCGAGAAGACGTCGGTCGTCGAAACGAGAAATCGTTGAAAGATTACGAATCTACGTTTCGAGACGAATCTAACGAATATTAATTTGCTCAAAACCGATATCGGGTGAATGAGAAATTAATTGGTAAAGCCGGCCCAAATAAAATATAAAAAAAAAAACGAAAAAAAAAATTAAAAAAAAAAAAAATTTGTTGACGTGGCGGCTGATGACGTGTCACTGACACGCGGACTGACGTGGACTGACGTGGCGCTGATATGGCGCTGACTGGGCATGGTGATGTGGCTGATTGAAGGGGTATTGGGTATCAGTCCGAGAGTTGTGACTATTCCCAGATTGACCCCTGGCCAAAGGTTGTGCCTATTTGCAATTCGGCCCAGTCAAAGGAGGTCAAGCTGAAAAGTTATGAGTTTTCGCGAATTGACCCCTGCAGCTTTTCGAACAGTATAAATAGGTCCCCTGGCAGAATAGAAATTCATTCATTTTACTCCCAGCACTTTAGAGAAAGTTGACAGCACATCCCTTAGGCATAATAAAGCATAAAAACGCAAGAAAGGCTCGAGTCTTTAGTAGATTCGCCCGATAATTTCGATACGGTGTGCGACGTTTCGAAATTCTTGAAGTCGTTGTATCTTCGGGACGTATTGCGACAACCCGAGGCACTGAAATACGGGGCAATAACGTCTTACGGAAAGCGTACGACGTACGTGCCTCGACTTCGACGTAATAAGCCGAAACTCTGTTCGAGCTTTACGAGCGCCACCGACAGGACGCCAACACCGGAACCAACACTCAGTGAATAAACTTGTCAATGATTTGTTTATCTATTTTTCCACGTCTTGTTTTGATCAATTAACATCACTTCTAATATTCAATAGAGGTGTGTTGTGCTTTTTCGTTACATGGCGACATTATCACCAGCTCAAAGGATATATGCGCACGTCTTTTACGTAAACTCATTTCGAAACCATTATAATAATCAAACATCAAGTTCCAATGAGTACGACAATATATGCGTATTCATTTTCTTTACATTCCTTTCGTGTCTTTCTTGGCAACTACGTGAGGCTCTTCAACGTTATTACATGGTAACATTTTTCAATTTAGTTACTTGAAAGCCACATAAGTTTTAATGGAACGGTAATGTTCAAAATCTTAAACTTAGGCGAATTAATACGTGGTGGCCTTGTGCCACGAAGACAGTGAATGCCACATGGCAACTATATAAAATGACCCCCGAGAAAATCAATATATATATATAATTTTGAGTAATAATGTACGAAAATGTGGCACTTGTCTTGTCCTTAAGGAGACAAAACATTTATGGCCGATAGTTACACTTGATCCGAATTCATAGAACAAAATGTGTGTAATGTTTGTCTATTTCCATGCATGCATTGTGGTCTTAGCTTCCATCATTATCATTCATGTCCCAAACATTCGATTTTGCCATCTCCTAATCATTTGGGCTTTGAGATTTGGGCCGTATCGAAAGAAAATGGGCCCAATCTTATTCAAAAGGCCCAACTTATTATGCCATATCCACTCGAGGATAAAATATGGGGGGTTTTAAATAAACAAAATTGGAAGCTTCGTAATTTGAATATTTTGAAGGGCTTAAAGGTAATTGCACGATATTACACACAGGCCACAGCTATCTCTCTCTCTCTGGTTGCTAATAAAAATAAAAAGAAAAAAGAAAAAACAAAATCAGGAAGAGAACTGAGAATGGCTTCGTCGCTTAAATACGTGTCCGTGCCGCCGAACTCGGCGAACCTCGCCGAAGCGCGTAAGCGCGTGTTCGAGTTATTCAAGACGGCGTGCAGATCTATACCCACCATCATGGATATATACACCCTAGACGACGTCGTTAAACCTGCTGAGCTCCGTGCCGCCGTCGCCTCCGAGATCCGTAAGAACGCACACATCACTAACCCTAAGGTCCGGTGAACGTCTTAGCACTCCTCTTTTTTTTTTTCAATTGTAGATTCTTCGTCTCTATTTGCTTTCGTTCCTTTAATTGCTTTGAGCTTTGATTTTATTTAATTGTAATCGGACTGAGCTTGGCAACGAAATCAATCGATTGATTTTCTGATAACCTCTGTATCTGATACTTTCCTTGAGGCTTGATTTAGCTGTGGTTAAGTGGCGTGACTCGATTTCAGCTGGTGATTTGAATGTGATGTGAAATGGGGATCTTTTTAGTTCTGATTTTGATTTCAGCTGTGATTTTGAGACTTCCCCTGATGTATATTTCCTACTGCATCCGACAAGGAGAATATGAAAAGATACCCTATTTTCGCTAAGGCCTATAGTTTTTGCACTGCAGACTTCAAAAACAGCTCTGCTTTCATTTCATACAGGAAAGGTTACATATTTCAAACTGGTTCATAATCTTTCAACAATACATGCGGAAATAAAATGTTAGATAAGTTGCTTCGATCCAACCTAACACCGTAAGCAGAAACCTCATTATATGATTTGATGATAGTTGGACAGACATTCCTTGTAGGAACTTGCAAGCCCCTTCCCTCCTTCTTCCCCTGCTAGCATTATATTTAAACGCAAGCGTCGTTTTAGCTGTTTATTCGAATTATTAGGCAGACGATACATTACACATATGGTACGTGGTTCACTAGTGTCTTAATGTGATCTGCACTTATCACAGGTAATTGATCTGCTTCTGTTCAAGGGGACAGAGGAGCTGAGCAACATTGTCGAGCATGCGAAGCAGCGACACCACATCATCGGTCAGTACGTTTTGGGCCCTCAGGCGGCTAAACAAGAAATGGCGTCCCGAGAACAAGGAGCATCTGATTTCCTAAGGACTTTCTACAAAAGCAACTACTTCTGAACAAACTGCTGATGTGATGCCTTGTGTGTTTCCAGGTATTTCCAGTAGTTGCTTCTGCAAATAAAAGAGAACTTGGCTTGTGTCTTTCTTCTTCTCATCAATACTCTTTGGGGTTTATTAGCATGATTGATTCATTACAATACATGTAACTTCCATGCGGTGAACATGAATTGTTATGCAGCTTCCTTTGCTCCCATCAACTGCAAGAAAAACCTTAATAACAGCACACTAACAACAGCACAACGGACACTTACGAGCCCATTCTCATTGCACACCAAACACCTCTTATACTCCCCTTTGTCTTCTTCGAGGAGCTTTCGACTTCCACTGCAATTATCGCACGGTAAGAACCGAGCATCTCCACAAGCATTGCAAGGCCTAAGACCGCTTAAAGGGAACCCTTTTTCCTAGTTCTCCCATTTCTAGCAATTGCTTCACAACGTCTGCCCCGCCGACATACCTTCCCTTTACGAAGACTTGAGGCAGCAAAATTGCCTCTTCGTTCTTCTTCATCTTTCCCAATATTGTCTGAAGATCCTCTCTGTAGCTGAAATCCATCGAAACGTCCCTTTCGTCTACGTTTACATGGAAGCCTCTGAAGATCATCCTCACGCTGTGGTAGTCTTGGAACGTCTTGCGGACCCCACAGAGGCTCGTGTAGTAAATGACCACTCTGTCCTCGGTGCCCAGGAGGTCTGAGGCATGATTTCGGGGGGCGATTTTGGGAGTTCGGTCTTGGTTATGGTGTTTTTCGAATATGGAGCGGAGTTTCCTGACTTTGCTTTGTAGGATGGAGTTTAAGAAGGAAGAGTAAGGAGAAGGGTGGTGGTGGGTCGGTCCGTCGATGACATGCGTGCGAAGTGGGACCCACAACACACTTCAAAACGCGCAATCTACTTTGAATTGAATGCCAACTGCCAACAATTTCCTTGCATTCACACCAAGACACCTGAATTACAAACATTTAACGAAGCTTCAACTTCAAATTCGCTCGAATCACTCTCCCGATAGAGAAAAACCCTTGGCCTTCAACCTCCTCTGAAGCCCGAAAAACCTAATCCCCGAAACCACCAAGTCTGCCGTCGTCTTCTTCATATGCTCAACGAGCATCTCATCATAAGCTATTACATCAGCTTCCCTTACATACCCCTTCTCCTTCATAGCCTCGAAGAAACTCCTCGCCTCCTCGACGCTTCCATGCTTGCACATACCATATATCGCAGCGCAGCATAGTACAGCAGCCTCGCCCGGGCCCCACCCTTCCTCCGCCAGCTCGTCCACCACTTCCACCACCTTCCTCGCATCGTTCGACTTGCAAGAATCTATAACAGTCAGGGCGTACTTAAACTCTGCGGGCCCGCCTGCAACGTTTCCCAAACAGTCCCTTATCAGCATCATGGCTGCGTCGATCTCTCCCTTCTTGCATAAAGCTTTCACCAGGGAAGAGTAGGCTTCGATCGTAGGGACCGAGGAGGATTCGACTACCTTGTTGTACAATTTGCACGCCTCGTCAGCGTTTCCCAGTCTGACGTGGCAGGTGATTGCGTGGCTGTAGGAGAATGAGTCGGGCGCCAGGGCTGGAGAAGAAGAGTTGAGCTCGTTGAAGAGTTTTATAGCCTTTTTTTCCTCGCCGTTGCTTAGGAGGGCTTCCATTATCATGTTGTACATTGGGACGTTCATATGGCCCTTCGTTTTCAAGAATTCGAACACTTTCAGAGCAGTCGATAGGCCGTCTTCCTTCTTCTCCAACATGCAACGAAAGAATTCCAACAGAATTTCGGGTATGGAGATTCCAGCCCTTTGAATTCGTCCGAGCATTTTGGAGAATTCGTCCATTCTTTTCGACTCTGCGTACGAGATTAAAATGGGATTCACAGTATGGAAATCTGGGCTGAGTTCCTCTCTGACTGATTCTTGAAAGAGTTTGCAAGCCTTGTCGACGAGCCCTTCTTTGCAGAAACCTCTGATGAGATAATTGAATATGGGCAAATCTGCTCGGTATCCACATTCTATCAAGTCTTTAAGCAATTCACACGATTTACCAACTCTTCCCTCGTCGACGAATGCTTCGATCAGCGACCCGTAAATCCCTCTATCGATCAAGTAATTTCGTTCCTTCATCTCCTTAAACAGTTCGTAGCCTTCGCCGACGCGTTTCTCTTTGCAAAGGGCTGTCAGCAATGTCGAATAAGCCATTACGTCGGGCTCTATTTTATCTTCTTCCATTTCTTTCCAAACCCTTAAACAACCGTCGAGATTTCCCTTTGAGATCAACGTTTTCACCATTGCAGTGTAAGCAAAAACGTCGGGCTTGCACAGTTTCTTCCTCATTTCATCCACGAGGCTCAGTGCTTCCTCTATTCGATTTGCTTTACAGAAACCCTTAATCAGAATCATGTAAGTTACGTTCTCCTCGACCAAACCGTCCCCTTTGAAATCGTCGTACACAGACAAGGCTAAGTCTAAGTGATCGGTCTTGACTAAGGCATCCATTATTCTGTTGTACAGAAAGACCCTTGGCTTTACACCGAATTTCTTCATCTTTTCGTATACGTAATGAACCCTAAGCCCCCTATTGGCATCGGCGTGCATTCTTATCAAGATTTCGAACTGCTTTTCGCTCGGCGGCTTTCCTTGCATGTTCATCAATTCTGGCACTTGATCAGCAGCTCGAAACTGATTCACCCTATTTAAGAAATAGGAATAGGCGTTATAGCAAGCGAAATCGTGCCTATAACCCTTCTGCTTCCCTGTTGAATCGAAGATCAAATCGAAGAAGATGATAAGGGGAATGCAATCAACTGTGGAAAAACAAAACCCTAGAAATTGGGCAGCCAGACATTCAAAATTCGCAGTTTCTATTCAAAATCAAGGAAGCAAATTACCAGCCCAACTGAACAATTTGGTCGACAACCTCGAATCTACGTGGGGAAACTTCAGAACCTCCGTGACTATGCTCGGCGTCACTCTTCGAAGGCGATTGAGCTCAGCTATGAGCTCGGGGCTCCACTGCTTGTGTTTTCTGAACGCGTCCACTATGTACCTTGCGATCGGCGACAGGCGCTTCGCTAGGGTAAAGAAATCCTCCGATGGGTCTTTCGTCGGCGGCGGAGGGTTTGGTCCGTAACCGTCGGGGTCCCATTTTTGGAGCTCAAACGGTTGGCTGAATTCGGGTCTTGCGGTGGTGGGTGGCTTGAGCGTGCGGCGGTTGGTGAAAAGTCCGCCGCGTACTGTGGGGCGGTTTTGGGTGGGCTTACGGTGGCCGTAGTAGAAATACGGTTTGTGGGGTTTCGGTGCTAACTGCGGTGGCGCCGGAGGCATTTTTATTTTTTATTTTTTTTCTTTTATTAATTTTATTTCATAAGAATTGAGCTTTTGTTGCAGTGCGAAATTTCTCTCTTTTCTCGTGTGGATTACTATTCATCGCCCTTTTTCTTAATCACCGTCCCTTAATAGTCTGTAAAGAAACGATTTTGCTCTCATGATATTTAAACTAATCTAAAAAGAAAAAACTAATGTGTATACAAAATTCTTGTACAAAATACTGAAAATTACACACACAAATAAATTCGAACGATCTTCGGCAATGGATCGAAACGAAAAAAAAATCGATTTAACATTTTAGGACCGATCGATCGATATTTTCGTCCCTGCAGTTCAGGGGCCTTTATCGTAAAAATCGTTCGTACGTAGATGAATTATCAAACACGGATCGGAATCGTTGAAAAAAGTCTCGATCGAACGAAATTTCCGGCCGGCACACGGCACGGCCGATCGGCATTTTCGACCGGCACAAGGCGTAGCCAAAAAAAATTGAGCCAGCCGAAAATTCCGATTGGTCGGAACAGTCCCGGTCGAAAATTATTTTTGGCGGGAACAATTCCGGCCGAAAATATCGGAATTTTCGGCCGGCACATGGCACGGCCGAATTTTTTTTCAGCTACGCCTTGTGCCAGCCGAAAATGCCGATAGGCCTTGCCGTGCGCCGGCGGGAAATTTCGTTCGATCGGGACTTTTTTCAACGATTCCGACCCGTGTTTGATAATTCATCTACCTAAGAACGATTTTCACGATAATTCGTAAGGCCCCTACACTGCAGGGACGAAAATATCGATCGGTCATAAAATGTTAAGATCGATTTTTTTTTTCCGTTTCGATCCATTGCCGAAGATTGTTCGAATTTATATTTGTGTGTAATTTTTAGTATTTCGTACCAGAATTTGTATACACGTTAGTTTTTCTTTTTAAATTAAGTTAAATATGGCGGCCTAAAAAATGGGACCGCCCCGCCCCGCAGCGGGCCGCGGGTTTGGCGGGCCAGGCCCGCCCCCACTAAAATATATATTTTTTAATTTTTTGTTATAATTTTAAATTTTAATTTGTTAATAATTTTTTAATAATTATGGTATTTATTAAAAAATTATGGATAAATATGCTATTAGTTATATGGTTGAATAAATATGGTATTAATTACATATAATTAATGAATCATTAATTACATTACCTAATTAATTATATATTTCTTATCTATATAATATATATTTATATAATATATATAATTAAGAGATTGGTGGGCCGGCCCACGGGCTAGCCCGCCCCGCCAAAGCCCGCGCCCACGCGGGCTGGCCCGCCGAGGCCCACCCCTGGCGGGCCAAAAATATTGAAGCCCAACACGCCCTTTTGGCAGCACTACTTTCTTCACTATGTAAAGCCCATTAAAATTGAAGGTGTGGCCCATTAACCATAATGGGTCTTTTAATAGAATAAAAACATATTTTTTTTAAAAGGTACGAGATATAATAAAAACATAGCTAGGTCATTTTCGATAATTTTTAAAAAGGAAAAAATAACTATTTGTTTTTAATTATGAAAAGTAAAACGATTCAGAAATCCACCTTTGACAGGGTGTCCGCATTCCAACTCAGTGACAAATAAATTGTTGTTTTCTTCAAACTGGTGAAGGTCCAATATCAATTTTAAAATTATATGCCAAGGGACCTTATGTTAGCTTTATGTACATAAAGCTAGGATTAAGATATTAAGTCCGTTAAATATGAATTAATATTTAACTAGGTAGCTTGATGTTTGATTGGATCAATAGAAGACAAAAGACAAAAATAAATATAAAAACGTTTCTTTATGTCATTCATTCTTCAAACTTTGACTAACTAAACTGGCATTTTGTACAGATAGATGCTCAGTATATATAATTTATATTTTATATGCAATATGATATATCTGTATAAACATATTCCACACAACACAACATTAAGGTGTTTATACATTGAGACGATTCCGATTCTTTTCTGTATCTCAACAATAATAGATAAAAGAAATAAAAATTGTAATCGGTTGTATTCAAATAAAATCTGAAAAAAAAAAGAGAGATAGAGATGGATCCATCATTCATTCGCTACAACGACCAAAACCCATGTGGGGCTGTGCCTTATATTGTTCGTACGTGACACTTTATTTTATTTTATTATTTCCTGTTTCCACTCAAAAGGCAATGTTAGAAAGAGAAAAGAAAAAGAGCGAACTGATGCAACGACAACAATTGATATTAAATTTAGTAACTTACATGTTTAATGGATACCAAACAAGAACATGCACAATAGTTTATTTGAGGAACGAAAATTAGAGAAAATTTTATTACACCGCTACATAGAATCATACAACATGGTATGTGATGTAATTGATTTAGTTACCAAAAGAAAGGAAGAAGAAAAAGAGAACTGATTTTACAAGAGTCAATTCTTGGAGATTATACATGGGAAATAAGTCATCAGATGAAAAATAAGAAAAATAGGGACCGAGTAATATGCACTATTGATGTTTTGTGTTCTTTCTCTTCTTCCTAGCTGTCGTCCTATTAACTAAGAAGCTCAACTTCAAAGACGGATATCAAAGGTGGGATCATTACAATACAATAACTAAATTTTTTGAACTGACACTACATTTACTGCCTTTTCTTGGTTTGTGTGCATTTGTATGGTAGTGAATTGTGTATATATATATAATTAAATATTATTATTATATATATTAGCTGAGTCAGATGACCATGATGGACGATGGTGAAGGAGATTGGAATGGTAGTCTTGATTCTTTCATTACTACATTATTGGCCTGTAATATGCAACAAAAAAAAAATTACTACTGAGGAAATAAAGGCACTCAGACAAAGATTTTGATTATAACTTCACGAAACAGTCATTACCTTCATTAATATCATCCTTTTAATCGCCTACAAATTTGCCTACAACATTCCTATGGTCTCATGGCCAGAAGCAAACCTATTTGTCACAACCATTAAATTAATGCTTGTAATAATTCTTTTTTATGACATAGCAAAAGCAAAAGCTAGCAAATGGTAATATTTGTTTTTATGCGAGGCTTAATACGTTACCTTGGCACTTGATAGTGACATGATATGTTGTAAGGAGCCACCGTTGGAAATAAAGTTGAACTGTTGTCGGTCGGAGGAGAAGATGATTTGACGAAAATGTCCTTTTCGTCGCCTTTTTTGCCTATGGCCTTCGCCTTAGGAGGAGAAGCAAATGGACTATCTGGGAGGTTATGCTCAGAGCTGTAAGATTTCCCATGTACGTCGAATTAATCCCAGAAAAAAAAAAAAAAAAAGCGATCTTTTTTCACTTGGACGAGGAAAAAAGGCCTCACCTTTCTTGTACATTGCTGCCATCCTCACTCGCCGGGAAAATCTTGATGATCTTTCTCAGCTGTCATCGAAAAGGTTACATCTTGGTTGTTTCCAGAAGTTACATAATAGGGGGTCTTGCCTTTGACGTTGTCAAGTTTAAAATAGCACTCTTGACTTATTTTTTGATCAATAGCACTCTTTTTAATTAACATTTAATCATCTTCTTCTAACCTGTTAATATTAATAAAAAAAGAAAAACAAAAATAAAATACAACGCGTGAAATGAATTAAAAGCTGCACGTTCATTTTGCAGCAAAAAGCATTCATTCCACCTCACCTAATTATTCTTCTTCATCATCATCGTCCTTAAGAAAAATCACCTACAATTTCTTCTGCTTTTGCAAGTCAGTCGACCAAACCTCATATCAGCTTCTTCATAGCGAATGAACACTCGAAAGTCCTCAGTGAAAGATTTCGAACCTCACGCTTCACTATAAGTATTTTTGCAGGACGTATTTTGAATATAACCATCTAAATTTGTAACTCTCAGTCTTGAACCCTGTTTCCAACTAAATGGGTTCTCAAAGCTTCGAAATTCCAGTTTCGAAGGACTAACATGTTGTCGCTTTTTAAAACGTCCAGTTGATCAGGGGACCCTGCTTGAAAGTAGGCAACCCGCTCGTTAGATCATGAGACTCCACATTAAAAGCAGGAGTCCCGCACATTAGTGCGACAAATAAATTCACGGGACCCGCACATAATTCACGGGACCTGCACATCAATTCATGAGACCCGCGTATCAGTGCATTGTTCCCGCACATTAATGCCGGCGCATTAGATCATGGGACCCGCACATAAATGCAGGTTACCTGCGCGTAAAAAGTGTTTTCTCAGTCACATGTCAAATCATCCATCACGTTTCGTTTCATACGGAAAATCAATTGTTCAACAAAGAAAAAAATTTATTAAACTACACCTACAAACTAACATCCATAAAGACTTCAACTGAACCATGTCCAAAAACCACCCACAATTTAACACTTCCGAACTCAACCCAACAAATGGAGCATACAGCTATGCTGGTCACGCAATATCCGTGCAGCCATAATGGAGCGATATGCCGAAATATCAAGTTGCCTTTGATATTCATTAAAGTCGGGCGTGTCAACAATAACCGTCTCCACCGTCAACGCCGCATGAACCCCGCAATCCAAGCTGCCAGCCTTCTAGTTACGATCTATTTTATTATTCAACTTCACCTTTGTGACAATATCGAGCTTGAAACGCCAGTATGCAGAAAGAAACTTCGCCTGCAAAATATAGCAAATGTTACGAACATGATATTACTAAATAAATAAAAATGATAGACATACGGATTCCAGCTACTTACGAACACTGTCCCGACGATTGCACCCGATGCCGCCCAACGAATCGTTAAGGACGAAGGTTTGCGTTGATGCGTCAAAAATAAGCACTGCTCAGAGATTTATTGCGAAAACAGGAGAGATGATGTACTTGCATCGCACCAGTTCATCCGCCCTGAGACGCTTCAACCAGCTCCGACTGCTTGTCGAGAATCCATTGAGGAATTCATCCATATCATCCACCGTCACTTTCGCCTCCTATTCAACTTCTGTGCCTTTCTAAAGTGCTCGTCTTGCACGTAACTTGGAAAGACGAAGACGCGGGGATAATTATCGGAGTCCGCACAGCTTCGCCTCAAGCAATCTAGATATGCGTCAAGACAATTGGACTTGAGCATATCATCGAAAAGCAACATGTAGAAGCCTTGGGAATCTACGTCGAACATGTCACTTTCCCAAATCTTAGCACTGCAAAAATATTATGATGTGTTTATGTACGATAAATGACTTTGAAATCGAAAGAAAAAATTTACCTAAATCTTGCCGCTTCAAGGAGCACACGATCATCTGCATGAATCAACTGACGCCCGGAGAAGCCCCCTCGCCCGAGGTACTTCTTGCTCCACTTCACATTTCTATATGATTTTGAATCATCATCACTTAGATCAACAATTTCTACGATCAATTTGCCTCTTCTTCGAAATCCTCGACTAAGCACCAAAATCTCTAATCTCAACCACCGCCACAGGTGTGAGAAACTCTGGAACATGTACAACCGCTAAATCTCGTCGTCGCGAAGGCCACTGCTCTCGATCTGGGGGATTACTCAGCTTCGAAATTCTGCCGGCTAGAACCCTCGCCACCTGGCCACGGGAACACCTAACCTCCACTCCCTGCAGGAATAGGCCCGTCACACGGTCGAATAGCTCGTTTGCCGCCCCATCAAGAACGTTGTCCCAAAAGTACGCCGCCTCCAACTCGTCTAAAGACGGCACTAACAACCCTCGTACATGGGACCCATCTAAGGCATCTGCGACCGTCCTAAGACTCGGGCATGCTTTGCGATGCCAATTGTTCGTCATCCACCTCAGCATGCGTGGCATAAAATCTTCTGCTTCGCGCTCCGCAAAGGCGTGTTCAGCCCGATATGCACTCGTATGCTAGTATATGAATACAAATAACGCAAAAGATATTAGCAATTATTTATATGTCAAAACAAGGTATGCATAGAAGCTTAATTGTAAATCACCTGAAAGTGGTTGTACGACCCACTGATCAGCCACTCGCGTGCCCTCTCCCTTGATTTACCTTTACAGTGCGTATGACCTCATTGAAAGTCACGCTTCCCCAAGGATACTGGGAGGAATGCAAACCGATCTTCGACGAGACTAAGGACCCAGGGACTGACGACGGTGTCCTTCTTCGACTGTCGAGGCATCAAAACGGTGGTGGCAAAGTAGACGTCCGCCAACTTCAGCTTATCGAAGTCAACATTTTCCTCATCGCCAGATAACTCCACCAACGCATGCTTGACGTGCAACATGCGGACTTTTGACCTATTGCCAAAATTTCCCGCAGTGAATGCTGAGTCGCCGTTTACCGGCAGTATCTCGGCTGCGAACTTGAGTTCGTTGATTAGGCAATACTTCGATTTTGAAAATCGGAGTGGTTAGTTGCCAACAATCATCCACTGCTCTTTGCGGTTGTGCAGCCTCGTCTGCCTGGGGATGAGGTACCACAACAACTGGCCCTCGGGAAACAAGAGTCCGTTTGGCCGCCTTGTTAGTGCCAAGCCTGATTTTAACCTCTCGGGCCAGTTGTTGTGGTACCTCATCTAGAGGCAGACGAGGCTGCACAACCGCGAAGAGCTATGGATGATTGTTGGCGACAACTACTCCGATTTTCAAAATCGGAGTATTGCCTAATCACCGGGCTCAAGTTCACAGCCCAGATACCGCCGATAAACGGCGACTCAGAATTCATTGCGAGACGTTTTGGCAACATATTAAAAGTCCGCATGTTGCACGTCAAGCATGCGTTGGAGGAGTTGTATGGCGACGGGGAAGATGTGGATTTTGATAAGCTAAAGTTGGTGGACGTCTACTTCGCCGTGTTTATGCCTCGACCGTCGAAGAAGGACACCGTCGTCAGTCCCTCGATCCTTAGTCTCGTCGAAGATCGATTTGCATTCTCCCAATATCCTTGGGGAAGCGTGGCTTTCAATGAGTCATACGCACTGTAAAGGTAAATCTGCACGGGAGTGGCTGATCAGTGGGTTCGTACAACCACTTCAGGTGATTTATAATTAAGCTTCTATGCATATCTTGTTTTGACATATAAATAATGCAAATATTTTTTGCGTTATTTGTATTCAGATACTAGCATACGAGTGCGTGTCGGGCACTGAACACGCCTTTACGGGGCGGAAAGCAGAAGATTTTACCCCACGCATGCTGAGGCGGGTGACGAACAAATGGCGTCGCAAAGCATGCCCGAGTCTTAGGACGGTCGCAGATGCCGTCGATGGGTCCCTGTATGAGGGTTGTTAGAGCCGTCTTTAGACGAGTTGGAGGCGGCGTACTTTCGGGACAACGTTTTTTACCTTGGGGCGGCACACGAGCTATTCGACCGACGGGCCTACTCCTGCAGAGAGTAGAGGTTAGGTGTTCCCTGGCCACCGCAATCGTGGCGAGGGTCCTAACCGGAAGAATTTCGAAGCTGGGATAATCCCCTAGATGCAGTGGCCGTTGCGACGACGATGATTTAGCGATTGTACCTGTACAAGAGTTTCTCACACCTGTGGCGGTGGTTGAGGCTGGAGATTTTGGTGCTTCGTCGAGAGCCCGAGGAGTTCGAAGAAGAGGCAAATCGATCGTAGAAATTGTTGATCTAAGTGATGAGGATTCAAAATCATACAGAAATGGGAATTGGAGCAAAAAGTACCTCGGGCAAAGGGGCTTCTCTGGGCGTCAATTGATTCATGCAGATGATCGTGTGCTCATTGAAGCGGCAAGATTTAGGTAAATTTTTTCTTTCGATGTCAAACTCATTTATCTTACGTAAACACGTGGTAATTTTTTTGCAGTGATAAGATTTTGGAAAATGACATGTTCGACGTGGATGCCCAAGGCTTCTATATATTGCTCTTCGATAATATGCTCAAGTCCAATTGTCTTGACGCATATCTAGATTGCTTGAGGCGAATCTATGCGGACTACGATAATTATCCTCGCGTCTTCGTCTTTCCAAGTTACGTGCAAGACGAGCACTTTAAAAAGGCGCAAAAGTTGAATAGGAAGGCGAAAGTGACCGTGGATGATATGGATGAGTTCCTCAATGAATTGTCGACAAGCAGTCGGAGCTGGTTGGAGCGTCTCACGGAGGATGAATTGGTGCGATGCAAGTACATTATCTTTCATGCTTTCGCAATAAATCACTGAGCAGTGCTTATTTTTGACGCATCAACGCAAACCTTCGTCCTCAACGATTCGTTGGGCACGCACCGGGTGCAATCGCCGGGAGAGTTTTCATAAGTAGCTGGAATCCGTATGTCTATCATTTTTATTTATTTAGTAACATGTTCGTAACATTTGCTATGTTTTGCAGGCGGAGTTTCTTTCTGCATATTGGCGTTTCAAGTTCGATATTGTCAAAAATGTGAAGTTGAATAATTAAATGAATCGGAACCAGAAGGCTGGCAGCTTGGATTGCGGGGTTCATGCGGCGTTGACGGTGGAGACGGTTATGGTTGACACGACCGAGCTTAATGAATATCAAAGGCAAATTGATATGTCAGCATATCGCTCCATTATGGCTGCACGAATATTGCGTAACCAGCATAGCTGTATGCTCTATTTGTTGGGTTGAGTTTGAAAGTGTTAAATTGTGGGTGGTTTTTGGACATTTTGGACATGGTTTAGTTGAAATCTTTATTGATGTTAGTTTGTAGGTTTAGTTGACTAAATTTTTTTCATTGTTGAATAATTGATTCTCCGTATGAAACGAAACGTTGGATGATTTGACATGTGACTGAGAAACACTTTTTACGGGCAGGTACCCTGCATTTATGTATGGATCCCATGATCTAATGCACCAGCCCTAATGCAATCATGCGCGGGTCCCATGAATTTATCTGCGGGTCCCGTGATTTATGTGAGGGTCCTGTGAATTTATTCGCCACAATAATGTGCGGGACTCCTGTTTTTATGTGGGGTCCGGGTTGCCTTGTTTCAAGTAGGGTCCCCTGATCAACTGGACGTTTTAAAAAGCTAACAATGAACATGTTCTTCCTTCCAAACCGGAATTTCGAAGCTTTGAGAACCCATTAGTTGGAAACAAGGTTTAGGACTGAGAGTAACAAATTTAGATGATTATATTCAAAATACGACCCGAAAAAATACGACCAGGGCTATATTCTTTTTTTATTAATATTAAAGGATTAGAAGAAGATGATTAAGTGTTAATTAAAAAGATTGTTATTGGACAAAAAAAATAAGTCAAGAGTGCTAGTTTTTTAAAATGGACAACGTCAAGGGCTATTTTTTAAAAGACCCTCTTTTTTTTACTTTTACCCTTCTATTACGGGTCTGATGTTTCAGATTTGCTACAGTATGACCTGTAAACCCTCCAATTAGTTTTTTCGTTAAGTGTTGTTGAGGTTGTTGATTGCCACTAAATAAGGGTAAAATAGTCTTTAGCGAGAGTTAGTAAAGGTACAAAGGTAAAATGCGTTTTGGGTGCTATTTTGAAAAAGATGAACAATTCAAAGCTATTTATTTAAAAATCCCCATAATAGGGCTATTGAAAACTGAATTGAGATGTAAGAAAATCGAACCTTTTTCTTGAACTTGATTCTTGAAGCTGTTCGAACTAAATGGGTTCTGCCCTAAGCAGCTGGGAGAAAACACGGGCGAAGATAGAACTGAACTATTAGACATTGTTCGATGATGATTGCCATTGTTCATCTTAATGTCGAGAAGCTGTAAATCCATCATTCTTCTGCTCTGAAGCTCAATGGCTCGCTGCAAATCTGCTTGCTCTAGTTTGCTGTAGAACATTCTTGGACCTGTAAATAATGTGATGTAATAAGATTTCTTGCCAAGAATCAGATCCATGCAATGGCGAACGGTTTTCTTTGTTTTCCCTTACCAAGGTGAAGATCGTATGGAGCGAATTCGCCTCTTTCGTGCTGGTATTTCCTGCAAGTAACGAAAACCATCGAAACGAATGATTCCAACAGCTAATTCGATACGCCGAGCAGACGAAAAAGGGACAATGTAAAGACCTCTGTTTGTCTGAGAACTTTCCCTTCTCCTTGTAAGGCTTGACTAGGACTCGTGAATCGCAGACGAAGTGAGGGTTGCCCTTGGCGAGGATGAGCCTCACCGTTTCGGAGTAACCGAACGTTACGAATCCAAACATTCTCTTCTGCTGATATGGGATCCTCACATCTTGTACAGGCCCATATTTACTACCAAGAAAAATTCCATGTTAATAGAGTTATTGCAGATCAAGAACTGGACAAGAAAGAGAGCATGCATACCTAAAGTAATTAGATACATCTTCTTCCCTAAAGGTACTATCTGCTGGGAAAGTGAGGTAAATCTGCCTTGAGCTTGGGCTGTTAATGCAGTTTGTCATGCCGAAATCTCTCTCAAACCTTGTTCGAAAGCCTCTGTAATAAGCCGTACGGAAAGGATAGATGAGCCAAAGGACGAAGAGAGTCAAATGTTCTAAGGATGATTGGTAAGAAGAACATACCTCGGACTATCAGAAGGAATCTGCAGAAAGCTCATGCTTTTCGGAGAGTAGGCGAAGTTATTGGGCGATGGAGTCATAAGCTGTACAGAATAATCCATAGCACTCATTTGAGTTGACTTTGACCTCAGCATTTCTTGACACTGTTCAAGAATCTCAAGCTTGCTAGGCGAAGACCCCATTAAACTCGCGTCTAGTTCGTTTTCACCATGAGAAAATTTGCAGTTGAAGCCGTTCTTACAGTACCCTCTTGCGTGGAACAAGCAAGGTTTCCAACTAAACCCTCCGTTGAGTTCGTCGGCGAAGTTTTGGACGCCGACGTCGGTAACCGAGCAGCTCCTACGGTGGTTGGCCGAGTTTGAATCGGGCCAGGCTGAGGTGTACGGCGGGTAGAGGGCAGAATCGTTCATTGATGGGGTTGGACAAGGTGGCAAGTCTTGGTAATAAAGATCGGAGCTTTTGTGTCTGAAGGAGAGATGATCTTGAAGATTAAGCTCGTCGATGAGGTCAACGACTTCTTCCCCGCCGCCGCCGCCGGCATAAAAGGGCTCCGCCGATGAGTTCGTGGCAGCGGTGGAAGCTGAAGCTAAAGCAGACTGACCAACGAAAGAAGAAGTTTGGCTTGAGAGGGATGAAGGGTTGCTGTTATTACCGAAAGGTGAAGTTGAGGAAGAAGAAGGAGGTAAGGGCGCGTTTGGTTGAGCTAAGGTGAGCTCTTTTTTTGCTCGGAGGATTACGGAGTGGACTAGAGATTCGGGACCGTGAGCCAAACGGATCATATCATTCTCACCAATGTCTTGAATGAGGAGAAATCCCATGATCTTAGAAGCATTCTGAGGATCCAAAGCTTGGATTCTCTCAAAAACTATCTTGGTAGCTTCGTATGCATCCATCTCTCTCTCTCTCTCTCTCTCTCTCTCTCTCTCTCTCTCTCCTTCAAAATTCAATTTTCTTGTTCTCTCTCAATCAATGGAAGGCAGGAGAAAGCAAACTTGCTGTGGTACCTTTGCTTCAGAAAGGAAGCAGAAAGTAAATGTAAGAAAAAGATTGTTTTTTTTTTCCTACCGTTTTCTCGTTTCTTCGCACCTACCAAGCCGTAATAGCGTAGTAGAAAACAGTGCTTCACTTCAAGGTAATAATAATCTCTCTATTTATTTCTTGAAAGAGAATGAAAAGCACCAAAGCTGTCCGAAATAGAGTAGTAGTACATTATTTCATAATCTCCAAAACCATTTTATACATTTTAATATACGCGCGCCCCGTACCCTTTTCCAAAACCATTTTATACATTTTAATATACGCGCGCCCCGTACCCTTTTGTACATTTCCTTATTTACCAAAAAACTATCACAAATAATCAATATAATAATATTAAATATTCTCAAAACATGTGTCCAAATATACATTTTTTACCTTTTAATTGTACTATATATTATTAAAATATTCAGTTTATTAAAACCCGTGCAAAATATCAAATGACCAAAATCGTTTGGGACGGAGATAGTATTTAGAAAATGGATGATTATACTACCATCGGTATTATATATATACTTCAAGATCCAAGCTTTCAAGAAACCATACCAAACCCAGTTTTTCTTTTAAAAAAGAAAAAAGAAAAGAAAGAGAGAAGCCAAACCATGATCAAGATCTAAGTAGCTAACTGATGATAAAAAAAATATTAAATTAATTTTGTTCTTCGAGCTCGTGAATATATAGAAGAGAGAAGTTACTACAAAAGCCAAAGCAATAGCTTTTTGCTTCAATACAGCCTTGTGTGAGGTAGACAGCAAAAGCAGAGCAGGGACCATAAACAAATTGAAGATATTATTACCACACTATTATAGTACAGCAGCTCTAATTTAATGTAAGAAAGGTTAATTCAATGGAAGATTATTACCATGAATATCCTTTTTTTTCAATTTACTTGTACAATAAAGTATAAAGTGAGATGGTGAAAGTTCATGGAAGCTGTTTAAATTTTGCAGTGCAGAAGAAAAAATCCAGTCAGCTAAATCAATTTATGCTCCCACTAAGTTTCACCTTGATCTTTATTTCCTATTTTCGAAAGCTGTTCTTTCATCCCACCTAACAACCAAACTATTTATATACTACCTCAGTCCCACTTATTTCTTTTCATCTTTCTATTTCGGGCGTCCCACATAATTCTTCCCATTTCCATTTTTGGTAAAAACTTATCCCACTAATTAAACTAATTACACGATTAATATTTAAAAAAGTATCCTTGATTGCGTGTCTACTAATAACTTTTCTCTCTCTATACCTCAAAAGGTGTACTATAATATTAAAATAATGTGATTTCTTAACTCCGTGCCCACTAATCTTTGGAAAGAAATAGCCGGGACAGATGAAGCATTATTTTATTGCATAAGTCGGCAGAAGATTACCTACGTCTCTAAGTTCATATATCCGATCTCACTTATCGTGTCTATGTGTTGACTTCCAATTTCACCAAGAATCAATAACTACGTAATATTTAAAACTACATAATGACTATGCATGGAATAATTCTATAATTTGCCATGCCATATGTAGTTAAGTGGCTGGCCTACGTTTCATTTGAATTGAACGATGATGGAACAAGAAAAGGAAAGGTATTATTTCATAGAAAACATAATATAAAAGAAAGGAAAAGAAAAAGGTAAGAGTTCACTAGTGGGTGGGAGTAAACATAAATATACAAGCATGGCCTTGTAATAAGAAAAGTTGCCTATACAATTGGGCAAAAAATCTTAAAATTTGCTTCCCTTTTTCACTTACGCTGTGGGCCTCGGACACAAATGTGCTGCTAGCCGCACGTGTTTTGCACGTGGGCTGTCTCAAGATTTCCCCCTTACAATATACAAGTCATTAAATATATTATTCGAGCAATCGTACAGCACTAAAAATATCCCTAATCCATTTAATGTGAGTTGTTATTATAGTAAAGCTAAGCCCAAGACCAAGATTATGTATATTGTACTACTATGACACAATTATGCTTGTCCAAAAAACATGAAAGCGTAACTGTCTATACAATAGAAGCAAACAACGTCGTCCTTGGCTGTCTTGATGTAATCATAGAGATTAGTCGTCGTTTTCTTTCATATTATACGCAAATAATTAAGTCAACGCCGTATGAATGTTTTCTGTCCTTTTCAATAATAAATAAGCTTTGCAAGATACTAATCGTTCTCCGAGATCAGGCAATGGGCCATGATGCAACGCTCGAAAACAGCCCATTAAAGTCGATGGGGCCCAACCAAGGCCCAATTAAATAATATGGGCTTGAATCACTATGGCTCTGGTGGTTATAAGGTCAGCAATAAGGCCCGTTATAAATTTATTTTAGTAAGTCCGAGATAATTTATCTTACCCTATCTACCTACCTAATTAATTTATATCGGGCTTCATGGACCGATGAATTAATGCCGGGCCGGAATAAAGAAACCAAATACTGTATTATCAGTTCTTATTTATATTATATGGGCTTATATTGGATAGCAAACGAGCCATATATGTTGACGCATAGTAGAGCATCTCCAATGAGGTGTTTCCCCCACCCAAAACACCATATATGGTGTTGGAGGAGCTCCAACGCCACTCCAAACTCCACGCCATTCACAGTGGGCGCTACAGTGCCCCACTACCTATTGCGGGGTACTGTTCACCCGCTTATTTTATTTATTATTTTTTGCTCTTTCGGTGTACGGTTTGATAAATTATACAAGTTTACACCTTTTTTTTCATTTTTATATTTGTCCCACGCTTTTGAAAAAAATATATAAAATTGCAAAAAGTAATAATCGGAATTTACAATTATACGCATAAAACAATAAAAATTGCAAAATTTATCCATTGGATAGTTATTATAGAGGAATAAAAAAATCAAATTGCAAAATTTATCCATTGCAAAATTATACGCGTAAAACAATCAAAACAATCTGAATTTATTATTTTTAATTCATGTTGATGCATATGAAAAATACTTAATTATTCATATAGAGGAAAATATATAGGGAGCTGTTAGAGATCAACAACACTGTTTAAACTATTTATATGGAGGAATTAGACTGCTTCAACTCTAAACATAGGGGAACCCGTTGGAGATGGCCTCTCACCGTCGTAATCTGTCTAAAACTTCAAAAAATTACTATGGGCCATGAGATAATCAACTACATCGATTACAATCCAATCAAGTAGATTCGAACATCGTATCACCACTTGACCAGATATGGGCTTACGCCGCATATTGCGGGATGAGACTAGGTAAACATTTTCCGAACGTACATAACACGATAGTCATGGAATAACACTCCATATAAACAGCTCAAGAAACTGTGAGAGGAGAATCTCACGACCTAACTCACAAATTCTTCAAGCCTCCACCTTGACCACTAGGCCGAAGCCTCACTAACCACCACTTGGTCAGTCTTTGTTGGACTTTTTTCTTGTCATTTTATCTTTCTTTTTTCTATCCGTTCAGTTTGTGAATTTGCGTCACACACTCCGATGATTTGACTAATACTCGTAACCATCATTACTTGCCACGGACCACATAACTTTATATATAAACTTCGTTACCGACCACGACCGGCGTTGCAATTCGCTCGCCCACGAATCTCACGTCGTCTTCGAAAGTTCACAGTCCATTTTCCCCGTAATTTCGACCAAAAGCGCGCGGAGCCTCGACGCCTCCGTTTCGAGGGCGGCCCTTCTCCGCAACTTTCTCGTCAACTGCTCGTTCACGAGCCTCAGCTTCTTCACTTCCTCCTCCAAATAAGCCGTTTGTGCCTTCTTCTTCTGTCTATACCTGCGAACCGCCTCTCTGTTTCCCGAGCCCGACCCTCGGGATTTCGAGCCGTGGCTAGCCGAGCCATGGGTGCGAGTGCATTGCTGAGAGCTTCCTAGTGGCTCGTCGACGAACGAATCGATTGAGAGCTCAACTTCACCATAACCATCCATCATGGCCGGCTTCTTCTTCCCTCTTTCATCAGAGCACCTAATAGAATCTAAATCGAGGTTATAAATCGATCAATTCAAGGAACAAATTAGGATTTGATTTGATTACAAAATCAACCGAGCCCTAACGTCGTATGATCAGCTGATGAATTGATCTTCACCGATTTGGAAAGAATTCCCATCACATCATCATCATCATCATCATCATCATCATCATCATCAAGCAGTAAACGACAAAACAAGGATTAAATACAAATAGCCACAGACAATAAGCAGCGAATCACAAAAGTCCGACAAACACTGCGATTTCTCAATCGAGGTATAGAAACCTAAACGCGCAGTAGGAGAAAACTCACCGCAATCGAAGCTGCTTTCCTTCGATATAGCGTGTAGTGTGGTTGTCTATACGCTATTACCTGATATAGATTAGATTCGCCGACTGAGGTGATGAAGGAAGAAGAATCAAACCATTCGAAAATCCGTACTGTTCAGCGTTGCTTTTTATCTGATGTTTTCCGTTGATTGCAAAAATCTAAGAAAAGCAAAAGCGAGTATCTATCTATCTATCTACGAGTTGGCTGGGGGACTGTTCTAATATTATAGTATTTAATATTTGCCTTTACCTTCTCTGGTAAAAGCAAAGTCCACTCCAACTATGTAAGACAAGACCATGGACCAAATGAAATCCCACGAAGTTGATCACCATGAAAAATTCAATTTATTATCTAATATGCCTGGGTTT
The DNA here is from genome assembly GCA_027422505.1 of Craterostigma plantagineum. Classification (NCBI taxonomy): domain Eukaryota; kingdom Viridiplantae; phylum Streptophyta; class Magnoliopsida; order Lamiales; family Linderniaceae; genus Craterostigma; species Craterostigma plantagineum. Next base: position 6,322,538 of record JAPQWV010000040.1, read on the forward strand.
TAGTACTATAATAATCAACTTCTGGCCTGAAGAAAAGAATGCAAAATTCAGACTTACATTTGGCCAGGCAAGAAAATAGGAAGATCATCGTTAAGCAAACATTGGACTTGCTCTAATTACAGAGTACAAAACTCCCAAAGCGTACCACACATCATCACAGTGGACTCAAGAGCCACGAAATTTCGAGATTTCTACAATCGACCGATTCCTTGACCTGCTCGAGGGCCGCTTGCCTATGCTGTAATAGAAGGAGCTGCGATTCATTGTCTGCTTGTCCTTCGCCTTTGGGGCGGTTAATACTTCTCTTTCGAGACAATTTTCTCGAAGAAATCTTCCATTTCGACTCGAACTGGCAAGCTGCAATCGCATTGGTAACGAATAATTTTAACACGGGATTCTTCACTTGATGTAATAAACAGATGAGTGCAAACATATATGGGAGAACTAGCAGCGGCAAAAAGGATTTCCCATGGGATGAAGAAACATAAATCACAAGTTTGAAAAAAAAAAAACTCTGAATAATTAGAAAGACTTATGAGGATGGGGAACTGTAACCTTTTCCCTTGGTCTCGAATCCGTGTATGAGACAAGCGCATATCCATGGCCGACCAACGTGGGATGCTTTTGCGCCGCCTTTCAGTTCGCCGTTGTGCTGTCTTAAGCTGCAGAAAATCGCAGAAACGGAACTTAGAAAGAGTAAGACACATGTAGGATGTAAGAAGAAATTGGCAGGTTGAGAGACTGAGAGCAGCAAAATGTCACATTAACACGAATGACTTCCTTTTTTTTTTTTAATTTAAAGCCGCCATCTTTATCAAGTTTGCGGAAAAGATTAAACAGAGGATAACTTCATGAAATCTTACATTCAGCTTAGTAGTATCAGCTTGTCTAGGTTTAAAGATTGAATCTTTTCTTCTACGTAGTGGGCAAGTATATACAGCAGAAAGAAAAACCCGAGAAAGCCATCAACAATATAAATAATAAACTAAAATACTACAACAAAGCACGATTAAAAACAAGTCAAAAGCACATACAGATTGGAACAGCTTATAAAGATAATGAAAAAAATAATTATGTAAGTACCGGCGTGAGAAATCGTTGGTGACGCCAACATAAGTTTTAATCGGTGGCTTTGCGGAGATAATTAGGTAAACGGCCCATCGTTTTTGGTACGCAGATGTTGAGATCGAAGCTGGTTCTGATGATGGCGAGGGTTCATCGCTCGACGAAGGGATGGACGAATCCCTCGAATGATTTATGGATAAAAACTTCGCCTTTGCTTTTCCGTCGATGGAAAGAAGAGATTTTGAGGCTAAGCATGAACTGGGTTTCAGTGATTTGAAGGTTCTTGACAATGGCTGAGCCATCATTCTTTACCTTCTGGGAATCCAGAGATTTTCTGATTTTGGTGTCCTCCCCAAACTTCACAAGAATTTTTTACTATTTTTATTTGCTTCAATTTTGCTCATATTTCGTCGTCCATCCTAATTGACAATTGTACTTAATAATACAGTTTGAATAAAGAAGGCTTTCTTTGCGCAAATCACTTTCTTGCCTTCATTAAAAATAAAACAGATGGAATGACCAAACAGATGATATAGATAAATATCCGATTCAATAGTTAGTAGCAGATGAAGTACGCAGCTTACACCACATATGATATGTCCTCAAAACTCCTAATACATCATCATAAACTCTTACCAAAGCACAAACTTAAACCATACATGTCTTGTTAATGATCTACTACGATTCGATTATCCTATGTCTTCTGTAGTTGCCTTGCCCAGATCATGATCTTGACCGTCCATCTCAATGGGCGGATTGTGCTTATCAGAAGGAAGCTTTATCCTCCCAAGCGATCTCTGAGGAACAAGCTTGAGATTCTCACAGTTGCATATCTCAATCATGAATCCATCGGGGTCGTTGAAGAACAGCTGATCGATCTTCTCCGCCGACGACGAATCTCCCCCGTCGCCGACGCTCCTCTTTATGTACTTCACTCCGTACTGCTTCAGCTTCTTCTCCACTTCCTCCATGCTCTCGCACTACAATCAACAGAAAGAAAGACAAGAAATCATCATGTAATAATAACTGACAAGCGAAAGCGAGGATCATCAAAGAACCTGGAAAGAGATGTGATTGTCCATGGGGTCGAGTCGGTGCTTGTCGCGAGGGAGCTTTTCTTCGTCGGTGCAGTGGACGAGATGTATGCCGACGCCGTAGTTGAACAGCCACGCGCCGTCGAAGTCCTTGAAAGATTCCGGCCGGCGAACGACGACGAAGCCCAGCACTTTGGTGTAGAAGTCCATCGATTCCTCGACGGATCTGCATACCCTTGAGACGTGGTTCAGCGCCATGAGAGGAACTTTGCTGCTGTCTCCTTCTTCGTCGTCCTTTTTGTTGCCATTGCCGTTTTCGATTTCTTTCCATTCTTCTTCTAAGCTTCGCTGCATTGTTGTTGTTGTTCCCTTTTTAGGGTTTTTCTTCCCTTCCCTTTTTTCCTCTGCGAATTCGGACCAAATGCCGGCGTGAGAAAGAGGGAAGATGTAGTTATATACTTATATTCCATTGCATCATAGATGGTTCTCGGCGGAGGCGTGTCATCAAATGCGTCGTGTTGTCGCGCCACGTGTCAACTGTCAGTGCATCGTCACTGCGGTAATTACACCTAGGCCCCCAAAAGTTAAAACTTCGGGGAGAGGAAAGGTCTGATTGCAATTCTATATGACTACAGGGGGTCGTGTTGTAGTTACATGAAATGGTGGGGACCTTTTTTGCTTGACGTACGTATCCATGACCGGAAGGGTTGAGTGAAAATATCCGAAAATCGGATTTCGATAGAGTATCCGGTTTTCAAAATCCGAGAAATAGATATCCGGTTATAAAAATCGGCTCGGATTTGATATTGATTTGTCTAAAATCCCGAATTTGGTATCCGGTTTTATATTTAAAAAATTATAAAATAACTAAAAATTAGCCCAAAAAGAAAAATGATGGTGCAAAAGGAAAAAAACTTCAAATTCGAATATTTAATTTTATATTATTTTATAATTGTAAAACACTTTGTTATACAATTGAAGTAAATAAAAACATAAAAACATCGAGATACAAGTTAAAAAATTAACCTGAAGTTTTGGTATTGTGTTTATTATTTATTAAGTAAATTTGAATCATCGTATTGTTTGAATTACTATATGTAGAAAAACTTATATGAAAAAAATATATTTTTTTATTTGATAAGAAATTAAAAAAATGATTTTGAAATGACAATATAAAAACTATACAAAATTAAATTTAAAAACCGATTCGATTTAAATATTCGAATAAAGCGGATATCCGATTAAAATCAGACCGGATATGGATAACATTTGAAAATTCGGATATCCCAATTTCGGATCCGAAAATTCAGATACGCCGTTTAAAAAGATCTGACTGTAGCAGGGTTTTATGACCGGACCGGACCGGCCGGTTCCGACGGAAATCGGTGAACCGCTCGGAAATTCGGTTCGGTTTCGGTCTGGTCTAAGTTTATATTTAAAAAAAAAGAAAATTGCTATGTACAAATATTTCTAAACCAGTAAATATAATGAAAAAGTAATTGGCCTAGTGGTAGAAGTCTTTAGTAGGGGTGTTCAAAATAACCGAAAAATCGAAAAAACCGACCGTACCGTAAAGAACCGAACCGAAAAAATCGGAACCGAAAGAAATCGAACCGAATTGTAAAAAATCGAACCGAACCAAATTAAAATGGTTCGGATATCGAATTAAGCATATGTAAAACCGAAAAAACCGAAAAACCGAATTGGAATTATCATACTACATTAAAAATAGAAAAATATCAAAAATCATTTGTTTTTCTCCCATAACATAAACAAAACAGTAAATATAATTTCATTGGTATACGTTTTTCCATTTTTAGCTGATGTTTTCCTCACCAATCAAATACTATTTTTTCTCCCACATAGTATCTTGAGATGAATGTTTTTATATTTTAGTTAGATTTTGTTCAATTTCATGTTTTTTTTCGGACCTTTGAATTATTTGCTATATGTCACGTTTCGTATATCTTCTTTATTTTTTAATACCATAAATTGTTTTGTAATTTTCAGCTTCATAATATTTTTTTGATATTAAATTCCTAACCGAAAAACTGAACCGAAAAAACCGAACCGAATTATAAAAAAACCGAACCGAACCAAATTAAAACGGTTCGGATATCGTATTAAGCATACGCAAAACCGAAAACCGAAAAACCGAACCGAATTTTGAAAAAACCGAACCAAACCGACCGATGAACACCCCTAGTCTTTAGGTCGAAATTTGTGGTGGGCCCCATTTTACATTTCTATTTTTTAATTAAACTATTATCCCAATATTTCTTTTTTATTCGTTTTGACCCCTGAAATTTATAAATTTACTTTTTCAGATTTATTATACTATTAAATTTAACTACCAACACAATTTCAATATGTTTATAAAATTCTAATTGAAAAAAGTTCATTATATTTTCGATGTTATTTGATTCATTCATTCATAAAATATATATTTATTAAACTGGATTACTATTCACCGCCCCCTTTTTCCTAGTTATCGCCCCCTAAAGGGCTGGAAAAAGGCTATTTTGCCCTTTTGAATATAAATATCTATTCAAAGTCATTTTCCATAAAACAGCTTCCATATCGCAATCATACATCAAATCAGACACAAACATAACAAAAAAAAACTCAAATCGCAATGTATCGACGACAGGGTAAAGTGACATGGCAAAGGAAAGGGTCTATTGGCACGACTGGTAAGCAAATTCTCGTAAATTTGTTCGTATGTAGATGAATTATCGAACATCGATCGGATTAGCAGGGAAATTCGGCTCAGCCAAAAAATGATTTCGGCCCCCACAGGACCGGTCGAAACATAACTTCGGCCGCACCATGTGGGGGCCGAAAAAGATTTCGGCCCTGCACAGGCGAGCCGAAATTATTGTTCAGCCAGCCTTGTGGGGGCCGAAATTACGTTTCGGCCGGAGCTGTTCCGGCCCAAATTTTGTTTTGGCCGGAGCAGCACCGGCCAAAATCTGATTTCGACCGTCTCGTGCAAGGCTGAAATCTCACTTCGACTGCCTCTACAAGGGGCCGAAATTTCGGTTTGGCTGCTTAAATTTTTTCAGACGACGAGAGGGATGTCCACATCCTGGAGGATTTTATCGGCCACGGGGTAAATTACAGTGAGCATTTCCGCCAAGGAGGACGATTTCGGACTGATGTGGAACCCATTAACTGGCGAAAGTCGTCGCTATTGCTCTTGGTTTCGAGGTGATTATTTCGTCGCATAAGAATGCGCTACGAAAAAATTGATTAGATGTTCTCGCGGAAAACGTTATAGAGGCAACGAGGATGAATTGGAGAGGCGATCGAAGTCTAACAAGTGCAGGTGTCCGTTTTTACTCATAGCCCAGGAGGATCCGGTTACTAGGGAATGGTACATTCGTACGGGCCCACCTGAGAAATTCATGCACAATCACCCTCTGATACAGTATCCCGAGGGACACCGCCAGACGAGTGGGTTAAGCAGCCAGGCAAGGAAGGTTGTAGATGAAATGACTGCTGCGCAAGCTAAACCAGCTCATATTCTCGCAGCTATGAGGGCTCGACAAGCAGAAGATAACGCGACGATCCAACATATATATAATTACAGAGATCGTTTGAAGAAGGATTACTCTGAGGGTCGAGACGTGGTGAGCCAGTTGATGCACCAGGCGAATCAGGCCGGATATTATGTTCAAGCCCTGAGAGACGAGGAGACTAATGCGCTGACACATGTTTTTCTTGCACGCTCGGACTCACTCGCACTGATGAGGACGCACCCGTACTTTATTGACTCTACGTACAAGACCAATAGGTATAAGATGCCTCTAGTTGAGATTATAGGGATGACTCCCTGTAATCACAACTTCCTGTGTGGGTTTGCCGTTATGGAGGACGAGATGGAGAGAAGTTATGGGTGGGTGTTGCAGTCTCTTCGGGATATTCTAGGGTCAGGTGTCTACCCTTCGGCGATTGTGACTGATCGTGAGTTGGGCATTCTTCGACCCATACAGATGGTATTTCCGCATTCTCACCGGGTCGTGGCCCCTGCACTCTCCACGAATCGTCATCTACGACCCTGGAGCGCTTGCTCCCTATTTCATTTTTTTATGAATAACGCAAAAAATAAATAAATTTTACGTACATTAAGACACGACATCGCATGTCAGTTTATAGAGGAGGAGGGAATTACCTGAGGAGGCCGGTGGCACATCGTCATCGGATGACTGAAACGATGCTGCATCATCCGGCACGTCATCACCGGCATGCGGATCGTAATCCACATATACGGACTGAGAAGCAGCCGTTCGCTGACGCCTCTCCTCCTCCCGTTCTCTACGAACGGATGCGTCAACGCCGCGCGTCCTTGTGTGACGCTCTCCAGATTCCTCCAATGGGGGAGATCTACTGCTCCCTCCTAGTAGGGACTTTCCACCTCTAGTCTCCACGAACAGTAATTTCGGCTGACCGGAATCTTTTCGATAATCTATCTACGTAACAACATATTTTTACTACAATTTGCTTACCAGTCGTGAAAAAAAATCTTTCCCTGTCCCCGTTGGCTATCCATTGTGATTCCTTGATTTTCTGTTGTTTTAGTCTAATTTGGATGATGATTTGCAAAGTGTTGTGTGGAAAAGGACTTTAAATATAAATTGTTACTGTTTATTAGAGTTTTTTCTTTTTAAATTAATTTAAATATCATATGGGCAAAAACATCATTTTCAAGCCCTTTATGAGGCGGTAACTAGGAAAAAGGGGACGTTGATTAGCAATTCCCTTATAAAATCTAGGGTAACGTTTTTGTACCGGTTGATTCCGATTTTATACTGGTTAAACCACTAAACCTTAAACCACTAAAATTTTCGGTACGGTTCGAAAACGGGTTCAGAACGTTGGACTGTAGTAGTCAACTTGGGTAGTGGCCTGATCGGAGCTATACTGTTGATTGATTTTGATTGGCCTACAGTTATGGACGGCGACGGAGAATTGGATGCATCTAATTGCCACAGCTACGGCGACGCCGAGTATTGGGACGCTCGATACCTGCGAGAAGGTCGCGCATGTTCGTTCGATTGGTACCAGCTTTACTCCGCCCTAAAGCCGTTTATTCGCAAGTACATGTCCACAGATTCGCGTGTGCTCATGGTTGGTTGTGGCAATGCCTGTAAGTTTTGTTGCTTTTCGTCTGCTTATTGCTTGTTGGAAGCTCAAATTGTAGCGAATGGATTGCTTGATTTAGGCATAATTTGGGATGATTGTTGGCGTATGTTCCTGCTATTACATTTGTGATCTATGATGATCGGCGTCTTCCCCTGATAAATTATGTATGGGTTCTTGCTAAATCTTTGTGTTGCTTGGCTGTAAATATGTCGGTAATCAGAAGTTTGGAAGTTTATTCCTTCATTGTAATGACTAAGCTCATGGTTCTGAAACATAAATGTACCGTCGATTTAACAGCTATATCAGAGGACATGAGCAAGGACGGTTTTGAAGACATTGTTAACATAGATTTATCGTCTGTAGTGATCGACATTATGAGAGAAAAGCACAAGAACAAGCCTCAGTTCAAGTGTATCCTACAAAGAATTATGTTTTATGACATTTCTGATTAGTTTTTTCATGACCCGGGCCTTAGAGGTTGTCAAGAACGTTACTTTTTCCAGCTTTCCATAACTGATTTGATAGATATGCAAATGGATGTTCGTGATATGAATGCTTTCGATGATGCTTCTTTTGACAGTGTCATTGACAAAGGTACTGACTAAAAATGCCACCGTTTTTTTTCAATCCTGTATCCTCGTATTTTGATTTGTCCTGATATTCGTCATAGGGACTCTTGATGCTTTGATGGTGAGGCATCTACCTTTGATCGTCTTTCAAACTCATGCGTTGTATCTTTTTCCTCTTTGTACCTTATCCGCATCTCTTCATTTCTCTTAGTGTGGTACTGATGACTCACTGAGTGTTGCTCAGATGCTAAGCGAAGTGAGCAGGTCAATTTTGATGATCGATGTTTTACTCTGAATCTGTGCTTCTTTTTCTTTTTCTCATACCGCTAATCAAATGTCATTTTGCTTCTTTTCTTGTAGGGTTCTTAAACCTGGAGGAGTATACATGTTGGTAAGTTTACTGACCCAAGACTCCCATCGAAAAACTTTTGTTACAAGATCTTTTAATACTCCGTCAATTCTTCGATATTTGCAGATAACATACGGAGAGCCTACGGTTCGAATGCCCCATATACACCAACCAGATTATAATTGGACCATCGAACTATACATAATGCGTGAGCTTATCTTCTTCCCACATTGCAAGTATACTTCTTCCCATGTGGCACACTTTTCTGATCATCCTTGATCACTTTATTTTAACTTCAAAAACATATCAACTCATGATAATGTAATCGAATATGCAAAAAACACTGAGAAACAGTTTTGATCTTATTCACATACTTTGCAGCTAGACATGGATTTCAAAGGATCGATGGCTCCACTGTTCCTGCAAATGCATACCTCGAACCTGTCTCCATCACAGAAGAAGGGACGCTCCCCAAAGGCTACGTATTGGAAGATTCAGATTCTCATTACATATATATTTGTAAGAAAACCAATGACAGAGCGAGAGATTTCACTGCCAAGTCTAGGAATTGTAGTATGAACAACGATATGAGGCAGAGATTACAGATTGCAAATGGTATGTATCCTTCTAGTTTTCTGTACTGTCTCGGGTCGGGTAAAGTACGTTTCTTGCATCCTATTTCTGATCTTCTATTCCTTGTGTCTTGAGCAGAAAACTAAGGTTGTTCTTCTGCTGCTTTGAGGGACATGGATTAAACTTTTCTTTCCTGATTTCTCTTCTTTGCAACAAGAACATGTTGGGATGACAGATGATCATGTGTTGTAGCTCAACTGTGTTATTGCATCACTATTGTAATCTACTATGACCTTCTTACTGTGTAATATATATAGTTTGGTGGGTAAAATGTCAAGTATTTTTAGTTATAATACGCCATTATAAGCCTTCTGTATTGACTTGCAACTTGCAACTACAAAAGTTTATCGATGCTATACTGTAAGAAATATCTCACTTGGCTATATAAAAGCATTTCCATGTCAAAAAAACAAATATATATGAAAGAACATAAATTCTTTACATTGTAGTAAAAAAGGAAACGGTGGAAGTGGATCAAAACAGATCTACAAAAAAGATGCACACACATTACTCCTTTTAGCATACACTTCAATATCATAGGACTCTCCACAAAGGCATACCAATCTAGGAAAAAATTTAATTTATAAACAAACATCATAGTATTTGGAAAAAGAACCTGACAAGTGGAAAGTGGGACCCATGCCTTAATGTGGCAACTAGTGGGAAGAAAAGGTGACATGCAGCTAATTAAATACAATACAAACAATTGCCCATGCAGAAAAGCTTGCCGTTTCGATGCCATTTGTAGCTCTAATATCATAAATATAAAAATCTTTTTGCAAGTGTGTATCTATCTCTCTCCTCTCACTCTCCTCGTCTCTCTGTATTCTGCATATTTCTCTTTCTTCTCCTTTTTTCCTTATTTGTCAAACCCTCTCTTCTCAGACGTCCTCTTTTCCCATTTTAGCAGAAGAAATGCACTGTGTGCGACTCTTGTACTAGAACGATCAGCCAAAGACTTGAACTTTTTTTCCCCCTTCTTTTCTGAGATACATTGACTGATTCTTGGTGGGTTTTGTGAAGGATTAGAAAGGATGGGTCGTGGGAAAATCGAGATAAAGAGAATAGAGAATGCAAATAGCAGGCAAGTAACGTTTTCTAAGAGGCGCAACGGCTTGTTTAAGAAGGCGAAGGAGCTCGCTATTTTGTGTGATGCTGAGGTTGCTGTTGTCATCTTTTCGAGCACTGGGAAGCTCTTTGAGTATGCAAGTTCAAGGTTTGCATGTCTGCCCATTCTCCATTTTTCTTATTAGCTTTTTAACAGCTTTTTTGTTTTCTTGGATGATCTGATTTTCGGTTAGGTGTTTGTCTTGAGCTGTCGATTTGGGATTTTGCATGTTGGAATCTCTGATGATTCGAGTCAAGATTGTTGGTGCTCTGTTTTCCTCTGTTTTGTGAAATCGTGGACTAAAGCTGACTCTGTTTTTCTTCTAGTTCTCCAGACATCCTTATGTATTAGTCCGTTTTCACAACGTTCTACACTTTGAATATGTAATGTGGTTGTGATGAGTATCTGCAATGGTATCTTAAGGGGGAATCAAATGCCTATCTCTTTATGTCTGAAAAAATTATTCATTTACCATGTTTGAACGAATACTTGGAATCGCATATGCAGCGTGAGCAAGACGATTTCGAGATACGTTAACTGCCTGCAAGAAACAAAGGTTTCTACTACAAAGGAGTGCGAGGTATATATATATATAGAGCTGTTCAAAACTCAACTGTTGCATCTATCTACCTTCTTTTATTAATGAAAATCGCAAGTACTGTTAGTTAACATTTCTGCATTTTAACAACTCTTGAAACAGAATGAGGAGCCTAAGGAGGTAGTAAGCAAGGAGGCCAACAAAGAATTGGACATCCTTAAAGAGGAGATCGAAAAGCTCAAACTGACGCAGATGTAAATCTCTGCACGAAAAAAATAAGCATCAACGAATTTTCTCGAAATTTCACTGACAATTTTCTGCTTGGAATATGCAGGCGATTGCTGGGCAGAGACTTCACAGGCATGGGAGTGCAAGAGCTTCACAAGCTCGAAGTACAGCTAAACGAAGGGCTAGTGCGCCTGAAGGAGAGGAAGGTTCGTATTGCCCGAGCGTTGCAATACTTCTGTTCCTTTCATCTAAATGTTCGAATTTTTCTCTCTTTTTGTTTCAGGAGCAATTGCTGATGCAAGAACTATCAGAATCTCGAATGAAGGTGCGCAACGAACTCGTTCTGCGTTGAAGTTATTTCAGCGAACCGTTTGCTAACCTTCGATTTCTGATCTTTACTGTCTGTAACTAGGAACATCGGGCAGTTCTTGAGAATGAAATCCTACGCAAGCAGGTAAAATGCTACAACTTCGAATTTGCTTTTTTAAAATATCCCACCGAGCACATTGGCCTGCGAATCAATTTTCGGTTGTCAACGATGTATCGTCAAGGTTGAACGGCTTCAACTACCACTTTGTATGGAGCAGCTTTCGCCTGCCGAAAACAGTTGCCGCCCTAAAATCAAACAAGGTTCGGCGAGTCTTGAAACCCCAGAAAACGATGACGACGACGATGATGATTCGGACACTACTACTCTTCACCTGGGGATGGGGTAAGACTTTTCCGCCGAAACAATTTCCATTTCCTTTATGGGTTTTGTTCGACGTACGATCCTTCATTTTTCCTTCTTGCCCTTCTTCAGGCCTCCTCCATCTGGCAATTCGTGGAAAAGAAAGAGAAACTGAGCGTTAACCTTAATTCAGGCAAACTCAACTGCTGACAATGGTGTGTGTGTAGATCGTTGGAACATCCAAAACCTTAAATCGGACCGTTAATGGTTTTACATCGCAACGACAAATTGTCCGATCTCATTGTATAATCTCTCGTTACTGCACAAGCCCGTCGCTACGAATTCCCAAACCAGAGTACCCAATTCTCCTTACTAACAACAAAGCTCGAGAATCAGTCATTCTTCAACTGAGTTCCTTGCCTGAGATTTATCACTGGGATTTTTCTCCAACGAAGATCGCCAGCTTTCAGACGAGAAACAGATGGACACAGAATCACAGGACACATGATGACAGTCTAAGAAAAATTCGAGCTTTCTCAGATGTTATAGCAATATATAATCGACCAAAGAAGCAAATACCACGCAAAGCAATCTCTTTGTTTTAGTTAGGGAAGAAATCGCAGAACAGAAACAGAACTAAATCACAGAAGCCAATTCGATTCCACTCCGTCCTCAATTATTACACATTCGAACAAGAAATCAAAACGCAAAGCCACCTTTTCTCTTTCTGTCAGATTTTCATCCTAGCACTCAAAACACGACGCGAAACTGAGGCGCGTTGGACTCACTCGCCGGCAGTATCTGCCACCTGCAGGGCTCGAGGTCCTCGGAGACCGGACAGTAACCGGCGAGGGTCACCTTGTCGGTCGACGCAGCAACCGACCCGAATTCGAACACCGACACGTCGGCAACCTGCTCGGGCCTCCGCACCTCAATTGCCCCGTTCAAACCCGGCGCCTCGGCGTTCGGGTCGGGTTTCGCAGGTTTGGGCTCTTCTTTGTTCTTCATCGACGAGTTTTCCGGCGTACCATTTCCGCCTCCGCCGCCTCTCCAGAACCAGGATAGGATCCCCATGGCTGCACTTAGCTTATCAATCGACGGCGATCAATGTAGGGTTTTGTGCTCTTATCTCTTCAGAACTTTCCCAAGGTTACTTGATTAGCGACTTATCAGTAATTTCCTAAATTACAAAGGTACCAATATGTAATTGTATCAAAACTTAGGTCCCTTCATCATCATTAGACGCAAACTTTTACTGTTCTATTACATTGAGTCTGTACGACATCGTTTCCAGAGTATAAAAACTGGCTAATTGCCTCCCCTTCTCCACCTAAACCCTCTTGCTTGGCATTTCCCTGAAAACATATGTTGTAAAATTCGCTACAAAATCATACTTAGCTTTCTAATCCATTACAATGCTAGGCATTGATACTAAGTCTATCCTTTCTTCCAATCCACTTCCTCTCAATCTTCCGAGCAGCTTCGACCATCCCATTTTCCCTATAAGCTTTCGCCACAGTCGAAAATGTTATTTCGTCGGGCGGACAACCATTTCCCTCCATCCCCACAAAAACCTCCGTCATTTTCTCCACGTCGCCCATGTTACCATACGCCCCGACGACGCAGTTGTAAAACGTCGTATCTAAAACAACGTCAGAATTCTCAACCTGCCTCAAAACAGAGTCGACCTTCTCCACTAGCCCAGCCTTGCCGTAAGCACAGACGAGCGAGCTGTAAGTGATCGAATTAGGCTTCAATCCTCTGTGCTTCATCTTCAAGAAGACCTCGTCCATCCTCTCCATCTCCCCGCCCTTCCCAAACGCCTCGATCATCACGTTGTAGGTAACTGTAGTCGGGGAGTAGAATCTCTTATCCATAAATTCGAAAACGGAGGCCATTTTTTCGTACGAGCCACAGCCACCGTACGATCTGATCAGTACGTTGTACGTCATCACGTCGGGGCTTAAACCCATCTTCTGAAACTCCTCGAACCATTTTTCCATTTCGACGATCCTTCCACACGCCCCATAGGCCCCGATCACAGAGTTGAAGGTGTAAACGTCGGGCTTACATTCCCCACTTCGAATCATGTCGCCCAGCGTTCTCTCCATTCGTTGGAAGCACTTGGCTTTTCCATACCCGTCGATTATGACATTGTACGTAACTGTAGTGCATTCGATCCCTAGAAGCGACATTTCTGCAAGGATCGAATCGATGGTGTCGAAGCGGTGGAACTTGAGGCAAGATTTTATTAGGGCTGTGTAAGTGACGACGTCGGGCTTACAGTTTCTGACGGATTTCATGTCTTCGATTATGCTGAGAGCATCTTCGAAGAGGCCGTTTGAGGCGTAAGCAGTTACTAGGGCTGTGTACACGTCGATTGTCGGTTCAAGCCCATCGACGGCCATGATTTCGTATAGCAGAGTTGCTTCCTTTGGCTGCTTGCATTTTCCGAGCATTGATAAGAGCTTTGCGTACGTCGAACACCTAGGTTCGTACCATTGCTGCTTGCGTAGGAGGCTGAAGATCTATCAGCCACAAAATAAAGCTTAATTCGAGACCATGCCAGCAAATCAGAAGAGAAATCCCCAAGTAATCTACAAACCTTGAGCGCTAATTCCCAGCGATTGTGCTTGATTGAATCGCTTAGGGCTTCTAGGACGGATTTGGGCCAGAGGTTGCTGTACTTGGACGAATTCGCCTTTCTCTCGACGGCTAGAACGGCTAATTCCTTCCTTAAGATTCTGGAGAGGTCTTTTTCGGAATGCTTTCGAAATTGAACCTGAGAATCGGTCTTAGGATCAGGTTTCTTGTTCGGAGATAATTTTCCGGCGGAGCAAGAGAATCGAGCGCTGAATGAGCTGTGGAGGTGAACCTCCATGACCATGGCGGCCTTCTTCTTATCCTTGTTCGCCTCAAACACAGTGGCGAGCGAGCTATTTCAATTTCTTCTCCTCCTTCCCTTAATTTCAAGCTTCAAACAGATCAAAATTCCCAGGTTCTTTCTTCGCCGATTCGAATTGCTGCTATAGTAAATGCACTATCGTAGTGTAGACTGTGTAGTCGTCGTTCGTCGCCTTCATCTGTTCGTCGCCTGCTATATTTGGGCCTGGTGATTATAATGGGCCCTTATTGGGCTTTGTCGTTGAAACGTTAATAATTTACGAAAGAAAACATCTTTATTTCTTCAATTTCCAAACAACAATGAAAATCAAGATCAAATTTTTATTTTTCTGTTTTGTTTTTCTTCGCAATCGCATACGATGATGGTTCAGCATAACTGCTGACAAATCCATTACATCTTCTTCCCAACTTTCAGACACAGACGATGATCATCTCACTAATCAAATCAAAGCCCTCAATTAACAGAAGGTAAAACCGAAACCTCGTCAAGAACGGGCCCACAGAGAGTCCCAAAATCATGAATCCTCGTATGATAAAACGAGCTGAAGAAAGTCAACCTCGTCCTCGTCGAAACAGCCCTAAACTGAAACCTAAAAGACGCAAACTTTCCCCTGCCTACCGACTTGTAAGGTGCTTTCATGGCCGTCCTCGCCGCAAAAGCTTCGACCATCATATCTCCGTGGCAGCCATTCCTCGAATCTCCGACCAGGAACGTCACGCTGTAAGCCCTGTTCGGAACCGTCCTTATTACCTGGGCTATGGCGCTTTCCCGGCCGGCGACTAGCTCGACGGCGTACTTGCCGGCGGGGACGTTGAAGTGCTTGGAATCGATCAATTTCACGGCTTTTAATGACTCGATTATCCAGCCTGGGAGAGGCGAGGTGGCGTCTTCTTGCTTGGGAGGGAGGAGAACGCCGTGAGAGGAGTTGGGTCGGTGTGGGCCCACCTCGAATCCGCCGTTCTTGACTAGGTTTGCTGCGATTTTTTTACGGAGATCTCGTAAGAAAAAAAAGGCATCTTGTTTTTTTCGCACAGCAGTTTTTGTAATAGTTGGGAGAAAGAAAACCTTTAGTGTGCCGAGGAGGTAATAAGAGCTCGTTAATGGCGACGGCGTCCAACAAAGGGCCGCAGGCGGGATCTTCTTGCGTCCCTGGGTTGTGGAAGACGACGTTAACCTTGTCGGCGGCGGCCCTAAAGCCCCAGGCGTAGGTATCGCCGCCGCCGCTGCTGTAGAGCGTCTGCATCGGAAGGTCTCCCTGCTGGTCCGCGACGGCGACCCTCAAGACTTCGTCTTGGGCGCACGTCCTCGACGCGCTGAATGTGAGCGCGTAGGTTGAGCCTCTCTTGACGGCGACGGTCTGAGATACCGACGCCTCGTTGCCTAGGCGGACGGCGTGGTCGCCGTGGGCGATGGAGAAGAAACTCCCGCCGGGCTGAGGGCCGCCGGTGATGTACTCAACGAGGCCTCTTATTTCCCACCTGGGAAGTGCGTGTCTGTGTCTGAGGACGGTTTTGTTGACGTCGGAGGGCTTCGGCGGCAGTTCGAAGTTGCCGTTGGGGAGTAGCCCTATATGAATATGATGTTAGAAAAACAAAAAAAAAAAGATACTTGGAAAGATCTTAGCTTTGTGTAAGAAAGTTGTTTAAGGAAATAATAGTTTACCTTCAAAGGGAGCAGGCGGCGGCACAACAGCAGAAACTGTGTAGACGAAGTAGATAGTGAGGAAGAAAACTATTTTAACGGTCATCTTCTAGCAGAGAGACTTCACCAGCTAAGTCTTGGAAGTAAGAATTTGAAAGAAGAAAAAGGCTTTAGCTTATCAGTTCAGGGTCCTCCGTACCTAGCACTAGCTAGCTAGTAGCACTTATAAATAGAAGAATAATGATTTTATTTTATTTTTAAATTGGGGAGAGATATAGAGATGTGTATTCGAAAAAAGGAGCATGTGAAGACAAGTGAGGATGCTGATAACTCTGTCTGCTTGTGGGGACACAGTTTCTGGTTTTTTTTTACATGAGTAAGCCACATTTTCCTCCTTGAACCATGCAAATGAATTAAAGCCAAGTTTTTTCCTTTTCGATTTATATTTTTTATTATTGTTAGAGAGGCTTTCATGAGAACAGGGACAAGGAAAGAGATTCAGACAGTTCTTGATTAATTAATAGATGTCAATGTAACGTAAGATTAGTTTTAACATGGTACTTAGATGCCACAATGTATCTTTCAATTTTTATTATGTTATTTTATAGTATTGAAAGGGTTGATAACTTCCATGAAATTGTACAGCATCACTCGCAACAGAATTGACGCCGCTATTCATGCAATAAACTACGTCTAAGCCACACCCATAATTTAGTCTTTTACTTTAAGATAGAAAAGATTTATCTAATGCATATTAAATTCTGTGATACAAGACTTGTTAGTGTGAGTGGGATCCCCCAATATCACGAAAATGGGATTGGTTTCAATGTTGCTTCATTCGATTTTCAATAAGTAGTTCAACAAAATTGAATCTTTCCTAGTAGAGTTGTTCTCAATTTCCATACGTGTAATTAGTCTCCTTTGACCATTTCCAACCGTCAGCTGCAAAGGCAAACGCATTTTACAGTAACAACCATAGTTTTGCAGTAATTGTTCTTCAATAGTCAACTGCAAACGTAAACGCCAAAGAATATTCCTGACTTCCATACCAACTTCTATCACTTTTCAATATCATCCCTATATCTAAGTACGCTACAATTTAACCACAATATTCTTTTAATTTTGATTTGGAAATATTTAAGCAAATCATTTTTGGTCAAACCAATATTTTAATTATATATTTGTGGTCAAAGCAATATATAATTTTATTACATATAAAAAATATAAAAAACAAATAATAAGATAAAAAAATATTACTAAAATAAGTGTGAAGGTTAAACTAATTATTTATAATGTCAATTATATGGTTAGTAAATTTTCAAATTCTTTAATATACTTTTATTTATTTTATATTTTTAATTTAATACTTTGATACAGATAAATGGCTTATTTGCATCTTTTAAAACTTCAAATGCATTTTTGCATTCGAACGCAAATTTGCATTTGAAACAGGAGAGATAAAGGAAAAAATGCATGTTGCGTTTGCATTGGCAGTACTGTTTAGGGGTGGGATCGGGTCGGGTTTTTCGGGGTTCGAGTTTTTCTGGTCGGGTACCCGATGTAATCGGGTAGTGAATTTGCTACCCGATCCCGACACGATCAAATGCGGGTACCCAAAACCCGACCGGGTACCCGCGGGTCGGGTCCGGGCTTTTTTATTTTTTTGTTAGTTTTATTTTTTTTTTTGGATAAGCGCATCAACAATAATTTCTAAATAATTATTTCAATTCTAGTAAGGCAACAAAGATTAAGTACAAAATTATGTTTTTGAGGATGATGTCGATGAAGTTATTCTAATTTTTGTTTTCATTTTATACATTTTTTATATTTCCATTGAATATTTTAGCCACATAACTCTCTTAGTTAAATAAATGAAGATATGCATTTCTAACATTATGGTAATTTAAAGAACGTAAACTGGAGTTTGAAAGAAAATATTGGTATCAAACGTGAGATGTAATAAATACACTTACAATGAAGTATCTAATAAGAGAAAATCGTTAATGTGATGAATGAAAATGTCGACCAAAGCATTGAATTTTAACATGAGAATTTGGCTAATTGTTCTTGTCCCACATCACTTGGTAGTAAAGAGAAAGTGAGGAGTTTTCTATTTAAAGGCATACAACATATACGTGAGAGCTCATGTGCGCATGCCACATTAGTTGGGCCAGCCACGGGCTAAATAGGCCTTTTTGTAAAATTATTATCGGGTACCCGATCGGGTAAGTCGGGGTAGTGCAATGCTACCCGATACCCGACCCGACATACATGATCGGCTATTGGGTACCCGATACCCGATTTGAACCCGAATTTCCAACCCATCGGGGAAAACCCCGATCGGGTCGGGTACTCGAAACCAGATCCTGAATGCCCACCCCTAGTATTGTTAGAGCAGTTTTACAGCATTTTTACAATACTATTGGAGATGATCTAACGTTTGCAGCAGAGTTTTTCTTGAAAACTATTCGGACTACTGAACTAACGCATGCCTTATAATGTCTCGGAGAACAAATGCTTTTTGAATTGAGTAGCAAAGGTTGTTATCCTTTTCTTTATTCGAAAAAGGTTGTTATGTATTCCGTCATTCCTTCATACACTAAGAACTGCTGCAGATTCATATATAGTACTAGGCTTGGAATACTTTACCTTGTCTTACCCTGCAGATTTATTTCAAGAAAGCTTTGTTACGAGTGTTTGTCTACAGCATTAAGTGCATATGAAAACTGGAAAAAACAGATAGCAGTAATAATCTGTTTCAGCTCATTTAAGCAAAACTTCGAAGAGCCAGTAAATAGATAAATACGATATGGTACACCATAGCAGAAGTAAACCTATCCCAGTTTTTGCCTAACACAGCTCCATTGTACCGTTTAGATTGTAAGCTTACGACACAGACACTAAGAATGGCCAAAGAAACATTTGGAATTCTTTCTCAGTTTTGCCCAACACAGCACAGTTTCATTGCAGCGCTTAGATTGAAGCATAAGACACAAACAATGGTAGTAAAAGAACACTCGTCGTGTTACTACTCAGCTCAGACGACTAAACAACATTAGACCAGCAACCAAACACAAAGGCAAGGTGATTTAGAAAAGCTTATCAATATCAAGGGAGGTCAAGATATGAGCTATAAATAGTGCAATTACTTACAGAGCGGTAAATAAGTTTATTACATCAGCTCAATCAATATCCCATCACAAAATCATTCCTTAAGCAGTTCAATCAAGAAACTCAAACTCATCTTCTCTCAAGTGGGCAGAGAATTTCACAGGCTTACCGTCGCGCCCAGAAGTTCCTTCAACCTCAAACTCCACCTTATAAGGCAAGTTCGCCGATATTCTCTTCCCTTTGTAAACGCCGACGTACTGCTTCAAAACGCCGACCTTCCCCGTCAAATCGAACTCCGGCAATTTAGGCAGGTGATAAACTTTAAGGGGCGCATTCACCTTCACCTTCGCGCCGATCTTCGATTCGGCCTTCTTGAGCTCCTCGTCGTCCACGCTGCCATGGTCGAGCGTCAGAGAACTTGAGATTGGAGGTGAACGGCGAAAACCCAGCGAGGACGGCAATTTCTCCGCGATCGAAGTGGGTTGTTTCGCCGGGTCGAATCGAGACAAATTTCGACTCTTCCTCGGGAAAGATTCGATCTTGTGGGTGGAAACGCAGAGTATCGAAGAGAGGATGGATTGTGAGGCGGACATGGTTGTCGTCTAGGGCACGGACGATCAAGATTGCGGCGAAAAGCTTAATCTGAGAGGGATTTTTCTCGTGGGTTTTCGTGAGGAACTGCTGCTGTTATTACGCATCTGTGTGTGTGTGGGAGCTGAGAGTAGGCCGAGTTTTATCCAGTTTATATGGCTCAGAGAGTTTGTGAAAGGAGGACACATCTTTTTCTGTTTTTTCCATTGGATTTTGAGGATTTCATCAGATGAAGACGACAAATCTATTTGGGCTTATCAACAGAACAACAGTCTTGGGATTTTCTCGACAAGCCCATCACCACTTTATTTTTTTTTCCACAATTTTTTTATATATAAGTAAATCGAACTTGTGAAAATTTTTAGGTGCACGTTAAGGACTATGCTATGCTGTAATGTGGTTATCTTTGTTTGGGAATTAATGTCGGACTACTGCCGTTGAGCGGTTGAGATCACATATTCCACTATTTGTATTCCACTTCGTATTCCAACGAACGGAAATCGTTACACCTCCCCCCGTCAAGTGTTAAAACACCCGTAAACATCATTACACCTATGAATTTCATTACAACAAGTGTTTAAATAAAAAAACTCATTACTACGTATTTTTCTACTTTAATAAATAATATTGATTATTTCTACACCATATCAGAAAAATACGTAATAAAAAAAAAGGGAAAAATGCATATAAACCCTCATGTTTTCGCCGAAATGCAAATAAATCCCCATGGTTTTTTATTGTACGGTACTCCCTCATGGTTTAACTAATTGCACCGTACCCCCGGGCAACAGTTTTTGCCCGAAATTAGATTACACGCGCTCTTATTGCAGGTGGGTTAAGCTTGGACCATATTATTTACTATTAAATGATCAGAATAACCCCCAACTATTCACCTTCTTTTCAAATGCTAATCCCGACCCTCTCTAAAATAAAAACTGCTGCCCGGGGGTTATCATTTGAAAAGAAGGTGAGTAGTTGGGGTTATTCTGGTCATTTAACAGTAAATAATATGGTCATTTAAGCGCGTGTAATCCAATTTCGGGCAAAAAATGCTACACGGGGGTACAGTGCAACATTAGTTAAACCACGAGAGAGTACCGTACAACAAAAAACGACGGGGTTTATGTATATTTCGGCGAAAGCACGATGGAGTTATATACATTTGAGCCTAAAAAACCCTACGCAAGCACAATGCACTAAACCAACAACAGTCATTATTATTACATCATGAAAGTACACGTAAAACTCCCCAAACTTGAGGGAGGCAATCAGAGACCAACACACTAACTAATGGGCCAACAAACCAACCCCACAAACCCTAATGATCTCAAATCATCATCAAATTCTCGATTATCCTCCGCGCATCAGCTATACTATAGCAGCTACTGTTAAGAAGTCTATATACATGTCGTATGTAAGAAAAATGAAAGCATTAAGCCCCCCCCAAATCTCATGTCCGAAACCATCAGTATAAACGAACAATATCCTCAACTCAAATCCAAAACTTCAAAATGGCACGCAATTGAAGGGCGCAGAAACGGAAAGCATCAACAGGCAAGCGGCCACCTCGAAATCATCCTCCGTAATAATCAGAAAGGAGGAGGACCCACTTCTTCGACCAGCTCCTCCTCCTCCTTCGTCGCAGCGAGCAGTTGCTTCTGCCTGAATCGGAGAGCGGCTTCTGGGCGGAGGCGCGTTCATCCCACGCCACCCACGCTCGGGGTGGGTGCGCATGTGGCCGTGGAGTGCTTTCGGCGACGAGAACCTCTTGCCACACTCTGGGCAGGGCGGCCCAGCTCGGATTCTCCTCCCTCCGCCGTGCCTGAGCACCCTGGTGGTGGTGCACTTCCGGCGGACGAAGTTAGATGGGGAGGCGGCGCCGCCACCTGCGTCTTCCATGGCTGCCATATATCCGAATAGTTATATATCTACGGAGAGAAGGGAAATTCGTGGGAGTTGCTCGTTTATTATTGGTGATGAATAAGTTTAGTGCTTATCGGCGGTTACTCGTAAGATGATTATCTATGACGACGACCACCTCTCTGATCGAGGTTGTATTGTATGTGACAAGTGAATCTCACTACTGTTTGGGAGTTAGTTGGCGGTTATACGTTGGAGCTTTGAGTTGAGGGTCATTGAAATAACCAAACTGCCCCTGGGTGGAAAACGGTTTTTATAAAATGCGTGCGTCTCCTCTGTTAAGCAACCTCGTAATCATATGGATGTGCGTAGATCGATCTGTAAAACTGTTTCCAAGATCATCTCTTGGCGTCAACAGATCTTAGTGCTTGTTTGCTTGGATGGTTTAAATATTTTAAAAACGGGTTTATGATATCTTTATATGTTTGGTTCGTAGGTTTATCTAAATCATGGGTTTATATAGAATCACTCTAAACCCATGCAGACGGGTTTAGATAAACCCACCTCCTCACATGTGTTTATTTAAGCCCACTGACCAAACGCACATTTTATTTACACCCATTAATTTGTTTTATATAAACCCTTACTTATTTAAACCCTCCTAAATACCAACATGAGCAATGTCGGTTATATACCGAACTGAAATGAACTGAGCTGTTTCAGATCTTGCTGTGTGATTGTTAGCTTCAGCACATTAGATGAATGGAACATATATCTGAATCTTGATTGAGAGAGAGGGAAAGGTAGGAAAGATGATTCTATTCATACTGTAAATAGAAAACAGCTGCGTGGAAAATCAGTGACCTCAGAAAATCTTCCAAGTCCAAAAATTCACATGAAATATCTCAAACAACCTGCCAGCGAAGAATCGATCTCTTAAATATCTTCAAATCTCCTGAACCAAGATACAAAAAAAAAAAACAAAGTATTAAGCTCAGAAGATACCAAGTGAATGCAACGGTACGCAGGCTTAGGAAAAAGAACTCGAAGAAAGAAGTCGGAGAAAGAACTCGCATGCTCGAACTCGAAGAAAGAATTCGGAGAAAGAACTTGCACGCTACTTTACTTAAATCGCATTTGTTCTTTTAAGTTCTCTAAGCCCGTTTTGCTATTTACTTAGATAAAGCCATTTATCAACTAGCGCTCTTATAAGTGAAATAGCGCTATTAGTAGAAAGTTGGTTTTATGAGTTAACGGTCATTTATCTTTTCCCACATGTATATAAGCCCTATGTATCATTCAGTTCTTAATACAATTCACAGTTTATTTACTCCCGCTTTCTACAAAATCAAGATTCAATTTTGATATGGTATCAGAGCGTTTTTCTTGAAGCTGCGTCGTTCAAGATTCAAGAACCCTAATTCATCCCTCGAAGCCTATCGATTAAATGGCGGATTCAGAATTACAGACGGTGCCAAACGAGTTGGCTGCGTTTCAAGTTAATGACCCCTATTTTCTGAGCCAGGGCGACAACTCAGGACAGCAACTCGTCCACGAGCAGCTGACGGGCGACAACTACACCACTTGGAATCGAGCCATGATGATAGCTCTCATCGGCAGGAACAAAGATGGGTTCGTAAATGGACAACTTCAACCACCTGGAGGTACTGATCAGAACAAACTGACGGCATGGAAGAGGAACAACAACATTGTGATATCTTGGATCCTCAACTCAGTCTCAAAAGAGATCTCCGCCAGTGTTTTATACAGTTCGACAGCAAAAGAAGTTTGGGATGATCTTCAAGAACGGTTTGGCCAATCTAATAAACCGAGAGTTTTCCAACTAAAGAGAGAGCTGATCAACCTTGAACAAGGGACCAGCAGCATTGGAGTCTATTTTACCAGACTAAAAACTCTCTGGGAAGAGCTGACCAGTTATCAACCTCCTTGCCCGTGCACGTGCGGAGGAATTAAAGCCATGAAGGACTACTTAAATGAGGAATATGTACTCACATTTTTAATGGGATTAAATGACTCCTATTCACAGGTAAGAGGGCAAATCCTCCTGATGGAGCCGCTGCCAGCCATAAACAGGGTATTCAGCCTCTTGGTCCAAGAGGAAAGGCAGCGCTCAATGATGACTGGGCTGGGCAAGATAGGTGATGAGCAGCTGCATAGCATGACCCTGATGAGTGCCAACAGCAACCAAGCAATGATGGCGTCTAACTGCAACCAAGAAGCATCCAAGAAAGGACTCAGGCAGACCCCTCTGCACGCACTGTGGAAAGAGAGGACATACAGTTGAAAATTGCTATCAAATCCATGGCTTCCCACCTGGATTCAGACAAGGGCCAAGATATAAGAACACCAGAGTGAACCAACTCGGAGTGGAAAGATCAACAGAGAAAACAGGCCATGAAAGTGATCAAGAATTCACCAGGAACAGCCACATGGAAGACTCCCTGGTCCAGGTTCAGTTAACCACATCCCAGCTGCAGAGCCTGAAAAGCCTGCTAAAGCAGCATACCAGCAACTCACCACCAGATAATGGGGTGTCTGTCAGCCAAACAAATAGGCATTCTATGTGTCTATCTTTTAATCTACCTAACATTGACAGCAAGGTGATTTGGTTGTTAGATTCTGGAGCAACCAAGCATGTATGTGGCAACTTGGCTTGCTTACATGATCTGTATGAAATTGAAGAATCCAATGTGATATTACCAGATAACACGGTGATCAAAACAAATAAAGCTGGCTCTGTTAAGCATAACCAGTATATTACTTTGACTGGAGTACTTTACATCCCTCAATTCCATTTTAACTTGTTATCTGTGAGTTACTTGGCAAAGGAAAAGAATTACAGATTCTCCTTTGAGGCTAACGGCTTTGTGATTCAGGATTCTTCCCTGCGAGTGATTGGCAGGGGTAGTGAGGCTGAGGGACTGTTCTTCATCCAAGCTGATGCAAACTGCAACACTACCAGTCATACACCTGTCTATCTGAATAAACTGAATGCAGAAGTTTGGCACCACAGATTAGGCCACCCCTCTAACAAAATTTTACATGTATTAAGACATTCTTTAGATAATCTTGAGGATAGGATGGATTCTTGCTGTAAAATTTGTCCTGTTGCTAAGCAAAAGAAACTGTCTTTTCCAAGTAATAATAGAACTGTTTGTTCCCCTTTCGACTTATTGCATTGTGATGTTTGGGGACCATTTTATTTACCTTCCTACTTAGGACACAGATTCTTTCTCACTGTGGTCGATGACCACACAAGGTTCACATGGGTCTTCTTGCTCAGACACAAGTCAGAAGTGACCTCTTGCCTCACCTATTTACTTAACATGATTGAAACCCAATTCAGTTCTAAGGTGAAGGTCATAAGAACTGTCAATGCGCAAGAATTCAGGATGGACAATCTGATCAGGCAGAGGGGCATCATACACCATTGGTCATGTGTCCAAACTCCGCATCAGAATTCCATCGTAGAGAGGAAGCACCAACATCTTCTAAATGTAGCTCGGGCCTTATTTTTTCAATCTGCAGTGCCTCTGGAGTTCTGGTCCGAATGCATCCTCACTGCCACCTACCTGATCAACAGAACACCTTCGGCCATCCTAAACTATAAGAGTCCTTTTGAGTTGTTATATAATAAACATGTCAATTATGACTCACTTCGCAGCTTTGGCTGTCTCTGTTTCAGCTCAACCTTAGGAGCAGGCCGGAAAAAGTTCGACCCTAGAGCAAGAGAGTGCATCTTTTTGGGCTACCCCAATGGAGTAAAAGGCTATAAAGTAATGGACATAAAGACTCGGGAAGTACTTATCTCCAGGGATGTCAAGTTTGAGGAGAATGTTTTCCCTCTTAGGCAGACAGGGAGCACCCCAGGCCGAGTAGATCCCTTCCCTACTTCAGTGTTGCCTAGGCCCTGTACTGATCAGCTTTATACTGAAGAAGCCGTGGATACTGAGGAAGAATCAGGGACTCATGAAAGCCCAGTCAGTGATCATCTCCCCTCAAACCAAGTGGAGTCTGCTACTGCCTCCCAAGTGGAGGAACAACAGACTGTGGAAGAACCTAATCCACCACAAACATCAGATAAGCAGCAGAGGCCTAGCAGGCAACAGAAAAGGCCAACGTACCTGAAGGATTACCATTGTGGCAGCCTAGTCACTAGGAAAGAATTGTACCCTATGTCTGAGGTTCTTACTTACCAGAACTTCTCAAATGCATATCGAACTCTCATCTGCAAAGTTTCCATGGCAAAGGAGCCCAGAAGCTACTCAGAGGCTTCAAGATCACAGGAATGGACACAAGCTATGCTTACAGAGTTCACTGCCCTTGAAAGCAATGACACCTGGGACATTGTTCCCCTGCCAGCTGGGAAGACTTCCATCGGCTGCAGATGGGTATACAAGGTTAAATTCAACTCTGATGGGCTGATTGAGAAGCACAAGGCTCGCCTCGTAGCCAAAGGCTACCATCAGCTAGAAGGAGTGGATTACATAGAGACCTTTGCCCCGGTCGCAAAGCCCAGCACTATCAAGGTGATCCTGTCCCTAGCAGCCAAACTCCAATGGCATCTTGTTCAACTCGATGTGGACAATGCGTTCCTTAATGGAGACCTCACCGAGGAAGTTTTCATGGATCTACCTCAAGGATTTTACACCAACCATTCTAGAACAGGACAAAACAAGATGGTCTGCAAGCTCAAAAAGGCAATCTATGGGCTAAAACAGTCTTCTAGACAATGGAACAAAAGGTTCACCGAGGTCGTTGAGAAGTTTGGTTTCCACCAAACCCAATCGGACCACACCCTATTTGTTAAGGGCAAAGGTGATAAACAGCTTATTTTACTTGTTTATGTCGACGATATCATCATTGCAGGTCCCTCGCTTCAAGAGATTCAGAAGGCAAAAGACTTCCTCAAGGATTGCTTCAAAATCAAAGACCTCGGGGACCTGAGGTTCTTCCTTGGCATTGAGATAGCAAGAGGTCCTGAAGGCATTTACATCTCCCAAAAACAGTACACCATTCAACTTTTGGAAGATACTGGGTACTTGGGATCCAAACCCCTTTCAACGCCCATGAATCCGAGCTGCAGGCTTTCAGCAGAGGATGGAGATCTGCTCACCGAGCCATTCCAGTACAGAAGACTGATCGGCCGACTGTTGTATCTCACCTTCACCAGGCCTGATATCGCCTTCACCGTCCACAAGCTGAGCCAATACATTGCATCTCCCAGGACTGGTCATCTCACGGCGGCACATCACCTGCTCAGGTATTTAAAGGGCTCCCCTGGACAAGGAATATTCATGAGCTCCTCTCCGAATTTGCAGGTCAAAGCATTTGCTGATGCTGATTGGGCGACTTGCCAAGATTCCAGAAAATCAGTAACTGGATACTGCACTTTCCTCGGGGATTCTATCATCACTTGGAAGGCTAAGAAGCAGCCCACCGTGTCCCGTTCCTCCACAGAGGCAGAATACCGTGCTTTAGGCTCAGCTGTCAGTGAAATCCTATGGATCAAACAGCTCTTGGAAGAGCTCCGGTCAGCTTCTCCACAAGTTCCCGCTATCTACTGTGACAATCAGTCGGCTCTACGCCTAGCCTCCAATCCCAAGTTTCACGAGCGATCCAAGCACATCGAAATCGACTGCCACTTTATCCGTCATCATGTTCTCAATGGCTCAGTTCGACTTCTGCCAATACGCTCGGAGAATCAAGTTGCTGATGTCCTCACTAAACCACTCACCGGACCCTTATTACAGCAAGCTTTACTCAAGATGGGTGTTAGAAACTTCTACCATCCATCTTGTGGGGGGCTATTAAGCTCAGAAGATACCAAGTGAATGCAACGGTACGCAGGCTTAGGAAAAAGAACTCGAAGAAAGAAGTCGGAGAAAGAACTCGCATGCTCGAACTCGAAGAAAGAATTCGGAGAAAGAACTCGCACGCTACTTTACTTAAATCGCATTTGTTCTTTTAAGTTTTCTAAGCCCGTTTTGCTATTTACTTAGATAAAGCCATTTATCAACTAGCGCTCTTATAAGTGAAATAGCGCTATTAGTAGAAAGTTGGTTTTATGAGTTAACGGTCATTTATCTTTTCCCACCTGTATATAAGCCCTACGTATCATTCAGTTCTTAATACAATTCACAGTTTATTTACTCCCGCTTTCTACAAAATCAAGATTCAATTTTGATACAAAGAATCGATTTTTATACGTTTAATAATTAGAGGGGTTTTATGGCAACGTCGTCGTCGTTGAGAACCATCACTCAAAACCCTTCATCTTTCCCCTGCCTTTGCCTATACTTAAGCAGATCATTACACAAAGCTTCACCTTCTTACAAGAACAAAGCGAAGAGAAACCACAAGGTGGATTTGAGCACTAGCTTCCTTCAAGAACAAATTAGGATAGTCTACCCAAGAATGATCTCAAGAAAGAAGACGACCCTCGTCGTCGATGAAATGGGCGGCCAGTACGACGATACCTTCAACGATGTCAAAATGGTCAGTACAATACAAAGCAACCCCATTGATTATCATCTGAGATCTATTACAGACTAATTCTATTCTAAGTAGTATTAATGGCGGCAGGAGCTCATAGACTGTTGCGAAACGGACAGCGTAGTAATATTGGAAATGACTGTGAGGATAAAATGGACACAGGAATTTACGTGGAAAACCCCTTTTGACTTGGGGTAAAAACCACGGGGAAGGTAGAAATATTATTACTGGGGTAAAAACAGGGGTTACAACCTCTCAATCTATAAAGGAGAAAACACTCACTATCTCTCTTTATAGTTGGAGCAAATACCGAACAAACCCTCTATTTTTTTTTTCTCTCTCTTTCTTTCTCCCTCTCTCTCTCTTCTTTTCTTTTATTTGGTGTGTTTTTCATTCAATGCCCCGTAGCCTATTTATAGGCAAGGCATCATACTAATACATATATAATAATAATATTATTAATTATAGTAGGAAGTGGTGTAGTGGGTTAACTAACCCACTCAACCCACTCTTCCAACAATCTCCCACTTGAAGATTTGATTGAGGCTCAATCAGATCTTCACACCATTCTTCTGGCTCGCCTTTTCATATGACTTAGATTCTGTCAATCCACAGGAGGAACAACACCATATAAACTTGTCCACGGGAATTGCTTTGGTCATGTAGTCTGCCAGATTATCCGCAGTGTGAACTTTTTGCATGTCCACAGTCCCCGCTTCCACTTGTTCACGAACAAAGTGGTATTGGACCCGGATGTGTTTGGTTCTTGAATGATATGCTGGATTCCTTGCAAGATGCAACGCACTCTGGCTATCACAATAGAGAACAATATTCTCTTGTTTGTGGCCGAGTTCTTCCAGCAACATCTTCAACCATATTGCCTCTTTACTGGCTTGCGTAGCCGCGACATATTCTGCTTCCGTTGTTGACGTTACAACAATGGACTGCAGTTTTGAAACCCAGCTTACAGCACCGCCAGCAAGATTGAACACATATCCGGTTGTGGATCTGCTTTTATCAAGTTCACCTGCATAATCTGCATCAACAAAACCATGGACAGTAAAATCTGTACCTCCGTAACATAAGGCAAGATCCGAGGTTCCTTTGATATATCTGAGAATCCTCTTAACAGCACTCCAGTGTTCCCGGCCTGGGTTGGACATGTATCGGCTAACAACTCCCACTGCATGGGCAATGTCTGGTCTGGTACAGATCATTGCGAACATTAGACTTCCTACCGCCGATGCATATGGCAGTCGAGACATCTCCATCCGCTCGTCTTCATTAGTAGGACACATCTCGGAGGATAGCTTGAAATTAGCAGCAAGAGGGGTAGATATTGGCTTACTATCTTGCATGTTGAACCTTCGCAAGATTTTCTTCAAATAATTCTTCTGGGAAAGCCAAATCTTCCGCTTGCTTCTGTCTCGAGATATTTGCACGCCAAGAATTTTGTTTGCTGGCCCCAAGTCCTTCATTTCGAATTCACTGGCTAGTTGAGTCTTTAAGTTGGCGATACGACCTTTGTTGGGTCCTGCTAGCAGCATATCGTCGACGTACAACAGCAACATGATGAAATCGTCATCGCCAAATCTCTTGAAATACGCACAAGGATCTGAATATAGCCTGTTGTAGCCAAGACTCATTATGAAGGAGTCAAATCTCTTATACCAGCATCGAGGTGCTTGTTTGAGCCCGTAGAGAGATTTGATCAGTCTGCAAACTAGATCTTCTTTTCCTTGTTCCTCGAAACCTTCTGGTTGAAGCATATATATTTCCTCATCCAGGTCACCATGGAGAAAGGCTGTCTTTACGTCCAGCTGCTCAAGATGCAAGTCGAATGTAGCACACATTGACAAGACCACCCTGACTGTTGTAAGTCGAACCACCGGTGAGAAAATTTCGTTGAAGTCAATCCCTTCTTTCTGAGCATATCCTTTTACAACCAGTCTAGCACGGTAGCGCTCTACCTGGTCATCACCATTCCGCTTGATTTTGTACACCCATTTGTTGCCAATGGGTTTCCTTCCTTGCGGTAATGGCACCAACTCCCATGTCTTATTTTTATAGAGAGCTTCCATTTCTTCTTGCATCGCTGAAATCCACAGACTCGCATCTGAATTATTCAGTGCTTCTTGGAAAGTGGTTGGCTCTCCATCCTCCGTTAGAAAACAGTATGCAAGATTGCTCTCTATCTCATAATCTGAGTGCCAACTGGGCGGCCTACGCTCGCGTGATGACCGCCAGAGATTCGGTACTTCAGATTCGACTGGGTTGAGCTCTTCGTGCGCCGGTTCAGCTTCAGAAGAATTATATTGCTCCAATTTTCTTTTCACCGGTGTAGTCTTTGTCACGCCTTTTGAACTGCTATCATTTTTGACTTGATCGCCATCCTCCAAGAAGATAACATCTCTGCTGATAATCACTTTGTGGTCAGTGAGATCCCACAAGCGATACCCCTTTTCAATATCCTTTCTGATGTGGAAGATCAGACAAAGCTGCAACCACAGAGCATAATCGGAATATCAATCAGGGTTGGCTCTGATACCACTTGTTGCGAAACGGACAGCGTAGTAATATTGGAAATGACTGTGAGGATAAAATGGACACAGGAATTTACGTGGAAAACCCCTTTTGACTTGGGGTAAAAACCACGGGGAAGGTAGAAATATTATTACTGGGGTAAAAACAGGGGTTACAACCTCTCAATCTATAAAGGAGAAAACACTCACTATCTCTCTTTATAGTTGGAGCAAATACCGAACAAACCCTCTATTTTTTTTTTTCTCTCTCTTTCTTTCTCCCTCTCTCTCTCTTCTTTTCTTTTATTTGGTGTGTTTTTCATTCAATGCCCGTAGCCTATTTATAGGCAAGGCATCATACTAATACATATATAATAATAATATTATTAATTATAGTAGGAAGTGGTGTAGTGGGTTAACTAACCCACTCAACCCACTCTTCCAACATAGACTACTTCACATTCAAAGCTGTAAGAACAGTTCTTGAACAGCTTTACGAGATGAACCCACCGCAATACACATGGTTCAACAAGTAAGCCCTTCAATTTTTCCTTTTTTTCCAAGTTTCTTTAACTTTTGATGTTTACTTTTGGACAGCTTCGTAGCAGATAACGTGCCAAACAAAGGGACGCGCTTTCTTCAGATTCTCGTCAAGGTAAATGTAATGAAAACCAAGAAATGCTTCAGCAGATCGTTGCAAGGAAACGTAGATTTTCCATGGATGTTTTTGACAGGAAAGGCGAGAGCTTGCAGAGAGAGTGATGATCACGCGCCTGACTTTGTACGGAAGATGGATCAAGGTGCCATTTTGATCCTTGCCCTTTTCGCGAATTTTGATTATATTTGTATTTTATATATATGTATATTTGATGTTGTTTTGAATGAAGCAGAAATGTGACCATGGCGAGATATACCAAGAAATATCAGATGAGAATTTGAAGCTGCTGAGGGATAGGCTTATGGAGACTATCGCATGGCCGTCCGATGAGAATAATAGTAATAATGATCAGAAAAATAAAGATGGTTCAGATTGACAAATTGTTTGATGGGCTTGTCGTAATTATTAAATTTTTATTCCCTTGATACGAGCTTATCAGTATCATTTGTAAGACATTATTGCCACCAATGTCTCGAATGAAAACGAACTTAATTTACTGTATTCAACTGAAATTTCAGTAGTTAAAATTAATAAAGACAGAACTTGATTGATGGTGATCAACAAAGGCTAATGTTCTTTGACGACGATTAAGTTTGTAAGAGAATTATTTATTGCCTTTTTTGCGACTTTTTTTGGGGGGCTTTTCAGGCATTTACTACTGTGAGTATTTCCCCACGAATTTTCCCTCAATACCACATTCTCGAGGGGTTAATTTGTAATTTCCCATTCTCCTTCCTTATCTGCTTATCCAAGAAAGAAGGCGACTAATTTCTTCCTTACTACTACGCTAGCGAGAGTAGAGAGAGTGAAGTGTGTGAAAGCTTAGTAGCCAAAAATGTCTCTTTGCGGCTCGTTTTGCGTTTCGTTTGTTCACCAGTCAGCTCAGAAGACCCATCCGCTGTTCGGCCCGACCCGACCCGTTTCGTCCCCAGGAAGGTGCTTCGTGATTGAGGCCAAGACTCGAACCAGAACGCAGGACAGAGCTGCTCGACACTCTCGCATACGCAAGAAGGCATTTTCTTTTGTTTATTTCCTTAATGTGCGAATGCGTGAATTTCGAGCTATTTATCTGCGTTTGGGATATGTGGTTTGATGGGCAAATGTTGAACTTCGTAATAGCGTGCAATGTAGATGATTCAGAGTGTTTGAAGATCGTAAATTACTTCTAATGGAGCCATCTAATTGAGGTTCTTGATGTGTAGGCAATCTATTGCCACAAGCAGATGTTCCTTCACTTCAGTAGGAATTGCTTGTCGAATGAAAATCAGTTTTTACGTCCACAATGTGTTTGTTTTATTGCCTAAGTAGCATTGCAGTCGTTTTTTGGTTCTAAGTTGCAGTTCTTACAATATGCGCCTTAAACGATTCTCAGAAAAGGGTGTTAAAAATTCTATCTTTTTCCAGGTTGAAGGGACGCCCGAAAGACCTAGACTGTGTGTGTTTCGTTCCAACAAGCATATGTACGTTCAGGTGATCGACGATTCGAAGATGCACACTCTAGCTTCAGCCTCAACCGTGCAGAAGCCCATCTCAGAGGAGTTCGATTGCAGCGCTGGCCCTACAATTGTGAGTCGAAAAATGCTACTTGAATTTCGTTCTGCAGCATTATCTCCGTTTGAATCGCCTTTAGGGGTTCAAAAAATGGCTTAGTTTATCTCTTTCTGTCTCCTTTATCTTAATCCTCAGGAAAAAAAAAAGAGACACGATAGGCTTATATAGGAATGTTTTCTTGATTTACAGGACACTGCGAAGAAGATAGGCGAAGTCATTGCAAAGACTTGCCTCGAAAAAGGAATTACGAAGGTGGCTTTCGACCGAGGCGGTTACCCTTACCACGGTAGGGTTGAAGCCCTCGCCGATGCAGCTAGAGAACATGGTTTGCAGTTTTGATTGAAGTCTATCTATGCTAAGTAAGATAATTGATTGTTGTTCTTCTTCTGTATTAGCTTTGTGTTTATTCCATTTTCTCTGTACTTGATGCTTCTGAGTATCTTTTTATGACTGAAGTTTGTGTAAGAACGGAGGATTCTTGCTTGAATGTCATTGGCACATTTGCTGCTTCTCTTTCAAGAGAAATGATGCATTAAAATCACAGTACAACAAAATGGCTCAGCTTTCTAATCACAGTACAGTACCTTGCTGCCCCTTCATTGGTACTTAATTGCAAAATAATGATCCCTAAATTGGGGCTATTTCGCAATAAATTTAAAGCTGGAGGACGATTTTGTTACACAATAATAAGTTGAAATTGCCAACAAATAACAATAAAAGCAATTACGTCCGCCCCAAGTCTCCTCACTCCTGACCTTTGCTTTGCTTACCATTGCATTCACCACCGACTTTGAAGCTTCTTTCTTTGATAGTTCTCAGGCGACGCCATGTCTAGAAGGTACTTTCATGTCCCGCTTCTCGCATCTGTTATTGGTGTCTGTGTTTTTTTTTTTCCTTTTACGTAAGCTGTTTCAGCTGCATTTGTTGATTCTTATGATTCGGTTCCGTGCTGATGATTTGTACTGAGCTTATACATGTTGAATTTCTTTTCTTTCGATTTCCTTTGTTAATTTACCAAAATTGGCGTGAGCAGCAGAGGCAAAATGCCCAGTGCCGTTTTTTTTGGACTTTGTCATAGGTTATGAGCATGCATAGAGGGCCAGATCATATGTTGATTGTAAAAAGTATAAGCTTGTAATGTGATGCCGAAACTGATGTTATGAGCCTTGGTTTGCTGAATTTACTCTCAAGTCCTGCAATCTAAGAATCGATCCATGCTTTTTGATTCTTTCTCATGTTACTTGGTGATTCCTAGTTAGGTATATCTTTAATGCTTTCTATTTGTCAGGGTGCTTTGCAAATTTTTCATTCGTGGAGCATGTCTAAGTGGGGAATACTGCAGTTACTCTCATCAATTGAGAGTGCCGCCGAATAATGTGAGCGTCCTTCACGTGTTTAGAACTCAGGAATACTTTATTGAACTAATTTCTTAGTTTTATACCCCCATACCAATGCAGATATGTAACTTTTACCATAAGGGAATGTGCGCTTATGGAGATCAGTGCAAGTACGTGCACACTGAAGAAGTCCTTGAGGTGCATTCTCCAGATTTATCTGCCTCAGATGCTGGTGTCAATTCATCTGTTACCACAGAATTTTTAGGTGTTGGGGGAATTGAAGTAGGAGAGAGTTCTGGTTGTAAAAATACGCTGCATGATGATGTCATTGATGACAGTGCAAGTTTCTCTTATTTCTCCGATCAACCTTTTCCTACCGCTGATGCTAATGGTGAATGTCACCAACTTGGTGAGAATTGCATCCGGCCTCATGAGGGTTGTTCAGAAGCGCAACAGCTCAGCCTAAAAATTGAATGTAATGTTTGCTATGAGCGTGTCCTCTCAAAAACCATCGCCAAAGAACGCAAATTTGGGATGCTTGTAGGTTGTGATCATGTATTCTGTATTACGTGTATAAGGAGTTGGCGCAAACGTTTCCGGAGAAATGAGGGTGCTGGTAAATCGCCAAAAAGATCTTGCCCAATATGTCGGCGATTCTCTTTTTTTGTCATTCCCAGTAAGATATGGTATACAACGGGAGAGGAAAAACAGGAGATCATTGATAATTACAAGGGTAAACTAAGGTAGTCTCTCTCTCTCTCTCTCTCTCTCTCTCTCTCTCTCTCTCTCTCTCTCTCTCTCTCTCTCTCTCTCTCTCTCTCTGTGTGTGTGTGTGTGTGTGTGTCCCTCCCTCCCTCTCAATTGCTTTCTCATATTTGCACTTGATGCACTCGCAGGTCGATCGATTGCAAGCACTTTGACTTTGGACATGGTACATGCCCATTCAGAACGGATTGTTTCTACAAGGTTTTTGATTGTACTCTTTTATTTGCTTAAGAATTGTTTTTTTACGCGAATATGTAAACGCTGATATCCTTTGGAGAATTTTCTCTATGTTGATCAAGGTCCAAATGTTACAGTAATTCACAATGACTGGTCATTAACAATGGTTGTTATTACCAGTTTCATTTTCTTTCTTAGTGCTCTCTCTTATTGGTCTTCTATTTACTCTCACCTGATTTTACTGCATTTTTGTTGAGCGATAATTATTCTTTATGTTCCAGCATACTGTCCGACCTGGTTCATCATTGTGTAATGCTGCTGAAATGGGTCAAGATGTGCACAGCCCAAGAGTCCAGGAATTGAGATCCTCCAACTTCGATCTCCGAGATCCTCCGATAGAGTTTGAAGAGCTTGAAAATGGTAATGATGATTTTGACGTTCTAATGTTGGAGATTTGGAGAAGATTCTCTATGGATGATGATGATGTTGTTGAGTAAAGTATTTGAGTTATTGTTTGTTTGTATTAATTACTAAGACGATCAGACAAGGTGTGGTGATGCCTTAATTTTTCGAAGTAGTTTGTTGATTAAGAAGTTACTACTTTTGCTAGATGCTATTGTTGTGCATGTTTGGATTGTGAAGGTTAACATGCATATGTTGAAGTTTGACCTGTTTAATGTTTCTTATTGCGCTTATTTATTGGCTTTTCATCCCATTTGTTTTTAACCGATTTACAAGGTCCATGCTCAGTCGTACATGTTTGACGTGGATTATAGAACGTCTGTGTGAATACTGTCTAAACATAAGTCAATGTGCTATTCATCTGCTTTGTTTCAGAAGCAATTGTGCGGGCTCGACTTTGCAGTGTGCGAATTGAATTCGTGGAAGTTCTATCTGTCTTATAGATGAATACAAAATCAATATTAATGTCAAGACTATTTCGTCTCTTTTCTCCAACTAAATTTCTTTGCATTCTCCTGCCATTTTGTGATGTGTTTCGCTGTAATGGTATCTATTAATGCACATTCTATTCAAATCTTGGTGATTGCAGGGCCGCTCTCATTAACAATTTGCATATATGGGCCGGAAGTCCGAATTAACGAGGTGAGAAAATATCCGACCGAAAAGGAAGTGCCCAAATCAATGAAATGGGCCAGAGAATCAATAGTTCAAATCGCACTCAAAGGTGGGGCATTTCCCATTTTTATAGGAACTTCTGTACCAGCCGAAGGGGGCCCATGTTTCTTCGTCCGCTATTTGTGCAATGAGTTGTTGACACCTGATGATTGAAATTGAACGTCGCTGATTTGTGCGATCTCTTGCATGTTTTGGAGTTGATGTGTGGTTCATTCTTCTCTGCTTGTGTGATAAGTAACCCAACTCAGTTAGATTTCTGCCACGTCATAAGAAAGTTTAAAATATTTTTTTATGAGGAGGCAACAATCCAGGAGAGCTGTGTTGTTCACTCGCATTGGTAGGGGAAGGGTAAATCTTACAGTGTGCAAGTCTGGAGGTAAGAACGCTTAATACTCTCGTTACCATTTTCCATCCTTTTGCGATTCAGTTGCTAGCTATCCCTGCATATCCTTGGTCTTCCTTACATAGTTTGATTGAACATACGCTAAGCAATAAGACGATTGTAAATTTATGGAAAGGAAAGATTCAAATCCGTTCGTCTTTTAACGACTGCATGTTTAATGTGTATGCGACCGCATTATCCTAGTGCATTTTGATGTCTCTGTTCATCTACGATATCTCTCTGCATGATCTTTTTTCTTCTTTCAGTTCCTATTGAGTCATGATTCCGAAAAATGATGTCAGTCATCTCAAAAGCTGAACAGCTTTGTAGGGATCAGTTGCAGAAAAGATTATACAGCCCGGGAAGCCTTTATTATGGTTTGCACTTGACCACGATAATATCCGCTCGGCTCGATTGCAAGCTTCATTTCTCCTCTCAACGGAGACTATGCTGCAACCACGACTCGTTGTGAAGAGCTTGGTAAGAGCTTATTCAATTTCACTGTCTTATTTTAAAAATAATTGTCATAAACTGCTGTCATTCATGCTGAAGAGATAGGTCCTTGAGGGAGGCCAATGTAGTTGGTGAAAATGGAGGAAAAGAAAAAGGAGGGCTGCAGGCTTCGACTCTCGGAGCTTATTCGAACGCATATTTTGGGTTCTTGTTCGTTGGATTTAATTTTTTCGTGCGCTGTTGGTCTGTTTCGCA
This sequence comes from Craterostigma plantagineum, assembly GCA_027422505.1. Taxonomy (NCBI): domain Eukaryota; kingdom Viridiplantae; phylum Streptophyta; class Magnoliopsida; order Lamiales; family Linderniaceae; genus Craterostigma; species Craterostigma plantagineum. The sequence goes on from JAPQWV010000040.1 coordinate 6,359,738, forward strand.
TTTATATCATAACAGTAGTTTTCGCAGCCGCGAGCCACCACGTTGTTGTTCTTGTCTTCAGTTTTCTGTCTTGGGCGGCGGCAAATCATAGACAAAATTCGAAGGCGAACTTAGATGAAAAGGAAAGCAACAACAAGTTATGGTCCAACCAAAAGTCCTACTAAATTGGAAATGCAACAATGAACAATTGCATCGACAGCGTCGTCAACACTTACATATGCAGCGTAAAAATATATCTATCAATTACGTTCCCCGCTGAAGAAAAACAACCCAATCTCAAACTCGGATGCATGAAAGGCCCCAAAAAGCGAGTGAACTAAAACCATCCGACGGCTGAGTCTGAAGTCTCAAGATTATTCCCAGGAAAAAGAAAGCGAATAGATCAGCGCATCGACTGTAGTTTACCTCCACTATTCTTTAAGCTCTGGACGAACATATGTCATACTACGATTAGCCAGCTGTGGAGTGACAACGTTGCCTTGATTCGAGATGGCTTCAGCGTCTCGCTTCCACTGAAAACTTCGTGCAGCGGGCCTCATAGATACTCCTCGGCCTCCCCGGTATGGGCCCGTAACTGCCCGAGGAAAAGGAGGTCGCGCATATTTTGGAATGGGGAACGAAGATGACCTTGGAATAACGCCAGGCCGAGGTGTGATGGGAGCAGTTTCTGATGGTGCTGAACTTTTCTTGACAATCTGCACGAATGTTTCGCAAGTGTTATAGTGATTCAGGTAGTAAGTAGCAACATACAGAATTCTGCGATTGCATACCTTGAGAATGCGAGACATAAAGGATGTTCCGTCCAATGATAAAGCAAGCTCAGCTGCTTCTTTTCTCGTGAATTCAATGTAGGCAGATCTGAGGAAGAAAAACAAAATTCAGACTTTTCTTTATTTCTTTTTTTTTTGTAAAATGTATGATATTATTACCCTTTTGGTAGTCCGGTGGCTGGGTCGGTTAATGTTGTAACCTTCAAGACTTCTCCAAACTTGTTGAAATGTCGTGAAAGGTTATCCTTAGTTGCTGCAAAATGAACCTATTGTAGGAAACACAATATTGTCAGCTCATAGGCTTATGGGGGAGGAAAAGAAGTTAAGCTTTAGGAAAAGGCATTTCAAGACTAAACAAATGAGAACTTACATTGTTAACGAAAATCGTCCGAGAATCAACATCTTCCAAAGGTGGAGCAGCATTAGCTAAGCCTGAGTACAGAAAAATTGAATGGAGATATAAAAGAATACCAAAAATCAAATGAACTGGATGAAGATGGGTTTCCGTAATAATCTTGAAAGTCCCTCTGATTCAGAATTGAATGGTTGGTAACATGGTTCATGGATAATGCTATCATTTCAAGTGTTGTATTAGCCCGCATATGACGAGCATGGACATGCATGATGGTTTTGTCCCAAGTTGGAAAAACTGATAAAGAAAAAATGACGGTGTCCAACATGAAGGCTATTTCCAAAGCTTACTTTTCATGTAAAATGGAGAATCATAAATGAAAGCTCAACAAAAATTACCAATTGCAGTCTGACTCGCTTGTGATGGTTGTGGAATAGGGTCGGGTCTTTCCTGATGAAAGCAAGTCACAAAAGGTTCGATTATTAAAAAGAGATGCACCAAAAAACACAAAAGGCACACACAATTTAACATTGATTTCTTGCCTTTCCATTAACAGTTAGAGTGGAACTCCTCTCGTTCATTAACCACTCCTTCGACTTGTTGGCTGTAGCATCACTACCTAACAAGAATTTCGCCGTTTTAACCTGATCAAACCTTTTTTCTTCTCGATACTGAGACTTCCTTGTGCTCATGTCCAAGGAGGAATCAATTCTGAGGAATGCCTTAGGTTCAGTGGCAGGCTGACGTGAACCCTTGTGCGCTCCAACTAACCTACCATTAGCATTTTCAGCAGCAGCAACAGTAGAAGGATGATAAGATTGGGACTTCTCATCCATGCTCCTAAAAGATGTTCCAAATCCATCTATTTCATTAGCTTCTTGTCCCCTATTATACATCCCATCATATGCTTCACCTTCGTACCCTAAATCAGAAGGCATCATAACATCATGAATTGATGGCACGACCATGTGTGGCGATCTGTCACTGTTTTGTGGATCGTAAGTTGATGGAAATGCATCTTTCTGGACATAATAATCTCCACTACCAAGATCTTCAGCTACACCACCGTATTCTTCTTGATGATAATTTACTGCGTCTGTCATCACAGTGCCACGACCAAGCCTATCGAACACACTACGGGTCGATTTAGGTTTTCTCACATCCTCAGCTGCTTCTGCCACAGCTTTAATGGCAGCAGACATGGATGTACGGGGTATTCTCCGAGGGCGCTCCTCAAGGGACGTATCTCCCGTTGATGTAGAGATCACGGACCTCAGACGTTTGAGTGAACGTTCTGATGACTTGGAAGGATGAGACTTGGCAACAGCATCTCTTACTGCAGACTGTAGCAGCCTTCTAGATGCACTGGCCGTAGACTCAATAACCTCCGTCTATCATAATAAAGAAATAACTGAGACAGATATAATGCATGGCAAGAGCTGGCAAATTAGGACTGCTTCAAGAAATGTCATGATTCATGCACACTAGAATCACACTGAACCCGCACTTAAAAGCGATAGGGCACTAAAATGTTATAACCCCACACACACCCCACTCCTCAGGAAAAAAGAAAAGAAGATATCAACCATAACACTAGTAGAAAAGCTCTGCAACTGTTCATACATCAATTCTCGAAGGTAAGTGGAAGAAGTCAAAATACAATGACCAAGTGCTGGAGTGCTACGCTATTCGAAAAGAAAAATCCAGGGCTATGTTAAGTTATTGCAACGAATTGACTGTAAGTGTGCACCTTGCTTGGCCGTTTCTCCTCAGAATGCCTTCTTTTTTTCTGTCTTGTTGGTCGATGCGAATCAGATGGATCACTTCGACCATTTTTTCGTTCAAATTCATCTTCTTGGCCAACAGAATTTTGACGATGGGGATCTTTGTTTTCAACCAAATCCCTCGCCAGTGCTTTCTGTTGCAGTTTTTCACTGTGTCCAAAAGTAGTATCAGAATTTTCTCTCCTATCTTTCAACTCAATGGGATTCATCTCATTTTCTATATCCCGCTTTAAAGTTGATTGTATTCTGGGTTCCCCAAGTTGATGGTCTTGTTCCAAATATAGATTTATATTAGACCCTAAATGGTCCCACAGCCTGGGCAGAAAAAACGGTCACAATGGTTAGAGAGCTTTATGATTATCATTGAGAAACTAAACCCAGAGAAAGTTTAAAGTGGAAACAGAAAGAAAGCATTACCAAGACACAAATGTGTGGCTATCATCTCCCAGAAATACGTCCAACTCATTCTTCGCTTCATCCTTACGCCTACCATTTTTTAGCAACACTATCACATATTCCTGAGGATTAATCAACATCAGAGTATAGTAATTTGTTAAGTGAAATGCTTCAACATTTCTACACATGAACAACCATTAATAACTCAAGGATTCAGACAATAATTGAAAGAGAGTTCAGGTATGCATGAAGCTATGAAGGAACAAAAGCCAGGAGACCATAATCCACATTTGTGATACTTAATTAAAACAAAAACGAAGGAAAAACTAAAAGGTAATCATGCTCCTTATTCGGGGATCTTGGTTCCTTTTAAACTCTTCACTCTCTTCCTCCTCTACCCTTTCCTAAATACTACATACGCAGAGTGAAGACTGCATATTTCCCTAATTCTACTTCTTTTCTTGCCTACATTTTACATATTCTCAGAAAATCCATCATGTATATAACTCTTCAAGGACAATAAAACCATACTCATACTGAAAATCAATTACATTCCATAGCGTTCTCTAGTATTCTACCCTCACATTACATAACCCAGTTTTTCAGAGAAATAACTTCGTCATATTCTCCCCACAGATGGGCTTCGCATGCTGAGGTAAACAACAAACACCACCAAATAGTCCGTCAATCCCAATCCAGAATATAACTCAACAAGAAAACCCACTAGACTCCATTCTCCTTTCCACAGATCAAATGGCGAACCAAACCTTAGTCAAAGGAAATCCAATTCAAAGCATAATCTCCCAAAATCAAAGCACGAAATACAGGGTAAAATCACCCTTCGAAACACAGCATACCACGAGCGTATCATCAGTATAGTCGCCCATAAACTCCTTCAACTTCTCCGTCACCGCCTCACGGAGCTTAATCACACCGTCCGTCGAGTAGTTAACCCCAAATGTCCGATCGTCTCCCTCCATTCTGACGGAGGTATAAACCCTAAAAAAGTAATTGCTTCTTTCCTCCCTCGAGCTTAATTTCGATAGATATACATAGCAAATGGAAATACCAAATCGGATTACAATAATAAAATAATATTAATTGCTACCATTAAAAAAAGGATAAAAATCGATAAGCTCTTGGTATATGTATGAGCGTGTTTGCGGGTGAAATAAATTTCCGGTATTACCTAATTTTAGACGATATCAAAGATATTTAACTAAATTAGTACTGTTTGCACACTTTATGCTTATGCTTAAATATAATTGTCTTATTTTTAATTGGAATTTATAATTTGTATTTAGTAGATGAAATATAATATTTATATTTATAAAAGGAAAATAATGAATAGGAGTATAAGTATAATAACTAAAAATTAAGAGGTTAAATGTGATAATTATTTAATTAATAAAATTAAAATATAGAGGCTAAATTGTAGAAATTTAACGGACATTAGCATTTAGTAGACACCACTCACCTTAAATCTTAATATAATAATATAGAAGTATAAATAAAAGAGAAAAAAAGGGCACTGTGCCGATACTTTACCCTACATCGCAATAAAGGAGATTTCGTATGTAATCGTAATAATTTATTCACCTCTTTCTTCCTTTTTCTCTTTTTTTTACGAGAACCATTAATTTCATTTTTACAACTGGGGACCAAATTGTAGCTTCAAATTGTTGCTAAGCCCAAGTTTGCAAATTTTCCGAAATAATTGGACGAAACTGAATCACAATAGGCAAATTGAAAGAAAGCTAGAAAACAAAGGGGTAGATCGCAACAAAAGGTGAAAGAGCAAGGCAATGCAAACAAACCACTATCGCCACTACATCAGAAACGAGATTCAAATTCCAACGAAAACAGAATTTACAGCACCAAACTCCAATCCAATCGAAACCCTAGCACCCAAATCTAAGCCCTCTCACCCCTAATCCTCCTAGCCAGCTGAATATCCTTGGGCATAATAGTCACCCTCTTGGCGTGAATCGCACACAGATTGGTGTCCTCGAACAGAGCAACGAGGTAGGCCTCGGCCGCCTCCTGCAGTGCGGCGACGGCGGAGCTCTGAAACCTCAGATCGGTCTTGAAGTCCTGCGCTATTTCCCTGACGAGACGCTGGAACGGCAGCTTGCGGATGAGGAGCTCGGTGGACTTCTGATACTTGCGGATCTCGCGGAGGGCGACGGTGCCGGGGCGAAAACGGTGCGGCTTCTTGACGCCGCCGGTGGCCGGCGCCGACTTCCTCGCGGCCTTGGTGGCGAGCTGCTTGCGAGGTGCCTTGCCGCCGGTGGATTTGCGTGCGGTTTGCTTCGTGCGTGCCATCGATGGATGTTTTAGTGATGTGAAGAGAACGGACTATTTTCTTTTTCTTTTTTGTTTTGCTTTGCAGCTGATTTTTATTTGCTATGCTGTGGTGATAGCGAGGATGGTTTCTTTATAGGGGTTATTGAGGAGCGGGAAGTTTTTGGTTGTGGCGGTTCGAAAGGTTTTCGTTCGCTATTTGAGACCGTTGATTGGAATTTCTTGTGGACGGTGGAGATTGATAGTTCTTCGATGCTTCCCACGATCCGCGTCTGGACTATCCAGCTAATGGAAATGTGCCACGTAGGAAATTTGTCGGATTAAGTAATTGGTCATCAAGTGTTTTTACTCCTACATAAATCATTCTTCTTCAGACTTTCTGAATCATAATCCACTACGAAATGGTAAAATTAGATTAGTTTTCCCTCTTTAACGACAGTTTTTTTTTTTTTAAAAAAAAAAGTACATGCCGCAAATTAGCGATAAAATTCCTGTGATAACAATCCAACATCCAATAGGATTAATACATCACAAACGAAGGAATACATCTTAAAAAAAAGGGACGACTGGATTTCAGGCAGTATTTTTAATTAAATAAACAAAGAAAATAATAATCATTAACCAAATAAACCTAAAGGTAAAAGCATTAATAAAATACAGATATTCGTACTCCCAAAATACGAGTTAGTAACTCGTATTCTGAGTTTACGAGTTATGTTTGGCCGCTGACCTGACGTGGCTAAAGTAACTTGTATCCTCAGCATACGAGTTACTAACTCGTACTCTGGAGTACGAGATAATTCGGGTGGCATATGGACCAGCTGACCGTGACATGGCAGCTTACATGGCGACGTAATTCGTATCCTGGAGATACGAATTAGTAAATCGTATTTTCAGAGTACGAATTACTTGGGGGCCTACCAACTTGCATGGCCATGCAAGTGTCGGGCAATAATTCCTATAACTCGTACTCTGGTGCTACGAGTTACGTGAATGATTGGAAATAATTCACGTAATTCGTAACATCAGAATACGAGTTACTTTAACTCGTATCCCAGTGTTACGAGTTACTTACCACGTATCCCCAGCCTACGATTTAACTTTCTATATATACCTTCGCCGTTAACTCATACCACGATCATCGATTTCTTTTAATAACTCAAACAATGGTGTCGACTCGTGTACAAGTCGTAGTATATTTCGGTGGCGAAGTAATTCAATCATCCGATTCTACCATCAAATATAGCATCCGTCCTGTTGGGTATAGGCGAATTCGTCGCAACACCAGTTTTTCCGACTTTATGTCGTTGTTGTTCGAGATTACGAGTGCTGATAGCAGTCGTTGTTCCTTGATTGTCCATGGCAAAAATGAATACTTTCAACACTCCCGTCACTTTCATTAGTTTTTCAAATCACCAACGACAACGATCGACAATTTTTCATACATCCCGACCCAGAGAACAATTGTGTTGAGGTTTTCGTTGAAATAGTTGAAAATTCAAACTTTGATTTGAACGAAGAGCCTCATCAAAATTTTGAAGTTGGTTCTTCGAGTTATACATGTCCGAATTTTTCCGACATTGTCTCAGTTACGGCAGGGTTCAGCAATGTTTCACTGTAGATGCCAGAATCTCTGTCAGAACCCGCTGACAGAAAGTCCATCCAATATGCCAGAACCAACTATCCGGCATTGTCCGACATTGTCTCAGTTACGGCATTGTCCAACGACGACGACGATGACGACAACAACGATGACGATGCCGCAGATGATACCACTCCATTGGACTCTGCTGCTCCTACGCTGTTTCAGCCTGTCCCATTTTTCCAAACGTACCAAGTGCCGCCTCCTGGTGGTGACGACTACGGTAGTTACGGGGAGTTTTGATAGAGAAAACCCTTTGTTTTGTCGAGGTATGATTTTTCAAACTAAGAAACATTTACGACGTGCCGTCGACGATTTTTCGATCAGGGTTGCTGGACGCGAGTACAACGTCAACGAGAGCAGCAGTACACGTTGGAGTGTTCAATGTGATCATACGGCTAATTGTCCCTGGAGATTGAGGGCATCCTTTAAGCCAAAAAAATGTTATTGGTCTATTACAAAATTTGAAGGACCACACACATGCTATATGACTGAGCTGGCGAGCACACACCGTAATATCTCTCGAAATTTTATTGTTGATTTGTTGGTTGGACCGTGAGAATCGATCCACAGTTCCTGCCCAAGAATGTCCAACAACTCGTGAAGGATAAATATGGCTACGATATCTCGTATATGCAAGCATGGCATGGTCTGAAAAGAGCTATGAAAAATGTTTACGGTACGTGGGGAGAGTCTGTTACCAAACTCCCAACATTTATGAAGGAGTTGCAGCATTACAATCCACGGACAATCGTGCGGTGGCTGAATCTAAAGACAGGGAGACCTGGACACTTCGTACTCGGGTATGTCTTTTGGGCTTTTAAACCGAGCATCGATGATTTCAAACATTGTCGAAAAGTTGTTTGTGTCGATGGTACGCATTTATACTCCAAATATAGACACAAATTACTGATTCATATGTCGTTGGACGCCAACCAAAACGTCTTTCCCCTGGCGTTTGCCATTGTCACGGAAGAAAGTACACACTCATGGACTTGGTTCCTTACTAATTTGAACATATTTGTTCTAGAGAATCAATCGGTTTGCCTTATTTCGGATCGTCATCCAGGTACTTAATCTTAATAATGTAATTTACTCGTTATTTTCATAAAATCAATTACTTTTAGTGGCGTATATAGCGTGTACAGGTCTTACGGGAGCAGTAGATGTGACACCCGGGGCCGATGAGGGCGGGGAGTGATCGCCAGTGCCAGAGAAGTGCACGATAAGGAGCGGCTCCTGGCAGGCTCTAGGCGAAGGGGTACATGAACGAACCGATCCGACACCCGAATAAGAGGGAATCCTGAGACTGACAATGTATGGGCATGTCAGGCTAAGAATCGCATAAAAGAATTGATAGTACTACTCATATCACCAAGGTCGACCTACCTTTTCGGGAGTCCATCCGAAAGAACTTCGAAGTTAAGCGTGCTTGACTTGAAGCAATCTTAGGATGGGTGACCCCCTGGGAAGTTTGCCCAGGGTGCGTGTGAGCGAGGACGAAGCACGCTGGAAGGTTAAATGGTGGTACAGTGGGGCCAGACTATCAATCGGAGTGTGGTGGGCCCAACCCCACTGGTCCCGGTAGGGACCGATGCTACAGTGACACTCGGTATGGGACGGCGTGTTACAGTAGAGGCCACTGAACTCTTTCGTCCACCAAATGGAGTCCATTGCTTCTGTCTTCGTCATGTAAAGTCAAACTTCTACAAAAAATTCAAGGATCAACAATTGAAGGATCTATGTCATAGAGCCGGTACTGCGGCAACATTGGATAAATTCGATCGCATTATGGCTCAGATTGCGCAAATTAATGAACGGGCGAAGCCTTGGTTAGAAAAAGTAGGGGTCGATCAGTGGACACTCGCACACAACGGCAGTTATCGATGTGGTGTCATGACGACTAATATTTCAGAAGGACTCAACAGGGTATTAAAAGGTGCTCGAATGCTACCATCTACAGGCAACCCCCACAAGATACCTACGTCCTGTAAGGTAACGGTCGCCTCCCCAACATAAAAATGAAACGTATGGGTCTCATTCCTCCAACACTCTACCAACGCTGTAATCAAATGAGGGTCAAACCCTCTGCGACATACAGCTGTAGACGCTGTATAGACCCATATCGTTCAACTTTCCTAGTAAGCGACCGTGAAGGACGTTCGGTGCTTCTCTAGTACCCCACACAACATTCTCTAACGTCCTAATCTTAATAGTTCTATCTAACGCTGTCTCATCTAACAACAAATCCCTACTACGGTGATTTGACTGCATTGTCAACACCGAACTATCAATAGGCCCGTAACAAGTATCCAAATCCATTCTACATTTAAAAGAAAACCAAACAAATCGACTATCAACAAAAGCATTTGATATGATGAAATTATCACAAAAAATTGAATTTCGAATCATAACGGGTACCTAAACTATTCGCGCGTACGAACGTCGTCTGGGCGGGGGAGCGACGGGGCGCGGGGCAGCGTCTTCGTCGTCTTCGTCGGGATCGTCTTCGTCGTCGTCTCGTCTTCTTCGTCGCGGCTAGGGTGGGTTTAAAAGCCAGATCTAAATCGTACTCTAGGAGTACGAATTACAGTAACTCGTACTCCCAGGATACGAGTTACTCCACGTTAGACGCACGCGCCAGCGTGTAGTAACTCGTATTCTTGGAATACGATTTACACTAATTCGTACTCCTAGAGTACGAAAATTCTTATTTTATTAATGGTTTTGTTTTTTGGTTTGTTTTGTTAATGATTGATTTTTTTTAATTATTTTATTAAAAATATCATTTCAGGCCCCATGTAATTTTTATTATAGAGATCAGGCCCATGTCAGAGAAAAATTAGTTTAAAGGATCCACTTCATGTGTCTATAGTACCACTTCTTTCCTGTTCAACAATACCACTTCTTGGGTCTACAATGCTGTATCACTTCTCTGTTCACAGTACCACTTCTGGGGCTACTGTAGCACTTCACTGTTCACCAGTACCACTTCTGGGTCTACAGTACCACTTCACTGATCACCCGTACCACTTCATGGGTCTACAGTACCACTTCATGGATCTACAATACCACTCGTGTACACTGTATACCACTTCTTCATGGTTGCTTTGAACGTTTGAATAAGCCGATGGCATAGTTCGTAATTTTCGCACACAGCCAGGGGCAAATGCATCGTTTTTCTCTAAATTCATCGTTAACTCTAAGACCAACTTCAAATAGATAATTTTCTCTATTTTAAACGTTATTGGGTCCTAAAATTTAATGAAAATATGTTAAGTGGACCTGACATATAATTAACTCTTAAAAAAATAGCAAAAAATTCAACGAGAAATTATGCCGCCATTACAATTAAGTTCGACAGAAACCCCATAGAATAGAACATTCAACACCTTAGGATAATAAATTCTATGTACAACAGCTTGCCTTGTGAACATAACATATAGGTTCGTATATGTTTTTGATTTGTGATCAAAGTGCCCATACAGTGTAACCAATAACAATTCACTCTCTTCTCAATGACAATAAATACTTTAAAACGTTGATGGCACATTCACGATGATGAAATGGCAGTGGCAGCTTCCTCCTCCTCCTCCTCGTCATCCTCCTCCACTTCATGTTCTTTCCCAAACTCCTCTATTAACTGCCTCTGTCTAGGAGTTAGATTCCTGCAATAATAACAACAATGATTGTAATAATAATAGGATTTCATCAAGCTTTGGTATGCGAAAAGGCGTACTCTACTCTGTTATCATCTATCTTACTTACGTTGGAATGCTGACGTTGAAGTGCACGTATTCGTCTCCAAAGTAAGCAGAGTTCCTCACTCTGATTCCTGAGTTTTTAAATGAACGTTAAAGAATTAATCATACACAGAGAGAGTGAGTGAGTGAGTGAGAGAGAGAGAGTGAGAGGGAAAGAGATTCTTACCTTTTTTCTTCAAGACAACCTTTTGTCCAGGCTGAGTACCCGGCCGTACCTACGTTCGTTCGATGGAGAAATTCATTGTAAACGACAGATTTTTTGGGGATATATATCGCTACATTCGTAATGAACATCAGAGAATATCATCACAGACCTTAACAACGACGTCCCCACTTAGAGTTGGCACTTGGATTGTTCCTCCCAAAACAGCCTGAAAGAAATCAACCATGTGCCAAAATTGATATTAGATCGTATGTATCGAACCAAAGATTACTTTGCGACTGTTACCTGGGAAAGGGTCAAGACGGCATCGACGTGGATATCAGCTCCTTCTCGGCGGAAAACAGGATCCTCCCTGACCTGTATGTTAATTTAAATTAAGGACAAAGATTTGTTATAATAGCAAGGGATCAATCACATTTTCAGACCATGCAGAGAAACTGAGACCATAAAGACAGAGACATCAATGCAGTACGAAAGAGGCAACCTTAATCATCACGTAAAGATCACCAGGTTGATTTCCATCGGGATCAGCACCGCCACTTCTAGGAATCTTAATCGTTTCATTGTTATCAACTCCTATTCAACCACAGAATCGATATACACGAGTAAATACTGACTTGTATTTTATGCCTAAGCATCATTTTTATATCACTTCTGCTTCTTATAGCCGCAGTCCCAACCACTTAGGGAAAAAGGTGAAATGGTTCCAATATTGATTCGGGTTCATTGAATCGGCTTATTCAGATAGCAGGGTTGTAGCACAGTGTTAAAAAAACAATTAAACATCCACTCCACGATTCAAAAAGGTCTAAGAAAGGTAATTTGGCGATTATCTTCACCTGCCATGACATTCAACTTGACTTGCTTTGACCCCTTGACAACCCGCTTACCCTTGCAAGTCTTGCAGAAACTCTGTTGTCAGAGGTAAACAAGCAAACGGTGATTATTTTGGATTAACTTGCCATAGCAATTCCATATTGAAAGCCGTTGAAATAAGCATTGCATTTGCAAGAACATCCTATCGCTAAGATGAAACAAACAGGTTGACGTTCCATTATTCCATCTCAGTCACATTCATAACCAGGAAATAAGTAACATACCGATACAATTTTTCCTGATCCTCCACAATTCGTACAGGTCGATTGAAACGTGTAAAATCCATTTTGTGCCATGGTCTGCAATGAAGACCAGAGTATTAGTACAAAATCCACCAATACGAGCATGCAGATATTTAAAGGTACACACCATGCCAGAGCCCCTACAGCGTTTACAAGTTTCAGGCTTGGTACCAGGAGGAACACCAGTTCCACCTACCAAGAAAATAATTGAGAAGCAAAGTATGCAAAACATCAGGATTTAGCCAAACAGATATAAATATATGTTACTAAACAGATTTAGCCAAAACATGCCATACCACAAGTATTGCAAGCCATATCAGTCATGACTGACATTGTTTTTGTGCATCCTTGAACAGCTTCCATGAAGGACAGTTCAAGAGAAATCTGAAGTGAGCAACTTACAAGTGAGAATTGAGATAAATTACACAAGAACGAAAAAAAATGCCACCCATAGATCCTAACCTTCACATCTTCACCACCATTGAAAAAGTTGAAAATCTGATCCAACGTATAAACAGCAAAGTAGACAAAAATTAGATCTCAAACAGAAAATGCACTCATATAATACATTCATGAGAAGTCTACAAGTAGCAGTAGAAAGGCAGTTGATCGAGGGCAAGCAATAGCAAGAATCTATAAGAACAGGTATAAAAATCATATCATCATAAGCTTACGTCCTGAAAAGGGTTGAAACCGGCTCCGAATGGATCAAAACCAGGACCTCCACCTTCACCGGCCCGTTCAAAGGCCTCATGACCAATCTGTAAATTATGAAGTAACAGAATAACTGCACCATTCGTACAAAACTAATCTAGTTGATATCGCCGGATGTAAAACCAATATGCACGAAAGCATTCTAAGGAAATCTCTACATGCAGTGTAATAAAATAAATCCATGGCACATGTAATAGAATAACTCCTATCTTTGAACAATGTTTTCCGATAGATTAGAAACTACATATCCATATGGGAGAGGAAACACATAAGACCTGATCATATTGCTGGCGCTTCTCTTCATCTTTCAGGACCTACAAAGTGAGACCATAAAAGATTAACAGAAACCACAGACGATATACACCTTACCGAGTTGAATCCAGCGACATTCAAACTCAAAGGGTACCTCATATGCCTTCTGAACTTCCTGAAATTTCTTTTCAGCTTCAGGGTCATCTTTATTTGTGTCGGGATGTAACTTCTTTGCAAGCTGTGGAAGCAAGACAGAATAATGAGAAACAGAGACCACTGGACAGTGAACACACTCTGATAAAACGACTAGTGCGCTTCCACAACACATGACAAGATCAACATACCCCATAATACGCTTTCTTGATTTCAGAAGCAGTTGCATTATTGCTGACACCAAGTGCATCGTAAAAATCTCTCGATAGTTGTGCTATCCAAAATAGTAACCACCAGAGGAGAAGCAACAGAATATAAAAGAATAGTAGGTTAAACTGCTCGAGATAAATCCAAAACTTTCAGGCTAGTATATCCGAATACATGGTAGACGTTTCACATAAGAACTGGCAGTTAGCTCTGAAACCACAGTAGCTAGACTCCCAACAAAAGGCACCATAGCATACTGATAGCCCATAAGCGTGACTTAAAACAAACTAAGAGCGAATGCTAAAAGGATAGGACTTACCAGTACTATGAATTGATCTTGTCACACCCCATTTTCCACTGCATAATCCTAGCTTAAAATCACACTTCTTACAACCAACTGCATTGATCAAAATTAAAGAATACCACGATCAATTAATCTAACACGTCAATTAATAAATCGCATGATCATCACATCCCCATTACATACCATACGAGTCAGAAAGAACCGTATACTGATTGCAAATGACCGTGCTGAAACTCCTGCTTCCTTCTTTCAAAACAGAGTCACACAGCTGCAATCAACCAACATCCAATAACCATAAGCATCCCGCCAATTGCAAACATCACAAAACACGCACATAAATTACTGTATGAATAGATGCGAATACCGGCGAATTGACACGAAGCAAAGACGTAACCGAGCGGCTAGCGAGGCGGGTGACGTTAGAGCGAGCCATCGGTTAGCTTCGTGGGTACACGAACCAGCTGCAGAGAGCCGAAGACGATGCAGCACCGCCTCGTACTAAAACCCTAGAACAGAAATAAAACCCTACCACGTGCTATTGCACCGAGTCCATGGAACGTTCTAGAACGAACATGTCTGCGATGATGAGCTGAAAGGGAGAAGCTTGGTATTTCCAATTTAGACCTCTCTTTCTTCGATATTAGTTTTTTGTCCCCCCGACCATTCTTACCGTACGAGGGAAGCCTCTCAAACCTCGACAACCCCAAAAATGGCAGTTCTGTAAATTTCTCGAAAACGAAGCCCCTTCGGTAGCCGTATTAATGACATAATTAAATTCACTTATTTTCTTTACATTTTCGCGCCTTGTTTCCTTCCCGCCCCTACCCGAAATTCCCACCATATCCCTTACGTTACGCTTCTCTTCTCCCCCATTAACCCTCACTCACTCTCTCTCTCTCTCTCTCTCTCCCTCTCTCTCTCTCCAAACAAGAACACAATCAGACTGTAAGAATCGAGTGTAATCGGAGAAGATGTTCTATTCGCATACTTTCCTTGCAAGAAAAGGTCCGTTAGGGACTGTTTGGTGCGCAGCCCATTTGCAGCATAGGTTGAAGAAGTCTCAATACACTTCTACAGACATACCCTCCACCGTTGGTAAGTTACGCCCATAAAAAAAGATTCTTTTTTTTTTCTCTTTTCAGGGTTTATTTTATTGATTTATGCGATGTTAGAGAAAGGGTTTCGTTGGGGCCATGTTTAAGTCCATTGGTGTTCGCCATATCTTGATAAAGTTTCCATCTTTAATCCGTTTATTTTCTTGATTTACGTGTTGTCTCGGTTTTCATGCTTCTGAAAGTGTTTCTCTGCTTGACTAAAAATCACGGGCTATTAGAAATTGATTTGATTTGATTTTCAGAAAGGATAATTTATCCCGAGGTCCCTATCGCCCTGAGAACCTCGGGCCATCTATTGCTGGGAGTTGTTCGAATATACGCAAAAAAAGTCGAATACCTATTCGAAGATTGCAATAATATGAGAGTTATGCTGAACAGAGTTGTCGTAAACTCTAGCAACGTCGACCTCCCCGACGGTGCAACGCACGCGCCTTTTCACTCGGTCACGCTTCCCAAAAGATTCGAGCTTGACGCCATGGAATTGGATGATAATCATTCGCATTGGTATGATTTCGGCGAAAATTTAGTTGCGTTCTTTTCTTTGCTAAATTCGTAGGCACAGATGATTTTGAACTGTTCGTATTTATAGGGGCGAGGGTGCTCATACGAAGAGCCAAGAGGAAATAACATTACCAGGTAATGATACAAGCTAATTATAGACATTCTTGAAACTCTACTCATATTTAATCTGTACCACAGAGCAAATCCCAACTGGCCAAGATCCATATATAGTCATCACATTGGAAGAGGTGACTCGTTATTCAATCATTTACCGTGAAAAATTCTATTTTTCGACCGTCAGTATAATTTTTCTATCGTTTCGAACAGAATAACGTGGACTTATCGCACGTAGAGCATGATTCAGGACGTGGGCCCGCACCAATGGACGAAGAGTATGAGCTTTTCTTGAAAGCCACTGATGTTTTTGCTCTTCTTAAATCTTCTCCTCAATCATTTTCGTTCGTTTCTTCAGTGTTCTTCCTCGATCTGATGTGGGGCCCACGGCGCACAGCACTCCTCGAAATCCGCCTAGCATCGAAGTAATGCGCGCAAATGCAAGAAACGACTTTGACTTCACTAGCTCGCCCATTTTGCCCGACCGTGCTGAGCCCGACAAATTTCTCGAGGAGGAAATCGTCAGGGACAGAGAAAATCCTACTCCGATCAAAGAAGTTCCTTTGCCCGAGGGTCGACCGTCATCATCTCCGCCGCGGGCCCACGTCGAGCCGCATGAGTCAGCTGGGAATTTCGATTCGTCGATGCATTTCTGTGAGCGTTGATTTACTCGATGGATGCTTTTTAAGGGGCGCGTAGAGATTATATTTTTTTTCGGGTTTTTCTGTGCAGCACTTGGATCGCCCGAATTGGAAATTCGAGCATCGCCTGTAGTCGAACCGCAGCCCGAGGTTAAGAGGAGGAAAAGGAAGAACGAGCTTTACGATCGAGCTACCGTGCTGAGCAACAAGTATGGTTTAATTTTACCGAAACATTGTCAAATTTCTCATCTTTACGAATTTAAATATGAGTGATTACGTAGGCATATGAAGAAATCGTTGGATGATACAACTGATATCCTTCGTAAGAAAAGGGAGCGCCCCGTTTCTTTTTTCGCCATATGGAGTCGCAGCAAAATGCTTAAAAAGGACGATGCTTTCTTCGAGCCTTCTGTAACTGGTGAGTTTTCGTAGTTCATATCTTAGGCATACGAATTGTTAAAACTTACGCTCTTTAACGATATACCTTCTTTAAGGACTGTGCCTCGACTTGCAAGAGATGCATAGAGAAGACTTTGTCGCCTCAAAACCTCATCTTTTTGCCAGAAAAGAGACAAATGAAGTTCCTTTGTCTGATAATGTTGTTGAGATGGAAGTCGAAGTTCTTCGTAATAACGATGGCCGCCCTCCGCCTGGGAGATTTACTCCTCCTTTTTCCCCGCCCGAAAATTTGGACACTGGTTTGGGATCAGCGTTGCCCACAGCAGATACCAATGCATCGGCGAGCGGTACTTCTGGCACTGAAATGAGAACGCCAGATTCTTTTCGACGAATGGGCTTTGAGTTTGAGCAGAGAACACTCTCAGACATCCCTGAGATGCCGAATTCTCCTGGGGTACGTTTTTTTTTTCTAAGAATTATAGCTTCGATTCGTTCGACGTTTTCTTTTTACGGGCTGCGTTCGATTTCCTTTTTTTTTTTTTTTCCTTTTGCTGTAGGAGCTGCGATTTCTCGACCAAGCCTTCAATTTCCCAGCTGGTAAATTTCTCACTTTTGCTCTTATTTTCTTTTCTTTTTCCTTCTTGAAATTCATGTCTTGGTAAAATTACTTGCTGTTCTTCGCCTAGACTTGGAAGGGACGCAAGAAAATAACAACTCAAAGGGGAAAGAAACGCCCGAACTTGGAACGCTGTCTGCGCGAACAAGGTAAGATTTTTGCACGTTATCTTTGCGACTTGGGAGACTAAGTTAACGAACGATTCGTCGCTCTTTTTGGATCGCAGGGCTGTGGCTCAATACTTGAAAAGGCAATCCTTGAGCACGCCTATATCAGGGAAGTCCATGGGCTCGTCGGGCGACCTCAGTTTGAGCAAAATACTCGAAGGAAAATCAAGAAAGATCAGCGCCCGAATGTTTGCTGAGACTTTGGTGAGCTTCCACGTTCGAAAAAGAAAAACATAAAGCTCCCATCTTTTTTGCATTCGTAACTTTTTCGATTTGTTCCCAGGTATTGAAGAACTTCGGGCTTGTAGATTTGATTCAAGAAAGGGCTTACGATGATATTACATTGAAGGTGACTGACAAGCTTTCCCAGGTGGAATTGTAGCAGCATTGTAGTTGTAGTTTTGTGTAAATGGCTTAGAAACTGTTTTTGTTTTCTCTTGTCTTCTCTGTTCTTTGAATTTTGGACATTTGATATGGTTACAAAGGCTATGGTCGCACAAAGTCAAAATTTGAGGTTTCAGTTTTGCAAGTTGGATTAGTTATGGGACTAAATGTGAATATTGTGAGAATTGAGGGGTACATTTATAATAATCAATAGTAATGTTTACTCTTGAACAGCATGTTTACTCCAAGTCCAGTTATGCACGTGCCGAATCAGCTTTGAAGAGTTCCAATTTCAGAATAAGAAAAAAATAAAAAAACAAGTCTTGAACCCTAATTAATTTTTCAATCCAACTTGGTAAATCACTACCTTGATTGACAGCTCACTCAGCTGAAGGCGCGGGCTCATAGCTGATTATTGCACTGATTTGACGAATCAATCGTATTGGATTTTCGGTGTAAGTTGTTTTGAGCCCAACCTTGTGAAGTATTGCTAGAATTGCAGGGGACGACTGGGGTTTTTACGTGTTAGGTGGCTGCGATTGATTGAGCATTTTCGTGGTCTGTGTAAGCTGGCCATGGACGTCGAGTACGATAGCAGTGGTGAGATGCATTCTCAGTTGCTCGCCTTTTTTGTCTCTCCAAGTGTTTGATTGCTGCACTAGTCGTATTTTTGTGCTTGCGTTTGGCTGTTTGTGGGGAATGTTATGTTAGGGTTTATTCTGCTGCTGTTTTTTTATGCCTTGCATTGAGTATCTTTCTCTTTCAACATGTATTGTTCTCCTTCCATTTATGATTCGAACACGCCAGTGTCTTTGCGTGTGGAATTTGTTGGAAATAAGATGCTAGAGAGCGCAAGCCGAAAAAACTAAGACCATCATTGGACACTATTTCAGCGTCTTGCTTGATTGTGTTCTGGTTCACATTTCTACGCTATGAGCTGCATTTGATAATCACCATGCAAATCGTGATTTATGACAGCCTTATAGAAAGATGAAATCATGCGGAGAAACAATCGTCCTTAGCATGTAATGTTTTGCATTGTGGATAAGAATTCTGTGGCATATTGCGTTGTCAAAATCCATCTGACACTAAACCTTGAATTAACAGTTCATGAATCATACATATCAATGTGATTATTCGGTGTTTTACCACAAAAATAGGCTTAGGACGTTTTGGCTCAAAAAAGTATGGTTGGTCTAATTTCAAGTTGTCCTCTCCATTAATCTGTTAGTTCGCCCGTGTCTCGTCATCTTTAATCTTATAATGCAAATGATATTTTATTGCCCTTCCTTCCTGAGGAGTGTGGACGTAGATTTTGATTTTTGATATACTAGAGTAATCTACGTCCAACCATACTATTTAAGTTTGAGGGTTTTTAGCTAACAATACGGTGCATTTGGTTAAAGGTGGTATTTTCTTTCCCCCGGAAAGTTAATTGGCGTGTTGCGTTAAATGCAAGCAACAACTTTGTCCCCTTTTGCTTCAAGTTTATAGGCAGGCAACATGCATAATTGATTTCCCTACTGCTGTATAAACTTTAACCAGATACATCAGTCGTCACTGACTTGGTTAGTTATTCATCAAATAATCAATGTCCAATCATTTCCCAATCAAAACTTAAGAAAAAGTATGTGTAGATATCATTTGTTTAAGTTCATTTTTTGCAATTTTGGGGTTTTTTCGCCGCTACAGTAATCTCTGATCTGTTTTCTAATTCTACTCTACAGGCACCGACGATGATTTACCGCCGCCACATCAGAATAGAATGGTAAGAGGCCGCTTTTCTGGTAATAGAAGGCCTGCTGGCATGAGTTCCTTTCCGTTTCCCAGAGCTCATGAAGAAAGCGATATGGAAGGCAAAATCCATCAGCTTGAGCAAGAAGCTTATATTTCAGTTTTGAGAGCCTTTAAGGCGCAAGCTGATGCCCTTTCTTGGGTATGAGTTATCATACTCTGAATTTTGATTAGGAGATATTCTTTGGATCAGGTTTAAATTCTGCTCGGTAATTTTAATTTCTTCAGGATAAAGAAGGCTTAATAACTGAGCTCAGGAAGGAGTTAAGATTATCAAACGAGGAGCACAGCGAACTTTTAAGGAGGGCTAATGAGGATGAAACTATTAGAAGAATAAGGTTTGTATTCTAAGTAATAGTTCCCATGAATTTATGCTAAATCTTCTAATTAAGTGAAATTTTTTGCTGTATTTTTCACAAGATAAAATTTGGGAATTTTGTCAGGGAGTGGAGAAAATCAAGTGGTCTTCGTCAGACTGGCACTGCAGTGCAAAGTGCCACTCAAACAGCCCGTGACCGTGTGCCTAGTCCTTCTGTTTCAGCTTCTCGTAAGAAACCGAAGAAGACTTCACCATTGCCTTCCAAGTCACTTGCTGGCCCTTCTCCTCCTTTCCCCCGACAGACGATGGTTGCTGCAAACCAGCCTCCCCCATCGTCAGCAAAACATGGACCAGTGATGGGTCCAAAAGGCAAAAAGCCTAAATCTGTAAGTGAACTCATAATGAAGTTTAAACCACGACTTTCACCTCTATTTGTTTTCCTATAGCCTTGTTTACTTTGCAGATACCACCAGGCCCATCTTCAATTGGAAGAGGTCAATACAGTAACCGTTTATCTTCTGGGGCTCAAACAAATGAACCAGCTCAAGGTTCTTTCAATCGCTTGGTCGGAAGGAAAATTAGGACCAGATGGCCTGAGGATAATAACTTTTACGAAGCTTTGGTAATTGATTATAAACCAGATGAGGTAATTGTAGCTTTTGGAATTCGGGATGGGCTTTCACACTTTTTTTTTAAGCGGTGCTGTATGTTTTTCCAGGGTCGGCATGGTCTTGTATACGACATGGGCACTGCAAATGAAACATGGGAGTGGGTCAATCTTTCTGAGGTAACATTGTGCATCTTTCCGAATTATGGTTTTATGCCTTTTTTTATCAGTGCCGTCAAGTAGCAGCACTTGATGAAAAGGCAGCGACAGAATAACCTGGAAACTTTTTTACATTGGCTTGGACCACGTTCCTAAAGCTTAGTTGCTTGCTCTAAATTCTCTGTCATACTAACTGCTGCCTCAGCTTCCTGAAGGTTCCTCATTCAGTGTAATTAATATGAAAAACTCTGGGGTTTGAATTATTATTACGTGGGCGGTGGGTTCATTGTCGCCCTAATTTTTATTTTGACTTGCTCCGTGATACTTCCTCCAAAGAGATGCTCCTTGGATATCATAGGCTGGCCAATTATTATTATAACCATGAGTTTGGTAGTTGATGTCTTTTTCTCCATTTCTTTGACAATTACAATGCTCAAACATATGGTTTTTGAGTTTGAAGTTTTTTTGGCTTATCATGTGTGCGAAATTGTTATAGGCTACTGTGAAAACAAGACGGTGATTATATGCGATTTGTTTGTTTTTTTCTATCTGTAGATTTCGCCCGATGATATTCAATGGGACGGCGAAGACCCTGGAATTTCTACTTACAGAGGTCGTGGTGGCCCCGACCATGGAATTAACGGACCTCACAGTAGAGATAATCCCGCTGGTCCAGGAAGGGGAAGAGGGATCACAAAAGGCCAACCGAGAAAGAATATTCCACCACTAAGGAACGGACTTCCAAAGAAGGGACCAAGTGATATTAAGTTGCTCAATACAGATACTGTTATCAGCGAGGTGGTTCTGTTATACTTGTACATAGTAAATAGTTCGATATTTGCTGAATAATCGTCTAAGTTGGGTGTAATTTTTTGACCCGTGAATTTAGGTGGAGCGAGTTTTTAGTGCGAATCATCCAGACCCTGTGGAGATAGAGAAGGCAAAGAGAGTTGTTAAGGTTGCTAAGGCTATTTCTTTTTTTTTTTTTTTGCTTAACACGTGTTCTTTCATCTTGGGTTTTGTGATGTGCTTCGTTTTTTTTGGAACTTCTTTTTTTCGCTAAGTAGGAGCACGAACAGGCGCTTGTTGATGCAATCGCAAGGCTCGGGGATCTATGTGATGGTGAGAGTGGTATGCAATCACGCTTTTATTCGACTGTCGAAAATATTCTGTTATTCAATAGGATTTGGGTACATCCATTTGCACAAGAGGTCTTCATACTTATACTCTGTATTCATCTTCATTCTATTGCAGATGAGGATGGGCGCTTCTTACATGGTCAAACAATGGACAGCAATAAGAGATGACTCTGTATACTATGATCTGTGTTGATGTGCTCCAATTTCTGCATCAAAGTTGTAATCAAAATGCAGGTTTTTATAATATAGAAGTCTGTTTTCTGTTAGGATGTTGTGCTATTATCATTGTTCAGTAGCTATGCTATGAATGATTTTAATTTAACCTTTTTTCGATTTTCTTTAGATCTCGTTTTGATTATATAGTATGAATATAGTAAGTAACCTTACTGTAGACGAACAAATCCCTGATCTTGATTATGTTTTGTCTTGTTGATATATGAATTTAACATTTTGCCAACACAAAGTAATACGACTTGGTAATTAGATCTTCGAGTTTGGTTTCGAACTTCGAAGTGTTTACAAAAATGCGTTTGAATTTGATTATATATGTGTGATTTTCACAGTATTTTATGTTAGAGGTCAATTTTATATTACTACTAATCTTATATATAAATAAATTCTTATATATAAAAAGAAATGTAGTCTTGATGTGAGGATGCCACGTGTTCCAACAAGTTTCGTTTTTTTATTTAAGTTTTAAAAATTAAATAATGTTAAAAATAAACATACGATCTAAATATTAATAAAAGTAAACCTACCATCTAATAACCACCCACTTGGGCACTAACTGCATCCCAACAGCAAAACTGTCGATTCAAGGAAACATAAGAAAAGAGCACAGATTAATACTACGGTTTTAGGTTTTTCGAATCGTTTTTTTTCCTGCAATCAAGAAGTTAATACGACCACATTTCTTATTTGCAGGAGTATGGTGTTTTGTCTCTTTCATTTCTTCCGTTTGAGTTATCTAATAAGTTCTTAGGTACTTGTGAACTTTTTTTTTTTCAAATGGATATGGCTACTTGTGTGAAGTGCTCGATCAAGTGGATCTGGATACATTAACATTTCTGACCTTTTTTACTATGAGAACACATTGTTGTGATTATTATAATCTTTCTGCTATTTCCACATGGATAGTAACGACCCTAATGACTGTTCTCCGAGACAAATGGATAAACAAGCACGTATAGGCTCGACGAGTTCAGACATAGGCATCAAGGTGTACGCTTTGCAAGTAGGTATACTTGATTGTTTGTACGTTCTTGGTGCTTGGTAATATTTTATTTAGATCTCGCTGTTTGTGAAGCTTATGAGAGTTTTGGCTTTTGTTTGTTTTACTTTCTATGAAGTGTTTGAAGAAATGTTGTAGGAAAGTTGACGGCGAGAAATGGGATGCGTGCTCACCTCAGGCAGTACTGTCAAAGATACCGAAGATTTTATTTAATATCATTTAGTTTCTGACGTTACATATGAGGCATGTTCATTTCCTGCATGTGTTTCCTTTTCGTATGCGTTATCTACCATGCTTGAGAAACCTTTTAAATTAATATATTATGTGAGCTCATATGTTCTCCGAATAGAGCCAGTTTATTAATGTACAGCTCAGTCCAGTATACCTTCCGCACAAATCTCTTTGTTGATAAATGAATAGAGGAGTCATGAGATGCTTCACCTTCTTAACTATCTTTACTTGTGGTGTTTCTCCAGGTTGGAGGCAATTTTACATTTGATGTGATTGACTTATATTACCGATGAATTTTTTCAATGCATGTACAATTCCTCGGAAGACGTGCAATTTGGTAAAATGAACACTCAAGCCATTGATTTCATTGGCCCAGGTGTTATGCGAGCTTGGTCTTTTCCTTGTGGCTTCTTTTATATTTTCCCTTCTTTGCAAATGTTAGGAATTTGTTATTTATGTGCATTTATCTTCTGATATGGCCAGAGTGGTATGCACTTATCTCCTACTTGATACCCGTGCAATTGTGTGTTAATTAAAAATCAACAGGGTTTGTATTCGTAACAATTTTTACTTTGTGTCTTTGAAAAGTCGACTCGTGTTGGAAAACTCTGTATTCAGTTTTATTGAAAGGGAAAACTTTTTGATGCTAGACACCGGTGTGCGCTAACATGAAGATGCTGTGAGGATTCAATTCAACTAATCATGGTATGGTACTCAATTGAACAAAATCATATTTGTACTTGCTGCATTAACCTTTCGATAATTGTGTGCTATTTATGCTAGAAATATCAACTTAGGGCTGTCCACTTTCAAACTGCCTTTTTGTTTTGGGAGCTAATCGATTCATGCTCCTGCTAAATTTGGATTTCAAAAGACATCTTGATTTTGAAGTGTACAACTCATATAGAGAGAGAAAATTGAATCCTAAATATTTTCCATATGCTATCAATGAGCATAACTCCGTAAAATTTTTAGATGAACAAATGTTGTTGAGAATGTAATCCCGTTACGAAGTGAAATAGATGAGGTTTGACATTAATTTTCCTATTTAACCCGTGCTATAATAACGGCTTCTCGCATTCAGTGAGTAGAACAGACACATAAATGAATCATATATCATGTGTATATATTATAGTGCTTTTAAATATAGTGTTCATGCATAGGAATGTAAATTGTTATTTAATATTGGTCTAGGTACGATATAAATTTTATTATAGAACATCAACCATGAATACAAAGTGTCGTTATTATATATTAAAAATAAACAATTGCTATATCATAACAATTCATAATTACTAGTTTTTTGCCCGTGCAATGCACGGGTCTTATATCATAGATAATTTAAATTATATATTATATGTTAATAAAAAATGCAATGTTATATTATCATAGATTTTAAACTATAAAATCGTAAAATGAATAAGATAACGTAATATATAAATAAAAATGTTATATCTATGAGAAAAATACACAGAAATAGCTAATGGCATCGTACTCTTCGCTTGAAGAACCAATAATTATACTCATACTCCCAATCGACTTCAAAAATATGTGAAAACCTTACTTCATCATCACTTGATTTTGGCGCCCTCAGTATAAATACAAATTTCGACATCAGACGATTATTCACGTAATCTTGCAGTAAGAATGATCCATCATCTCCACCCTATAATTTGTCCAAAAATAAATTTAAGACTTGTGAAAAAATTGAATCGTGACAACATTTGTACCTCAATGTAAATCTGCTCTAATTCCGATGCCGATATGCCTAATATGACCTTCGCATGATCATTCCAGCATGTCAACTGTTTGGAACCAGATTTGTCACTGATTGTTGTCTTTAATCTATATCTGTAGGTCAGACAATAATTTTGCAATAAAAATTAAGAAAATATAATTTTAATATAACCACATAAATGCATTTATATGTCGAACGAAGTGATTACCTCGGGATAGTGTGTGTAACCAACCTATTGCAAGGTATGCAATAACCATCCGTGACCTTGTTTACCTTACAGAGCGGATGCGATTCGTACCAGATTGTCGCCATTTCTATATGAGCTATACATGCGCATACACGAAAGTACCGAACCTGTATAAAAATAATTATATCATTAACATGATATAACGAATAATTTATTTGCGGATAAAGTAAGGGAATATTACGCTGTCAATGACACGATAATCATTTAAGTTGATTGGAACAGCATCAAGCAAGCTGTGTAATTGATGTAGAGTGTTTCCCCGTCTTTGACTCAATAAAATATGGGTTCGTGCAATAGTATCCCAATCATACTTGACAAACAATATGACTCAGTTAAAAATATGCAAAGGGAATAGCGATTAAAAAAATTATAAGAACATAACATACTATAAACGGATCTTTTGGGCCTCGACAATGTTTGGGTCGACAAAAACTCTGTTAAATCTTGTTGTGTTTAGATACGCACCTAAATCGGTCATCATATTAAAAACATGCGTTGCAGAATGAAAAGAAATTTGTGATCATTAACATGCCAAAAAATATAAAAAGTTGTTGTACTAACCATCAAAATTCTTTACTTCAACTCTCGATACTGCCAGAATCTCAATCTTTGTTGCATCAAATAAAAGTTTATAATCTCCACTTGTGGCAAAGTTTCCCCATAGTGAAATTTTCATTACATTCGTGCTGCAAAACAAATCATAAAGTAATTATATAGATGGTAACAACATTATTCTTGGGATATTCGACGTATTACAGGAGTACCTCATGTCACAAATTAAGACGTTTCGAACATGAGTTTCGACAACCGTGCCATTTTTTTTCTTGAAACTAACATTTTCTAAATCACCAACATAAACCACAAAGCCAATCGCATCTGCAACGAATCAACATGATTAATAATGTTTACTGAAGGTATGAAAAAATAAAATGAGGATTACTCACCGACTAAGTGGTCGTTGTGCGTAGCATACTGATGAATTGTACGTAGTTGATCAAACCGAAAGTTGTGTAGAGGGACATCATCATCAATGCTTGTTCCAGTATCCACAATTTTGGTATTTCGATGAAAATTCAACCTATAATCATTCCGCACAGGCCAATCCAAATCTGAAGCAGCGTCCACGCTTAAATCATTAATGCAATACACGGTCCCTACTTTCAGAATATGTAGATATTTGTCAATATCGTCATCGTATAAAGTTACTTGTATTTCCGTTCCCTGTTAAAAAATGGTTAATAAATAACACAAGCGGAAGAGTCTTGAATGATATAAATAAAATTTAAGATTTACTGCATATAAATTTCATACCTCAACATCAATGAAGATTAGATTCTGTACCCTAAACTCTTTATTGGATCGTACTCGAGTATGAAGATCGCAGCGCCACAATAAACGCCCACGCAAATGCCACGTAAAATTATAGGGGCATATTTGTCTAACTGGTTTGTATGTTAGATGTGCCATCTGCAATTGTTATTAAAACAATTTATATTGTAGAGTTAATTATATTAAAGTATTAATATTTTAAGATATTAAGCATAAAATTAATAAAAACTTTAAAATAAGTTTTATAAACGAAAACATGATATTTCAAATAATACTGTTCATTACTTGCTGGATATAACTTCATTGTACACAACATTCTTAGTAATATTTTCTGGTAAATCGTTCTTGTTGCGTATTAGAATCTTGAGCCCACTTGGTGATGTGACACGGGAAAGCGCAACATAGAGTTGACCGTGGCTGAAGACGGGATTTGGAAGATATAAACCAACCGCATTCAACGTCTGTCCCTGACTTTTATTTATCGTCATTGCAAATGCCAATTTGATAGGAAACTGTCTTCTTCTTATGGCAAAACACGTATCTTGGTTCGAGGGTGATAGATCAATCCGTGGTATGAGTACATTCTCTCCCATCCTTGGCCCGATATTACTTTTGCTTCAATCACCTTATCTCCTAGCTTGTAAATAACCAATCGTGTTCCGTTACATAAACCAATCGACTGGTTCATGTTACGCAATAAGATGACAGGTGCTCCTACTTTCAGTTCTAAACAATGGTTGGGAAGGCCCGCATAATTTGTAGAATGTAGCAACTCTATAGGATTCATTTCTTCCACCGACTCATCAGATTCCGATGAACATATTCTATCCGAACTTAAGTAATTTCGAGAACTTCCTGGAAGCATTGATAATATCATAGAGTTGATACTATCAACATCACTATTGGTGGGCGCTAATATTGCCCGTTCCTTTAGATAAACCAAATCGGAATACCTCGTTGTAAGGTCTTCGTAAGTTGCGGATATTAACGTTTCCATCCCTCGAGCATCATCTTTTATTAAGAACTCCATCGGAATATCAATCCAATTTGGCTCTCCGTTGCGTGTTACAGATCTTCCAGGAAATCTACCATCCCCTATTTCTAAGATCCATTTACTGAATTGTGTCATTCTCTGGAAATATCACCGCCGAAAAGGCGCATGTTTATTTCTAACTTCATTAATCGGCAGTTGCCCCAAAAATTTGCACGGTGCAAAGTAGCAGCGACAATTGATTCTCGACCACCACTTGCAACGACTGGTAATATTTGCCTGAAGTCGCCTCCTAGTATAAATAGTTTTCCACCAAATGGCAAATAATTGTCACAAATATCCCTAAAATGACGATCAACTGCCTCAAATGCGAGTCGATTGGTCATAGGAGCCTCATCCCAAATTATCAACGACGCGAGTCGAATTAATTCAGCCCGGGGTGATGTCTTCTCAAATGAACACACAGAATTCTCAGCATGATTTAGTGGTATCTTAAACGTAGAATGAGCAGTTTTACCACCAGGCAATAATAAGGCAGCAATTCCCGACGACGCAACTGCAATAACAACCTGTCTTTCGGACCTAAATTTTGATATCAGAGTATTCCATAAGTAGGTCTTACCTGTTCCACCACTACCATAAACGAAGAATAAGCCACCACGATTTTCTGTGTGAGCCCCCATAATTGTAGAAAATACTCTATATTGATCTGCATTCAGCCCCCGAGCAAGATGATCGTAATTTTCCATCTCTATTGATGTATCATAATCGAGTTCGTCTCTTATCAATCGATTGGTGGCGCGTTGAACATCTTCCAATGATGGTTGCGACATATGTGGGTACTCTTTCAATGACCTGCCATTTTTGTTGAGAATATGTTCAATCTCGAGAATACCCAAATTGCGTCGTTCTTCGTCTGAGAGGCGCAATTCGAAATTATTATACTGACGCCGTATCATGTGTTCAATATCATCAGTCATACTTGACCAATGTGTTTCCCATAGTCTTGTTGGATCGGCTACTTCGGTGAACATCAATATGGAGCAAAACATGTTTCTAAGTTGTGCACCAGTTGTCCAAGTAGCTGCTTCTGTTATAGCGTCATGCCATTCGTTGTTGTCGTCGAGCATTCCTAATTGAAGACATGCCGCCTAAAAGGTCGGTTGTACGACCCCATCACCGTTCGTATGTCCTCATATGACACTGCACCACGGACTTTCGTAAGGAGCATCCTGAGATAGTAACGCTCACCAGCATTTGGATGCGTAAAAGGTAGTCTTCCTATCGACACTCTTTGTTGCCTTTTTTCCACATTTTACTTCGACGATCCAATACCCATTCGGTTGGAAATTCCGAATATGTTAAAGATCGAGCTTCTTGATACCGCCTATTTGCCTCAAACCACATTGTCAACATGGTGTTTTGAGGCTGATTAATTACGTCATGTAGATCATCGTTGTCATGG
Source organism: Craterostigma plantagineum (assembly GCA_027422505.1). NCBI lineage: Eukaryota > Viridiplantae > Streptophyta > Magnoliopsida > Lamiales > Linderniaceae > Craterostigma > Craterostigma plantagineum. The sequence continues at coordinate 6,388,848 of JAPQWV010000040.1, forward strand.
AAGACGACGTTTTGATCACCTGGCAAATGAAACTGCAATCTTTCAACAGACGGATATTGATGTTGTAGATCAAAATCAAAAATCCTCCAACTTGCTTCTATGGCTGACACGTAACGACAATCCAAATATCTACACGCTTTGGTTGTGCCCCAAAAATGTTGTTTCGATCGCCGCTCTCTTCAATGACAAATGTAGCTCGATCATGACCTTTGTGTATGTACTTATATAAGTACTTAACCACGCTTCGTACGGCCACGCGCTCAACATTTATGTGTGCATCATATTTGACGCACAAATCTCTATTGAAGGGGACTACCCATCTGTTATCTATTTCTCGACCATTTGGTAAAGTTGTTACGGAAGTTCTTCTACGCATGTACTGCACGAAGCTTCGATCGTCAACAACCGTCTCAGCGCAAAATTTTTTCGGATAATGCTTTGAGCACTTTCCATCAACTAAGCATGGACCACATGGTCCATGTATCATAAACTTTGTGACTGTTTGATATGCAAGAGGATCATTTTGTTCATCAGGGATTTCAGCACTGATGAATTTATTGACATCCTCTGCACATGTGGGCTTATCATTTGCACTCACCGTGAGAAGTATATGCGCATGAGGCAATCCGCGTTTTTGGAATTCAACAACATATAACTCTGCATTATTTTTAGTTGTGTTAGCAAAATTCTATAACTACAAAAAATTAAAGAATTATAAAAATAGAAAGTTACCAGCAATAAGGGTTCCAAACATTCGTTTGTCCTTCAAATCACGAAGTAATTCCTTCATTTTTAGTCTAAAAACTCGAGCCGCAATGTCTGGACGATCCTCAACATGCTCATGCAGAAGTAGCTCTCTAGTTATTTCAGGCCAATTCGGATTACAGGTGAAAGTGATAAAAAAAAACAGGAGGACCCATTGTACGACAAATTGCAACGGCATCCTGATAATGTTGGATCATATTGCGTGGTCCACCGGTGAATGAGGAAGGCAGTATATACTTTCTTCCAACAGACGTTGCATTAACATCACCGCTTGAAACAACATCTTGAAGCCCTCTATACAATTCTGTACGCAAGCGTCCTTGGTTACATTTGACGTAAAGAAGACGATATTGTTCAATAGCACAATATACGTCGACAATAAATTGTTGGTACAATCGACCGCCTCTAGTTAAGCTATCACCATCCTCCTCCCTATTTTGCATTAGGAATGCGTAAAACTGTCTCATCGAAACTTTAACCCTTGAAGTACTCGAGGAGATTATTGGTATGTCGACTGACCAACCATCTGTTCCATAAGGAAATAGCAATGGATATTGGAGAGGCATATAAGCAGGATGAGTCTCATTTATCCTCTGTAAAGCACCACCGCATGTTTGTAGAATAACGTCTCTATGTCCCAATTCCTCAGTACAGTCACCTACCAACAAAGCATCGACTTCACTTGATGTTGGACGCGTATATTGTCTGCCATCTCTTGCTTGAATGATGCGTATACGAAGATTTATATTGTTATGTTGTTCGATCAACATATCGCCAGCACTCCGAAAAGCAGAAACATAGGGATTTACATGATTGAGCATGTCTTGAAGGTCACGGAGTATATCACCATTTATGTCTGAAGTGGTCGACGATCCCATAGCATTGAAGCGATTGGAAACCTCATTATCAGTGTCGTATATATAGAGCTGAGCAAATTTAGGACCGGTACCTGGTTCGAGGAGTAATGACCCGATTCGATGGTAGTTGCTACCACCAATGCGAAACACATAAGGTCCCCTACCATCATTAACACTGTTGTCGATCTGGCCCCCCATTGAAGTGAATGCCAATAACGAATTGTACATTCGAATTTTGTCTTTGAAGACTGTCTGTGATAGAAGGGACTGAAGGAATGGTGGTGATACTGGAAGACTTGGTAGTCGTACTTGACCATTTCCGCAACATAAATGAAATCTTGGATTTCTCAAGCTACTATCTCGAACTTTCTCAGATACCCACATGATGGCATTGCAATTCGGGCACTTTGTATTTCTATGGCCAATATCTGAGCGTTGCGAGAAAAAACATCTTCTACTTGTGGTAGAAGTTTCTACAAAGATTTGTTTTGAATTGAATTACTAAATAGTGAAAATATTGACTACGAACATACATTTACAAATTACTAATTTTTTACCAGCTTGATTGCGGGATATAATTGGCTGAATATTGGCAGAATGCCTCGCACGATTATTGCGAAGAACTGTCATCCTGAAAGCTCGAGCTTCCCGTTGTAGTGACAATTGATGCATTCGTCTTGCTTGAATATTATAATTTGGAGGGATATTGGATCCGCAATAACGTGCGTCCATAGTTATTTTATAGTTATTGACAATCTACGAATTAAAAGCATTAATAATTAGTAATGGATACAAAAATAATGTCGAAGATATGCTAACATGTTTTTTATTAGGGAACAAATGCCTTATATGGAATGCTCATTGAAAATTATATCTTCTAGCATAACAAAAAACTGAAAAGATTAAAAAAAAGTGATAACAGTCATATTAAATGGCGTTGAAATTACCTCCAGAAGGTCGAAGACGTTTTTAAACTTTGTAGATAGTCCAGGTTGATTAATAATGCCTGCATATTTAAAGTTGAAGTGAAGTGTAATGATAATCTTTTATTGTCAAACGTATTTGGTGTCGACATTACCTTTTGAAAGTCGAACACTTTTGAAAACTTTATAGATAGTCGAAGTTGATTCTTAATACCTGCATAATTAGACGAACGCCATAAGTAATCACGTCAACATACATGGTCATAATTTTTTGTACACCATAATTTGAGGGACTTATGTGGAACTTAGTGAATGCACGCACTTGTATTGTTAAAATTTTAATTAAAAAGTGCAGTTTACATACACATGAAGACATCGAACATGTGAATACGGTAAACAATTATATATAAATATGCCGAAATACCACAAGTTACAACGTACTTACAATAGTAAACATACCTCTATATACAACCTATGCAAGCTATGACCAAGAATATGTTGCAATGCACGGACCATTAAACGAAGAAGACATGATAATCAATTAAACCTGCAGACAATCAGCGCACATGTGTGAGGAAATCAGGTTGTGTGGCGTGCAACACTTAATCAAATACAACGTAAAAATAACTTGATTAAAATAACTGAATCATGGAAATAAAAAAATCATACGGAGTTTCCGAATACGATCATCATCATATAAACTCAAACCGTTACACAAATCAAGAAGTTTATAAGAATAATTGAAAATTAGAAATCAATTCAGTACCATTTTCAGCAAAATAATTAAACTAATTTAGGTCAGAGCATGTATAGAACTCTATAACTGATTTTTTTATTTTTTTTCATTTTCAGGGGAACAATATCATCACCACGTGACATAATTGAGGAAAAAAAGATAAAGAAACATTAGAAAGGACAGACTGAACCGAAATAAGGTAATTAGACACAGAACATCATTAAAGCAACACACTTACAAATAAAAAAGCCAATTAATATGCCGAAGGACCACATATATCAAGTAAAACACCATCTTTTTGAACAACAAAGAAAGAAGCACACAAAATAGTAATATCTGTAGCAGAGTGACAAACCTTAAGCGTATTGAGAAGGTTCACCCCTATCTTCCGCATTCAAAGCTACAGAAACAAAAGATAAGTAATTAATCAAAGCGTTAAAGACGCTTAATGAAATACAACGTAAAGCTCTGATTTTTTTTCAATTCGCAGTACCACTGGTGAGATCATGTGGCAATTTCGAATCTTATTATAAACTGAAATGGGAAAAAAAAAGAGTGTAGATAGTAGATACAATAATTTAAGAATTATATAGATTGTTCAATAGTCACAAAGCGCACATGTTCATAGAGAACCCAGTGTGGTATGAACTTACAATATCGAGCTGAAAAGGACAGAGTTTGTAGAAGCCTTTAATCACGTGTAAAAGGAAATTTAAATCCAAGGAAGTCGAGCCAAATTGCGGGATATATTACTTGATGAATAGGTCAAATATTACTTCATGAATGAGCCAATAATTATCGTTTAATGGTCCTTAGATAGTGGGTGGTTACATGGCCCGTTTCCTTAGATAGTGGAGTGGTTTTTTTTTATGATTTGTTTTGTAAAATAAAGGAATCTACGGGGAAGTACAGGAGGAATTTGACACAGGTGGGTCTTTTTTTTTTATTCTATTTGTTTATACGTTAATTGATTTGTGGAATAAGAGACACGTGTCCTATTTACATCAAACCTACATTTCTATTCTTATATAAGATACGATAACACTATTCTTTTTTATACGTAAGTTATCTTGTTAACTTAGATTACTTATGGATAACTAAGACCCGTGCATTGTACGGGCAAAAAACTAGTATATGTAAACGTGATGTTCATGCTTTGATATAGAAATATTACGATCTTTTTAGTTTCGTTAATTTAAAATAAATTATAATTTGAAATTTAAGTGCATTAATTTGTGAGATATAACTAAAGGCAAAATAGTAATTAGAATACTTTTTTTTTTTGAAAGAGTAATTAGATAACTTAAATTAGAGTAAAAGTTAAAAGGGTAAAATAGGTATTACAACTTATTAACCGCTACACTGATGGCTTTTACAATGTTGACTTAAAGTCAAAACGGCAAAACCTATTTTCTCACGAAGCCAAAGAAAGCAAAAGGCTTTCAATATTTTCAAAATCACCGCATAAATTTCAAAAGCCTCGGAATTCCCAACACACGAATCTCGCGCGCTGCCTCTCCACTCCACCGCCGCGCACCACCATGTCCCCCACCACCCCGCTACCGCAGGACCCAAGCGCCGCCGTATCCGTCGCCGACGCAGCTAAACCCACGTCTCAAAGCACGGCAAGGCCCTTCATAAACCCTTACCTCTCCTTCCACAGCAATCCATATACTCTACAAAGGCTCCCTTGGAATCCAAACCCTAATTTCCCTCACTTAGTTCCACGGCCTCCGTATCAATCACTGCAAACCGACCCGAGCCACCAATTTATGTATCCGGGCATGGGATTTGTGGCTCGGCCGGGTCAGAGGCCGCCGATGTTCGCGATTCCGTATCTGGATCATCCGAGTCAAGCGGGATTTGCGAGGCCATCTGGGCAATTTATGATGATGCCGAATGTGATGAGAGCTCCCATGGTGAATTCGCAGCACCAACTTCACCAGCTGAAGGTAACTTAATTTTTTTCTAATTTGATCATTTTCTTGCAATATTTTGGGAAATATGTTGCGTTTTAAGTAGATGCGACTGATTAAGGGATATAAATGCACTGATGTAGTTGGGCTGATTTTTCTTTTTAGGTTGATTTTCGATGCTTCTACGTTTGGGCACTCTGTTTATTTGAGCTTGTTTGGTTGATATGTCCGAGATTGGTGATATGTGGTGATGTTATGATCTAAAAGATTCATCATAGGTGTATCTATCCTCGTAATAGATTTAAAGAACACATTGGTTTGAGGCATCGCCTTTAATGTTCGATTTGACTTTTGAGTTGGGCACGTGTTTGCTATGAAACATATTGTCCCGACTCGATGTTGGAACTTGATGATGTTTTGATCATGGCAATAAGTATTTGCGAGCTTTTTCAGTTTGACCATAATTGAACAGTAGCGAGATGACGTGCTGGCCACTTCTAAGTGCCACGTGGTGGAGAATATTTCTTGTCACTTCTTGTATTACAATTTTTTTTGTTGGCGTCTGTGATTCCATCAACCTCCTTTACTGAAAATTTTCTTCTCAATTGTTCGTTCTTTTTGTGTATTCTGGATTTTTTAGGGTGGTCCTCCAGTTTCAATCGCTGTGAATAATGGCCACAAAGACGTAAGGTAAGCTGTTTGTTCAAATCCTTGCTAAATCTGTCCTTGTCCTTTTGGGTTTTGTTAAATTTTTTTTTGGTAGTGCAAATTAATGTGTTAGATAATTCAGTATTTTCTCTTGTTTTACGTTCAGGGATAGAAGCAAGGATGACAATCTGATAACTGTTAGAGATAGGAAGGTAAAATGTTCACCTCACTATTTATCCGTGTAGTCAAGGCCTTCATTTTGCAATCAAGTAAAGCGTATGATGATCAAATTGTATTAGCATTGTTTTTCGGTTTTAGGTTGTGTTATGCTGTTCCTAGTAATGATACCTCTCCTTGGTTCTGCAGGTTAGGATAACTGAAAATGCTTCTATATACTCCCTATGCCGGTCATGGCTGAGAAATGGCGTTACTGAAGAAACTCAGGTATGTTTACTCTAGCAGATCTTTGCAGCAGCTTTATTTGGATTTAATGAGCTTGCACCTGTTGATCCATGTATTTGTTGTTCTTTAGCTCTTTTCCATATTTCACATTTTATTGGCAGCCTCAGTTTCCTGATTTTATCCAACCGCTACCCAAACCTTTGCCTGAAGAAGCACAAGAATTACCAGAAAAAGATCTGGGAGTTAAAGAAGAGGAAGAACAGGTAATGAATATGCTTCTCTGCTATGTCTTTATCCTTTCTAAAAGAGCTGATCTTCGTGGTCCACGCAAATTCATCCAGTGACATGCATTAATGCTGTAGTCCCTTTTTTCCCACCTTCACACCATGATTTTTCGACTAATTACCACAATGACTAAACATCTAATTACAGGCTGAGGAATCAGTCGAAATTTTGTCTACTGAAGATCTGTTACAAAGGCATATCAAACGTGCTAAGAGGGTTCGATCACGGTAACTAGTTACTTCTTTGTGTTATTACATGTGTGATTTATTGCATATTCTTTCTGGGCTCTGTTCCATTTCATGAATAAATGATTGTCCTTTTTTTTGGGGCTGCAGTATTAGAGAAGAAAGACAAAAAAGAATTGCAAGATACAAGACTAGGCTTGGTCTTCTCTTACACCCACCTATTGCTGAGCAGCAGCAGCAGTTAATAAGCGAACCCACTCCACAGATTTAACAAGTCTTGCCTTGTCTAGAGATTGACTTTCATGAGAAATCGAATGCCTTTTCTACCATTTATAGGCTTTCACTGCCTAATCTTTTCTCATCTAGGAATTGGGACCACAACTTCCCTACCTAATTTAGCTCATGTGTTTTGTGGGTTAATCATCTCATGGTTGAAATTGAACTTGAGTTCTAAAATTTAGCAAGATTTAAAGAACGGATATTTGAGATTCTTGATTTCTTCTAGTCTTCTTTTTACGTTTCTTTTTCCTGTTTTGTATTGTAATTTGTTTGATTCTCTCGGTGCGAGTTGCTTGGTTGGGTTTTCTGAACTATTGCACCGAAATTCATTTTTCGTGTGGAGAAGAAAAATAATATAACATTTGAACTAGAGGAGTCACCACCTTTCCTTTCAAAGAAAATGAAATATCATCGTACTTCAACAATAATAAGTGGCGACTAAAGTACAAACATCTCTTTAGCAGACACGTTCAATAAATACTACGCCATTCTTTTGTTCTCACACCAATAACAGAAATGAGCTCAAAAAACACGCCCAGAAAAAAAAAGTGTGAAAGAAAGAAAAATCGAACCAAGAAAACATGCTATCATCATACCCTATTATCATTAGGCTTTGAAGAACCTTGGGCTGGAGAGGTGGTTGCGATCAACGGCCGTAGACTTGCCACGTGTCGAGCTGCTAGTGGTCCGTTCGCAGGATGGGCACATAGTCAGCGTAGTTGCGGGCATTTGCATATCGTTGGAAGGATTTGATGATGCTTTGTTGAGAACTCTTAGTTCTTGCAGTTCCTTCTTTAGCTTACGATTCTCTTCTTTTAGGGCTTCGCAGCATTTCTTCAAGAACTCACGGTCTACTTCTGTTTGCTTCAGTTTCGTCCTATATTAAATCAATCATCTATGTAATCATTGATTTTATTACACAACAAGAAGAAAGAAAGAAAAAGAGAAGAGAAAGTATACCTTGCCCTTCGGTTTTGGAACCACACTTCGACTTGTCGAGGCCTGAGATTTAGCTGTTTTGCTAGAGCGAGCTTTTGCTTCTTATATCGTGAAGATTATGGTGAATGATTAATTATAAATTAATTTGTTTATGGGCCTAATTAAAAATAATATCTTGACGAAGAAAAAAAGGAAAAAAAAAAAGGCTCACGGGATTTAGGCTGGTGTGGTCTTTGAAGCGTTCTTCAAGAAAAGCCGACTGCTCTCTGGACAGCCTAAGCTTCTTCCTCGTACCTCCGCCGTCGTCTTCGCCGTCGTCGGACCCATCTGGTACGACGTCGTCTGCCGCCGCCGCCGCCGCGTCAGAACACCTTTTCCTGCTGTTGGCGTTCGCAGCTGATCGGCCGCCGTCGTTGATTCTTGCGTGGGGATCAACCGCCGACTCCAAGCTGTTCTCCGAAGACGAAACTTCCTCCGCCGTCGCCGGAAGCTTGTCCGCGTCCGAACCCATCGGCGCCGGAGGAGCCGCGTTTTCCGGCGAGCCGCTTTCTGAACCAACAGTCTCGAGACGATGATCAGTAGGTAGAGGACTCAGCTGAATAGGAGCATCGCCGTCTTCAGCTGACGACGTACGATCATCACCGCCGCCGCCGCCGCCGCCGCCGTCGCCATTTTCTCGAAATAACTTGTGGGCTTTCACCGTCATCGACGGCTCTTGATCTGCACCTGCTCTTAAACCCAAGGTTAAGTCGAAATTCTGCTTCTTCTTTTGATCGATCTTCTCTTCTTTCGAGAGATCGAAGGATTTTTTGACGGAGTTTGATCCTAAGCTTAGACCCAATTCCATTTGATCGTTGATTGTTTTCTGGTTAGTTGACAGAAGACAAAAGAAAAAAGGGCAAAATAGTTGGGATTTTCAGACAAGTGTGTAGAAAAAAGGCTACCTTTATAGGTTTTAAATCAAGATTTAATGAAATATTTTTCATGTAATGAAAAATCTGTATATATAGCTTTATTTTCGTGACTGACTTCATTCCATTTAAGCCCAAGACAATTATAATTAGGTTGATGGTAGTTGTTACTATTGATCAATTATTGCAAATTACATACACAAACAGTACTATACTGTGTACAGTCTAAATAAATATATAAATTCCTCAACCAAACATGTACCTAATTTGCTTCGGACCTCTTCCTCTATAGATTTTGTTTATAAGGTCGCGATTTTCCATTTTCTTCAGTATATTGGTATTTTCGAAAAATTCTTGAGGGATCATATGGTCGTTGCAATGATTAGCTTAATAATATATGTTTGACCGTTACACTCGTGTTGACCAAAGAAAGAGCACACGTGAAAGCTCTTCCATAATTATGGACCATTTGTGTAAAATCTAGTAAGAAGTATCATTACTTTGAATCTTAAGGCCATTTCAGCTTATATCAATTTCTTTAATATATGTAATTATATTATAGGTGCGTATGAACTATGAATCTCCAATTAATATCAATTAGTGGCCTACAATTGTGGTATCTAAAAGCAATGCGTTAAAAGTTATGGCTAATTAAGTTTCAGACCCCAAAATATGTTTTAAATTAGGCCCCTGTTAGAGAATCATAGTTTTAAGAACCGATGTATATGAAAATTATAGATAAAGACTTAAATATACGCAAGTGTTATACAGTACTGGTATCGGAGAACAATGAAGTGATAGTTCAGAAATGAAGTGATAATGTGGATCCATGAAGTGATACTGTAGATCCATAAAATGGTACTTTAGAACAATGAGTGGTACAACAGAACAGTTAAGTAGTTCTGCAGAAATCGAATCCTCAAAACTACGAATTTTATGATGTGGTCCTTTGTCTTCGGGCCTGAAACAGAAAAGACCCTAAAAATAATCGTAAAAGTCCACTCACAACAAAGTATCCGCCAGGCAATAACAACAAAGCAAAAAGAAAAAAAAAAAAAAAAAAAAACAAAGCTTGAGCCGCAGAAATAACAAAGAAAACTAGAAAAAATGTCTGAAACTTCGAAATCGCCACCGTCGCCGATCGCTGCAGCAGATTCGCAGCTCTTCGGGCTTTTGTCCACTCTCCTTCAAGAGGTAAAATGCCAGTTTTTGACTCGAAGTGATTGTCTCGAAATCGCATGGATCGAGTTCTAATCGATTCGCGATTTGGGTCAATTTGATCGTTTTAGTCGTAAAAATCGAAACTTCTCGTATTAGGCTGCAATATGGAGGTGGGAAATTCTTTCATCGAGTGCGATCTTTAACGTAGGATTGTCTTGCTTCTCTGTTACGTATCCTCTTGCCCTGATTATTACATTGAGCTGCGCTGCCCCCAATTTTAGGCGTTCCTCCGATCTTTCATTGTTGAATTCGTGTCTAGCTTTGTTCATGTCTTCTTCTATTAGGTGGAATCTCTGACCAATCAAGAGGAAGTCGAATTACGGGCAAAGATCGAAAACCTTGGCTTGGAAGTCAGAAAACTTCCTTCCAAATCTGCCCAACATCTCAGTGAGGTTGTTTTTTGCCTTCTCTCTCTCTTTCCATGCGTGCGTTCTTCCTCTATTGCCCTTCTCTTCTCATTGGAAACTTTTTGTTTTTCATGATTAAGATGGAAATAGCAAAGGAGTTAGACGTATTGTCTGCAAAACTCGATCATGTCGACGAGCTAATATCTTCTACGATGGCTTCCGATCCTCATGTCCAAAGCATCCTAAGCAGCACGTCTGATGTGTGGATGCCAGTTATAACAGCAACGAGCGATGAGAGAAGTAAATTTACTTCCATGAATGGAAAAGAGAAAGGTCTCAAAGAGGAGGAGAAAGGGTCTTCGTAAAGAATTGGCTTTGAGAAGTTACAGAAGCTCTTTCTAAGCATTTGCAGACAATGCTTCGGCAAGTTGTGGCTGATTGCAACAGTTTATCAGTGTATTAGCGTAGAATATTGTCTGCTTTGTGCTATGAATTCTTCAGTGCATGTCGTAGCTACTGTCGCCTTTGATTCAAAGGAAATGTATACGACGCTATTTGACAAAGAGTTGAACTATAAGGACTGATTCGTAATTATCACAAAATAAACTGATTTATTTCGAATTTCGATTTAATTTTTGTAGAAATGTAAAAATAAAATAGATAATCGATTTCTCTCTCTCTCCCCCCCTCTTTCTGTGTGTGTAGGTATATACACAGTTTCTTCAAGTGACGTGTTTTCGACCAAAACGATACATTCGAAGATCTTAAGATGAGCTCAGATCTGATGGCTGTCAGCACACATGGAAATCTCGACGAGCAGATCGCTCAGCTGATGCAGTGCAAGCCTCTTTCTGAGCCCGAGGTCTTGTGTAGCTACCTATTTTTTTTGGGGAAAGAATTTGTCTAGCTACCTTATTATTGTTATTGTTGTTGTTATTGTTGGTGTTGTTTTCCTGGAAGAACCTTATTATTGTTGTTTTTCTAGACATTAAAATGCAGATCTGGTGGTTGTTTCTTTTGTTCTTGGGAATTTGTGGCTTTGGGGATTAACTTTTTGGTGTTTGTATGTACATGTTAGAGAAATTAGTATGAGGACTAGAGCTGATGGATTGTGGTTATGATATTATCCGAATGTGTGAGCATGTGATATTGACCAACGGTGTAGGTTGATAATGTTATGTTTTTTCTTTCCTATAATTTTGTGTTGGTGTGTAAGAATAACTAGGCTAGTATGGGTCATTTGGAAGATAAAGATGCTTTTACGTACCTTCAGGAGCTCATTGTGGAAGAACTTGAGTATTCACATATTATGGGAGCAGTGGAAATGTTGGCTTATGTTAGAATTGGATTTTGGTATTGTGAAAGATTTGTGCGGGAGAGATGGTGGTCTGATTTGCTCGAGTGGAGATTGGTATTCAGGAAGGATAATTGGTGAATATTTTTGTTGACGGGACAAAATGACTAGTCAGAAGACAGAAACAAAGATTAGAAGGTGTCTTGAACACTTGGTTTGTCATGTTAGAAATGTTTAAAATTTGAACTTTGCGTTCTGATATTCTTTGGGAAGTCGACAGAAGAAATTGTTGTGCTTGGTTGAAGACTAATAGCAACGAAGCAACTGTAACCAAAGTAGAGTTGATTTTTCATTTTTATTTCTCCTTGCTAATTTCTGGTAACATCTCTGTAATTTGTTTTATTCATTAGAATGTTGGCTTTCCCTTATTTTCCAACTCAATCAAAAGGGTTTTGTGACTCAAATTTTTCATTATATTCAAACGTAGGTTAGGGGCTTATGTGAGAAGGCAAAAGAAATTTTGATGCAAGAAAGCAATGTCCAGGTATTTCTTGCTGTGCACCGTTATCATGTGAAAGTTTTTGCTAGCCTGGAAAATGTATCTATAATTTACCGCTACCAAATTATGCTGTCGCTTATTGCAGCCTGTAAAAAGTCCCGTGACGATTTGTGGAGATATTCATGGACAATTTCATGATCTCGCAGAACTCTTTCGCATTGGAGGAAAGGTATTAGTTGTCTCCATTTCTTTTGTAGTCCAGCATAGGCCCTTGAATGGAATTGCAGTTCTCGGTAGTTTATCGTAAATGCAGATGAGCATGCAATTTTTCCTTATATTCATTAGCTTACAGAAACTTTATTCTTTTGATCCCTATATCTATCATTTTCCGTTTGCAGTGCCCAGACACCAATTATCTATTTATGGGAGATTATGTTGATCGAGGTTACTATTCTGTCGAAACTGTCAGTGTAAGTAGACATTGATTTATATTGTATGAGATGCAACACCTTGATTTATCATCCATTGTTACTATAGTACTGTATCTTTTTGTATTGACCTTTTGTCCTCATTTTGCTATTGTTTTCTATTACTTGGAAGTGCTGTATTGCGTAGTTTGATTACTATTACTAATGAGTTACTGAAATGGCATGCGAGCATGATCGCCATATGACTGAAATATGATATATTTTTCTTGTTTCTATTTATTGAAGAATTCTCGGTGATGATGCTTGCTTATTTGTTTCTGCAGCTTTTGGTTGCTCTAAAAGTTCGTTATCCCCAGAGGATCACCATTCTTCGAGGAAATCATGAAAGTAGACAGGTTGGTTACATTGATGATCCCCTTTTATTGCAAATTTGCAAATGACAATCGTCTTCCGTATGCCTTCTTTATAAACTCCATTCTTGTAGAACTCCCTTGCATTATAACATTATTAATTGATTATTTTCTCTAAACAAATAAAAATGTTTACATTTTCTGCAGATTACTCAAGTCTATGGATTTTATGATGAATGCCTGCGGAAGTGAGTTTGACTGTAAAATTTTGCAAAGTTGCTCGTGTCTTTCTATAGTTTTATGTGAAGAGTTGCTTGTTGATTGATGCATCACATGTTCACGGAACATAGAGTTTTGCTGGTATAACACAATACTCCCCTTTGTAGATCATAGATTAATATTGCAATAGTGACTGTGAAATGGTTTTTAGATTGATCGCAGACCATAACAATTTTATTTTGGAGCTGTTTGTACGTCAGAAGCTAGCACTCTGTTTTCATGATAAGGCTTTTTGTGTCCGCGATCAATCCTTTTTATATGCTTACCCCTTGATGAACCTATCTGATCACAGATATGGAAATGCTAATGTCTGGAAAACATTTACTGACTTGTTTGACTATCTCCCGCTGACTGCACTGGTGAGTAAACAGAAAAAGATCATTTCCCGGGTTTCAATTTTTTTTTAACCTACATAAGTAGAACTCATACAAAGTGATGTTTTTGTAGGTTGAGTCAGAAATATTTTGTCTGCACGGTGGACTGTCACCATCAATCGAAACCCTTGACAGTGTAAGGAACTTTGATCGTGTTCAAGAGGTTCCACATGAAGGTCCAATGTGTGATCTCTTGTGGTCTGATCCCGATGATCGTTGTGGTTGGGGTATATCGCCTCGTGGTGCTGGTTACACTTTCGGCCAGGTATCATCCTCAGTCTTGTCAAAGCTTATTTTTCTGCTACTTGGTGAAAGAAAAAAAAAAGGCTTCGCCCGAATTTAGTGCTTTAATGTGTGTTACTCTCTCGCATCACAGGACATATCGGAGCAATTCAATCACACAAACAACTTAAAGCTGATTGCCAGAGCCCATCAGCTGGTCATGGAGGGATACAACTGGGCCCACGTATCTAAAAAATTTCTACTTTTTTTAGGCTGTGCATTTTAATAGAGGTCGAATAATGACAGCTGATTTGGCATGTTTTTCCTCTACAGGAACAAAAGGTCGTCACTATCTTTAGCGCCCCGAATTACTGTTACCGCTGTGGTAATATGGCGTCCATCTTAGAAGTTGATGATTGCAGAGAACATACATTTATTCAGGTACCGTCTCGCTCTCATTTCTCATCAGCCTATTCTTTTTTGACAGTATTTCTTCTTACATGGTTTCGTCTTTCCAAATTTCAGTTCGAACCTGCTCCAAGGAGAGGGGAGCCTGATGTGACTCGTAGAACTCCCGACTATTTCCTCTAGAGCAGACATAAAATCGAATATTTTCATTATTAAGGATTTTGAGAGACTGCAGTTTTTGAAGAAGCCTTGAGATGAAGATATAAATATGCAAAATCTCCATGAAAGAGAGACCTCAAGGTCTGAAAGTTGCCTTTGTCCTCCGTATGCGTACTGTTTCTAATTCTAACCTTATATGTTATTAGGGCCAATCTCCCTTGCATTCGGTTTAGTAGGTTAGTGATGCTTTCGTTAATGTTGTGCCTCCTTTATCGGTATTTTTTTTCGATTATTCGTTATTACTCTCAGTGTTCAGCTTACACCATATTTTATCATTATTTGATCTTAAATTATTGAGCATGTTTTATTGATCTTTTCTTGGTTGTAATGTACGGAGTTTTTCTGTTATCTTGGTGACTATATGTCAAGACTGGTGTTATAATATCATCATCAGAATTATCCTGCGATCACAGGATAACGATTGATTATAGTACCTTCTTTTCTTTATCTACTCACTCGTCCTTCAAGGTTCTACCCTTTGACACACGCACATAGGTGTATATATAGAAAATATATATGCAAAGCAAAGCTCTTCTTGAAGTTCTCTTTTGACATGGCCTTTAGACTAGGATTATAAGCGCCCTCCACAATAGGTCATGAGAATAAAAGATTAATTTATCTCTTCCCACATACACAACTATACTTCAACCCAACCTAAACAATTTTCATAGTTTATCAACAAAACAACACAATCAATAATATTTATATTTTATGACTATTTTTAGTAGTATGTGAATGTGTGAAAATATATTACATATGATATACTTAGATATTCTGGTCATTGGAGAAAGAAAAATAATACTCCCTCCGTCCCGCTAATTTTATCACATTTTTCCATTTTGGGCGTCCCACTAACTTTATCACATTTCCTGTTTGGGTAAAAATTATCACAAACAATCAATATAATAATATTAAATATTCTTAAAAGACGTGTCAAAATATACACTTTTTTACCTTTTCATTGTACTATATTATTATAACAATGCCACCTTAATTTCCGTGCCCACCAAGAAATGTGATAAAAATCATGGGACGGAGGGTGTATGAATTATGATAGATTATAGAATATAATAGGAAAATAGACGATTTGAAATTGTGATTCAAATGTATCAATATTAGTCTCTATTTATAGAGAAAGAAAAATCATACATTTTGGTAAAAAAATAAATATAAATTTTAATAAATAATTGAATGTATCATAAATTTCATAAAAAGCATACAAAACCAATCTAATTTTGACACTTGGCATCATTTGCTAATGTTAGTTATTGAGAAAAGTGCACAACCATGGCACGACCAAGATTGGTTCATGTGAGAAATTATGTACTTCTTTTATTTACTTTACTCATTTTTCTTTGGTCTTCAGTGCACTGATAAAGATAGCCCTACCTTACCCTTGCCTAGACTTCTTCTACCTTTTATAACGAAGGGAATTATAAGTTACTCTTGTATATATTATGAAATATTAGAGTAATTATGAAATATTGGAGTGGGTGTATATGGAGTTGTTAAATTGGAATGAGATAGATGAGATTATGAATTAGTTGTGATTATTTTATGAGAATGTAATATTTTATTTTGTGGTTGTAATTTGAGAAGTTCGCCTATAAATAGGCACCTTGAGTTGTATGTAAAACACACCAAGTATTGAATTGATTCTCATCTCTCTAAATATTTCTCTCTATAATTATATATCACAATAATCATAACACAAATATTAATCACGATAATATTTTTATAACACGTTATCAGCACGAGCGCTCTCCGGCAACAGTCAACCTCCGTCAAGATAATTTCACGAGTGAGCACAAGCGGTCTCCAGCAACGATCAACGTCCGTCAAGATTATTTCACGAGTGAGGTATTTTATTTTTATGTAGGGTAATTTTGTTTACATTAATCGTACACTACATAGATATTTAAAAAAAAAGAAGTAAAATACACGACAAAATGCCTCTAGCCGAGTGGTATCGCGGAATATTGTCATTTGTGGTGAGAGGTCCAGATTTCGAATCATTTGATTAAATAATTAAACAACTTTAAATTAATTACCTATTGTACGGATATGGACTATGGACGATGGACATGTATTTTGTACTATGGACCCGGATTCTGGACATAATACGGACTTTGGACAAACAGACACGGATACCATAATTACCTTATCGGACCTTACATAAATTAATTAAACGAATAATAAAAGATTTATTTTATTTGTTTATGTTATTGTTGTTACATATATTTTTGGATCTTATGATTTTGATTAGTTATATTATATGATTTATTGTTAACATATTTCTGATCTCATGATAGTATAATGTCGAATTTGGCGAGCTTAGAATTTGTTGCTTTCAATATTGTGATATGTTGACTTGAAATCTGAATCGTGAAAATAAAAAGGTTAATTATTGTTGATATTTTAATTGAACGATTACGACATTTTCCGAAGTGAATATACGACATTCCCAGAAGTGAATGGATGGTTGTGTATGTTTATCGTTGTGAAAAAAAAAATAGATTTCCCCCGAAGCGGACAAAGTGATAAATAAACGAGAATGAAATGTTATGAATGTATCCGCAAATAATACTAATGGTTGTATATGTTTATCGTTGTGAATGTTCAAAAGTTTTCCCCGAAGCGAAAAAATGTGATAAAAAACGAGAATAAAATGTTGAGTAAAAGACCGCTATCGGGAATAATATTATCGTCGCGATTATTGAATCTTATTCGCACCAAAAATCCCATAGATCTTTATAATTCAAGGTGAGAAATTTCGAAACAAGACGTTGCTCAAAATTGCGGATCAGAAATTGGTATCATAGCTAATATTTATCAAACATTCATTCGAATATTATGGAAGAAATCATTGGAGATGAAATTTTATGTGTGCAAATATTTTATTTATACTAATGTTTATGTCTTGCTACTCATACACGCAATTTTCTTGTGTTATTTAGTCATTAATGATATGATATTTTATATTTGTTAAGGATATTTCTACAATGGATACGAGCATGTGAAATTTAGAATTATGTCTTGCAGACTGTGTAACAACTCATACGATTTTAAGAAACAAGAAATATTTCGATCATCATATGGAAGAAGAAAGCGTTATTACTATATCAGGTAGTACAAATATAATTGAAAGCTCCGGAAGAGCTAGTGTTTTACTGCCTAAAGGGACAAGACTGATAATTAAAAATGCCTTATATTCTCCTAAGTCTCAAAGAAATTTATTGAGCTTTAAAGCTATCCGAAATAACGGATATCATGTTGAGACAGCTGGAAAAGGAAGACGATTTGCACATGACAAAAGTGATTTCGAATGAGAAAAGAATCGTGGAAATGTTACCTTCATTTGACTCTGGATTATATTATACATATCTAAGAACAGTTGAATCATATGCTGTTACAAACCAGAAGTTTGCCGAAAACAGTATATTTAATATTTGGCACTACCGGTTGGGCCATCCCGGTTCAATTATGATGCGAAAGATAATTGGAAATTCACGTGGGCATTTGATAAAGAACCAGAGGATTCGTCAATCTAATGAATTATCTTGTGTCGCTTGCTCTTAAGGAAAGTTAATTATCCGGCCATCACCAATGAAAATAAAGAATGAATCTTGTCTTTTTGAACGTATACATGGTGATATTTGTGGGCCGATACACCCATCATGTGGACCATTTAAATATTATATGGTATTAATTGATGCATCGAGTAGATGGTCACATGTCTGTTTATTATCCACGAGGAACGTGGCATTTGCGAGATTACTTGCTCAGTTGATTCGATTAAGAGCACGACTTCCAGATTACCCGATAAAAAAAAATACGCCTTGATAATGCTGGCGAATTTAGGCATTTAATGATTATTGCATGTCCATCGGTATTGATGTTGAGCATCACGTGCCACATGTTCATACGCAAAACGGTCTTGCATAATCGTTGATTAAATGCCTGCAATTGATTACAAAGTCATTATTGATGAAGTCGAAGCTTCCTTCGTCTTGTTGGGGACATGCTATACTACATGCAGCGACACTAATTCGCATCAGGCCAACAAGTTATCATGATATCTCCCTGTTGCAAATAGTTTATGGTCAGGTACCAGATATTTCCCATCTACGAATTTTTGGATGTGCGGTATATGTTCCAATTGCGCCACCACAACGCACAAAGATGGGACCTCAAAGGAGGTTGGGAATATATGTCGGATTTGAATCTCCATCGACTATAAAAAATTTAGAACCTTTAACGGGAGATTTATTTACGGCTAGATTTTTCGATTGTCATTTTGATGAATCGAATTCTCCTGTGGTGGACGCAACTACTTTTTGTTATCTAATTAGTTTGGCAGTACGAGGACTCAATATGCATCTTATGGATGTTGTCACTGCTTATTTATATGGATCGCTTGACAGTGATATATATATGAAGCTTCCCGAGGGACAAATTACCTGAAAATTCAGGTGCACGAAATGAGTACTCAATTGAACTTAATAAATAGCTTTATGGATTAAAGAAATCTGGGCGTATGTGGTATAATCACCTAAAGGAATTTTTAGTGAATGAAGGGTATAAAAATGATCAAAATTACCCTTGTATATTCATGAAAAGATCTAAAATGAGTTTGTCATTATTGCAGTTTATGTTGATGATATCAATATAATTGAAACTCCTGGAGAGTTATCAAAAGCTATTGACTGTTTGAAAAATGATTTAGAAATGAAAGATCTCCGAAAAACGAAATTTTGTCTCGGACTGCAAATTGAATATTTAAAGAATGGAATATTTGTGCATCAAGAAACTTATACGGAAAAGGTATTGAAAGGGTTTTACATGGACAAAGCTCATCCATTGGTTATTCCGATGATTGTCCGATCTTTAGACGAGAAAAAAGATCCGTTTAGACCACGTGAAAATGAAGAAGAGCTACTTGGTCCTGAAGTACCATATCTTAGTGCTATTGGAGCGCTAATGTATCTTACGAGCCATACACGACCTGATATAGCATTTGCTGTAAATTTATTGGCAAGATACAATTCTTCGCCGACCCGTAGACATTGAAACGGAGTTAAACGAATATTTCGATACCTTCAAGGAACAACTGATATGAGATTGTTCTACTCTAATGAGATAAAAGCAAATTTGATTGGGTATGCTGATGCTGGATTCTTATCTGACCCACATAATGCTCGATCGCAAACTGGTTATTTATTTACGTATGGAGGAACTGTCATTTCATGGCGATCAGTTAAACAAAGTTTAACGGCTACTTCATCTAATCACGCTGAAATATTAGCAATTCATGAAGCTAGCCGAGAATGCATTTGGTTGCGAACGATTATTATGCATATACAACAAACTTGTGGGCTTTTATCTGAAAAGTTACTTCCGACGATATTATATGAAGATAATGCGGCATGTTTTGCACAATTAAAGGAATGATATATTAAAGGTGATAGAACAAAGCATATTTCTCCAAAATTTCTCTTTACACACGAGTTGGAGAAAAATGGTGATATTGATGTAACAAGTGCGATCTAGCGAAAATCTTGCAGATTTGTTTACGAAAGCACTTTCCCCCAATAATTTTTAGAAAAATGATATGTTCAATTGGCATTCGAATACTTCGAGATTTGAAATGATAATATCATCAGGGGGAGCAAATACGCGTTGCACTCTTTTTCCTTTCGTGTGGTTTTTCCCATGTGGTTTTCCCAGTAAAGGTTTTTAGTGAGGCAACATATGAAGCATAATAAAGGATTATGTACTCTTTTTCCTCACTAGATTTTTATCCAACTGGGTTTTTTCTAGTAAGGTTTTAACGATGCATATTCCTGAATATACATCCAAGGGGGAGTATTATGAAATATTGGAGTAATTATAAAATATTGGAGAGGTTGTATATGGAGTTGTTAAATTAGAATGGGATAGATGAGATTATGAATTAGTTGTGATTATTTTATGAGAATGTAATATTTTATTTTGTGGTTGTAATTTGAGAAATTTACCTATAAATAGGCACCTTGAGTTGTATTGTAAAACACACCAAGTATTGAATTGATTCATACTTATATCATCTCTCTAAATATTTCTCTCTATAATTATATATCACAATAATCATAACACAAATATTAATCACAATAAATATTTTTATAACAGTATAAACATTATATAATCAGCTCAGCATTCTATTCCTTTTCCTTCGAAATTTCTTTTTCTGGATTTCTGGCAAGTGTTCAGAACCAAAAAATAAAGTGTATACATACGAAACACGTAAGTACTACTCTCTTTTTTTTTTTTTTATCATCATGAATAATATTCTATTTTATGGGGTTTTTTTTTGTGTATTGGGATATACAAGAACGTAACCGGAATTCCATAGTTTTCTTTCTTACTCCTCATTTATTTGTGCGTAGGCGTGAAAGGGGTTTAAGAATCAGTTTTCTTTTTATAAGGGCTAAAATCACTTATTTTGGCTTTTTTACCCCATATTGTAGGGTGGATCTCGAAAGATATGAAAGATCTCCCTCCAAGCCGTACATACGACTTTCATCGAATACGGCTTTCCGCAGAATTCTATATGTATCTATGAGATCGAGTATGGAATTCTGTTTACTCACTTTAAATTGAGTATCCGTTTCCCTCCCTTTCCTGCTAGGATTGGAAATCCTGTATTTTACATATCCATACGATTGAGTCCTTGGGTTTCCGAAATAGTGTAAAAAGAAGTGCTTCGAATCATTGCTATTTGACTCGGACCTGTTCTAAAAAAGTCGAGGTATTTCGAATTGTTTGTTGACACGGACAAAGTCAGGGAAAACCTCTGAAATTCTTTCAATATTGAACCTTCGACATATAAGAGTTCCGAATCGAATCTCTTTAGAAAGAAGATCTTTTGTCTCATGGTAGCCTGCTCCAGTTGAGGCTTTCCAGGCCGACTACAATACAAATCAAAGTCATGAACGATAGCGAAGCCAAGCCGGATAGGCTTTTTGATTTTGTGTCGAAAGCCCCAAAACAGGCTAAAAAAGGGGGATTCCAACAAAAAACTTTCTGTATACAACTGTGAAAGGGAAATTTATAGATCTCATATCTATTTGAATTTTGGAAATATGATACTCTCTTTCATTGTAAAAATTTTCTATTAAATAAAGCATCATTTTACATAAACAGGTAAAGGAAAGGAAGAAATAAATTTTGGAGCACCCCCTTTCGATACGGATTTTAATTGCGTTGCTGTGTCAGAAGAAGGATCTTTTCTTTCTCGACTCTGCCATTTTGGTAAGTCAATAACGATGTTCATCATCCCCCCAGAAAAACATAGTCTGCCTTGTGGTCTCAACGAGATCATATTTTCTTATGGTAACGTAACTGCTCGGTTTATCCGACATCTTTGGTAGAACCCTTCCCTTTTGGGAGACAAAACTGCCACTGATGGGCAAGCGATAAGAAGCCTGAAAGCGATTCTTACACAAGATACGATGACAGGGATGGAGTCTACAAGGATTCATTCAATCGCTTGGGAAAAAAAAGTCTACAAGGATTCATCAAAATATGCCATATGATATATCCTACGACTACTAACGGGAATTCCGTTAGCCACCACAGTCATCTGAGTAAGGGAATAAGCATCTCAAGAGAGGGATGAGAAAGCTTCTCGTAGTTTACTTGCATTTTTTCAAGCAACAAAAACTAATTTAAAGCATTGTCATCAGAATTTGGGGAGAACGACATTTTTAGTACCAGATTTTTGGAACATGGGTGTTTCTGGTCCCTCATATTCCGAGGTACCATAGTCATCAATATTACTAATTTTGGATCCTTTTGATCATCCGATTAACTTAATCACTAATTTAAATGAAATTTACGCGCAAGAGTACATAATCTTCCTTAACTTGTTTTAACGTCTCATAACTCACCATCTTCTTCAACTAAAACGCAAGTGAGTATCATCAGACATTACGCTTAACTCAGTTTTAAGGTCGTCAATCGTTCCCTAAATGTGGGTGTGTAATGATGTCATGTTGCGTTTAAGTGTAGAAGAAGATGTGTTATGAGGTTAGATCGAGAAAATTAGATCAAGTGCTCTGTCGTGTTAAACTCCCTCTAAATTAACGATTAAGTTAATAAAAAAATGGTCAAAAATCTATAACATTGGGACTAAAAGTGGCACCTTGAAAAATTGAGAACTTAAAACGCCCGTGCCTCAAGCATTGGGGACTAAAAATATCGATCACCCTAAGAATTTGTTACAATTTAGATTGTATGAGCTTTACTAATAACACAACGCGGAGGACAATGACGGAGAGAAGTAATTCTTTGTCATCGTAGCTCAAGAAGAATCTCATTATCAAGGTTGGCTTGTTCCTCCTTTATCTGCGTAACCCAGTCGACGACGGATTCACGACAATCTATCACGCGTATCCTCTGAAGTGTATCTATATCTCCGATGCCTGGAAATTCCTTCAGATGCTCCATGCCCATAAGGGAAAGTATCTCAAGAGCGGGAAGGTTACTAGCATCTGCTCTCCAAGCCACAACCTTTAAGAAATCAAGTTTCAGGTACTTTAATTTCTGAAATTGCCCTTCTTCCATGCACCACTCTTTCCCAACAACGGATCTATACATTAGCTTAAGCACTTGGAGGTTCGGCAGTGAACCAACCACGGCCATGTCTTCCCAGCAAAGTCGACATCCGTACAAAGCCAATTCCTTCAACGAGTCTGAGAAGGCGATGTTTTCCATGCGCAAAGTGCAATATTTAAAAGATAGTTTCAAGGATCGAAGCTTATGCAGAAGTGCAAGATGTTTGAGGCAGTAGCCGCTTAGTTCCTCGTAACCTCCTAAACTATAGTAAGCCTCCAACTCGACTAGATTTGGGATCCTTCTTATGACATCGTCCGTCCACTTGAAGTTTTCAACCTCACGAAGTGTTTGTAGATGGCACAATACGATGAAGTTCTTCTCGCCCGTTGGATCCGGCAACACGTTAGTTCTCGATACATGCACGTTCCTAAGTTGTGGCATCTCCCATATTCTCGATAATAGCCCTGTCCCAGACACAAATCGTTCGCGCAAGACCATTAGATCATAAAGTAGAGAGATGGAGGACGGAGATGCGTATTCTAACTCGTTGTAGTCTGTGCAGATTGAAAGCCACGTCAGCTTCGTCGTGTGTGGGATTTCTACGATCTGGCCGTCCACCTTGTGTAGCAACCTAATGAATCTTGATTTGATAAGCCGTTGGTACTTTGTGCTGCAATAATCGCACACCATGGGATTCATGACAGCAGTTGATGATGTCAAGCAATTGACTTCGCAGACGCCAATCCTCTTCGTCGTCTTCGTCCTCGTTCCATCACGGCATATGAAGCATGAACTGGCAGGGAAACATCGATCAATTCTTAACGTTTCCATTTTCAAAGTGGTAAAAATGTTCTCTTTAAGAGATTCCTTGAGGCACAGCTGCCTCAGGATATCGTGGATGCCGCAACTTCTGATTTCCCCCATCTTCCCCAGTTTTTTAACGAAGATTATATTTCTGCCGATTAGATCTTCTAGGTATTCCATGCCAACTTCTTCCAATGTCTTATTTTGATTTCTGGTCGATGGCCGCACAATTCCCTCAGCAATCCAATACTCAACCAGCTTAGAGGCTTTGATAACGTAGTCTTCAGGAAATTCATTCAATCGAAGGAAGCATGCCTTTAGATGAATGGGCAAGTGATTGTAACTTAGGTACAATATCCCAAAGCAGTTTTCTTCAATATCCAAATGATAGAATGAGTTCACATCATCTGCAACGGATTCCCAATATTCGCGGCTTAGATTATTAGGGTTTGAAAGGAGTCCTCCGACCACGACGAGCGTGAGGGGAAGCCCTTTGCAGTTCCTTGCGATCTTCTTTCCAATCTCCTCCAATTCGCTCGTAGACCTTTCCCTGTTTTTGCCAAAGGCTTTTCCGCTGAACAGTTTCCAACTGTTCTCCTCATCTAGTAAACTCATTGGATAAGTGTTGCTACGATCGCTGCTTATACTATCGGCTACGTTCATCATTCTCGTCGTCACAATGATTCGACTTCTCTTCTCATTTTTGGGAAAGAAAGGCCTAAAGTCTTCCCAAGCATTTGTACCCCAAACGTCGTCCATAACAATCAGATACCTTTGACCAAACAACTTTTGGTACAAACGTGTTCCTAAATCATCCTCATCACCATCAATAACTCCATCTTTTTTGAGACCTAAAAGAATCTTATGCACGTCGAATTCTTGTGATACCGTGATCCAAATACGTTCGCTAAAATGCTCAACGATGAATTTCTTATCGAAGGTATTGCGAGCGAGGGTCGTCTTGCCTATACCTCCCATTCCTACGATTGGGATGACTTGTAGGCTACCCTCGTTCCTAGTGAGTCGACCCATTATCTTTAACACGTGATATTCGAGCCCCACAGCAGCAGCGTTCTTCCCCCTCGAATCAGAGGTTGCAAGAGAGTTGCTAATAGGCGGTTGTCGTCGATCTGCCCCAATTCCATGGTCTTCCTCACCAAATTTCGTCAGTTCTTGATTTATCGACTCGATTTTTTCAACGACCAATTGCAGATCTTGGTAAAACGACGAGCTCATCTTCTCATCGATCTGACCGTCGGGGAGTCCTTTGGTACGCAGTCGATCTACGACATACTTGTCGAATAGATCTTCTAAATCGTGGACGGCTTCAGTTATCTGCAGTTTAAGCGCCAGCTCAAAGAGCACTTCGTTCGTAGTTGATTGTTTGGAGTGAATTTCGAGAAATTTTTGCAAGAAAGTGAGCTTCTTCTGTAGTGCTTCGATCTTGGACATGTCTGGGATCATCCAGCGACGTGAAGGCAGAAGAACGTTGTCCAAAGAACTCAAAAGAGAGAGCACGGACGCATAACCTGCTACAGCCATAGCTATTTGGATTTATTACTGAAGGAAATCTTTCTTTTTCTTTGGGGAAATGAATGCAGGAATTTGCATGAAGTGATTGGTGAAGTGAATGGGAGCACACAAGTAGTTGAACTTAATAAAATACTACCCCTCAACTCCTACACAGACAGATCCCCATCCAGACAGAAGCTACGTTTGAATTACGTTGTATTTAATTAAATCTTGCGTTATACGAGGATGATAAATTTATTATAGGCGGATTCGTCGAGCGAGATTGGTAGCACCGCATCTCATGGAAACATTTAAATGTAGGACTTTGGTCAATGCATTCTAAAGTTGAAAAATAATACATAACGTACAATAACAACCGCAGTACAGAACGGCACCACTTGGGGTAAGAATAATATTGTATTATTCCTACTTGCTCTTAAAATATACATAGCATAGTGGATGTATATATATATATATATATATATATATATGTATAATAATGATGTATGTAGCTGGCTGTCTTGGGAACGGTTGGATCTGTGTGTTGAGTTTAGGCGCGTATAAATAATAGGATTCGTAGTATAATAAGACTTGGTCAATGATGAAAAATAATACATAACGTATAATAACAGTAACAGCAGTACAACACCACACCACTTGGGGAAGAATAATATTGTATTCTCTCGTATGATCTTCTGGCGTAGTTACTAGGCGATTTCGTAAAAGGCTCTTATATATTTATATCCAGAGTGGATGTATAGTAATACATGTATTTTATGCGTCTGTGTATGAAGAAATGACGTTGGTACAAAATTACAATATAGTGCTTGTTTGGTTAATATGCTGTTTAGGCTTTTTAAATTTCAGTTTAAAACATGTTAATATGTTCTACGAGTTCATATAAATCATGCGTTTATCACAGGAATGAACCCATGTACACATGTTTAGATAATAAACACATACTCGATGTGTTACTAGAAACACACCCACCAAACACTCATTTTTCTATAGCAAATTAGTTTTTTTTATATAAACCCTACTGATTTAAGTCCTCGTAAAATGTAAATTGAGCTAGCAAACAAGTACTAACAGTATAAACATTATATAATCAGCTCAGCATTCTATTCCTTTTCCTTCGACATTTCTTTTTCTGGATTTCTGGCAAGTGTTCAGAACCAAAAAATAGTGTATACATAAGAAATACGTAAGTACTACTCTTTTTTTTTAGGTCTAATTAAGTTTCAGGACCCAAAAGATGTTTTAAGTTAGGTTTCAGGACCCTGTCAAAAAATTTTTAGGGTTAAGGACCCGATTTCTGTAAAATTTAGGAATAAGGACTTAAAAATTACGCAAGTGTTATACAGTGTATATGAACTGGTATTGGACTTCATTGTGTTATTATAGAACAATGAAGTGGTATTGCAGAACGATGAAGTGGTACTGCAGAACGATGAATTGGTACTGCAGAACCATAAAGTGGTACTGCAGGTCCATGAAGTGGTAGTACAGGTCCATGAAGTGGTACTGAAAAATACTTAAGTGTATCGGGTCCTTAAAACTATTCTGACAGGGTCCTTAACCCTAAATGAAACTTATGTTGGGTCCTTACCTTTAAATGCCCCTTTTTTTTTATCATCATGAATAATATTCTATATTATGGGTTTTTTTTTTTGTTTATTGGGAGGGGATTCAACACTTTAAGTACCTATTTATACAGTTCAGTCCCTTGTCGGATGAATTTTTAAACTAGGTACCTAGTTGAATTTTATTTTACTGATAGGTACCTAACTGACGGATTTACCCCTACTAAAACTGCTTATTTACATCTTTTACCTGCTTTTCTTATTTCACGTTCGTTCCTCCATAAAAAAAAAACCGCACACCCTTCCAAATCGCGCGACTAAATCCCAGAAATCGACCTTGTTCCCTTCGTTCGTCGCGGTATTGCCCTCTGTCTACTCGTTCGTCGTGGTATTGCCCGTCTGAAATCGTTAGGTAAGTAATTCGAGTATTTCCGTTTCGTTCGTTTCGTTTCCGGTATTTCCGTCTGTGGTTTTGCCGTAATTCGTTGTGTTTAAGCAATTTCGGTTAGTGTTCGTACGGTCTGTGATTTTGCTACGTGTTTTTGGAATGAGATTGATTTGTTGTTCGATTAGTTTTTTTTGCGTGTTCAGATGGGTGGATAGTCTCGATTTGGGTTTTCGGAATGGGTCGATTTTGGCTTTCTCGAATGGATCGATTTTGTGTTTTTCGAATCAGGTCAATTTGTTTTGGTACTACATTATCACTGGTACTTTATGTTTGAGAAAATTGGTACCCCTTGTGTGAATAAAATGGTACTACTTGTTAACTAGTTACCTTGAATGGGGTCAATTTGTTTTGGTACTACATTATGACTGAATTTGGTACCCTCTGTTTGGGCGAATTGGTACTCCTTGTGTGAATAAAATGGTACTGCTTGTTAGCAGTGGATTTTTCGAAAATGGTGTCAATTTTTTTTGGTACTATAATGTCACTGTATTTGGTACCCTCTTGGGTAAATTGGTACCCCTTGTGTGAATAAAATAGTACTGCTTGTTAACAGTGGGTTTTCCGAAGATGGGGTCAATTTTTTTTGGTACTACATTATCACTGCATTTGGTACCATCTGTTTGGCCAAATTGGTACCCCTTCTCTGAATAAAATGGTACTGCTTGTTAACAGTTTTGCTTTTTTTTTTTGCAGAAATGCCTCCGCAGAACAGATTTGAGCTGTCTCCCAAGTGCCATCCTACGCTCTTTCGATCTACCATTAGCAATTTGAAGGGTAGCATGACCCCTGATCAGAAAGAAGCTATAAGAAGTCCCCGTTTTATTTTTTTTTAGATATGCCTAAGATGTCGCATTCGTTTGCTCGAATCATGGCATTGATAAAGCTTATAGTGTAGAGGCGAACACGTTTAGGTTGGGAGAGAATACGAATGTGGTATTCTCCCCACAGGAATTTAGTGTTGTAATGGCCTTGCATAACGTAGGGCAGCCCGTTGACCTAAATTCGAAAATGAAATCGAAAACCGTTGAACGGCTTTTCGGTAAGAAATATGGCAATGTAGCCCGTAAAAAAAATCTTAGAGTTGTTGAATGAGTTTGTAGGAAAGCTTGGGAGGGAGAACACGGATTAGTTCCTTAGGTCGTTTGTTCTTTTCTTGTTTAACTCTGTATTATTCCTGATGGAGAATTCGAAAAACCCAGAGTTCGTGAATGCGTACGTCGACGATGTCGACATGATGGGGGAGTACGCATTGGGAAGGGCGGTACACGAGTTTTTGGTCGCCGAAATAAAGCAAATGGCTGCAAATTCGATGTGGATCGACTCCAGCCTAACGATGAACGGGTGCACTATTGGGCTGATGGTAATACTCCGTTACGTTGTGAGTTTACCTTTTCGATTATGTGTTTAATGACGATGTCAATGCTTTGGGAACTTTCAGATTTGGGTGTATGAGCACGTGCCCTCGTTGGCGCAGAAGCGTTAGATGTATATGTTTCCCCGAATGTTCAATTGGGAAGAAAGTAGGGTTCCAAATGACGTAATCGCGGCGGAGGCTGAATTGGCTGCAATTGCATCTGTCGTCCCAATATACCCAACAAAGAAGAAAGTGAAGTTCGCATCCCATAAATTTGCTACCGGAGGTATAAAATTCCCTACTTTTTTAGGGTTTATTTGCTTTGTTTCTAACTGTTTAATGAATTATGTGTGGTTAAGGTTGATGGAGGAGTTGTCGGATCTCATAGAGTGGAGTGCTTGTGTGGGAGGTTGGAAGCTGAGCTGAGATTGAAGGACGAGGTTATAAGAGATCGACAGTCAAGTGGTCGGACGTCGAAGGTTGATATTGTTGGGAAGCCCCGGGTGACCCGAGGCCTCTCCCCGGACACAGCGGAAGTATTGAAAGGGTCTCCCAGGTTCCCCGTTGGAACGAGTGAATTTCAAAATTTCCTCGTTCCCGCCACAAGACCAAACTCGGCATAAAGAAAAACACGCATGTATACACGTATTAAGGTTTAGAACATTACCCTCGTTGCGAAGATCCTTAGCTCCCTAGCTCACGAACTGCGCCGAAGAGAGTCACGCCGACCCCGGGACGTACCACAAACCAACACCACCCCAAGGATGGCTAGAGATGGTGTGGAGTGTTGTGTAGAGATGTGTATGTATGTGTGTGATTTCTAAAACTCACAAAAACTTAGGGATTTCTCAAAGATCACCCTAAATGCTCTCACTCTCTCTAAAACTCAAAGATAGAGTGAGAAAGAGCTTAATTCAAGTTATGGACGAAATTCTCTAAGAAAATATATTAAAAGTCCATTTCCAAACCAAGAAAATGACTTTTAACTTAATCCAAATGAGATCATGTCCTACATGACTCAAAAGGTGTTAGATTCCCTTTTATTATGTCACTAAATGACCTAATAATGTCCCATATGTCTAACATAAGAACAATGAATGAATTTGGACTTGATTTGGATTAAATTTGGCCAAACCGACGCCCGTCACGGCCTGAAACAAGCCTATTCACGGCCGTGACAACACCCTTCACGGCCTGGGTCATAATGGTCACGGCCGTGACCATGTCGAGGCCAAAACTCAGCCTCTGCTGTGCGTCACGGCCACGTGCAACGTGTTCACGGCCGTGACACTTTGACAGCTTTGCGGCAGTTTCGTATTTTGATCAGATCCAGGGGTAAACGATGTCCGATTGACCTGAAATTTTAACCATAGTTAAAAGACTCATCAATATTGATTCTGACCAAAGGGATTCTCAATCCGAGGTCTAGATTGTGAGATATCAATTTTTGAAGCTACTGTAACTTTGCAGATGGGCTTCACAACCGTGACAAGCCTTGCTTGTCATTGTGAACCCTATTTACGCTTCAACTATTACCATTTTCGTTCCGTAAATATCCGTCCATGTAAATATAGTTTCTAAAACATATATTTAGTATTTTATTAACGTCTCTAAGACCGTTAAATTAATTTACATCTCATATTAGTAGATACTGTCTCGGTGATCCTTTTTAAGCCCGACTCTCTTGGTTCGTCTCAACCCGGCAAGGGAGGAATCCAAGAATTCAGTAAGCACCTAGCCAATCCCGTGGTACCGAATAGATCCCGTGTTGAGTACGATCTTCGTATTTTACGAACCGACTATAGATTATCGTCGTACGTATAGACCCTTCACTAATGTCCCGGTCGAGTGAGAGTCATGGTTACGTCAAACTCACTAGACTCGACTATGACGAATTCGTGGCTGGCGAAATGACTAAACTGTTCTCCACGTCCCACGTGAGTCAGTTTATTGCTTCGGCCGAAGACTTTGTAATTTCCCGTCCCCAAATATGCATAAGACATATATCTCGATTACTAACGAGACAGTGAATCCCTCACGTTAGTCTAAGCACGGCAGCTACCCTTCTTTGTCAAGACCGCATGTCGCCGCCGACCCATGTTCATCACCGAACAAGGCGGGCCTAGCAAACTAGTGACAAGTCAAGACCCCGAAGTCAACTCCGTCAAAGACCTTTCAGTCTAAGGTCCACGCACACTACTATAGTCAATCAATCAATCATTGACGCTACCCAGAGTAACGATAAGTCCCATGTGATTGTCGATTACGAGTCGTGTCCAAGTACAAGTTAATCCCCTGATTCAACTCATACCAATGTTATGAACTCCCGCTTCCCAAGCGAATGGTTGGCACAACCATTTAAGAGTCGTCAACAAATAAGTCGTAATTGACGCTCAGTCACCCTACTGAGGTCTAAGACTTATGGACTAATTTAATATCGAAGAATAATAGCTCACTGGTGCCCCCTCTCTCATCCCATGAGAATCAGTGACTATACTTACGATATATGGGTTTTATTTATTTACCATCTCACCGGATGCCTAATGAGACTTAATAGGTAAATAAATAATATGCCTTTAAAGAATTAATATAAAAATATAAATTCCATTATCAAGTATAAGAATACAATATTCAAATACAGGCGAAAATACATCGATTATTAAATACATGCCCTATTCATTACATCCTCGAATGGCATTCCGAGGGCACATCCCCAACAATCTCCCACTTGCACTCAATGCCATGCGCTATGATATCGTAACCCCATTTTATGGAGGTGTCGTTCAAGCACTGCCTGTGAGAGAGGCTTGGTGAACGGGTCCGCCACGTTATCCGCGGTGGCTATTTTCTGCACAGCTATGTAGCCATTCTCAACGAACCCACGCAGCAAGTGGTATTTTCTTTCTATGTGTTTGGACTTTGAATGAGACCTAGGTTCCTTGGCTTGTGCTACTGCCCCACTATTGTCGCACCACAATGGTAGCGGGCGGTCCACTATGCCTGGAACTACTTGAAGTTCTTCTAAGATCTTCCTCATCCAAACACCTTCCTTTGCTGCCTCAGAGGCCGCAATATACTCCGCCTCAGTGGTGGAATCGACAGTAGTGCTTTGCTTGGAACTTTTCCAAGACACTGCTCCACCATTGAGCGTATAGACGAAACCAGAAGTAGATTTTCGGTCATCCACGTCTGACTGGAAATCCGAATCGGTATAACCTTCCACCTCTAGTTCTCCATTTCCATAAATCAATATCATATCTTTAGTCCTTCTAAGGTACTTAAAGATATTCTTTACTGCATTCCAATGTTCTTTACCAGGATTTGACTGGTACCGACTTACTATGCTCAAAGCATACGCAATGTCAGGCCGCGTGCATAGCATCGCATACATTAGGCTACCTATTGCTGATGCATAAGGAATTTCACTCATTTCCTTCCTTGCTTCCTCATTGTGAGGACACATGGATTTCGAGAGATGAAACCCATGTCGAATTGGCAAGAACCCTTTCTTAGATTCATCCATTCGAAACCGTTTCAGAATCTTTTCTAGTAAAGGGCCTGAGATAAACCTATCATTCGATTCGCTCGATCTCTAAAAAGGCGAATTCCAAGAATATAGGTTGCTTCTCCCAGGTCTTTCATGGAGAATTCGGTTGAAAGCCAAGCTTTCACCTCCGAGAGCATCCCGATATCGTTTCCCATCAAAAGGATGTCATCCACGTACAATACGAGGAACGATATCTTACTCCCACTGACCTTCTTGTAAACGCAAGGCTCATCTTCATTCTTTAAGAATCCATAGTTCCTAACTACTTCATCAAATCGAAGATTCCAGCTTCTGGACGCTTGCTTAAGTCCATAAATTGACCTATTAAGCTTGCACACTTTGTGAGTATCTGCTTGCGATGTAAAACCCTGGCTGCTCCATATAGATTTCCTCCTGGAGGAATCCATTTAGGAAAGCAGTTTTCACATCCATCTGCCATATCTCGTAATCATAGTATGCTGCTATGGCAAGCAGAATCCTGATAGACTTAATCATTGCTACAGGTGAAAAACTTTCCTCATAATCAATGCCCTCTTTCTGATTATACCCTTTCGCTACTAGCCTAGCTTTGTAGGTTTCAACCTGTCCGTCAGATCCAATCTTTCTCTTGTAGATCCATTTGCACCCTATCGGTCTAAAACCTTGGGGCAAATCTACTAGAGTCCAGACTTGGTTGCTGGCATAGAGTCTATCTCTGCTTTCATAGCTTCGACCCATTTCTTTGAGTCGACATCCATCATTGTCTGGTCATAGGTAGTGGGATCATCACCAATGATTCCCTCCGTCACAGCAACCCCGTGCTCGACGTGTACCATACCATATCTCTCAGGCTCGCGAGATACTCTACCCGACCTGCGCAATTCTGGGCGCGTCTCCGACTGCTCATCTGTGACCCTAGGCACTGATGGCTCTGGAGGCATTTCTTCTAACTCTCCAAGAGTTACTTCTCTGCCAGCTCCACCCTCTCGAATGAAACTGTTCCTCGAGAAAGTGAGCATGTACAGCTACGACGATCCTCTGATCATCATGGAAGTAGAAATAATATCCCATGCTATCATTGGGATATCCTACCAAACGTCCTTTCGTGGACCTTGATTCAAGTTTGTCTGTCATAAGCTTTTTCACATAGGCGGGGCAACCCCAAACCTTTAAGTGATTCAAGCTGGGTTTCTTACCGTTCCAAATTTCGTAAGGTACCCTATCAACAGACTTCGAAGGAGTTCTGTTCAAAACATAGACTGCAGTTTGCAAAGCATATCCCCATAACGATATGGGAAGATCTGTATAGCTTAGCATAGATCGAACTTTATCTAATAATGTTCGATTTCTGCGTTCGGCAACACCATTCAACTGTGGTGTTCCGGGCGGTGTAAACTGCGAAATGATTCCATTTTCTTTCATGAAATCATCAAACTCAAGACTCGTAAATTCGCCGCCTCTATCTGATCGAACGACTTTAATTTGTCTCCCAGTTTGATTTTCCACCATTGTTTTGAATTCCTTGAACTTTTCAAGCGTTTCATACTTGTGCTTTAACAGATTCACCAAGCCATAGCGAGAGTGATCATCTGTAAAAGTCACGAAATAGTGGAAGTTACCTCGGGCCGCTACACTAAACGGTCCACAAACATCTGTATGGATCAAATCCAAAATATTTGCGGCTCTTTGAAAAATCCCTGTAAAGGGAGACTTAGTCATTTTGCCTAAGATACAAGACTCGCACGTTGGATAGGAATCTGATTCCGTTGGCTTAATTATGCCATGTTTCTCCAACTCTTGAATCTTTCGCACTCCGGCATGACCTAGTCTAAGATGCCACAAATACTTTTTATTTAACTCTAAGTTATGTTTGTCGGTAACTACATTCGCATGTTCTTGGACGTTAACGTAATATAAACCATTTATTAACGTTGCATTTCCGACGCATTTATTTCCAAAATAAATCTCACAAATATTATTATTGAATCTAAATTCATAACCATTCTTACTCAAAGCAGGAATAGAAATAATATTTTTCAGCCCCTTGGGCAACACAAGTACATCGGATAGATATAATGTCCAGAACTTAGTACAAGAGTCTTCGATCCAACATGACTAGCTGGCACACAATGTCCGCTACCAACGTTGATCAAGACTTCTCGTTCCGCCAGCTTCCTACTTCGTTCCAGACCCTGGTTCAAAACACAAATGTGAGCACTAGCTCCCGAGTCAAGAATCCACGAAGTGGAAAATACAGTAAATGAACAACAAGTTTCTGAAACTTTACCTGAAGCCCCAGAAGCTCGAAGCTTGGGGCAGTCCCTTTTCCAATGACCCAGCTCTTGACAGTGAAGGCACCGATCAGTCGCCTTCGGAACATTAGGCACGTTCATTTTGGCCTTGCCCTTTTTCTTAATTCCTCCTTTTGGCTTATTAGGCTTGGGCTTGGGCTTGTTCGTCTTAGATCTCTTAGACCTTTTAGTCACAACAAGCGCAACCTCTTTTCCCTTTCCTTTCTTTAGCTCACGCTGAGTCTGAACCAGCGTGTTCATGAGTTCAGGAAGCGAAAATCGCCTATCGCTCAGATTATAGTTTATAATAAACTGAGCAAATGAAGCTGGGAGTGACTGAAGGATCAGGTCAATCTGAAGCTCGTTATGAATGGGACAACCGAGAGAACTTAGTTCCTCGATGTACCCAATGAGCTTACGCACATGTGCCGCAACATCTGCACCCTTAGGCATCTTGGTATGAAAGAGATTGTCAGCAGCACGGTATCGAGACGATCTCGACTGCTCGCCGTACAACTCCTTCAGATGAATCAATATCTCGCGCATTTGCATACCCTCATGCTGGCGCTGCAGATCATTATTCATCCCAGCTAACATATAAGCCTTGACACGGGCACTATCAGCCATCCATTTGGCATAATATTGCCTGTCATCATCACTCGCACCCTCTTGGGGTTCGAGTGGTATGGGTCCCTCAAGGACATACTCTAGGCGTTCCAGAGTGAGGACTATCCTCAAGTTACGGAGCCAGTCCGCAAGGTTTGGACCCTCCAAACGATTTTGCGTGATCAGTAAATTGAATGGTGACGTCATTTTGTATACAAACAAGAAAGAAAACAATCTGCAGAAAATAAAGCATTGAAGGGGTCAACGTATTATTCTACAAGCACAAATAAGGACTTTAACAATTTGGCTTGCTCCCACTATTTTTCTCAAAATCTCATTCTCCCGATAGAGATTTCGAAAACCTCGTTGATAGTTTCATAGTGGAGTTGATTTCCCCGCTCCGCAGAAATGAACCTCAACCTAACAGTTTGTTGGCCCATTACTCGGACGGCGCCGTGTCCCACACGAACCCATAGACGTACCCCTGTCCAACATGAATCCATCTCATGAGTATTTCAACTACTTTGTCTCCGGTCAGGAACCCTCACCCTAACAGGAGTAATTGGGAAATAACCGTCTAAGTGTAACCTATCAACTTCTGGCTCAATCCTAACATTTAGAAATTCCGCCCGTAGGATAACTCTTTATAGGACGTGAATATGTTTCGGAGAGCAGCGTTTAGACAGCCACCCAAAATATCAACAACGAGAGCGAAATATTTGGCGCCGATAAATCGGAACAAACCGCACATATACCCTAGTCGTTTCAATAACGAGCTTGACTTTATTGTCTTAACGCACCCGAGCCAACTACGACAAGAGCGAGATGATTGGCGCCGATAACTCGGAACAAACCGCACATGACACTCAAGCGCAATGGTTTCGAGCTTGATAGAAGACAGGACCCAGTCCTTTACCGACTTAGTATTTTGTCCAACCGGGAGAATACGTCTCACACACAAAAGCACTTAAATACACGCACGTAACGTCAAACAAACATGCACGTAATTGCAGTAAACCTAGTTTGCCTATAAGACCGTCTGCGTGGACTATTTCTACTACTACATTTATATTGATAAAAATACACATCTCTACGCCGTCGGCTTCAAACCGTGTTCTCGAACGATCTCCAAGGCTTCGAACGGCCATCTCATGATTCCTCCTCATACTCGTACAACCATCGTGCTAAACTAATTTTCTAAAAATTAATAAGGTACAAGACGGGGGGATCAGCTGTCCCAAACAACCCGTATATTAACGAATAAATTACAAACCGGGGGGACCTTGTCACCCTTAACATATCACCCGGAAATAGAGCCTAAGTCCACGCCGACGTCTTAATACGTGTCATACATATATATGCATACAACATAAACACGTTCGCGACAACAAAACGCTCCAAGAAACCAAAACGAAATTTGGGCTAGTCCTAGACTTATGGACCCAGTGTCAATTACGAACCGTGAGGAGACTCCACTAGGGTTTTCTCCCCACGTTGCTTCGCTACGTCAGACCGTTCGCAACTAGGCGACTTTTGACCAAGCGAGCGCTCGGTTTACAAACTCGAACTAAGTACAACTCATGCTATGACGCTCGAGCGACTTAGTGACTTGCACAACCAAGTTCATTTCGGACTCGTTTA
Source organism: Craterostigma plantagineum (assembly GCA_027422505.1). Classification (NCBI taxonomy): domain Eukaryota; kingdom Viridiplantae; phylum Streptophyta; class Magnoliopsida; order Lamiales; family Linderniaceae; genus Craterostigma; species Craterostigma plantagineum. The sequence goes on from JAPQWV010000040.1 coordinate 6,425,695, forward strand.
TGTCGTTTCTTAGAACCGAGCTTATGGCTCTGATACCAATGTTGGGAAACCCCGGGTGACCCGAGGCCTCTCCCCGGACACAGCGGAAGTATTGAAAGGGTCTCCCAGGTTCCCCGTTGGAACGAGTGAATTTCAAAATTTCCTCGTTCCCGCCACAAGACCAAACTCGGTATAAAGAAAAAAACGCATGTATACACGTATTAAGGTTTAGAACATTACCCTCGTTGCGAAGATCCTTAGCTCCCTAGCTCACGAACTGCGCCGAAGAGAGTCACGCCGACCCCGTGACGTACCACAAACAAACACCACCCCAAGGATGGCTAGAGATGGTGTGGAGTGTTGTGTAGAGATGTGTATGTATGTGTGTGATTTCTAAAACTCACAAAAACTTAGGGATTTCTCAAAGATCACCCTAAATGCTCTCACTTCTCTCTAAAACTCAAAGATAGAGTGAGAAAGAGCTTAATTCAAGTTATGGACGAAATTCTCTAAGAAAATATATTAAAAGTCCATTTCCAAACCAAGAAAATGACTTTTAACTTAATCCAAATGAGATCATGTCCTACATGACTCAAAAGGTGTTAGATTCCCTTTTATTATGTCACTAAGTGACCTAATAATGTCCCATATGTCTAACATAAGAACAAGGAATGAATTTTGACTTGATTTGATTAAATTTGGCCAAACCGACGCCCGTCACGGCCTGAAACAAACCTATTCACGGCCGTGACAACACCCTTCACGGCCTGGGTCATAATGGTCACGGCCGTGACCACGTCGAGGCCAAAACTCAGCCTCTGCTGTGCGTCACGGCCACGTGCAATGTGTTCACGGCCGTGACACTTTGACAGCTTTGCGGCAGTTTCGTATTTCGATCAGATCGAGGGGTAAACGATGTCATTTTAACCATAGTTAAAAGACTCATCAATCTTGATTCTGACCAAAGGGATTCTCAATCCGAGGTCTAGATTGTGAGATATGAATTTTTGAAGCTACTGCAACTTTGCAGATGGGCTTCACAACCGTGACAAGCCTTGCTTGTCATTGTGAACCCTATTTACGCTTCAACTATTACCATTTTCGTTCCGTAAATATCCGTCCATGTAAATATAGTTTCTAAAACATATATTTAGTATTTTATTAACGTCTCTAAGACCGTTAAATTAATTTACATCTCATATTAGTAGATACTGTCTCGGTGATCCTTTTTAAGCCCGACTCTCTTGGTTCGTCTCAACCCGGCAAGGGAGGAATCCAAGAATTCAGTAAGCACCTAGCCAATCCCGTGGTACCGAATAGATCCCGTGTTGAGTACGATCTTCGTATTTTACGAACCGACTATAGATTATCGTCGTACGTATAGACCCTTCACTAATGTCCCGGTCGAGTGAGAGTCATGGTTACGTCAAACTCACTAGACTCGACTATGAAGAATTCGTGGCTGGCGAAATGACTAAACTGTTCTCCACGTCCCACGTGAGTCAGTTTATTGCTTCGGCCGAAGACTTTGTAATTTCCCGTCCCCAAATATGCATAAGACATATATCTCGATTACTAACGAGACAGTGAATCCCTCACGTTAGTCTAAGCACGGCAGCTACCCTTCTTTGTCAAGACGGCATGTCGCCGCCGACCCATGTTCATCACCGAACAAGGCGGGCCTAGCAAACTAGTGACAAGTCAAGACCCCGAAGTCAACTCCGTCAAAGACCTTTCAGTCTAAGGTCCACGCACACTACTATAGTCAATCAATCAATCATTGACGCTACCCAGAGTAACGATAAGTCCCATGTGATTGTCGATTACGAGTCGTGTCCAAGTACAAGTTAATCCCCTGATTCAACTCATACCAATGTTATGAACTCCCGCTTCCCAAGCGAATGGTTGGCACAACCATTTAAGAGTCGTCAACAAATAAGTCGTAATTGACGCTCAGTCACCCTACTGAGGTCTAAGACTTATGGACTAATTTAATATCGAAGAATAATAGCTCACTGGTGCCCCCTCTCTCATCCCATGAGAATCAGTGACTATACTTACGATATATGGGTTTTATTTATTTACCATCTCACCGGATGCCTAATGAGACTTAATAGGTAAATAAAAATATGCCTTTAAAGAACTAATATAAAAATATAAATTCCATTATCAAGTACAAGAATACAATATTCAAATACAGGCGAAAATACATCGATTATTAAATACATGCCCTATTCATTACATCCTCGAATGGCATTCCGAGGGCACATCCCCAACAGATATGTCCAACGAGGATGCGAGGGAGGAGGAAGAGGCTGAGGATAAGGATAGGGATGTGTGCAAGGGTGATGATATAGTTCACAGTGAGGGTGATGATATGGCCGAGCAGATATAGCGACGGTGAGAAGGCCAGGGAGGACAAGGTTGAGGATAGGGCCTTGATTATGGCTCACAGTGGCCGTGAGGTTATGGCCGAGGAGATGGCTCATAGCGACGGTGAGAAGGCCGAGGAGGACAATGTTGAGGATAGGGTTGGGGATCAAGCGGAGGATGAGGTTAGTGAAGAAGGAGCACAAGAGGATGATGAGGAGGATAAGGGTGCGAAGGATCAGGCTGAGGAGGATAAGGGCGCGGAGGATCAGGCTGAGGAGGCTAAGGCTTCGTCGATTGCTCGAACGGTGTGAGGCCGAAATGATCGTAAAAAGCGGCGAAATTCGGCATTTCACACAAGATTCAACTCCTCAGCGGCCACAAAAGAAGGGTAAGGCAAAAAACAAAGCTGTTGTGGTTGATGTCGAGGCCGGCGAGTCTATTCGAGAGCCTTCGGTGGCATATTGCTCCAAGTACGCGGACAGATTTGACTATGCCGCCCGTACATCGACACGTACCTTCGAAGAAGCTTAGGTACCTTTTATTCAATGTTTCGATGGTTTTCATTTGATTACTTTTTAAATGTGCGATTAATACTTATGCAGCGACGTCGTTTGGCAAACCGACCTTGCCGCCGTCGATGCACAAGGATTCTATATGCTGCTCTTCCGAGATTTGCTAAAGTCAAATGTTATCGACGCTTCGTTGATTGTTTGACACGGCAGTCCGCGGGGATCTCCGGGAGAGCAAGCGTCTTTGTATTCCCAAGTTTCGTGCAGGTCGACTACTGGACAAAGATACAGAAGGTGTCGAGAAAGAGGAAGGTGGAAGCTCATCAGCTAGAGAGGTTCGTCCAGGAGATGGTGGGGAGTAGTCGGGCATGGCTAGAGCGGCTTGATTAGGGCTGGGGAAATATACAGAAATACCGATATACCGTCCTTATCGTATCGAAACATGCCGAAAATATCGAAAATTTTGGTATACCGAAGTTTTTGGTAAGGTATGATACCGTACCGAAAATTTTCAGTACGGTAATGGTATGAAAATTTTAAAAATTAGGTATACCGATTATACCGAAATACCGGAATACTAATTTTTTTTAATATTATATATATACACCTACATATATTATATTATTTCAAAGAAATATAAAATGGAATATTATTAGAATCTTCATAAATTTATTTAGCCCATAAATTATTAACTATACCCAATTTTCTAAGATTATTGAGGCCCATCATATTTTACTTACTAAGGAGACTGACTAAAATATGTATATTATTTAGGGTTATCTTATGAATTAAAAATCTTTTTATTTTGGGAAATATGGTATTAATAATCCATCTTATTGGGGCCTAAGGAGTTTAATGACAAAAAATTCGAAAACAACGAATTAACAAGCTACGAGACAAATCATGGTAAAAAACTATCCGTGTGAATGGTATAGAAGGTATAATACCGATACCATACCGAAATTTCGGTATGATACCGTATCGAAATTTAAGGTGTACCGAAATTTGGTATGGTATTGGTATGATTTTTCTCGATACCAAAATTTCGGAACGGTATACGGTATCACAGTTTTGGTACGGTATACCGTACCGAACCACCCCTAGGCTTGATGGCCATGCATTGACAAAATTGTCATACGTGTTGACGCCTGTGAATACATGTAACCACTGGGGAGTGCTCGTCTACAATGTCAACGAGCGAAAGTTCTACGTTCGGGATCCGATGGCCTCGCATAAGATGACCTGGGCCGCTAGAGCCTTCGTAAGTCTTAACATTGGGCATATTTCGTCGACTATGTTGCAGTTCTGCGTTAATGTCATTTTTATATTGTGCAGGCTGATTTTCTGACGAAGTATTGGTTACTGAAGTACGATTATCAATGTAAGAAGACCGTGGATCCAGAGTTTAACAGGCCCCAATTTGGCGACGTAGACTGCGGGGTGCATGCCTGTTTGACCATAGAGGAGTACGTTGTCGACACCCCAGAGTTCAAGAAGTATGGCAAAGAAGTCAACATGGATGTCTATCGTGCTTCTATGGCTGCTCGCATTTTACGTGACGAGCGTAGTTGTATGCTAGATCTTTTTCACTAAGTTTCTTGGATATGCTGTTAGACTCTATGGAGACTGTTGTTTAGTTTGGTTAACTTATTTGGAGTTGGGGATGGGACTGTTTGGAGACCTTTTGGTTGGTTATGTTGGTTTTTCTTTTGTGCATGGACGGTTATTGCCAAGTGTGTGCTGTGTTGTGTTGTTCTATTACTGTCCGTAATTTATGCAGGTTAACATATGTTATTGTATGACCGTATCTTATCCTTTACGTACAGAGTACCAAAATATGCAGGTTAACCGTACCATTATGTAAATATATGGCGTACCACAAACAAAAGACATAAAGTACCTTGTCTTTCATATTACTGTACCATATCGCTTACATGTAGAGTACCGTAATATGCAGGTTAACGTACCATTACGTAAATATATACCGTACCTTCTATATCGCACATGAAGTACCTTATTTGATGTACACTAAGGTACCTTGTGTTTTACAGAAGGTACCTTATAAGTTACATATATAGTACCCTAACATGCAGGTTTATCGTATCCAGAATTATACATATACAGTGCCCAGATAGAAAGTATATCGTACCATATGTTATACGTTCGAAAAATAAATACATTCCCAATCGAACCGCGTTGTCCTGCGTGATTTTGACAATACCGAACAATAACGAAATGAAAAATAAAAAATATGAAAGCCTAATGCACCGAATTCGCAGATGTAGCACTCAACAAATTATTCAAATTATGTTGTAGATGTTCTTGCTTCTATCCTTATACTATAATGAATCTTGGTATTCTAAGATTTAATTCATGCGCGCGGGGCCTAATGCACCGAATTTGATTTGAAACATATTTAATACTATATATTACTGTTCTACGGTGGTTCGGATGAAAAAGTAATTCGTACGACCTCGAAAAATACTAACCCTAGTATGACGTATCATATATTTAAGGGACGTCGTACCAAATATCGCTTTGTAGGTGTACCAAATGTTTTGTTTGAAGCGTACCAACTCAGACACGGTTGCAGTACCATAAATTACATATGACATGAAACATCATAAGAAAGCCACCGGCATGTCAGATAATGCTGTCTTTTTTGATTTAATACCTCGTATGTCAGAATCTGTCCAGTCATAACAGAGAAAACGTCAGAAATCTGTCCACTCATGACGGAAAAACGTCATAAAAGTGTTCAATCATTACAGAAAATGTTAGAAATTGTCACTTCCTTTCTCCACATCAACATCTGCTGAAATGCTTCGTTCGCCTCGAAAAATATCCAAGTCTTACATTCGAAGTCTTACTTTAATTTATATGGTACTTACTTCTGAAACGATATAGTACCCTATGTAGTACACTTAGAGTACCCTATGTTGTACACGTAGAGTACCAAACTGGTGTATATTACAGTACCAAGTTCGCTTATATTACTACTATGTTGGCATATCTTACGGTATCAATGGTATATTACAGTACCAAATATGCATATTACAGTACCAAATTTGCATATTTATACGGTATGACTGGTATATTACAGTACCAAATATGCATATATTACGGTACCAAACTTGCGTATATTAACGTACCAAATTGGCATATATTACAGTACCAAGTTCGCTTATATTAGTACTATGTTGGCATATCTTACGGTATCACTAGTATATTACAGTACCAAGCTGGCAGTCACTACGGTACCAAATCGGCATATAATACGGTACCTAATTTGCATATCTTAGGGTACCAAACTGGCGTATATTACAGTACCAAATGTACATATATTACAGTGCCAAATGTGCATACATTACCAAACTAGCATAGGTTACGGTACCAATGCATATCTTAGGGTACCAAACTGGCATATATTACAGGACCAAACTGGCAGTCATTACAGTACCAAATTTACATATATTTATGGTGCCAAATATGCGTATATTACTGTACCAAACTGGCAGCCATTACAGTACCAAATTTAGAAAAAAAAAAAACAATGAGTCATATCCTATTGATACATTTTAACAAAACAATGACCTACTGGCATCATTTAGACAAAAAGAATGAGCCATTATCATACAAAAGAGCACCGAAAAAGGTTATGAGACAAAAGCAAATATGAAAATACATGGAAAATACGGACGCTACGTCGTTACGGCTTCTGTACAAGTACGACGATTATGTCCGTATTTCTCACATATTTTACACTTGTTGGATCTTCTACCTACCTGAGAAGGAATCCTCCGTGTCTTTTGGCGACCGGGGAGAACACGAATGTCCGGGTCACGGATGAAATTCCCATCATCGGTTTGAGCATTCATCTCGTGAGTCGGATAGGGTTGATGATCGACATATATGCATCTCTATACCTCTGGCATCGGAAGTACGGATCACAATAATCGTAAAAAGAATGTCTCATAGTCGCAATACACGCTGCTGCATGCTTACAAGGGATTCTATAGACTTTCCATTCTCTGCATGAGCAGGTCCGCTGCTGGATGTCCACCGCAAATGAGCCATCTTCACCGACAACCTCAAATGACACGTTCGAAGATTTACTCACTTTCAACGTGCGAGCAGTAGTGATATTCTGAACAAGTTTCTATACTTGCTTTGGACATAACTCGCTAACAAGGGTCAGTCCTCTCTCGCGTCGTTCGTGCATCATCGTCGTGATTTTCACGCGAATGGTATCAACCATGCCCTTTACAGGCAACGCTCGTGCTTCTTTTACCCAAGAATTCCAACACTCTGCTTGATTGTTGTTAATAACTCCCCACCTATTCCCGTCAAATAACGCATTTGCCCAACATGTTGGATCTGATCTCTTAATAAAAGTCTGCGCAATTGGCATAGACTCGATGATGCAGGCGATGTGAGTCTGAAACTGAACCAAAGTGGTTGCATACGCCGCTTTTTTTAAGACGGATGACCAATGTTTCTTGTTGTGCTTCGGGTAATGTTTCATCACCTGAAAAAATTAAGAACATATTATTTGCATCGTATTCACTAATGCAGTGTTACTAAAAAATACCTCTTTCTTGAAGTTTTCAACCAAATGGCGCAAGCAATATGCATGACGACTTCTTGGAAATAATATTTAAACAGCTTTAATAATACTCGGATGCCGATCTGAGAAGAACGTCGACTATCTCAACGTCGACGGGTAATGATGAAACATGCTCCTCAACTTAGCAAAGAACGACTCCCAATTTTCATCATTTTCAACGCTTACAACGCAAAAGGCAATCGTGAACAAATCTTCGTTTGCATCCTTTGTGACGACTGTAACGAGCACTCCTTTAAACTTGGTCTTAATGTGAGTACCATCAACAAAGATGAGCGGCCGACATCCACGAATAAAACCTACGAGACACGCGTGGAAGCAGATAAAGAGCCGACGAAACTTGTTGTCGTGAGGGTATACATCGTACTCCGCCACGCTACCCTGATTGGTTTCTCTAACGGCATTACAATACCACCTCAACTGATCAAACGTACCATTATCCAACCCATATATGTTACGAATGGCACTTTTCTTTGCCTCTATACGCCTTATGGTACCCCACTTTAACTCCATAGTCCCTTAGGATGTCTTTAACCATGGCAACGGGATGATATGATGGCTCGTCTCGAACCCTCTCTTTCACTATGTTCCCTACCCACGGCGCGTCCGCTCGCGGATGATCACGACTCCTAAGTGTATCTTCACCACAACTGTGTTGTAGATTGGATCTCCGAATGGCAAACGAATTGTCGCATTTATAACGCGATGCATATATCCGCCACTTGCATGTCTTATCCTTGCAAACGGCAATGATTTTGTTACGCTCGTTCTTTGCATAGACAAAGTTTCTCCGGATTGCAATGGAGTAGTTCTTCAAATTCCCTCTAAATTCATCTGCATCCCTAAAGATTTGTCCATCTCCCCGAATGCAATGACTCCATGCATCTACTGTGTTTCTTTCAAAATCAAACTCCACGGATTCTCCGTTCTCTTCCGCACTACAAGTAATGTTATCAATCATCAATATGGAAACCCTACATTTAAAGTTTAACAACAATAAAATAAAAACAAACCTGTTCGCTGGGCCGCTTGTACCACATTCATCGGCACGTTCCACTTTCATCGGTATCATTGAAAATTTGTATCGAATAAATAGCTGATACATATTGAAAACATCCGCATTTTCCTTCAATGTCGAGTACAAACTTTGGAACGGAACTTGATACTTTATTGAGTCATGCCGGGAATCGATATCCGACCACCTTCTTTGGAGGGATACGTATATATCGATAAGCGTCGTTGCTTCATTAATTAATAGTAAGGAAGACTCCCTTTTGTACTCACACATTGCAAATAACGTCCCGCCACCAACCGAATTTGCAGACGCCATATTTTCAGATAATATGGCAACCTGTATAAATGGTACGGTGTATAGTTTAGATTGGTACTGCATAACTGGACATTTGGTACCGTATAGACAGGTTACTTGGTGCGTAATATAAATGCACAAAGATACTACATAACATAAATGTCCAATCGGACTGTGTCGCATAATATATTTAGGTACGGTAAATCAACATACAATGGTACGTAATATTCATAAGAAATGGTGCGACGTAACAGTAATATAAAAAAAAAATCCAAAATCTCGATGGATTAGCCTCAATAACTATCAAATCTTAACATTTCACTCTTATATGGAGCTCTTGGATCGCATTGAGCTCCCGCATTAGGGCTAAACCTTGAACAAACGCGTGAAATCGATTAACCAAACCCAAACCAAAAGAAAAGCTTGCCTGGCGAAATCAACGCCCAAAATCGAGAACCCAACGTTCAAGAGGCTCTTCGATCCTTGTCCGGCGCCGGCACGAGCAGAAGGAGGCGGTCGACAAGAAGAATTTCGTCGACGGCGGGCTGGAGATCGCTTTTTGCAGAGAAAAAAATACAGAAATGAAATTCTGATTCATTTAATAAGGGTAGTTTGGTAATCTTAGGTGATTAGGTACCTAAGTGTAAAGTTTTTATTTCATTGGGTACCGAGCTATAAAATATTTCTGACGAGGTACCTATGTGGCTTTTTAGTTTTGTATTGGGTATTTGCGTAGATTGCCGTTATTGGGATATATGAAGGGAAGAATGCACATTCTACGTTTAAATATTGGACAGTGGTGGTTAGTCAGCTTGCTTGCTTCTGACGAACACTTGCGGAGATCATCGTCTGCGCACGAGCTCAACTCAGCAATGGCGTCGAAGCAAATGGAAGAAATTCAGAAGAAATTATCGATGTTGAACTATCCAAGAGCTAATGCACCCGCCCAGTCGCTCCTATTCGCTGGAATGGAACGATACGCCCTTCTCGAATGGCTCTTCTTCAAGTATTCTATTGCTGAATTTTGTCCGATTGGCGTTGAATTTTGTCTGAACCTCTTCCTTTTTTTTTCTCTTTCTTCCTTTGGATGATTGTGGCAGGTTATTGGGTGACAAGTCGCCATTTTCTCAGCAGAATCTACAAGGGGAGGCTGTAGATCGCGATGAGGAAACTTCAAGAATACAATGTATGTGGAGATTTTGCAAAAACGCTAAATATTCCTCGTTGCATAAGCCTTTTGTTTTCCGAGCTTATTATAACACGGTATTTAACGATGCTTGTTTAGATCGTATGGGTTTTACTCATTTGAACGATTAGTACTGAAGATCGTTGCTTTTCTGGATTTTTTTCCTTTTCAGTTGATAAAATTTGGTACATTAGCTTTTGCGAGAAGGTTATTAACCTGACTGTTTGTCGCTAAACTCAGTTTTGTGATTTGAGCTCCAACATTTACATGTACAATTGCTCCTAATCTGTAATTTGAAAGGGTTCCATTGACTTTTTAGTTTATGCAACAAATATGTTAGATCTTGCGGAGATTGCAAAGTTTCTGGGTATAACAACTACCATTGACATTGAAGCGATTCAGGTGAGTTTCAATTTCAGTGTATGAGTTTTCCTATATTTAGTTAAGAGGTTCCCTGTTTTCATTTACCTGTTATAAAGATAAGTTGGATGGATCATACTGAAATGCCAAATCAGGGTCGAGGAAGTTACGAAGATCGTACTGAAATGCTGCGCCTTGTTGTGGATCTTGTCGAAGCCAGCATTTATGCTGACAATCCTGAATGGAGGTTGACTCTCTTTCATTGTTACTTTCTTTTGTTGATTTATATTTGTACGTAGTGATCCTTACTTCTATCAATGAGACTCCAGTGTAGATGAGCAAGTGGCTAAAGACATACAATTAATTGATGCCATTGCTGAAAGGCAAGCTCAAATATTTTCTGAAGAATGCAAATTGTTTCCAGCTGATGTGCAAATCCAGTCTATCTATCCATTGTGAGGAGGCAATCTCATTGAATTCTTCACTTTGTCGCTTATTGTAACGAGGGTTGTAATCGAAGTTTACTTGCAGGCCAGATATATCTGATTTGGAAAAACAACTTTCAGATCAAAGAAACAGGCTTCAGAACCTACAAGAGATGGTTGATGATCTAGCTTCAAAGGTTTCTATATCCAAATTTTGTTGGGTATGTTTATCTCTGACGGGATATGCAATTTTACTATTTCACTGGATCTGTTCATATGTTGCAGCATCCATATAATCCTGATGAAGATTACACAGAGGTCGAAGCAAAATTACGCGGATATCTTGAATCTTTTCTTGAGACAGCCAGATCATTTAATACGATTTACACCAAGGTATGTTTTCTTTTCGTGATATACAGATGTAATAATTAGCTCATTTTTCCGATCCAAGAATCTTTTCTTATTCCACCATGCCTTATAGATCATGCTTAGTTCAACTTCGGTATTTTCTAAAAATTACCTGCTGGCCTAACAATGGACTCGTGCATAATAAGATGAAGTATCAGTCACCTTCCTCAAAGGGATGCGTAGTTATATACCATCAATGAATTCAAACGGCAAACCCTTTCTTTGATTCTTTATCCATTTTGATATTATATTGCAGGAGATACGCCCTTGGACACATATGATGGAGGTGCCACAACTTCATGGTTTCGGGCCGGCTGCAGATAGATTATTGGAAGCATATAAGATGCTTTTGAAGGTACCTTAGTTCTGTTTCTCTTTATGCAGTTTTTCTGTTGCATGTTATTAAAGAAAAACAAATTTGGCTCAGCTGTTGCCATTCGTATCAATGTATTACACATACTAACTAGGCACAGCATTACTTATTGCTCTATGGACGTAAGCTTGTACTCTCTCTTTACTTCGACAGTTTCTGGGAAATCTGAAGAATCTTCGAGATTCGCACGCAGCTGTAGCGGTGGGCTCTTCCGAGGCAGTGACTGGGGAATCTTCTTCGGTGATGAGAATAATTTCAGAGTGTGAAACAGCGCTCACATTCTTGAACCGCGATCTCGGGATTCTCTCTGCATCGATTGCTCGTGAGAAGGGCGATGGGGCGGCCATGTGATGGCATTATAACACAGAAAAAAAATCTGATGACAATCTTGATGTGATTGTTTTTCAATTTCTCGGCTGCCATTTTCCTTTTGCTAATATATCTATTGTGGTGGTGCGAATTGACCGAGCTCGTCTTTGTGATCAGAAAACATTTTCTGCCACGATCAGAAAAATTACTGACCTGGGCTCGGTCTGGTTTCCAATCCAAATCATTGCGGGATTTCCGAGACCATAATCAGCAGAAAAATTCCAGGTAATTCTATGAAAGTTTAGCAAAGCTTCAATCGGCTCCTGCCCGACAATCTTCTTTCTGCATCATATTTTCATAACGAACGGCGAGTTTCCGCTTCCACCCACACATTCATCATCAATCATAGAATCATCTACCATGCAAATCTTTCCCTCTGCATCAATAGCCTTGGAGAATTTCACCTATATCGAACTGCAACCATTCGTTTTTTTCCAAAAGAATCATGGAATCCATATGATCGAAGAATCCCATCTGTCATCCAACTCCATCGATATCATTCGTCAAAACGCATTTCTCTGCTTGCAAGTACACTCTCTGTTTCCCCCTTCCTCTTCCCTTTCGAAGTCGAAACTGCTGACGCATTCGTAGAGATACGTCAAGATCCAACAAGCCCATGCGAGCCCCAAGAGTATTAGGGCTACGATGGGGTGCCATGGATGAGACAGGCTCGGGAAAAACACATAGATGACGAGGAATACGCCGCCCGTCGTCGCCAATAGGCAGACGACGGATGAAATCAATGGGATCAGAAGTTCATCCAACGGCCTCGAATCTTCATCCTCGTCCATCTCTATGCGTTCCTCCCGAATCCCATCAATGATGATCATACCTTTGCTGCCATCATCTTTAGCGCCGTTATGTTTCTTTCTCTCTTTTTTTCTTCGGGGGTTTTTTTTTTTTTTTTGCATGTGAAGGGGATGTGGTAACAGATGAATGATGAGGTGAATCTCCTTTTTGTTGTTTGTATCTCTCTCCTTTTCCTTGGAGTCAAAAGCGGTATGTGTGTGACTAAATATGGACAAAATGTTAGTTCAAAAATAAATTTAGATTTTGGAGTCAAATTAAAATAAGAACATTGTTTTGTCGTAGTTTACTTGAGGTTTGATTCTATTCAACTTCAAGCCTGAGGCAGTACACATTGTCATCTCTACAGCCCACGAAAACCTGCCCGCCTATCATCAGCGGGGAAGAGAAGGCGTCGCCCTCGAGGTCTAACCTGGCAAATTCGTGCACGATGGTTTTGCTATTCAAGTTCGAACCTGCAATAGCATTTGAGTCGACCTCTTTTCTATTTTGCGTTGAATATTCGATAGCATTTAAGTCGACTCTAAGTATGCGAACACTTCCCGAGCTGTCACAGACGCAGATTAATCTGGCAAAGATGGGATGAGAAAAGGAAGAGCAAATGCTGAGAGGAGGAAGGCGACATTGGAGGTTAAAAGGAGTTTATGCTTAGGGAAAAAAAAACTACAAAGAAGATATACCTATAGAAGGAACTCAATGTCTTGGAGTTGAAAAATGTGTTCTCATCTACGTAAGCAGCCGAAGTAATTGGACGTCCAACAGCATGAGTCCATAGTAGATCGCCACTTTTCTGAAATTAAGAGTTGATTCGGGTTACAAACAGTACGTGTTGTTATATGTAAATAGCATGTACGTGGACAGGGCAATCTAACCATTTCGAAGGAATAAATGCTTCCATCTCTCGAACATACGAGCAACTGCAGGAATTATGAATTTAGCATTGTAGTAAGCTAAACATGATACATCTAATGCAAGGTAATGTATAGATAATTTGACCTGAGATGGTAAAGCAATGGAAGCACAAGGTCCAGCAAAAATTGGTCCCCCAGTTCTGGCCTGTCACAAAAGAAACAGAACATGGTAGTTATAGGAAATATTTGATAGGTATGGCTTCCCCCTGTGTACGAGCAGATCACCGAGGAGATCAACTTTAATATCGCACCCGAAGTAAATATCAGTATTATACACCGACTGAAAAATTAACATGTAATAATTACATGTCATGGGAAAAAGGACACTGAAAATCCACCAGTTGTTTTGCAAACGTGCGTACCTTCCAAGCAATGGATCCACAAGTAGTAAGTGCAACTACGGACCCGTCAGCCATGCAACAAATGACTGCAGAAACAAAAACAAGGGGAGACATCAGCATAAGACAGATTTGCAAAAAACTATATCTGCAAAAAAAAATGATGGTTCCATGGGAAATGCCCAAGTTCAGGAGATCACAGCAAAATCATATCAATAAGGACTCATATAACATGGAGGCTCCAAGATGTTTAAATAGTATGGAGGATCAGACACAACGTTGACATGAGATCGAACAAGTACTGTAAGAATTACTGGAAATAAGAAGAAATTGATAAGTAAGGACTGGTGCTTACCATTTCTGTTACAACTATCAAACAAAACAGATGCAAATATAGGGGCTCCCATATCTAGCGTCCATAACTTTTTGTAAGGCACAGCCTACATGGAAAAATAATTCATACAAATAACAAGAATAAGAAGTGCCACATGAAACTAAGTAAAAGAACAAAGAAATTGAGAAGGATTGGCGATGGTGTTGTGGGGGGGGGATGAATATGGCAGAATATTAAACGTCAAGTCTCAAGACCTTAATAGTTAGTGCCACCACATGACCACTGGTAGATGCCACGTAAAGAATTCCTTGCACCTGTAAGAAGCAACAGTAAGCTGAAGTAAATGAGATCTGCATTTTTAGTTTACGAGAACATCAACACAACACATTAGAGCGCCAAACGAGGGAAAACTTCTATATCCCTTAGCATCTCACAATTCTTCTGAGTTCTAGAAAACATTGATGAAGAACAGAAGTCCCAAGTTCAGCAAACATTATCTTTAATTACTGCCACCGTAGTAATTAGACAACCCACCTCATCAATAGCAGGTGAACTGAATATACTTCCACTACATGGCAATTTATATATACAGCAGTAGCTTTTGTAATCAATGGCATATAGGTTATGATCGTAACAACCACACCTGAAATTTTTTGAGCAACATATTAGAAGAATTGGAGATAAGAAATCCCTAGAAATCCCATATCTGTAAGACATACAGGACTTTGGTACAAGCTACAGATAACATACCTCCCAGAGAAAACTCAGTTTCTTCTATGCTGAAGTAACACGACTAGAAAACAAGGAAAGAGAGAAAGTTACCAGACCAAATGTCGGCATCTGTCAACCACCGGCTGTGCTTTGACCTATGTCAGGAGAGAGCAGACATTAGACAAACTAATACAGACCGAACATTTTGTTTAGTAAATTAGGCAATTAAATTAAAAATCATAATAGACGCAGTAACCCAAGCAGCTTCATAAAAGCCAAAATGTTAACTTGATTAGCTTGCCAAAATCCTATTGACACTAAAAATATATAGATATTACATATCAGCAATGGGACCAAGTCATACCTCACCATTAGTCGGAAACCTATAGCGGACACTGCCATTTGAAAAGCGGAGAAAGTAAATATTTCCCTGGTAACATCCAACTACAACCTGACAAGAACAGGCATCAGTTTCAAAAGATTAAAGGATACATGCAATCTGTCAAACGATTAAATTGGGACAAACCTGAGAAAAGTCGTCAACAATTGCTGCGGAGCATTCCACTCTACCTTCTAATTTCATTTCCCAGTAGATCACTCCACTAAAAGATTGTAAATTACAAAGGTATCTCTATTATTATATTATTCAAATTTACGTGTAATGTTAAAATTACCAAGTTTCCTTTGACTAATAAACATTCAATACTACCTTTTGGCATCAATACAGGCAAAATTGTGAGAGTGAGATCCAATGAACAGATATATTTCATTTCCTTTAACAACTATGAGGGGTGATGCATCAACACAAGCACTTAGGTTTACTCTCCATAGTTCTTTCATATAGCCTTTTCCCTCCTTTATTACGGTGTTTGACAAGATTCTTTCACATAAACAATGTCCTTCGTGTTGACTGCCATGAATGGTTTGGTTACATCGACGAAAAGAGCAGTCCACATGCATTCCTGTCTGAGTCAAAAGATCCCTGGAAATTTGCTCTTCCTCGCATGCATTGCTGCAAAACTCAACCTTTAATTGTTTCACTGGATAAATATCATTGCTAACCAACATACTCTCATCTGAAGAAAATGTTTCCAGAAGCTTCCTTTTCTGAAACATCAGAGATCTAGTTTCTGAAGACACCATGATCCCTGTTCCTTGTGTACTTTCACCCAAATTAGTTAAAACTTGAGACGATGAAAGGGCTGCTTGAAGCTTCTTTGGAGTTGGAAAAGAATACAACAATATCATATTGATTCCCAACTTAAAAGACACATAAGCAGCAGAAATGGAACTACCACCCATATCAAAGAAATCACTATCAACAGATATCTGCTCGGCCATTAGCGCATCACGAAACACCTGCCTCAAGCAATTATTGTTTTTACCAATGAGATTAGATTTTTAATCAGACTGATCAACAGTGCAAACCAGAAAAAGGAAATCGCAAATAGTAAAGGGTTTGCAAAAGCTTTGCAAGGACAACCTTTTTAATAATTTGAATCTGCTGATCCTGAGGAATATCTCCAATAGTAATACGCCCTTCTCTGCCAGAGGATTCTGAACCAGCTAATGACGAATAGTTAATTTTCCCAGATGTCGTCAAAGGCAAGGATTCACTGAAGAAAATGCGACTAGGTACCATCATCTGAGGAAGTTTTCTCTTTATCCAATCTCTAAAAGAAGATTTCAAAAGATCGTCATCTTCTTCAAATTTCTTAGTCACCAAATATGCTTCAAGAGACAAGATTTCTGCTTCAAATTCACGACATATAACTGCTGCATCAACTATAGAAGGGTGATCCCTGAATGCACTTTCGATTTCCTCCAGAGCAATCCGATGGCCATTGAGTTTAATTGTACGATCCTTTCTTCCAAGGAAAACAAAATCACCACTTGGGAGCTTCTGTGCAAGATCACCAGTTCTGAAGTAAGCACTGCATTGAGTACAAATAACCCGAGCATCCAGGTTTCCGGGAAATTCCGCATCGGCCAGGGGTATAAGATAAGGGTAGTCGAAGTACCCTGCTGCAACACATGCTCCACCTACATATATCTCCCCTTGCTTTGGTGAATGGTCTCCAACAAGTATCACATCACAGTTTGAAATAGGCAAACCAATTGGAACACTGCTCAGATCCTCATTCTCTAGAATCAGGGGCAACCTCTTGCAGTCAAAATACGTGCAGTCCCCTGTCACCTTAATAATTAACATATTTCAAACGAGAAGAAGGTGGGGTGGGGGATATATTTCAAGACTTTAGACAGTGATACAACTCTAGAAATAGCCATAGTATTAGAAATGTTTTCAAGAGCCACACGAGTAAAAGCATATTTTCAGATCTAACCTCTGTGCTCCCATATAGATTCAAAATCACTGAATTAGGTAGTAACTCAATAAGCATCTTGCACAAGGAGAGGTGTAAGATTTCACCACTCAAAACTAATAACTTCAAAGAATCTTGAATCGTTGTGAGTGACGGCCCCTGCAGAGCAGGAATGATTATTTTCATCAAGGATGGCACTGAGATAAGCCTGGCGACAGCGTATCCCTGAGGAATGAAATTTCACGGAAAGGCCGGCCGTTACAACAAGAGGTGTGCATGACATAAAATTTAGGCTTACTTCTCGAAGCAGGCAAAATAAACTTAATCTGCTAGAGATTCTATTATTGTTCTGGGTGTCATGAAATTCATGAAAGTTGATCTATTGATCTTATTACTCTCATATGAATTGCACCAAAAGCAAGTAACAAACATTGATGAACAGAAACAGTAATACAGTACTATGCAAGTTCCTTTTTGCTTTTTGTTTGGCTTGTTTGCGACTCATTTCCAAGGTAATATTACTTAATATTAATTCTTACATCAAGCAGAATATGATCATTTTTTAAGCTTGCCAATTGTATCGTACCTGTAGAAAGTCGATGATTTGAAATATGTTTTCTTTCAGCTGAGTGAATGGAGTAATCACCAACGCACAGTTAGTAAGTACAGCTCCGAGGAACTCTTGCACATGATCAATAAAGCTTATCGATGTTTTGAAGAGCACCATATCCCCTTCAAATAGGGGATACGATTCTTGCATCCATAAAAAACGATTAAGAAGACCTACAATAAGTAGTTATGGCATATGGAAAAGTTAACATCAGATAAAACCCTAAATTTCATTGAAATAATTTCAGTCCGCTATACCAAAGCTAAAGATCGGGCTATTTTTAAATTCATCGAGTAATTTCAGGTTTCATTGGAAGAAAAACGAAAAACTAACCGAGTTCAGTGCCACATACGCCTTTAGGCTTTCCGCTAGACCCAGAAGTGTACATCAAGTAACAGAATGATCTTGAGACTTCAAACTCGCAAGGAAACTTTACTGGCAACGGTGTGGTTTGCTCTTCGGATTTGTTATGAACGGATATAGGTAAAACCGGACATCTTCCATCGTGAATAAGCCATTCGATATTGTCGATTTTGTGACATAAATCTTCCTTAGTCAAAGATTTCACACCAATAATCAGATCAGCCCTCGAGGAGACTATCAACGATAATATCCTTTCTTTGGGCCATGAGGGATCCAAAGGCATGAATGCCTCCCCACATCTTAAAACGGACATGACAGCTACGATGTATTCAACAGATGGCTCCATATATATTCCCACAACTTTCGGCACGCGCGTTTTCTGAACATTAGCACAGGGTACAAATAACCCAGGATCATATACAGCCCTCACATTAGATTTAGTACCTGCCACACACCGATTTTCCGATCAAATCTCATCGAAAATTAAGTGATGGAGAAATAATAGAAACTAGAATCATAGCACTGAAGCTACTCGAAATGGTCGATTCATTATTGAATTAGCATGCGGATGAAATGAAACAACCACTAATTACACGATTCGGTTTCATTTGGCCGACTTCATCCCCAATTAAATAACCCTCACTGATATTAGTTCATCAGCTCATACCTTGCCACGCTTTAATCAGCCCAGGATCGTCCTCACCGTCGAGAATTCTCCCAAGTCTCGAACTCAACCTCTCCACAGCAGATAAAACATCCAAGTAAGTAAAGTACACGTCTCCTTCGTATACGCGTGGCTTGGAAGAAATTTCCTCAAATTTACCCCCTTCGCTCGATCTCTCGATAATACGCCGAGCAAAGCCTGTGGCGTGAATTACGGCGATTTTATCGGTATGCTTCGAAGCAGAATTGTAAAATAAGTGCGATAGGCAACAAGCCGAAGTCGACTCGACGGCGACGTCGTCGTCGGAAGCCATGCGCGGAGCTGATCGAAAATCCACTGATGCAGTGAAAATGGTAGGAAGGAGCTGACTCGAGGGTGAAGTGAAGCTCCTTGAAGTTTCATGCTTTCTCTCTCTTACGTCATCTGTTGCCTGTATTTTGTCTGGGCTTGGAGGTCAAAGTTCGATGGCCCGTTAAGTTAAATGGGCTTCAGTAAGCCCAATAGCAACGGCTCAAAAATGGATTATCCTCTCCACAGAAGAGATGAAGAAAGCTGAACTCTGAAGCTCCGATAACTACCTTCAGCTTCAACCTGCTACTCTACTCTCTTACACTTACCAATTTGATGCGAAACTGTATTCTAATGCTTTGATGATCGGCCTTTGAGGTTTTTCTTCTATGTTTCTCTCATCTTTCATGGCGAATTTTGCGTGAATTTCCATATCTGTAGCCACACTAGTGGAGGAGGACTTTTTTACTGTTGTGTTTTCCTGAGTGGTGTTTCTTCTGTGCGGAACTTTGATTGGTGAATCATGCTTACTGTGTTGTGTACTGAAGTTGGATTTTTCTGACATTGTAGTATTGCGTGGGAACTAATTTTTGCCTTGCTCTTTATGATGCTGCTCTGTTATTGAATTGTTCAAACCATAGAGGTAATTGGGAATCTACGGAACGTCCGATGCTGCAACAAATACCTGTTCTTCTATGTTGAAAGAAACTTACACCAACATTCTAGTGATAAATTTTTCGTGTTTTATGTTATCTTCCTTCTTGGACTGTTAGCAGGTGGGAATAGTCTGTGTTGATGGCTGACTTCAGTGTAATGACTGAATGATGATCACTTGGCAGCTTTAGAGGAGGAGCATTTGTTTGAAGAGATATGTCCTTCATTTCCCCAATTATCCGACAAACGTATAGCTTCCCTATTTCATTCAAACAAGATCAATCTCCAAATCCCGACGACCTCGCACTGCTAATCGATCGAACAAAAGCTTCGAATCACCTCAGACAAATTCACGCGTTCATCATCCGTCGAAACCTCGAAAATCACCCCACCTTGAACTTCAAGCTCCAGCGTTCGTACTCTTCCCTCGGCCGTGTTAAAGATTCAGTTTCTCTCTTCGAGCGAACCCAAGATCGTAATGTCTTCTTCTACACTTCCATCATAAGCGGGCTCGCCAGAAATGGTCTCAGCGACGAAGCTTTTCTCCTCTACCTTCAAATGCTAATGGAGGACGTGCAGCCAAATGCCTTCACAATGTCCACCGTTCTCAAGATCTGCCCCTTGCAAGCTGGGAAACCACTTCATGGCCACGCGTACAAATTCGGGTTCGAGCCAGACGCTTATGTAAGAACTGCCCTCGTTGACGTCTACGCAAGGGGAGGTGACCTCGTCCATGCCCGTAAGCTGTACGACAAAATGCTCGAACCGAATTTCATTTCCTCAACTGCAATGATCGCCGGGCATGCGAAGAATGGCGATGTAGATGAAGCTAGGGATTTGTTCGATAGAATGGGTGAGAAAGACGTAGTTACTTGGAACGTGATGATCGATGGATACGCTCAGCATGGGCAGCCAAACGAGGCCTTACATCTCTTCAATCAGATGCTGAAGGAGAAGCTAAAGCCCAACGAGGCAACTTTGCTCGCCGTTCTTTCAGCTTGTGCTCAATTGGGCGCTCTCGAATCTGGTCAGTGGGTTCATTCTTACGCTAAACTCAATCGAATGTCCATAAACGCGCAGATTGGGACTGCTCTAATAGACATGTACAGCAAATGTGGGAGCCTAGAGGATGCTGTAACAGTCTTCGACGCCATCAAATACAAGGATGCTATTGCATACAATGCAATGATCAATGGGTACGCCATCCATGGGTTCAGCCAAGAAGCTTTCGATCTGTTCGACGAAATGTCTCGGGCTGGGATCAAGCCAACCGACGTAACGTTCATCGGGCTCTTGAGCGCCTGCGCAAACGCCGGCCTAATCTCCAAAGGATGGCACTTTTTCGACGCGATGGGCGAGAAATTCAACGTTCGGCCCAAGATCGAACACTACGGGTGCATGGTCAATTTGCTCGGCCGAGCTGGGAAGTTAGAAGAAGCTTACGAACTCATCAGGAACTCGAGCTTAAAGCCCGACCCAATTCTCTGGGGAACGCTGCTCGCCGCCTGCAAGCTTCACAAGAACGTAACCTTGGGAGAGAAAATCGCGGGATTTCTTTCGAAAGAGGACCTTGCAAGCTCGGGGACCTACGTTCTCCTCTCCAACATGTACGCCGAGGCCGAGAACTGGGAAGGCGTGGCGAAAACTCGGGCGAAGATGAAGCAGATCGGCGTGAGGAAAGAGCCTGGGTGCAGCTCGATCGAGGTAGACAACGTAGTACACGAGTTCCTCGCGGGCGATGCGAGGCACGAAAGGAGGAAGGAGATACACGAAATGCTCGGCGAGATGAACGAATGGGTGAGATCTCGGGGCTACGTTTCTCGAGTGGAAGGGGTTTCCCACGACGTGGATGAGATGGGCAAGGAGAGATCTCTCTGGGTTCATAGCGAAAAGCTTGCGCTCGCGTTCGGGCTTATTAGCACCGAGGCTGGGAAGACGGTTAGGATCTTCAAGAATTTAAGGGTCTGCGACGACTGCCATGGAGTGATGAAGATCGTGTCGGGGATTACGGGGAGGAAGATCGTTATGAGGGATCGAAGTAGGTTTCATCATTTCGTGGGTGGTTTTTGTTCTTGTGGTGATTACTGGTGAGAAATTTGTTAAGTTGTTAGATTTATATCATCTGTTTTTACACACACAATGAACAAGAAAAATCATAGTAGTAGTAGCAGAAGAAAAGATCAAAAATGCCTCGAGAAAACTTGAAGATTGATGCATTATGATGTAAGCTATGCCAATTCGATAAATTACAACACGAATTATTTCTCGGCTTTTTAATTAAAATAAAGGGATTTAAATGAAAAATTATTAAAGTAGGGTCGGTTCGCTCAAAATCAATAAAATCGCGTGAAACGCGTTTAATGGACGCGGCGTCGTGCCCATTAGGCGCGACGTTCGTTGAATCGGGCTCGATCGGGCTTAACGCGGGCCGTTTTTTTTTAAAAAGATCGATTGGGCCGAAGGTCGGCCCAATTGACTGGTCGTCGCAGCTAATGGACGCAACGTCGCGTTGAATAAAGCCGTGACGCCTCTTTTCTTCCTCATTTCTTCTCCTCTCCTCCCTTCGATTCCTCCGGCGAAATCTCGGGCGATTGTTGCGCGCGTTTAAATAGTGATAGATCCGTTATTCCTCGTCATCGCCGATTAAGCTTCGTTTGGTATGAAACTCCTAATTTGTTTAAATCTTGTTTTTGATGTTCCGTTAGATTTCGTCGAATACTTGCGTTTATGTTTGTGTTTTGGTATAATTTATGCTCTAGATATTATGGGTTGCTCAGTATGTTGATATAACACGTTAATTTTAGATAATTGGTTCGATTTAGAAATTTTCCCTAATTTAGAAACCTAATTTGAAATTAGGATTTCTAGGTTTCTTGATTCGATTGTTAGTACATGAGTCAATTGTTTGTTTATTGTTATTTGTTGCGATATTGACTTTGAAACGCTAATTTATGATGAATACGTACGAATATTACGATCCGATCGACAGATCGCTTCTCATATTCCAGGATAGTCATCGTTGTAACGATGTACTGTCCAATGCTGATGGTGCCCTCAACCCGTCTTTGACCGCCAGGGGGTTTGGAGAGTGTCGTCTGGGGTAAGCTTTCACGACCGGGTGCAGTTGCACGGTCGTATTCTGGAGAGGTTGGATACTATGTCCTTCTACGGCTTGTATAGTTGTGGATCTCAGAAGTTAGATCCACACTTGATCACGACCCTCGTAGAGAGGTGGAGGAAGGAGACGCATACGTTTCACTTGCCTGTGAGTGAGGCCACCGTCACTCTTGAGGACGTCGGTGTGCTGTGGGGACTCCCCGTTGATGGTCAGCCGGTCAGCGGTGTTATCCAGCACAGGACGCAGGATCAGTGGCTCGATTACTTGGAGGAGCTGACTGGTTACAGACCTGCTGCAGGGGCGTACACCGGGACGAAGGTGTCGCTGAGGAAGTTTGCAGACTGGCTAGAAGCCAACGAGATCGATGTCACAGCTCAGATTATGAGGTCGATCAGAGGGCATGTGCATATGCGCTATTACTCATGGGATCGGTTTTGTTCCCCGACTCCAGCGGAAGCTCGACGTCCATGACTTTACTCCAGCTGCTCGAAGACATACACGCCATGCACACTTACAGTTGGGGCAGTGTCGTATTGGCTTTCTTGTACAGAGAGCTTTGTACTTCGTGCCAGCGTCAGAAGATGAACATCGGTGGAGCTTTGCGGTTGCTCAGGTGCGTTCTTTTGTGTAATTGAATTTTCTTGAGGTGTATAAATACTAATTTAAATTTTATGTAAGTATGGGCATGGATTCGTATATTACCTGTGCAGCCCGTACCATCCTCGAGTCCAAATGATGCCCATTGAAGTAAGATGGAATTCAGTTGACCATGCCGCCACATGCTGCGAGGTAGTAAGACGTTGTTTATCTTTTAACGCGTACTGCTAGAATATGTTTCCTAGAATATTATATATATTTAATAGATTTTCTTAAAATATTGTATGTTTTATATGTTTCCTTTGAACACACCATTAAGTGCTTCTGAGATGTTCGTCGTCATTGAGCCACACCTAAAACCCACCATCGTAAGAAAACGTCCCTTTTCTCGATCAATCTCGCACAACCAATCGTAGGCTGGTTCGCGCAGACTCTTAATATGCTCCATGATCCGTTCGAACTTTTCCACCGTATGCGTCATCCCCGCTCTGTGGGCCAATTTTTTGAGGTCACTGTCTTTGAAGTCCTTGTTAAAATTTGATACGACGTGACGTAAACAATATCGATGGACTCCATTTGGAGGCCTATAAGCCTCGAGCTGTTCAACTACGGACATTAACCCTGCATTATAGTTCGTAAGTAACATGAACTAATTTTAGTAAAAATAACAAACAAGTTGATCACTTTTTAAGTAAGATACCTGTTTGGCGATCTGAAATCAGGCATACCGCTTGTCCCTCCAATACATGAACATTAAGCAAGTTCAAGAACCATCTCCAAGAATGTAAGTTTTTAATTGTAATGATGGCAAAAGCAAGTGGAAAAAACTTTCTGATTTGCATCGAGTGCACATGCAATCAACATTTTATGCATGTACTACGAATACAAGTGCGTACCGTTGACACAGACCACTCTATGACAATGCTTGAAGCCGCCAATGCAAGGTTTGAATGCCCAAAATACATACCCGAATTTTTTTACCCCGCCATATCTTCAAGATGCCACCACTTCACCACCGTTCCAGGGTTGTAACGTTGCAACGCTTTTATGAATTTAAGAAGCTGTTGGATAGAAGTTTCTCAAGTACCATAAACAATCTCTTTTGCCCGCTTGAGGCCATGCCATTCTTGAATGTACGGGATGTCGTACCAAAAAGTATCCTTTACCAGCTACTGTACGTTTTTTGGTAAATACTTGGGATCGTTCTTCACCGTTTGGATTAATATTCTCGCAATTTCATTACGAGAAACATTACGACGCGTGCTGGCCAACTCCTGTATGAAGCATGTGTGAGGTCCACCGTATCTCGTCACCTTCAAAAAAACTTCTCGGTTTGAAGACTGCTCGCAATCTCCAATTACAGTCGTCACTGTGATTGCATCGCACACTCCATGCGGTTCTATTACTTTCGGTTACGTGGTACTCACGTCTAACAACCCTCAAATGATAATCGTTAACAGCACATTTCAAATGTTCTTTGCTACTAAACGTCATACCTACGAAAAATGCGGGGTCCTCCGTGTCGTTAAAATCACCACCAGTTTCGTCAACTTCTGCGGGAGCCATTTGATAAGTGGTATTAAACGGCACCGACTGGTATAATGCTCGGTTCTCATATGGTTCACCTGGCATTGATTCATCGTTATTGTCATCATCGTCATCTGCGGGATCTAGAAAATCGTCTAGTGCCCCACCCTCGTCATCAGCTTCAGAGTCACTGACTTCACTATCTTGGGCGGCGTCATGAATGATCTCAGGCTGTGCCACCGTCGAACTAGTAGGAACAAAGCGGCTACTCGAAGGTATATCTTCATGGGGGGCAAACGAAATATTTGTCAATCCTTCAGTAACTGATGTAATGTCAGGAAACAAATCCCTCGGCGCCGGATCCGTGTACTCGTCGGAAGCATCTATATTGCGATCGAACTGAACTATCTCAGTTACCTCGACAAAGACCTCAATGTAATCGAGTTCGGCGTCGGGATCCAAGAAATATGCGAGGTCGGCATAGTAGAAGATTATGATGAAGTCGAGAGTGTTGATAGTATCCGCTCTTCACCCGAACAATTAAAAAAAAAAAGAAGCGTTGTCGACGGAAGTCATGTCGTACAACATAGTAAGAAATTGATTGAAATTGGTATCGCGACGAATTCGTCGATAACCGATGGGTTGAAGACTATATCTGATAGTGCTCGACTCGTATATGATTTCACTGTCATAATAAACAACTATTTGAATTTTTCTGGACACATATTGAATGTGTATGAATTTTATGAATTAGAATTTGTTACTGGGCGGTGTTTATATAGGAAAAGCCGGCGCGACCATTAACCACATCGTCGCGGCTAATACACGCGACGTCGCGTCCATTGGACGCGATGTCAGCCCACTTCCGCGACAACCCGTAATGGGCGCGTAGTGGGCCGTCAGTGGGCAACCCATCATGGGCTGCGTCAACGCGTCGCAGCTATTAGCCGCGGCGACGCGTCCATTGGATGCGCTCGGGCCCACTTCGGGCCCAGGCGCAAGAATAGAGCCTGTCACGTCATCGTCGCTGCTATTAGCCACGTCGTCGCTCTCAATAAATGCGTTTTACCCTATTTTGTTAATTTTGAGCTAAATAACCCTATTTCATTTATTTTCGAATTGAATTACAATATTTTATTTAAAAAGCCTTATTTCTCACCTCACCATACGATTTTATCTTTATTTATGAGTTTCTTGAAAATATGTTCTTAAAGTAAATTATGACGCAAGGAAAACGTTGCCCTGTTCCCTGCAAAAATATCTAGCGGAAGCTTTCTCGCCTGTACTCAGCTCTCAGTGCATTAAATGGCCTCAGCTACTACGCATGTGATTTTGTCAATGAGCCAAGACACCGATGAAGCTATTATGGTAATTAATTGCTTGTGTGTTTCTTCGTTTTATCCATTACGTCAGTTGCGAATGTATAGCAACTGGTTCTTCATGTGTTGATTGGTTGCCAATTTTGTTGTTCGTAGGTCTAGAATGGTTTCTCTCTTCAATATCTTGATGAAACCTTCAGATTTCACCAAATAAGTTAGTTTTTTTTTTTACGATTAGGGCTTTGTGAACAGGCGCAATTAGGGCTTTCTGGTTTATCTCTGTAATTGGTATTGATGACTGCGATTGATCCTTTCTGTCGTTCGTGTTTCGCATCGAATCCGTGGGCACTGCTTCATACCCTAATGAAGTCCTCTTTTCAATAGTAACGTGTTGTATCACATCTCATCGAAGTGAAAAGGTTGGGCATTTTTTACCTCTGTGTTTCGATGAACTAAATTCGAAGTTTTGATCTTGGTCAGGATAGAGATGGGCAAAGCATTTCTGAGTCGTCTGAAGCTCATTACACCAGCGACGAGGATTGCTTCTGCGATTCTTGGTTTGCGATTTTCCCTAAGATATAATCCTTAATATAAGTTTGCTTATAACCAACCTTTTTCGTGTTTGGTTTGAATATTTACTAGTTGAATTAGTTATCATGCTTTTGCTTCTCCTGCCTTCATAGATCTGAGGATAGAATGAATATCGTACTTCAGTTAACATCTTGTCTTCGATCTTAGGACGAAAGACTGCTACACGGAGGAAGATGATCATATGCACTCAAGTTCAACGGCCCATATAAACACTCCATGTTACCTCGACAAGATCGAAGAGCTTCAGATTTTTTTGGACATGGTATATAAATACATCATTTTTATGATGTTTACATCGTTAGATCACTGCCTTAAATTTCATTTTCTTACAGGTGAAGAGAATCGCTAGGCCGGGCTGTTCGAAAGAAATGCTCGAAGCAGTGTCGAAATCGATGTCTTCGCTGGTCGAGACGCTCTCTGCAATATCTTCCAAAAGGGTCATAAGCTCATCCCTTTGAGCTCATATGTATTTCGGAATTTGTGAATTTTTTTATGTTTGATTTGATGATCTTTGTCCTAAATTAAGTGATTGTATGTACAGGAAAAAGTGCCTTGATTTGAATTTAATTAAGAGGTACTTATCAGCTCAACAAATGGTTGTTAGACTTGGAAGGATCAATAAATGGTGAAGTCCAGGCATTTTGTGATTAATTATGAACCCATTTGTTTAATATAAAATTTAGATGATTAAGATATTGACCTCATTAATAAAGAACCATGACCAGACCATGTTCCTCAAGGGCTAACGTTTTCAAAGTTATTAATGATTATATATCTGATGTTAAGAGATTTGTCTAGTGTTAGAGAATTAAATAATGTTAAGGTAAGAATCGTGGAGGGGCCCGCGGATTCTAAGCAATGGGATTAAGGAGAGTTAATAGCTTTATTTGAGTCCGTAGACGTTACTCTGATTGGTGCGTAGTGACATAAACACTTCGTTGAGTTTATCAAGAAAGGTTGTTAATAAAATAATATTCGTGTTAAATTAATTAATAATCAATTGAGTGGCACAACACGACAGATTAAGAACAAGGGAATCCCATTAGTCATTACAGAACTTGCTTGAACATTGAGATAATTTGGAATAAGTCGACAATTATTTTTTTAATAGTAAAGAAAAACTATGGCAGGTAGTGCTTTCAATCAATCGTATTGTTTTTTGGAAGAAATTGTTTCTTCCTACTTACTAATTATTGCATTTGTCTTAAACTAAAACCCATATGTTAAATAAAGTATTGAAGCATATGTTATATTATTGAAACTATTATTCGTAATATAATGTGTTGTATTCTTTGCTTGTGTTTCTAATTATTATAAGATTCTCGATGAACCCTAACCACAGCTTCAATAGTACTTTTATTATTATTAATTTCGTTCTCCACAAATAATCCATGTAACAAAAACAAGTCGAAAAAAATAATAGAAAGTTTAAAATAAAGACCTTTATAATGTTCCACACCACCACCACCAACGGGATAGACCCTTTCATTAACTATCGCACACACCATATTAATATTAACAAATTAGAGGAAAGTATCAACGATAAATTCGATATATAATTTAGTTTACAAAATAAGTTGGCCGTGCGATGAAAGAAATAAAATCCAATGAGATTCTAATTTATATTGTAGGTCTCTTTTAATGATATAATTTTATTGTGTTGCGTGTATTAGGGCTTTTTTAATTAAATAAGTAAAAAAAACTCTCATTAATAAAATAAGCAGAAAACGTCAAGTATTAATAAAATAGGTCATTTCGTACTCCCAGAGTACGAATTAGAGTGACTCATACCCTAGGAGTACGAGTTACGGCCGAGCTGGCGCGTGCGCTTACCTGGCGTAACTCGTAACTCCAGACTACGAGTTACTCTAATTCGTACTCTGGGAGTACGAATTAGATCTGGTGTCCAATACACCCTACGCGACGAAGAAGACGAACCATTCGACAGAAAAACGACGACGAAGCGACGACGACGAAGCCGACGACGACGAAGCGACGACGACGAAGCCGACAAAGACGACGACGAAGCCGCCCCGCCCGACGAGACGCCCTTCCCCAGCCACGACGCCCTTCCCAAGCCGTGACCTCCCGGACCGCCGCCCCAGCCGCGACCGCCGCCCCATCCGCGAACACCGCCCGACGCAACGCCCTGCCCCAGGCGAGACCCCCTCCGCCGTCGTGTGCGACCGGTGCCCGACTACCCCGCCCCGCGACCGCTGCCCGCTGCCCCGCCCCGCGACGCTCCCCGGCTGACCCTAACCCGCGCCGCTGCCCGCTGCCCCGCCCCCACGACGCTGCCCGGCTGCTCCGGCCCGCGACCGCTGCCCGCTGCCCCGGCCCGCGACCCACTGCCCCAGCCCGCGACGCTGCCCTGCTGACCGTAACCCGCGGTCGCTGCCCGCTGCCCCGCCCGACGCTGCCCGCCACCCATAGGACGTGTTAAGCGCGATTAGTTCGGGAACGCCGTTACGGCTCGAACTATCATTTTTGCGTTAATTTCATTATTATCAAATGTTTTTTATTGATTTGTGATTTGTTTGTTTGTTTTTTCTAAATGTAGAATGGATTCTGATTCTATTTACGGGCCTATTGATAGTTCGGTGTTGACGATGCAGCCAAATCACCGCAGTAGGGATTTGTTGTTAGATCCGACAGCGATAGATAAAACTATTAAGATTAGGTCATTAGAGAATGTAGTGTGGGGTACTAGAGAAGCACCGACTATCTAACACGGTCGCTTATTAGGGAAGTTGAACGATATGGGCCTATACAGCGTCTACAGCTGTATGTCTCAGAGGGTTGACCCTCATTTGATTACAGCTTTGGTAGAGCGTTGGAGGAAAGAGACCCATACGTTTCATTTTTATGTTGGGGAGGCGACCGTCACTTTACAGGATGTAGGTATTTTTTGGGGTTTACCTGTAGATGGTAGTTGTGTCTCCGGTGTGATCGTTTCGAGAACGGTCACACAGTGGATGGACGAGTGTGAGCGGTTGTTAGGTTTTAGACCGCCTGCTGATAGGATTAGGGGGTCGTCACTATCGATGAAGTCGTTAGCGAGTTGGTTGTTGGACCATCCGGTAACGGATGATAGTGATGAGGAAGAAGTCGATTGTTCAGCATGGGGTTATGCGATGCTGCTGTTCGGTGCGGTGATGTTCCCCGATTGTAGCGCCAGCACGGTATCACTGACTTACCTTCAGCTATTGGACGATATTGACGAAGTTAGCACATTTAGTTGGGGTAGTGCGGTGCTGGCATTCCTATACAGAGAGCTTTGTTCGGCAGTCGAGCCGAACAAGCTAAATATAGGCGGACCCCTACGGCTGTTGCAGGTAATTATATTGAAAATTTGATTAAATGTATAGTTATTTTAATGGAGAAATAACTAACAAGTGATTTGTTTTAGGCATGGGCATATGTGAGGATTTTGCCATTTCAGCCGGTACGGGGTGTTAATCGTATCACGATGGAGCCCCGAGAAGTCGACGGGATAGTCTTACCGGCTCCGCCACATACTGCTATCAGCACCCGTAATTTCGAACATCAACGAAATAAACTCGGAAAAACGGGTGGTGCGACGAATTCGCCTATACCCAACAGGGCGGATACTATATTTGATGCTAGAATCTGATTGAATTATATCGCCGCCGAAATATACTATGACTTGTACGCGACTCGAAACCATTTTTTGAGTTATTAAAGTAAATTGATAAGGGCTAATGATATATGAGTCAGGCAGGTAGGGGGGATTTATAGAACTCTAACTCGTAATCCGGGGATACGAGTTAGGTGAATTATTGAAATAGTTCACGTAACTCGTATGCCCGGATTACGAGTTAGGGGAATTATTGCCGACAATCTGCATGGCCATGCAGGTTGGTCGGCCGCACATTATAACTCGTAACCTGGGCATACGAATTACTAATTCGTATGCCTAGGATACGATTTAATGTGCCATGTCATTTGCCATGTCAGCGTCAGCGGGGTCAGCGGGCCTTCGGTCGTAACTCGTACTCTAGGAATACGAATTAGTAATTCGTACTCCTAGGTTACGAGTTACGTCGCCGTGTCAAGTCAGCAGGTCAACGGCCCAAGCGTAACTCGTAATCTAATAATTCGTACTCCTAGAGTACGAACCTCGCTATTTTATTAATGCTTTTGCTTTTCCGTTTATTTTGTTAATGATTGATTTTTTTTTGTTTATTTAATTAAAAAAGCCGTGTATTAGTTAATGAAATTGCAGTGCTCATCAGTCTGTGTCTGAAGATTTGATAACTTTCACTTAAAAAATTGCAATTTGGAAACAACATAGGTTATGGTGCCCGGAATTCATGGGGAGTGAAAAGTTTGGTGGGGATATTATTGTCACCTAAATGCTTTATAATATTATAGCAAATTGAATGTTGTAAGCTAATTGATTCCGCTTTGTTTAGAAAGTACTTGTCTAACTGATACAAATTCTAAAACATGTGAATTATCTTGAAAATCGAATAAGCTCATATTCGTAAACCTAAAATATGGTTTGAAAATAGATTAATTTAATATTTTAGTTTATGAATTTGCTGGGCCCAAGCAAGTAGCCGGTCATTGCGTTTCGTTTAAAATTGCAATATTTGATGGTTTGACTTTGACCGATTCATGAAAGTGACTGCTGCCTCGTGGGCTACAGCTATATAAATCGACATACATATTCTATAAAATTAAGGGACTTTTAGAACATAATTTCATTTGGGTTTCAAGGCTCATGCCAAAAAATTTATAGTTTTAAGGACCTGTTTTCTACATAACCACTTCATTGTTCTGTCGTACCATTTCATTAAGTACCACTTCATTGTTCTGCAGTATTACTTCATTGTTCTGCATTATCACTTTATTATTTTTTTAAACTACTTCATTGCTTATTTAAAACTTGAAATGGGGCCTGAATCGTAATTACCACTGAAATTAATTTAATTTTTAAATTTTCTAATTATCTCTACGATATGTGTGTGTGTGTAAAAGTGCGTGCGTTTATGAGTTTTATGTTATATTAGGTAAATTTGTCGCAGAAAGCGACAGAGAAGATGGGAACTAGATGTGACTGTCTCCTTTTGACTTTTTATTTTCAAAAGACTGAAATTTTCTTAACATAAACTAGTTTTCTGTAAATTCAACGAAATGAGTAAGAAAATAGAAGTACATTAGCCGCCTAATAGTAGTAATAATTGGATTTCAAACGTGTGATCGTACATAGATAATCACAAGTGCCACATTTATCAAAATGTAGTATGTATCTTATTCAAATTATATATATATACATTTTCGTTTATATGGATGCATGCTTCGCCCCTCTATCATCTAACGAAATAACCATTTGAATAATTGTGTATGTTATAGAACTCATTTTTTGGGTGGGTCCATAATGAAAATGATACTGACATTTATATATTACTCACAGGACTAGCGAATTCATTACATGGTAAAGAAACACGCTTGGCTGTCATATAATATAAGAATTAGGGTTATGAATATTTAAGTATATAAATAAAAATAATACTTGAATTGTGGTTAGGGACGAAGGAGAGAAACCCCTTTCCACAGACATATAATTAAATGTGCAAAGCATCACTAGTGATCATTATTACATCTTTTTCCTCGCACACATGAGCATCACATTATATACAGATATATTCACAGAAAAAGCTCTCACTTGACCATAAGTTAACTTCCACTGTGCAACTTATTTAATCAAAAAAAAAAGATACACACACACATAATTTTTATCATAACAAAAAAATATGAATTCTGTGCAACTAATCTGACTCGCAGACTCGCAGAAGGACTACTTAAATACAAACCTCATAGTTCGCCAAGACCACGGAGACTACTATAGTAAGATAATTCAATAGAATTGAATACTTAGCCTCCATTTTGAGACTTGAACTTTTGTATATATCCATTGGCACTACATAAATACAAAATATTATAATAACAACAAACTTCTGACCAACTCAACGTAAAGAAAATTATACCATTAGTTTACTTTTTATATCTCTCTTACATACGCATATGCCTTTGTGCAATCTTGTTTGCGACCCTTCTTTTCTTGCTGCTATACTATGATTCTCCGTCTTTTTTCTGTTTCGTTCTAGCTAGGGTTTTGAATTCTTTACTCGTATTCTTCCTATATAAATAAATAAATACTTATTTTTTTCTATACTATTCTCTATTTTATCAATATTTTCCGTTACATCTCTCTCTCTCTATTCTCTCGATCTTTCTTGATAGCTTAGCTTCCATCGTTTTAAAAAGCGAACAAAGGATTACCAGAAAATGGCTGGCTTGGACTTAGGCTCGGCTTCACACTTCGTATCTCAGCTTCAGAGACCAACGAACAACCTCCACCACCTCCGGCGAGCTTCCGACCAAGACGACGAAGAGTCAAACCATCCTTTCTCCGATGAGAACGCCGCCGACGGCAGCCCACACATGCTCGATCCTTCCGGCGGAGACTCCGGCGGGTCGTCGGGGCGGAGGCCGAGGGGACGCCCGCCTGGCTCCAAGAACAAGCCCAAGCCGCCGGTGATAATAACTCGCGAGAGCGCCAACACCCTCCGAGCCCACATACTCGAGATCGCCGCCGGCGCCGACGTGTTCGAGGCGGTGGCGACCTATGCAAGGAAGAGGCAGCGTGGGATCTGCGTTCTGAGCGGGTCGGGGACGGTCAACAACGTCACCCTTCGCCAGCCTCAGGCCGCCGCGAGCGTCGTGACCCTTCAGGGGAGGTTCGAGTTGCTTTCGCTGTCGGGATCTTTTCTCCCGCCGCCGGCGCCGCCGGGAGCCACCAGCCTGACGATATACCTCGCCGGAGGGCAGGGGCAGGTGGTCGGAGGGAATGTTGTGGGAGCGCTCGTAGCGGCGGCGCCGGTGATTATCATAGCTGCGTCGTTTACTAACGTTGCCTATGAGAGGCTGCCGCTGGAGGAGGAGGAGGAGGGCGGCTTGGAAATTGCGCCGCCGGATGCGGCGGGTTCCGGCGGCGGTGTGTTTGGTGATGTCGGCTCTTTAGGGCTCCCTTTTCTGAATATGCCTGTGAACACTCAGATGGGTAATATGGACGGCGGTGGATGGGCTGGAAATAGCTCAGGCGGCGGCGGAGGAGGAAGATTGCAGCACTATTAATGGGGAAAGGGAATATAATAATCAAATTAAGGTCAGATTAAACATGCGCGTCTTTGTTGCCTTGATATATGATGATACTGTCATTAAATTATCTGATCTTCGTAGATTTAATCTTCCTTTTAGTTTCTTTTGATCATTTTGTTGCTTGCATCTCTTTGTCCTTTGGTTCGTTTAGGTTTGTGATGATTGATTGAGGGAAATCTTCTCTCTCTCTCTCTCTCTCTCTCTCTCTCTCTCTCTCTCTCTCTCTCTCTCTCTCTCTCTCTCTCTCTCTCTCTCTCTCTCTCTCTCGTTTATATGATCATGACATTTTTTCCCTTGTTTAAGGCAAGTTGTTCAGTGGCAATGAGAATTTAACTTTGTCAAAAGTTTTAGGTTTTCTATGTCCGTTTTTCTTTGCCGTTTATGATTAACCTGCACGAAGCATAATAAGCAACAATCCAATTTAAGCACAAAAAATTTACATTTAATATGGCATACCTGCACGAAGCATAATAAGCAACAATCCAATTTAAGCACAAAAAATTTACATTTAATATGGCATAAGATTTAGGTTCATAAAAATGGATTCTGATACTTCGATTTGTAATAAAACTATTATATACCTATACTTTATTGGAATTCTATAATATCTTGCTCTTGATTATATGCAGCAAGCGATGCTCTATAAATAAGGTTTTCTTTAGCTGCAATAGATTCTCTTTCTAATAATCTCAATCTGTTGTTTCGGTTGTTGCTTTGTTGTGATAGATCAATCATGATGAGTTAGCCTAATTAATAAAATACTATTCGATAAAGGACAATCCAGAATTTAATTAATCATTTATTGGTTTTACCTATTGTATGATACATTTGATTTTGGATGACTATATATAACAGAAAATCAAGGATATGTTACATGTTTTAGTCTCATAAATATTAAATGGCCTTCATGGATATTTATATGTGATCATAAAATCTGCATGCAATCTTCTCTTTTCAAATCCTTGTTGCAGAGACATGCATATTATTATAAGTTCATATATTCGAGGGCTATCATAAGGAAAACCCTAGCTCATTCTTTTGCAACAACACTATACTAGCTACAATATATATATATATATATATATATATATATATATATACACACACACACACACAAACTCGTGGGTGTACTATGGTATGAAAGTAACCCTGGTTTGTTAACCTTAATCATTTTGAATATGAAGTAACTACAGTTAATTAACATCTTCAAATGAAACCTATATATCACAAATGTTCCCAAAATATAGGAGACGCGCATTTTGAAATGTTCGTTAAGAAAAATATAACGTTTTCGGAGGTCTCGAGTTGAAGCAAGTCGAAGAAAATTAAAGGCCGAGGTTCGAACCAAGGATGGCGGGCTAGAAGGTCGACATCGTCATTTCGCACACTGCGTAAACCTAAGTGGTTTAGTGATGAAATTGAAAACCCTAATGATTGTAATGTTATATGTAATTGTAAGATAACAAAAGAGGACCATAATAAATCTAATTGTAATGAGGAATGTGGTCCAAAGTATAACAACCTAGCCTTCCACTGCGACACAAATCAAGTAACTTCTTAGCTACTACACGCTGATTCGATTCTTCTGATTCGCAGCCAAGGTGAAAAACCCCAAGCAGAACCTCGAACAGTTCATCTAAAAGCCCCGCAAAATCTTTCTCATTCTCTATACAGCCCTTAAAGCCCGAGATTTTTCCATAAAGAGCGTGTCGAGCGTTTTTTACGACAGAATCCTGGTTCAACCATTAATTTCCATTCTAATACATATATGCAAGAAAATGACATATTGTAAGAAATGGAAGTGATTTTTTAGTGATCAGTTGTGTACGTACCTGGCTGTGATCTGTAGGATAAAGCCTCTTCCTTGTTTTGTCTGCCTCTTCTGATGATGTATGCGAGGATCGAACGCTGGGAATCTTCGACCATTTCATGTATTCGTCGCTCGAACTTAGTATGGAAAGAAAATATCTGGCTATTTCTGTTTCTCCTACCACACTGTTTTTAAGTGCTCCTGGATTTTCGGGAGAAATTTCCTGGTGTGAGGTTTATATGGTGTGTGTGCGTGTGTGTTTTTGGTGAGTACCTGTTAGAGCAAGTTTGGCGCATATCGAATCATCGATCAGTCGAGGAGGCAAAATGCCAGGCGTGTCCAAGACGTAGATATTAGGGCGACTAGCAATCTACAATTAGAACCCATTTCAGACGGTTTATTCCTAGTAAATTCTTGAAAGAAATGTATCATCAAGTTCTTGAAGTTGAAAACCAAGAATTCAGTCAAGATAATATTTTTTCGCACCTTTAAGCTGCTTATGTCCTTCGTCTCCCCTGGATTTGGACTCACAGTTGAATGTTTCAGCTTCCCTTTCTCTACAAGTCCACGGGATTCCGTAGAATGTGCAGTGTATCATTTGGTTACAGAAAAGGGGAAAAAAAGAAGCAGAAACTAACTATTATAAGAATACCCCAATAAAAATTCAAAAGTACCTGCTGAAGAAATCCTTCCCACTTGATGTAAGGAATTGGCAAGTGCAGATTTGCCCCCATTTGGTATGCCGACCATCATCAGTGTTACGGTATGATCATTATCATCCATTCGTTTCAATTCTCTGACTCTGGCTTGTAGAAATTTCAACAACTGCAAAATTTGCCGAAGAAAGAATCAATGCTCATCTTTTTCGTCGGTGGATTTTCTTAGCATGTGGGCAAATAGTCCTTACCTCCTTGACGCTATCCCTGTTATGCGAGTTTACTGCTATGGCCCTATGGTTGTGTTCCTCGAGAAACTGAATCCATCCCTGCAAAAGAAGCAAAAGGTGAATCCGAGAGGGAAATAAATTACGGTACAGATTATTATACACGCCAGTTCGTAGTTATTGAAGCAAAAGCTGAAGAAATAATTCACCTTCGTCTGAGAGCGGTCTGCAAGGTCCATCTTGTTCAGTACGATTACACGCTTCGAGGTAGGAGCAAAATCTCGCAATTGCTCGTATTCTGACGACATGGGAATCTACGCAAACACAATACAAAAGCACCATAAACTTACTCTTCATAATATACGTAGTTGTAAGTGTGGCCCCAAGGGCAAAGGACGGTGAATATCAGTTCAGGCATTTAAACAAACACTTTGTAGTCATCTGCAGAGAAGAAGCACGAAAATTACGCGGGCGTCTCTGACTTCAAGAAGGAGATCCACTAATGGGATGCGCTCTGCTATGGCGCGTGACGCCGCAGCCATGTGAGGCGTATACCACCACTCCGATCCTCTGTTCTTAGCCACCTCTTTCACTGCTTTGCCAATCGTTTTAATGATGCCATCCATTTTCTGCATTCGTGTTCATTTCATCAGCAGCTGGGCAATGAAAATTGAAGATCCAATCCAACAATAAGTAGTGGGAAATTAAAAAAGGTGAGTCTTTGACTTGGAAAATCACCAATTTGACTTGGAAAATCACCAATTGCTTGGTTCAAAAGCAGGGCAAGTGAATCTTGACTTAATGTATAAAGGTTTCGTTACACAAAGAAACAGTTTGAAGCAATCTTTCTCCAAAAAAACAATTTATTTCTCCAAAAAAATAAAAAAAGAAACAGTTGAGCCTATGGTATACTTAGAGCTTCTTCTACAGTTCTTTGAATTGAAGCTGAAACCATGTTTTGCCATAACATACAACCTTAATACAGAGAACTATCGAGTTATTACTGCTGATGTCTGTTAAGTAACAGTGAAAGAGCGTCGACTTCTCCCCATTTCGAGGTCGATAGCTATGGCGATTATTAACATGATCATTGAAGTCTCTTTTCATGAACTGAAATCCCATAATGTTTCTGTATTTTCCTGTCCCAAGTCATCTGCTGCAGTACTCAAGACCACTTCCACTGCAGCTCGTACACCTGTATGTATATCAAGACTTATCATTGCCTACAACATTCATCATTGCAAAAACTAAAAACTAGAAAGACGCAATTTTTGTTCCGTTTTTCTAGTCTGCTGTCTGATATTAGGACACATGGAAGCAATTCAAGGGTATTACAACAAACGATACTGAAATCAAATGCCCAGCAATAAAAGGACAAGCTTTCAGCTGAAAACCTCGGATTTGACGGACGGCGGAGGAGAAGGGTTGTTATCCTCTGTGGCCGGTGCACCGTTGCATGGACACGTGGCGTTTAATTGGCCATTGAGAGTAAAGTAGCTGCTATGCTACCAATACCACCATCAATGTGCTCTTTTACTCTTCTACTTCCTATCGTTTCTCTGAATTAGTGCGTGAGCCTGGGTTTCTCTCTGACAAAATCGCTCTTACCATCGACGACTTGTGGTGAAAGTGTTTCCACTTCGTCGAACGCGAATTTACTTGGGAGTTGGGACAAAATGTAGGCAGTAACATAGGAATGATTTTTTTATTAGAAAAAAGGTTACGACTTTATTAAAAAGCTTTAAAAAACATAACGTTCCTACTACTTTCGTCAGAAACGAGAATTAATTTCTACAGATAAAATGAAAAATGAAAAAGACAAATTAACTCGCCGATGCCGATATTATAATGATAAAACTAGCCGTTGGAGTTCGACAGCTTTCAAAATTCCAAAATCAGGCCGCATATATCATTTGCTACACACACCTTTCCATTAAATCTCTCTCTGTCTCTCTCTATCTCTCTCTCTTCTTATTTTCGGCATTTCTAGATTGGACTCTGATTTCTCAGGTTAGAATCTACCTGAGATTTTTTTTTAAAAAAATTTTGTGCAATTCCTGTGAATGCCCGAACCTGGTAGGCTTTTTAATTCTGCTAATTTCTAATTTGTGATGAAAATTTTCACAGTGACTGCTTTTATCCTTGCTCCGCTGCTTGATCTGTTATTCAACGTTTATGTACATGAAAATGCAATACTGGTCGACGGATTAGCATTATGAGGGGCATTATTTGGGGTTTCAATATGTCGTTTTCAGCATGAAAGTATGATAAACCAGCTAGTTACTTCTAGGGTTCAGTTTCTGATTGATGGATTTATAAGGCGATTTGGGCGGGTTTGTGATGTGAGAAAAAACTGCAGATTTATGTGGAAAAGTTCTTGTTGGTGGTAGAGTGTGCTTCTCAGATTGGGCATAGTAATGAGTTTTGGGCATGAAGCCATCAGTTAAAACTGATTCGATTATCCCATTTCTTAATTTTGGCTTCGCTTTCTTGCAGATAATTCTTCGAGCAAAGGCCACAGCGATCATCGAAGTATTTAAAGCTTCCTGCAAGATTGGTGGTAGGCTGTGAAAGAGTGTTCCCTGTAGAAGTGAGCTTCTCTTACAACAATGACTGTTAGAACTCCGAGCACGCCTGCCTCGAAAATAGAGAGGGTCCAATAACTACCCCGGGCGGGCACAGAGCCAAGGAAGAGAAGATCGTTGTTACAGTTCGGCTAAGACCACTGAACAAGAGAGAGCAATCTTCCAAGGATCAGATATCTTGGGATTGCATCAATGATCAGACAATTGTGTACAAAACTAGTCCAAACGAGCGCATAGCTTTGCCAACATCTTTCAGATTTGGTAATTACAATTGCATATCTCCAGCATTTGTTTTATGTTCTGTTGTGGCGAAAAATACACGGCGTAAGTTGTTATATTACGACTGAAAATGCTTTTTTTTTTTCAGACAAAGTCTTCGGTCCTGATAGTTCGACAGAGAATGTGTACGAGAATGGAGTGAAGGCTGTGGCGTTATCTGCTCTCACGGGAATCAACGGTAATTGTTCCCTTGTTCGCTTGTCTGAAGAATATACAGATAGTTAATTTTCTTTTTTTACGTTTTTTTTTCTGCAGCAACTATATTTGCGTATGGACAAACAAGCAGCGGGAAGACGTACACCATGAGAGGAATCACAGAGAAAGCAGTTCATGACATCTACATGCATATAATGAGCGTAAGCTTCATCACGATATTTTCATGTAAACATATTTTTCGCAACTGTTCTAAATCATCTCAACCACATTGTGAATTTGAAAATTCCACAGAATCCAGAAAGAGATTTCAAAATCAAAATATCTGGTATGGAAATTTACAACGAGAACGTGAGGGACCTACTGAATTCAGAGTCGGGTCGTAACCTTAAGCTTCTCGACGACCCAGAGGTGAAAGAACTTCACATCCTTGTTTAGTTGTAATGAAAGGTTACTCTCTTACTAATTTATACTATCTTTTATATATCGACTCGTCGCAGAAAGGAACTGCCGTTGAGAAACTGGTGGAAGAGACAGCTAAGGATGATCAACATTTAAGACATTTAATCAGCATTTGTGATGGTAAATACGTAACTAAAACCTTCAGCTCTAACTACGAACACTTTGCATCAAAAGCAAAGTCTTTGACCATGAGCATTCTCTTCCCTTCGCAGCCCAAAGGCAAGTAGGAGAAACAGCACTCAATGATACTAGCTCGAGATCGCATCAGATAATAAGACTGGTGTGTTTTTGTCGTTGATAAAAAATTTAATTTCGATGCTCTGTTTATCTCAACTTAGGGTGATCTCTTTCTGTTTTCAAATGCAGACAATCGAGAGTACACTCCGTGAAAACTCAGACTGTGTGAGATCATATGTTGCCAGCTTGGTGAGATATACGGCAGCATAACTTTGCCAGATTTATGTGAAGTTCATCGAGATATTTAACTATTTCTTAAATATGCAGAACTTTGTTGATTTGGCTGGAAGTGAAAGGGCTTCACAGACAAATGCTGAGGGTGCCAGGCTCAGAGAAGGATGTCATATTAACCTCAGCTTGATGACTCTTACAACTGTAATTAGGAAGTTGAGGTTAGAATCTAGTGTCAAACTAATGTAATCAGAGTATGGAAATTGTGGAGGCCACTAATCTAATAAGAGGCTTTTCTTTTTGTCGTATTATCCTGGATCTCAGTGTGGGAAAAAGAAGTGGGCACATACCATATAGAGATTCGAAGCTCACACGTATACTGCAGCATTCTTTGGGAGGAAATGCAAGAACGGCCATTATCTGTACACTGAGCCCATCATCCAGTCATGTAGAACAATCCCGGAACACTCTTCTTTTCGCGATGAGAGCAAAGGAAGTGACGAATAATGCTCAAGTGAACATGGTACAGTGAACATACATAGACTTATATAATTTGTGGAAGAAAACTTGTTGTGACTAGTAAAACGACATGGTGTTCTGAGAGATTTAGCTTTGCTTGCATGTTTTGCCCAGGTGGTTTCGGACAAACAGCTCGTGAAACATCTGCAGAAAGAAGTAGCGAGGCTAGAGGCAGAGCTTCAGACACCTGGTCCATCTAATGAGAAGGACTTGAAAATTATGCAGGTAAAGTTATAGAATCACTCTCAGTCTGCATTTCTTGGTGGGGTTATATTACAGTAGCCTTAAGACGAGTGTTCCCATTTCTTAGATGGAAAGGGAAATGGAAGAACTTAGGCGTCAGAGGGACCAAGCACAGTCTCAGGTTGATGAGCTGCGTCGAAAATTAGATTCAGAACAGGTTCGTTTTCATCTCTCCTCAGTTCATACTTCTGACAATTTCGAAACATTATTGTAATATCATCTTAAGTCCACTGTGTGCTGAAATTCAGGCAATAAAAGTATCAGAAACACCTAGTCGTGCTGCAAGAAAGTGCCTCTCGTTCTCAACTACTTTACTACCAAAACTCGACGGAAAGGATCAGGTTCGCTGCAACCCAATGAGGCAATCATCGACTGCTCCGTTCACACTAATGCACGAAATTCGAAAGCTCGAGCACCTACAAGAACAACTGGGCAAAGAGGCCAATCGAGCCCTCGAAGTGCTGCAAAAGGAAGTGGCGTGCCACAAACACGGGAACCAAGACGCAGCAGAGACCATAGCCAAGCTCCAAGCCGAGATAAAAGAGATGCGTA
Organism: Craterostigma plantagineum; assembly: GCA_027422505.1. Classification (NCBI taxonomy): domain Eukaryota; kingdom Viridiplantae; phylum Streptophyta; class Magnoliopsida; order Lamiales; family Linderniaceae; genus Craterostigma; species Craterostigma plantagineum. The sequence continues at coordinate 6,467,848 of JAPQWV010000040.1, forward strand.
TGGTCCAACCCACTCCCAAAGAAGTCGAAGTAGGCCAAGCCTTGTCGGTCCATAAGAGCGTGAGTGCGAATCTCAAGGAAGAGATCACAAGGCTTCATTCACAAGGAAGCACCATTGCTGACCTCGAAGAGAAGCTTGAAAACGTTCAGAGGTCCATCGATAAGCTGATAATGTCCATTCCGACCAAAGGAGAACAAAATGCTGCAACAACGCCTCCCAAGTCCAAGAATCACCATGCAAAACAGAAGAAACTTCTTCCCTTAGCTTCGAGCAATGGTCTTAACATGCAGAGCTTCATCAAGTCTCCTTGCTCCCCGTTGTCTGCTTCCACACAAGTAAAGAATGGCGACGAGGTTGAGAATAGGGCTATGGGTTACGATGATGCCGTATCGAATGAAACTCAGCATGCTTCTGAGAAGGATACTCCTACTAAGAGTGAAAGTGATGTGTCGTCCAAGGAGAATACGCCTTATCGTCGTTCGAGCTCTGTCAACATGAGGAAGATGCAGAAAATGTTCCAAAATGCAGCCGAGGAGAATGTTAGAAGCATAAAGACGTATGTGAATGAACTAAAAGGACGTGTCGCAAAACTTCAATACCAGAAACAGCTCCTCGTTCGACAGGTGAGAGATTCATGTTCGTACTTTATTTTCACAATTCTGTAACTATTTTCTGATGTTTCTCTCCTTCAGGTTCTCGAGCTTGAAGCGAATGAAGCAGCGGGGCAAACCTTGGAGGACAGCGAGGACATAGCACCTATCAAAGAAGATTCACCTGCTACATCACACTTAATATTCAAAGAACAGAGGCAGCAGATTCTCGAGCTTTGGCACGTGTGCCACGTCTCAATCATCCACCGCTCACAGTTTTACTTACTGTTCAAGGGCGATCCTTCTGACCAGATATATTTCGAAGTCGAGCTTAGACGCTTGACTTGGCTTCAACAGCACTTAACCGAAGTTGGAACTGCTAGCCCCGCCCGATTCAATGAGCCCCAGGTTTCTTTATCTTCAAGGTATCAATCATTATTCTTTTATCATCAAAACAAACTATTACCATCATAACTATTTTCTTTCTTTCTCGACGAGCTTGTCATAACATACTCTTTGCTCTCTCTCCAGCGTCAGAGCGCTGAAACGGGAAAGAGAGTTCTTGGCGAAGAGGTTGTCCACGCGCTTGACCGCAGAGGAAAGAGATGCTTTGTACATGAAATGGCACGTGCCATTGGAGGGGAAGCAAAGGAGGATACAGTTTGTGAACAAGTTATGGAACGACCCACACGACGAAGAACACATACAAGAAAGCGCAGAGATAGTGGCGAAGCTCGTAGGTTTCTGCGAAGCAGAGAAAATGTCGAAGGAGATGTTCGAACTCAATTTCGCTCTTCCAACGGATAAAAGGCACTGGCTCGTCGACTGGAATCAGATACAAGATCTCCTTCACTTGTAAAAAGAACGATCTTTCCGTTCTTTAATGTGTGTGTAATTTAATCGTTATTGAAATTAAATTGAACTCAGACTATATGTGCTACTCTGTATTCGGTAGCATCATCATAAAGTTGAGTTGAATCACAAATGAGTTTGTGTATCAGTATGATTCATGGAAGTACTATCATATACCTATTCTCAGATCGAGCTGTATCATGGATGATCCCAACATCTTTAAGCTACATTTTCGGCCATTTTTTAATCGTTTGGGAAATCAATGTCATGTCACGGCTTTACCTGAGGACTCGCTGGGGCAAAAACTGCTTTGACTGCCTCGAAAACTTCTTCGACTGGTTTTGCAGCGTCAATCTAAACCATAAGATAATAATCGGTTTTAATTCTTTGATCACAAGTAACAAATATGAGAAAGAGGAATCAATTTACCTTTCGAACCTTTCCCTTAGATTCGTAATATTCGATGACTGGTAAGCTTGATTCCATGCAGACATTGAATCTCTTCCTAATGGTCTCAACGTTATCGTCTTCTCTACCCTTTAAAACCATATGAGAAGATAAAAATCTTATAAAGATTCAAGTGGATGGAAAACTATACGATTTATAGTAGATATATATTTACCTGGTTCCTACTTAACAAGCGCCTCTCCATTTCCTCCTCTGCGCAGTCGAAGAAAAGTACAAATTCTGGTTCAATCCCTGTCTGAAAAGCATCGAGAGGAAACTTTTGAAGGAATAATTTGACTATTGTGTACTTATCGCTTCTCAAAACTGTAATAACAGCTGAATAAGCAAAAAAAGAATGACTCACCACCGACTCAAATGCAGCACGGTTCTCCTCGTTTCGAGGGAAACCGTCGATAAGAAACTTGTTATTTCCATTTTCCTCCATTGCTCATTGGAGAAGATTAATAGTTACCTCTGAAGGTACGATTTCGCCGTTGTTAATCATATTCTGAATCAATGTACTGCACATCATTGTACAGCAATGATGGGTAATATATGAGACAGCATCAATCACTCTGCACAGAACAGTAATGCAATAACGTATTTCAGCACTATGAGGCCGTACCCATTCACAGAACCAGAATTAATCTCTGCTCGAAGAAGATCGCCAGCACTGAGATGAGTGTAGCCAAAATGTTGAACAATATTTGCACATTGAGTGCCTTTACCACTTCCTGGCCCACCTGCTCATTTTTATGCAAGAGAACACGATAATAAAAAAGCGGATATCATCGATGGTCAATGTCGATTGACACAAATTGTTTACCACGTAGTAAAAGAAAATTCTTTTCTCACCCAAAACGAAAATCACCGAGAACTCATTGTTCATGGTAGCTGTTCCACTGATTTCCTGCATCAGAATTAATCTTACAGTTATTTATGTATGTCCGTTCGCTGTGTCGTTGCCTACCCTTGGATGTATATGATAGGTAAGAGACGAAGAAAACGATATTCAATTGAAATCGAAAAAGAAATCTTCCCACACATACCAATCCAATCAATAGCAATAAAGTTAGGAAATTTCAGTAAATACCGAATGAAAGTCCAATCTCTACAATGGGGAAGCTCAAATAGTGATTTTACCCTACACCATCAGCCAAATACAAAGATCGGCAAAACCAAAGCGTACCCATGTCATGGAAAAAACAATTAAAACAGTACAACGAACTCACCAATGCAAAAGCGAGGAAAATAGGTGAAGGTCGAAGAACAATATCTCTTTTGATTCGTTAACGACGTTCCATTTTCGTTGTTCCCAGCAAAATCTAAAGCTGTCTGCAAATTGTTGGCGCTATTTTCAGCCGACGTGTTTTTGGTAATTTTCAAGTATTTTTTTACGTCCTTTTTCGTAGATCAAAAGATCGATACGAGTCACTTGCCCGGCGGTTGGTACGGCGGTTGGCGGTCGTCTAACCGGCCGGGGGCGGTTGCCGGTTAGCCGCTTCCGGTTGACGGTTAGACCAACCGTTGGTTGACAAACTGCCGGTTACGGTTAACCGGCGGTTGTAACCGGCTATTTTTTTTTTCAAAATATCTTATCGTAAAGTTTGACATATTATTTGGTCGAATCGAATTATGTATCGAAATCTACTATATAAAGAACTTGTATTACATTTTACACTTAAAAAAATTTGCATTTTACATTTTACAAAGAACTTGTATTACAAAATTTTAATTAACCAATTACAATACTAGATAAATGTAAATTAAACAGTCTTCGTCCGGGAGGACTTCGTCCGAGAAAGGCTACATCAAGTCCAAGCGCCGAACTCCCAAGCGAAAGTTACCTAATGCGCCCGACGCTTGAACTTGTTGAAGTCCATCACGGGCGAAGCCACGATTCTTCGTACTTCTTCCCTTTAAAAAAATGCATAATATATAAGTTTAATTTTAAAAGAAGAACAAGAAGCAATTAATCTATTTTCGGGCTTCGTCGTAACTCGTCGCAATAGGCTTATTCAAATCAATTAGTACCTGAAAATAACAATTCATTAGTTAGCCATATAAACATAATAAATATTTGTACGCAAAAAAAAATATAAGAGTTGGATACTTATCTTTTTTGGGCTTCGTCGTCGTAATAGACTTGTTTAAATAAATTAGTACCTGAAAATAACAATTCATTAGTTAGCAATGTAAACATAATAATAATAATAGCTTCGTAAAAAGAGGAAGAACGATAAACTTTTTTCGCGCCAATTTTCTCTGATTCCGCCATGGCGAAGAAGAGAAGAGCGGTGACACAGACAGCGTCGCCGATCAAGGAGATGACGACGACGCTCTCTACTGATGAGCAATCGATGGAGAATCTCATGTGTTCTAGAGATCGACATCCGATGCGAGAAAATTCTGCCACTCCATCGCGAGGTACTGTTCCAATGGAAAGTGCTGGGAAACACCAAAATCTGGCTTCTGAAGGCAAGGTCGGAGCTAATTTGGTGTCGCCTCCACGCGATCGCAGCCAGATGCGAGGGGAAATACCTGAAAAATCATGCGCAAGGTGCCAATGGACAATCTGAAGTCCCCAATTACAGATGCTGACAACCAATTCGAGAGGGATTGGCCTAAATTGGGAACTACCTCTACTGATATGAGTGCGCAATCTGCGGTAAGTAGCCCGTGGCTCAAATTCAATGCTCAACTACTGCAAAAGCAAGATAATCGACTTGATTATATTGCGCCAATCACTGAGAAAGGACAAGAGATAGGGCTAGTGGAGATTGACGAGATTCAGGAGAAAGTTACTCATCGGGAATCTGCTCTACTATGTTATGTGCTTGGGGCCAATCCGCCTTATGGTGTTATGTCTGGGTTTCTGAAGCGCAAATGGGAAAAGCTAGGGTTGCAGAACGTGTGGCAGATCAGGCAGGGTCTCTTCTTGGCAAAGTTTGGTAGTAAGGCAGCGAGAGACATAATCTTACAGTATGAGATAATGCATTTTGACAAGAAACCCGTGATACTTACCCCTTGGACTGAAGACACGCAATTTAGTAAAACAGGGGTAGAGAGTGTTCCTATTTGGGTGCAGCTACCGCAGCTAGAGTTGAAATATTGGGGTATGAAAACTCGGAGCAAGCTCTCTAGTCTAATTGGGAAGCCAATTATGACAGATGATATCACGAGGAAAAAAGAGAATACACTATGCGCGGGTTTTAGTGGAAATTGATCTCACCAAGCCACTGAAGGACTCAATCCATTTTCTTAATGAGAAAGGACAGTTGATAGAGCAGAAAGTATCCTATGAATGGAAACCTGTTTATTGCAAGAACTGTCAGGGATATGGGCATGAAGAGTCTATCTGTAAGAAAGTGGTGCAGAAGAGTTGGCAACCTGCAAAACCTACTCCGGTGGAGGAAACCCCAGTGCCTAAGACTCCTAGCTTGTCTATCCAATCTGGAGCTGCACAAGTATATGAGTCTGCTGCGCCTGCTCCTAATCATCAGATTAGTAAGGTGAGATCTCCCAATCATCAGATCAGCAGGGTGGAACTGAAGACTGATGGTGGTGTTAGGAACTCCTGGGCTGATCTAGTTCATTCTGAGGAGGTGGTGAATTTGGATGAATCTGTGTATAACCCTTCCAAGCAGAGGGTCTCCGAGGTTGATAATGGATAGATGTGCCTCGTGGAATGTAAGGGGGCTGAATGGCCCTGCAAAACAGAGAGAGGTTGCTCTCTTCTGTCACAAACATAGAATAAATATAATGTGCTTGCTAGAAACCAAACTTAAAGTAGCCAATGTAAATACTACAATAAACAGATGTTTGGAGGTTGGAGTTATGCCATAATCTTAGAGACCACCCGAATGGTAGAATAGTTGTGATCTGGAAAGGTGGAGTAGAACTGGAGCTGCTATCACAATCTGACCAACACATCCACTTTAAAATCCTGAGGAATCGGATACTGATTTCTTACTTCACCTGTGTGTATGGACATAATGAGGCTGCAGCTAGGAGCAGACTATGAGACATTATGCTGCAGATTGGTGGATCAACCATTGACCCATGGATGATCTGGGGTGATGTCAATAGCATTAGGAGCACTGAAGACAGATTAGGGGGAGCAGTCAATGCAATGGAATACAGGGATTTCAACCTCTGTCTCCATAGTTGTCAATTGCAGGAAATACGAAGAAGTGGCAGCCACTTTACATGGTCCAATAAGCAGAGCCGAGAATGCAGAATTTGGAGCAGAATAGACTGGGCTTTTGCTAACCCAGCCTGGATTACTAACTTTAGTGACCATATAGCTGTGTTCCTGCCTGAGGGGATATCGGACCATACACCCATTATTATCAGGAACACAGCCCAAATTCAAGGCCCCACGAGAATCTTCAAATATTTCAATATGTGGTCACTGGCCCCCACTTTCCTCAGCATTGTGAAGGAGCAGTGGTGCACTAAACCAGGCTCAGCCATGAGGAATATTTGTTGGAACTTGGCAAAGCTGCAGAAGCCTCTGCAGTCTGAACAGAACTGAATTTGGCAACATTATCACGTCTACTGAACAAGTAAGACAGAAGCTAATGGAAATACAAGCAGCTCTCATTCAGATCCACAGAATGAGCAACTTCTCGATGCGGAACATGAGACAAGAGAAAAATTTGGATACCTAAGTGCTGCGAGTGATAAGTTTCTAAGACAAAAAGCAAAAGCCAGATGGTTAGCAGATGGGGATCAGAACTCAGCCTTTTTTCATGCGAGGATTAAGGAGAGTAGATATTCTAATAGAATCTTATCTATTGGAACAGCCGATGGCAGGATTCTCACTGAAAATGGAGCATTGCAGGAACATTTCCTTGAATATTTTCAAGGCGTATTGGGCAAGGGGAGGACATCCAATAGAAAACTGAATCTAACAGTTGCTGAAGAGGGCTATATGCTCAGTCTGGATGATCAGCTGAGACTGTCACAACCTTTTGACCGGGGGGAGGTGTGGGAGGTTATCAAATCCATCCATTCTGACGTGGCGCCTGGTCCTGATGGGTATGGGTCTGATTTTTTCAAAAAGGCATGGAGTGTAGTTGGAGAGCAAGTAACTAATGTGGTGCTGGAATTTTTTGACTCTGGTAAGCTGCTACCTAGTATGAATAAAACAGTGATATGTCTTGTTCCCAAAGTTCCCTACCCTAGCACAGCCGCAGAATTCAGACCAATAGCATGTTGCAATACTATTTATAAATGTATTGCGAAGCTATTATGTGGCAGAATCAAACCATTACTCCCTAAACTCATCAATGCTAACCAAAGTGCATTTGTGGAGGGTCGTTCAATTGTGCATAACATACTCTTATGCCAGGACTTGCTCAGGCTGTACAAGAGGAAAACTCTTCTGCTAGGGCCCTTATGAATGTTGATATAAGAAAGGCATATGACACTGTGGATTGGACCTTCTTAGAGAATTGGCTTTGCATGCTCAGATTCCCCAGAAAGGTTGTGAAATAGATCATGGAATGTGTGACAAATGTATCCTACTCTGTGTCTATAAATGGATATCACACTGAGGCATTTCGAGGGGCTAAAGGACTGAGACAAGGGGACCCTATGTCCCCCTTGCTCTTTGTCATATCCATGGAATATCTATCGCGGAAGCTGCAATTGGCATCGAAGAATCCCAAGTTCAGATTCCATCCCCCGTGTAAGAATCTGAAGTTGGTTAATTTGTCTTTCGCAGATGATCTTATGATCTTCTGTAAGGGCAACAAGGGGGCAGTGGAGGTGGTCATGGATGCTCTGGAGCATTTCCATCAGGTTTCTGGTCTGAATGCAAACCAGCAAAAGTCGAGTATCTACTTGGCTGGTACATCCCGGGAAACTACTGAGCAGATATTGGAATTTACAGGATTCACGCCAGGGGAATATCCTATGAGGTACCTGGGAGTACCTCTTTCCCCAGTAAGATGGAGCAGAAATGATTGTCAGTCGCTGGTGGAAAAAATCACTGGCCGAATTCAGTGTTGGACCACTAGAAACTTATCTTACGCTGGCAGACTCTGTCTCATTAATGCAGTCTTGTTGGCCACCCATGGCTATTGGGGGTCTATATTCGTGCTACCTAAGGCAGTGACAAAAGAGATCGATAGAATATGTAAGGAGTTTTTGTGGGGAAAGAGCAGCCGAGGCAAATGCATCCCTCTTTTGAACTGGGAGAGTGTTTGCTGCCCAAAGAAATATGGTGGGTTGTATGTGAGAGATTGTGCCACTTGGAATCTTGCATTGGCTGGGAAGCAGGTTTGGGACATCACTTTGGCAGTGGAATCCTTATGGATCAAATGGGTCACTGTCATATACCTGAAAGGAACCAATTTCTGGGGTTTTACTCCAGCGGCGGACTCGAGCTGGCACTGGAGGAAAATAAATAGGTTGAAGGAAAAATTCAGATTGGGGTATAGGGGCTGCCAATGGTTACCTGCTCAAGATGGAAAATACACTGCTCGAAGTGGTTATGAATGGCTCAAAGGAAATCTATGCTCTTTCCCTTCTGTGTTGCGGTTTGGAACAAAGTTAACTTACCTAAGCATTCTTTCATCTTATGGCTCGTTCTACAAAAAAGAGTGCTAACTGTAGATAGATTATGCAACTGGGGCATGTCTATTTCCAATACAAACTGTAAACTTTGCGGAACCAGTGAGGAATCTGTGGAACATCTGTTTCTAACATGCCAATTCAGTCAACAGGTTATTGCGAGGATTAATGCGTGGATTAACATCAGGGGCTCGGTGCAGTCATTTGAAGACTTGTGTAGCTGGATGATATATATGGGCCGAAGGAGGAATGCAGCTCATTGCATCAGGGTGTCATGCTATGCGTCTGCCATCTACCATTTGTGGTGTGAGCGCAACAGGCGGGTACACGAAAAAAGTCCAAGCAATGTAGAGCAGATTGTGGCTGGGATCAGACGGGAAATGATGCTCAGACTGCAGCATTTTAAACACCTAAAGCAGTTTAGGGACTTCTGTTTTCTAACATGAATGTAACAGCAATCTGGGCTTAGTGGGTTGTGTGCAGTATGGTGTTGTATTGGACCATCGGTTTTGTGGTAAATGAACAACTCATTTTACCAAAAAATGTAAACATAATAAATATTCGTACGCAAAAAAAATATAAGAGTTCGATACTTATCTTTTTTCGGGTTTGTTTGTTGATGTGGAGTCCACGCCTCGCCGAATGCCTCTAATAATCCTCGCCGTCGCCGCCGCCGTTGCCGCTGCTTGTCTCCGTGCCGGTGGTGTCCTCGAAAAGGTCGTCGGGCGAGTCGCTGGCACGCTCATCTTGGGTGCGATACTCGGCTCGAGTCCAATCGTCGAGAAGGCATTGGTACTCGAGGTTGTCGACACTCAAGTTCGAACGCTTCTCGCTCAAGGTCAAACCGCCCATGCTAAAAGCATGCTCCATCGCGACGGTCGAGACCGGGACGGCAAGGATCTCCCGAGCGATCCTCGCCAACATTGGATACGTTGGCGACACCCTCGACCACCATCTAAGGACGTTGAGCTCATCTTCGTCCTCGAACTCGAAAGTCATCGACATAAAGTTATCGACTTCTATGTAGGGGTTTTGGGAGGACCTTGGACGCTTGTTTGCGTTGAGGATGTCGTAGTAGTCAGCTAATCATGAAGATCGATGATAAACGTATTTCACTACGTTTATTGTAGTACATAATTGGGATATAATAGAGCTCTAGCAATCATTTTATGCGTTTATTCGCCATATTTACACTTATTTTGATATTGAAGGAGCTTAGGACGCGTTTTGGGCGAAAATGAGCGAAACGAGGCAAAACGGCGCAAAGATGACGAACACTGCCAATTGTCACGGCCGTGACACCTTGTGCACGTGGCCGTGACAACCACCAGAGGCCGAAAGCTGAAGCAAGTCACGGCCGTGACACTTCTTACACCAGGCCGTGACCCATAGCAGCAACAGCATTAGAAAATTCATATCTCTCAATCCGGACCTCGGATTGAGAATCCCTACGGTCAGAATCAAGATTGGCGAGTCTTCTACCTATGATTAAAATTTCAGGTCAATCGGACATCGTTTACCCCTCAATCTGAGAGATATACGAAACAGTCGCAAGGCTGTAAAGCGTCACGATCGTGACGCTTCTGCA